>CM053791.1:110816629-111489129 GCA_028749045.1 Cupressus sempervirens | reverse complement strand
AAGAGGATGGTTCAGAAAAGGAAAACGGTTAGCTTCATATGCCTGTGTATGTTTTTTTGATAGAGGAAAGCCAGTAATCAGGTGTCGTAGTCAAGAAACCAAGGTGGTAAGAAGAAAAAGGAATAGACTTTATAAGCTAACAACCTTTTTCAGTAGAAACATCATCTTTTAAACAAATTTTCAAAGTATCTTAGTTTGATGCCAGGGTAGCAGAAATATTGGGGACCCTGTGCATAGTTTTGGAAGAAGGTGAGGAATATTTTATACCTTTGGGTATAGTCTTCTTCAATTTTTGTGCGTGTTCCCCCTTTTTGTGTTAGTGGATGGCAGATTTTGGCAAGAAGTTGTTTAAGGAAACAGACGTGGCTGGGGATCAGAGCATCCCTATTTTGTTTTTTTTTGTAACCACATTGCTTTCCAGCTTGTGTACTTCATGCTAAGCAATGATTCTATTATTTCTAAAGCCTAGCATGATCAGTAAAGAGTGGCACTAATACATTTGGTACCAAATTGTGACGGCAGTGCCATTGCAATTTTTCTATCACAACCTTGTCATCATTGCAATTGCGATGATCTATCATCGCAATTGTGACGAAAACAAGGTTGTGATAGAAAAACTGCAACGGCACTGCCGTCGCAATTTGGTACCAAATTTATTAGTGTGGGAAGCAAAGATGATTCTCATTTAGTAGTCATCTTGACAAAACCCACGGGCCTAGGTTGGTGCATATTCTTCAAAGTTGATTTTTTCATTAATAGGGCAGTCTTAGCATTTGCGCGTACAACAAACTAGTGGTAAAGCTGAATCAGCAAAAGATGGTAACAGAAAAGGAGCTTTATGGAGAATATTTGATCTACATAATGTTCTGTTAATCATTTTTTCTTTTTTCTGTCGTTACAAACTTAAGATATCTTTTGTAAGGGACACTTGTCAGTTCTCTATGCCTGAAGCTTGTTGCATCTCATAGTATTTAAGTGAGATCCCAAGGCTAGAGAAAAGGGGGGGAGGTTATTGGTTGTTTTTTTACTCTTTCAGCTCTTGGAGCTCTGCTCATGCTATGAAAACCACGTACCTAGCATGTCTTGTATAAACAACATATGGATTTCATAGATAGTTCTGATACACTAGTGTGATCTTGTATCTTATTTTATGCATTCCTAATGTACTTATTTCAAGGAGATAAATACAATGTGTAGAAGTTCTTTTGAATTTCAATATAATTCTATTTCCTTTCTTGATGAGTTTGTAATGTTATATGTTCAAGAACAAAGATCTTGAACCTATTTGCAATTTCCCAGTTGTATGTTTGATGTTTGCTTGCCTTTGACTCAAGGAGTCATATAAGTGCTTGTGGTTTCAAAAAAGGTTGCAGATTCAATTAAAAGGAATGTGAGAAAGTATGGGTTATATTAGATATTGTTGTCTAATTCATAAGGTGAATAGACTGAACATGAACGTCTTAACATATGCTATATGTTGATTGATGTTCAAGGATGCATAATTCTAGAGTATAGGGTTGCCCAATGGATAAGGCACTGATCGCTTGTAGGATCATTAAGGTTTTGCTACATATTGAACATGTTGTATTTCCTCAATAATTAATCAAATGCTTTTCCCTTTTATGTTGAAAATTTTTCAAAGTATAACCCGCACTTAGCTTTCCAAGTTTCACGAGTCATGTCCTTAGCTATTTCATGCTTGTGATCTCCTGGTTAAGCATTGAATAATTAGGGGTTTCATCTGCGATTCTAGATCCTGAATATGGTTATTGCACTGGTCACATAGTCAGATCTAAAGAGGTTCACCCACCTAGGTTTTGCAGAGCCTGAAGAAGAAGAAGGGTCATGCCTTATAGTTGGCCTAGTGTTTAAATGGATGTGTTAATAATGGGAGTTAGCTGCCCCTAGATGCGTTTTGTTCTCATCAAGGTAATTGGAAGTGGGTAAAATTTTCAAACACCAACAAAATGGCGACTCTGCTGGGGAGTCTATGAAGAAATTCATTGTTGGAACTACTGGAATCTTTGGTATAAAATAGCAAGGTTATGAAGTGTTATCCATTTCTTTGCTGAAGATTCATTTTCCCCAGTGTTCTTATTCATTGACAGCAGAAGTTTAATGGATTTAAATAATTTTCCATATCAAAATCCTTTGAAGTTTTGATAAGTTGCTGTTGAAATTCAGAGTTGATGTCATGTTCTTTTAGTTTTTCAAGAATATGAAATTCCCTTGTTGTTGAATACAACTTGCAAATACTAGTTGTAAGTTTTGGACCATCTTGTTTTGTTTTGCAAGTTGGTTAATCTTTTCTCACTAAGTGAGTGGCAACTCAAAGTAAAATCTCTGCACCAGTGTTCCAAAATGTGAAGGTATTCTGAAGGAAACAACAATGGGAAGGCAGTTTTGAAGAATTCATTTCAAGTTCTTGACACTAGGTAAAAGAATCAAACGAGATGCAGTGCAAGTGTTAATAAATTTGGTTAAGATTTGAATCTACTATTATTTACAGCATTGAAGTAGTTGCAGGCATCCATATTAAAAGGCATTTTCCACTTTCATGTGTTCTCATTTTCATGAAAGTAAGATTTCAAAAGTTTCTCCATCAAATGGTTTATAGAATTAAATAGGAGATTTGTTCAGTATATTTCAACATGCTTTTTGGAAAGTAGATTCAGCAAAAATGATTTATATGTCAAAGTATGTTTGAAGTTGTGAATTGGTGGAAAGAACTCCGGACCTGCTGAAATTAATAAATTTTGAAAGTGTCTAATGGTGAATGAGTCTTGAATTTGAAGAATGTCGAGTTTTATCTCATCTAGTATGCAGCCTGTTAATGAAAGTTTTAGATCTGTTTCTACCAGGAGATTATAAGCCATTAAATTTTAATGGTATTCATGGTTTCCCGAATACTATGCCTTGTAACCTCAGACAATATTTGCCTAATTTTAGTGGAAACCATGAAGATTCAGCCAGTCATCATGTTCAAGTGTTTAGTGACTTGGTTGGCAATTTTAAAATTGCTCATGAAGACATTCAGATGAAATTGTTTGTTCAGACTTTAGAAGATGATGCTAGGGACTGGTTTTCATTTTTACCAGCATGTTCAATTTCATCCTGTGATGAATTAATGTCAGCCTTCATGATACAGTTTGGGGAAAGAGTAAGCATCTCTAAATATTTTGATAAGTTTTTGAAAATTCAAATCAGGAATGGTGAGTTAGTTCCTGAATTTAATATCAGATTTGCAAAGATTTTGAATCAAATTCTTGAAAGCTATAAGCTAGATGATCAAATGTGTTTAGTGGTTTATCTCGATGCATTTGATAAAAAGATGAACTATCTGTTGAGAGATAAGGGACCTAGAACTTTGCATCATGCATTCATGACAGCTATAGAGATTGAGAATAACATAAAATATGGCTTAACCCGAAGTCACTTCTCTAGAAATATGGGCTGGAAATATGAAGTGCAAAGCACGAATCAATGTCATAAGGAGTGTTCGATTTCAAGTCAGCAAATAAGCACTTCTACTATTATAAATAGTTTTGTTGAAGATTCAGAAATCAAAACATGTGAACATGAAGTCTCTTTGTTGCAAAGAAGAAATGATCCCATTATTGTTGAATTAAATGCACATGTTTATGGTATTACAACATTAGAACATAAAGATAGTTCACTTGATGAATTGTACATGCAAGAAATGAATTATCTCATTGAGAGATTGCATCATGTTGAGAATATTATTAAACCTGAAGTTGAAAGACAGTCATATCAATGTGAGTATGATAAAGATGAAAGTCGTCTTGCAAGTGATAATGAAGTTGCTGATCCAATATATTATCAAGAGGTGTCATATGAAGCTGATGATGAAAGTCATTACTCAAGCCAAGAAGAGGATAGAGCTAGTGTGTGTTCGTCTTCATGTGAATCAGATGCTGATTGGGAAGAAGAAAGTAATGATGAAAGTGAGTGCTCGTATGTCAGTAAAGGTATGAATTCTTTTCTTAAATCTGAGAGTGAATTTCCATTTCAAAATTGTGTAAATCAGTTTGAGATTAAAAGTTATGAAGAAAATGTGTCTACACAATATGAAGACAAAGAGGTTATCCATAAAGACATATTACCTAATTGTGTAGAAGAGTGTCTTGAGGATGAGTGCAGTGATGATCAGTACATGATTGATCCTGAGATTAATGTATCATCACCTTTTGGTAAGATAAATGATGATTTTCTTGCAATTCATTTGAATCACTTATATGGAGACAATGAAAGTAACTTTGATATGTATTCTACATGCTTCGTTGATGGAGTTGATGTTGAGTCTTCATATGATTCTATTTTTTCTTCTTCATGTGCTGAAAGTGTCCATGACAGTAATGTTAGAAATGGTTTTAAAGTTTTCACTAATCTGTTATATGGTGAGGAGTTTGATGTTGATCAGCACATCACTTGTCCTAATGTCTACAAAGGCACTTTTCATGGAATTATCAATCCTCTTTTTGAAGAACACATGGAAAATTTAGATTTACGTGAGAATGAGTCTGATGATGATACCTTGTCTTACTGCTGTAGGAAATTAGAATGTTCTGCTTCTAAGTTTGATAGTGAAACTAATGGTTATGTTGCATCTAAGGAGATAAATGACAAGATGTTTGATGAGGTTGTTTTTGAAAATCAGTATGCACCTTGCAATGAGATTTATGATGAACTTTCTGATGTGAAGACTAATCTATTGGTTGATTGCGAAGAACAATGTGAAGATTATGGATTAATTTCAGATTCTGATGTGGATGACATTTGTGAGTATCAGTCAGATTGTTCATTTGATTATCATCCGGTTATACTTAAGGACACACCTTTTCAAGGTATGTGTGATCATTTTCCCCAAGTCGAATATGAAGCCTTCATATTCAAGAATGATAAGATGCATGAGCCATTAAATGAAGAGAGTTTTTAGTTTCAATTTGATATGTTTAAGCATGCTAATTAGTATCTTCATAATGAGTTAACGGTTGAAGATGAAATAAGCTTTTACATGCATTATGAAAATAAGAGTGATGATTTTGTTTTGCCAAGTGATCTGTTATATAATGATAATATGATTGATGAAGCTGATAGGAGAAGAAATTTCAGTTTACCTCATGAAAGTTCAGATGAGAATTATGTTTATGACAGAAGTAAACAATTTTGTCAAAGTTCGGTGACCCGGGGTCATCATTTGTAAATAGTAGAAGTAGTTGTTTCCTTGCTTTCAATAAGCTATTCGAGAGAAGTTTTATTGTTTCAGGTATGTGGTCTGCTTCTCCCAGAGATCTGGAATCTTACCATGCCCACAAGGGACATTGTTTCCCCAGACAGAGCCACTGTTGGCACTCAAAATTGCATTTCCATTTTGAGCATCCATTTGAAATTTTGAGAAAGTTAAGCCCTATGAATGCCCATAATTGAATGTGCACTCGGTTGTCCTTTTAAGATCCTTGAGATCCTAAATCTATCTTCTACCCCATTTAATATGCAGAACTCAGTTAGGAACCTATTACAGTATACAAATCCACCACATCCTTCGAAATCCTTTAGCCATCTCTCATTTTCTTGCTTAAGGCATGCCTTTTAAACCTTAGACAAACTTGAAATAATGTTTAGATTAAATCTGCTTTAAGTTTAAGGTAATCAGGGTTTACACCTTTTTAAATCCAAAAGGTTGTTGTTCAAATTGACCATGCATTCCCGCATTTTCAAAATACGAGGAACTTACAAAATCCAGGCAAGCGCATAAGCGACATCTGTCCCTTATGAGGACGCAAGGAGATTTTGTACAAGCAAAGAGGATGAGTTATGAGCATTGTCGATCTATGTGAGATCAACGACTGAGGCATACCCACATTTTCAAGATGAAAGGCAGATAAATATTGCGGGCATGCCATCTTGTGACATGTGGCACAGTGGGTTCAAAATGCGAAGAAGTAACGATCTCATGGGCGTCGAAGTTTTGAGTGCCATGGTCAGTTTTGTCAGAACGTGTGCAATAAAGGTATTTTCTCATTGGTCAGGATCATTGTGATGGGTCGCCTATTTTTGAAATTCTAAATCACCGTCGATCTAAGCCAGCATCAATGGCTAGTGTTTGCCCGCATTGTTTTATTTTTGTATGATTTTATAATGCTGGTGAAAGGATTGTGGACCATATTGCAATTAACCAAATCATGCCATTTTTGAAATGTCACGTGTTTTGTGATAAAGATACAGCACAATGGTTTTTCAGGATTTTCTTCATTAACTGTTGATCTTCTTCAGATCAATGGAGGGCACTGGCCCACATTTTCAAAATGCAAGGAACTTACAAAATGTGGGCAAGCGCATAAGTGACATGTGGAGCAGACTTAGGTCATTGATTCAATGCAGATCTGCAGTTCTCTCGCGAAGCACCTACTAAAAGATAAATTGCACACATGGCTAATTTTGATTGGGTTTTTCTGGACCAGCTTGCCTAGTGGATTTCAAAGCCATCATGCTCACAGTATCAACTAATATGATTTTCAAGATCGACGGTGCATATTTACTATTGACGGTGGTATTATCATGCATATTAATGAGACGTGAAAACCTTCACGTGTGAAAGTAAAGAACATGGTGTAACAAGTGAGATTTGCCCAATATCAACTTGTGCAAGTCGAAATTCATGAGTCATCTCTGAACAAAAAAAGTTACTGCTGAGATTGAGGTAGATTTGGCACGAGTGTCAAGTAGTTGGCTCGAGGATAAAATGCAGAAGTTATAGAGATAAAAGGAAAGGCTTTAGGTAAAATTGTATACCATAGTCTCTACATTTCTCAGTCCTGTTGTTTGTTTTTCAAAAGATGTTTCTAAAGATCTCACTAAGTCTAAGGGTATGGATAGTGGAAGGATTGTTCGTTGGGAGCAGCTGGTTTTGGGACACTGATACTTTGACAAATGATCTATTTATTTTTAGAGGATGGTTCAGAAAAGGAAAATGGTTATCTTCATATGCCTGTGTATGGTTTTTTGATAGAGGAAAGCCAGTAATCAGGTGTCATATTCAAGACACCAAGGTGGTAAGAAGAAAAAGGAATAGACTTTGTAAGCTAACAACCTTTTTTAGTAGAAACATCATCTTTTAAACAAATTTTCAAAGTATCTTAGTTTGATGCCAGGGTAGCAGAAATATTGGGGACCCTGTGCATAGTTTTGGAAGAAGGTGAGGAAGATTTTATACCTTTGGGTATAGTCTTCTTCAATTTTTTTGCATGTTCCCCCTTTTTGTGTCAGTGGATGGCAGATTTTGGCAAGAAGTTGGTTAAGGAAACAGACGTGGCTGGGGATCAGAGCATCCCTATTTTGTTTTTTCTTGTAACCACATTGTTTTCCAGCTTCTGTACTGCATGCTAAGCAATGATTCTGTTATTTCTGAAGCTTGGCATGATTAGTAAAGACTGGGAAGTAAAGATGATTCTCATTCAGTAGTCATCTTGACAAAACCCACAAGCCTAGGTTGGTGCATATTCTTCAAAGTTGATTTTGTCATTAATAAGGCAGTCTTAGCATTTGTGCATACAACAAACTAGTGGTAAAGCCAAATCAGCAAAAGGTGGTAACAGAAAAGGAGCTTATAGGAGAATATTTGATGTACATAATGTTCTGTTAATCATTTTTTCTTTTTTTCTTTTCATTACAAACTTAAGATATCTTTTGTAAGGGACACTTGTCAGTTCTCTATGCCTGAAGGTTGTTGCATCTCATAGTATATAAGTGAGATCCCAAGGCTAGAGAAAAGGGGGGGAGGTTATTGGTTGGTTTTCTATTCATTCAGCTCTTGGAGCTCTGCTCATGCTATGAAAACCACATACCTAGCATGTCTTGTATGAACATCATATGGATTTCATAGATAGTTCTGATACACTAGTGTGATCTTGTATCTTGTTCTATGCATTCCTAATGTACTTATTTCAAGGAGATAAATACAATGTGTAGAAGTTCTTTTGAATTTCAATATAATTATGTTTCCTTTCTTGATGAGTTTGTAATGTTATATGTTCAAGAACAAAGATCTTGAACTTATTTGCAATTGCCCAGTTGTATGTTTGACGTTTGCTTGCCTTTGACTCAAGGAGTCATATAAGTGCTTGTGGTTTCAGACAAGGTTGTAGATTCAATTAAAAGGAATGTGACAAAGTATGGGTTATATTGGATATTGTTGTCTAATTCATAAGGTGAATAGACTGAACATGAATGTCTTAACATATGCTATATGTTGATTGATGTTCAAGGATGCATAATTCTGGAGAATAGGGTTGCCCAATGGATAAGGCACTAATCGCTTGTAGGATCATTAAGGTTTTGCTGCATATTGAACATGCTATCTTTCCTCAATAATTAATCAAATGCTTTTCCCTTTTATGTTGAAAGATTTTCAAAGTATAACCCGCACTTAGCTTTCCAAGTTTCATGAGTCATGTCCTTAGCTATTTCATGCTTGTGATCTCCTAGTTAAGAATAGAAGAATTAGGGGTTTCATCTGCGATTCTAGATCCTGAATATGGTTATTGCACTAGTCACATAGTCAGATCTAAAGAGGTTCACCTGCCTAGGTTTTGTAGAGCCTGAAGAAGAAGAAGGGTCATGCCTTATAGTTGGCCTAGTCTTTAAATGGATGTGTTAATAATGGGAGTTAACCACCCCTAGATGTGCTTTGTTCTCATCAGGGTAATTGGAAGTGGGTAACATTTTCAAACACCAACAGGTGCCTTTGACCATGTTGGGAGATTCTTGTTGATATGACTAGTCTTCAAATAACTAAATCATGTAGTTTGGTTGAGCCATCTACTATAGTTTTCACTAAAATCTATTCTTATGCAATTTTTAGGGATGTTTCCATATTCTTGATAGTATTTATTGGCTCTTGATTTAACAGTTTTGAAAACAACCAAGAAACTAGACAAATGCATCTAAGGCTAGCAACTTCCTATGACAGATACACCTGACTGCAGTTTTGAGCCAACTTTAAGGCATAACTCCTTCTTCACTTCAAGCTTTGAAAGACCTAGGTGGGTTAACCTTGAGGTTCTAATGAATGGTACCAATGCAATTAAACATAAATCTGAACATATTTACTATAGATGAAAACCCCTTATATCTCCTAATAACTCATGCAATAACATAGATCTACAGTAGCTAAATGCAAATCTACAAATCACATAAGTTGAGTGAGGGTTAATCCTTTTCAATCCACTACAAAACATGAAGAACTAAATTTATTTGATTAAAATATTTTGTGCAAATAACATTCATATCAGGTTGCATCTGATTTAGTGATTAGTGCCTTATCCATTGAAACATAGAGTCATTACCAATAGGATGACCTAACCTGCTTGCATTACAATGAAGTTTATCAACTAAAATCCCCAAATCCCATTCTTATGAAATATCCCCTTCATACACCCAAAAACCCTATCAAAACATTGAAGCATTTATGTAATTTGCTTGAGTCAGAAGCAACAACAGATCTAATACACAACTCATCCAAGCTATCTTAAATTGAATAAACCTTATTTACTCAATTACAAAGTTAATGGCATATGAAGAATCAGGAGATAGAATAAGAAAACCCAGATAATTCATTGTAAATCCCCTTTTGTATTTATCCTTGGAAAGACCAAATACATAAACTAGTAACACTAAATCAAACTCTAGACAATTCACATAATCTAGCATCAATCTCCGTTTACCTCAAAAAAAAATACATGAGAATGAACTAAAAATCTACATAGGTGCGAGTGTGTGGCCTTCATTGCTAGAGCTCAACTCAATAAATAGGAAGCAAAACCAATCACATCCATGGTTTCATAGTAGAACACTGGAACCCTGCAAGTATTACCCAGAGAAAACTACCAACAACCTTAAATGAAAAGGTGAAAGAATGATATAGGAAAGAAAGAATTCTCGGATCTGATCTTAGAGTGACATGTGTCCACTTAGAATTCCATCTCTTTCAATTGCAAAAAAACTCTCTACCTTCTACCATTTTGATCTAATTTTTTTTTCATCATTACTTTGTAACTGATTTGCAAAATATCTCTTGTTGAATGATGAAATCCTTTGTTTGCCAAAATATCTGACATGCATCAAGAATGCTAATAAAACTCTATTTAACTGACTTAGAAATAACCCCAACTTCATTTTCACTATCTCTTACCCATATTCAAGTAATTTTCATGCCAAAAATCAGTTTTGAACTTCCTCACTTGAATACAGTTGCAAATTGGAAACCTGAGAGAAAACCTCCTACAACTCGAACAAACTACATCCTATGAAGAAACTAACTACATAATCAAAAAAATTTGATTCTCCTGATTCCAGCCATATATAACATTGAATATTTTTCTTATCAGGAACCTCCAGAAAGCTAGTTTGAAAAATACCCCTCTATTATAACTATCAGGTCGGCGCATCTTTTGAATTTTAAAAATTGAAATATTTAAATAAATCTAAAGTTCGACTTTAGATTTAAATACCCTGTTTGATTAGAAAAACTTGCATGTACATACACTTTGAAAAAACATTTTAAAGTGACTATTTTAAAAATATTTTGTTTTCTCCTCACCCCCTTAAATTTTGGGGTCAAACTATGTTTGATCGACCCATTTTCCACGTGGTGGCCTCTGTTACTTGTGGGTGGCTTTTACTTGTTTTATGCATGTAGATCTGATTGAATCCACATCAACTCTCCCTTTTACCATGCGTGGTTTGCAGGTTTCTCATTTTCAATGCCTGCTCCCTGCCTTAACTAGGACAAAGGGCTCTTTGGAAGACTCCCCATTTATGGCGTGTTCCTCTTTTTGGCATGGGCAGAGCTCCCTAGTTTCCAGTTACTCAAGGTGGCTTCTTTGTACATGGCATAGACTGGTGCTTCCTTTTGTTGTTCTCTTCTCTCATTATTTCAAGACATCTACTAGAACATAAAGAATCACCTCCTTGTGCATTTAATATGTGATCTTCTGATACACTAGGATCTATCACATAACACTGATCCTAAAATAAACCTTTTTTCTGCTTCTCATTACTCTTTTTTGTTTTTGACAATTACTAGTATGATCATCTAGAAGAAAATTAGCTTGCTATGATTCCCCTCTATAAGTCCAATGATCAATAGTCCCAATATTTTCTTCACATGACTTATTCAAATGTTCATTAGATGCATTCTTTGCCATGGAAGTACCCTCTCTGATAATCTTCATTTAAACCTTATCAATCTGGTACTATTAGTCGGGCCCCAAAGTGGGTCCAACTAAAAAAAAATTCATTTCCAAACACCTGAAATGTCAAACTGATGTACTAATCATCTGGAACTGATTTGAATCAAGTTTTATCATTGAATAATCGTTAAAAACTCATTTTATCACTTTCTACCAACTGTCAAATTTGTGCCAGGAGGTCCTTTGACTAGCCTTAAAAACTTATCCAAACACCTAGTTGGGCTTTGAAAATCGGCATACTGAATCTTTGTTGTCCATACTTTTACCCCATAGAATCTTGTCTAATGGAGAATTCAAAGTCAAAAGGTATTCACTGTCAAAGTTTCCTTTTTAGAATTACCTACAAGTAAACATGTTAGGAAGCAATAAATTGGGTTCAGAATCAGCTTTGAAAACTGGGCAAATGGACACTTGGAGAAACAAAACTGGGGGCATCGGTTCACTATCATGAGGTAATTATGGATCTATGATTTGGGCTCGTGACAAATAACTAGGCGCAAATGGAAATCAATCAAAGTGGACTACTTGGATTTTGTAGATTGAAACAATGGCAAAAAAGTAATTTTTACAAATGGAATTGACCTAGAAAAGTGTGCAAATGGATTTGTCAAGACTTAAAAACTAACACACTTGGAGTATTTTTAGTGAAAAACATAGGGGTACAATCTATTTGATCTCACCTATCACAGGATTAGAGATATAACATCATGAATAGGGGTACCAAACAATCTACATTTGTTGACACCAGTAAAAAGATAGAAATTCCATTTGGAATCGCGTTTGAAAATTGATGAAATAGATTCATAATAAGTTGAAACTTGAAACATAACAAGTATTTGATGTCTAAAATGCAAAAAAAAGGGAATTTTAACATTTGGGTCAACTGGGTCAAAATTATAGCACGTCAAATAGGACTTCTGAGAAATGTGAACAACTACACAAATGCACAAAATAGTGAACTACCAACTTTGAGGGGTTCGAAGCCTAGACAAACGGACTCAAAATGACTCAAAATTTGAAACATAGGTTCTCAAGTATGGATTTAGGTACTCCCAAAGCAGAAATTCATGAAACATTTCTAGGTGCAAGATATTGAATTGAAAACACAACCTCCTGTCAGTGTTTGACACTTAGGGTAAAATACAGATTTGGAATTTGCTCAAAACAAGACTTCACAAAAAGGCTCAAAATCTAAATTTAACTTCATGGAATAGGTGGATAGGTTGAATGGAGGGTGTTCAAAACATTAAACACCTCATGGGGCTCAAAGGTACAGCCATGTACATATGCATTTATGGGGCTTAATTGGACTCAAAATTTCAAGTGGATGCTCAAAATGAGAACACAATTTTGAGCACCAACAATGGCTCTATTTGGGAATGCATGCCCCTTATGGGCATGGAAAGATTTTAGATCTCTAGGAGAAGCAGACCATTCCCAAAACTTCAAAAAATCTCTCGAACAACTTTATTGAAAGCAAAAACAACTACAACTACTATATACAAACAATGGCGCAGGGTCACCAAACTTTCTCACAAACTTTACCTCTATCAAAAATATGATTTTCATTCCTTTCCTCATGAGGTAAATAGAAATTACTTATCCTATCAATTTCACACATTAGATCAATATCTCGAAACTCAACTCTTAGCAAAACTTAATATACGACTTCACTTTCATAATACTCACAAAAACTAGCTTCACTTTTAAACAGTTTCTCATTATGAAAGTTATGATCAGCATGCTTATACATGTCGAACTAAAACTAAAAATTCTCTTCATTTAATGACTCAAGCATGCTATCAACTTCGAATATGAAGACATCATATTCAACATGGGGAAAAGGATCATACATACCTTTAAAATTGTATATCCTCTTGCATAATCAGATAATATTCACATAAGCACTCTGACTTGTACTCACATATGTCATTAATGTCTGAATCTGAAACTAATCCAAATTCCTTCAATGGTTCTTCACAATCAACAAATGAATCAGTCACATTAAAACCTTCATTATAAAATCCCTTGCAAGGTGCAGGTAGATTTTCAATAACAACCTTATCAAACACCTTGTTCTCAATCTCATGAAATGCAATCTCATCAATGCTTTCATTATCATACTCAGAAGAAAATACATCTAATCTCTCATAGCAATAAGATAAAGTATCAGTATTAAGATCATTCTCAGCTAAATCTAAAAATTCCATGTCTTCTTTGAACAAGGGATTAATAATTCCATGCAAAGTGCTTTTGTAGACATTGTGAAAAGTGATATGCTAATCAACATCAAACTCCTCATTATATAATGGGTTAGTGAAAATTTTTAAACCATTTCTAATATCACTGTCATGGACACTTTCTGCACATGAAAAAAAATCAGAACTATATGAAGACTCATTTTCTTCTCAATCAATAGAGCATATAGAAATTAAATCAATGCTATTCTCATTGTCTTCATCAAGGTAACTCAAATTTCTTGCAAACCAATCATCATTAAGTGCTGATGCATTAAGCTCAGAATCATTAGTATACTACTGGTTACTATTGCATTTATCTTCAAGACATTTATCTACACAATCAATCAATCCATCCTTATAGATTATCTCTTTGTCTTTGGATTACGTAAACAATTCTTGTTCATTTTTTTCAACCTTAAGTTGATTTGCATAATTCTGAAATGGAACATTACTTACAGATTTATAAATAGTAATGATATTTTTACTTTCATGAGAGAATATGCTCTCATCATTTCTCTCTTCTTCCCATGCTACATTTGATTCATGTGAAGATGAAGATGCACTATCACTATCCTTTTCTTGACTCGAGCAACCCCTCTCATCATTATCTTCACATGATGCTTCATCATTATAGGTCAAATCATCATCTTCATCATTGTCACTTGACACATTAGTTCTAGCCTCTTCATCCTGATACTAAGATGTACCTCATTCAACTTTATAATCAGTTATGTTTTCAACGTGAAGCAAGTCATCATTAGGAGAAAAGACCACCGAATTTATATCTTGCATATGTACTTTATCAAGTGAACTAACTTTATCTTCTACTAATGTAACATTACAAACACATGCACTATTTTCAATAGGAAAAGAATTTACTCATTTTTTAAACAAAGAATCTTCAACTACACATGTTTTTAACTCTGACGTTTCAGCAAGATCTTTTACAATAGCAGAGGTACACCTTCTTATAATTCCATATTTGAGATTGCATTCAATATCCATTGCTATTTCAAAAGCTTTATATAGACTTTGTCGCTACTTATCCCTTACTACGAAACCCATCTTATGGCCCACAACACCCAAAATAAATAACTAAACAAATTTGATCATGGGGCCTACAATTTTTAGGGATATCCATTAATGTCTCACAAAATCTACTATTAAATCTTGGGATCAACTTATCTTGTTCAATCTGAATTTCTATCAATTGATCCAATAGTAATTTTACATCTATCCACCCATCAAATTGTTCAATGAAAGATGAACTTAACTCATCCCATGAAGAAATTGAAACTACAGGAAATCATGTGAACCAATACCTTTCATCTCCTTTCAAAGTCTACACAAACAACCTCATCCATAGATCTTCATGGCACACATCAAAGTCATACATCAAGTTAGAAAAAACTTGGACATGATTTTTTTCTAATTGGGACTGGTTCCTATCAAACTTCAGCAAATACCTTTTTATTCCATCAAGGATTTTATTAGGGAAACCAAATATGCCATTATAACAAAATGGCACATATCTTTTGATATTCATGGATCTATAATTCTCACTAACTAGCTGCATTCTTGATGAAGGGAAATTTGGCATTTCTCAAACTTAAAACTCATTCACCATTAAACACTTTCAGAATTCATTACTTGCAGTAAATGTGGAAATATCTTCTACCAACTCAACTTCAAACATACTTCAAAATATGACAACATTTTATGGATCTACCTCTCACAAAGTATGTTGAACTATCTTAAACCATTTCTCCTATTTAATGCTATAACCATTTGACAGAGAAACTTTTTCGTATCTTACTTTCATGTAAATGAAAACAAATGAAAGTGGAGAATACCTTTTGATATAGATTCTTGCAACTACTTCAATACTACAAATAACAGAAAATTCAAAATCTTATCCAGATTTAATAACACTTGCGCTGCATCTCATCTAATTCTTTCATCCACTGTCAAGAATCTTGAGATGAGTTCTTCAAATTTTCTTTCAACCTATTGTTTCCTTCAAAATACCTTCATATTCATGAAGCACTAGTGTAGAGATATGACTTTGAGTCACCACTCACTTAGTGAGAAAAGATTTACCAAACTTGCAAAACATAATAAGCTCCTCCAAAATTTACAATTGGTATTTAAAACTTTATTCAACAACACTTATGAATTTCACACTCTTGATAATGTGAAAGAACCTTAACAACAATTCTGAATTCTGATAGAAACATATCAAAAATTTAAGAAACTTTGATATTAAAAATTATTCAATTCAATCAAACTTCTGCTATCAATGAATAAGAACACTAGGGGACATGAAACTTCAGCAAGGAAATAAGAAAACACCTCTTGCTGTAGATATTCTATATCTAATCTATTTCATGCCAGAGATATTGGTTCTTTTTGTATGCACATCCCCAGCAAAGTCACTAGACAAATGCATCTAAGGCTAGCAAGTTCCTATGATAGATACACCTGACTACAATCTTGGGCCAAATTTAAGGCATAAATCCTTCTTCACTTCAGGCTTTGCAAGACCTAGGCAGGTTAACCTTAAGGTTCTGATAAATGGTACTAGTGCAATCAAACATAAATTTGAACCTTTGTAGTATAGATGAAAACCCCTTATATCTCCTAATAACTCATCCAATAACATAGATCTATAGTAGCTAAATGCAAATCTATGAATCACATAAGTTGAGTGAGGGTTAATCCTTTTTAGCCCATTACAAAACATGAAGAACTGTATTTATTTGATTAAAATATTTCGTACAAATAAAATTTATATTAGTTTGCATCTGATTTAGTGATTAGTGCCTTATCCATTGAAACATAGAGTCATTACCAGAAGGATGACCTAACCTACTTGCATTACAATCAAGTTTATCAACTGAAATCCCCAAATCCCATTCTTACAAAATATACCCTTCATACACCCAGAAACCCTATCAAAACACTAAAGAATTTACCTAATCTCCTTGAGTCAAAAGCAACAACAGATTTGATACACAACTCATCCAAGCTATCTTAAATTGAATAAACCTTATTTACTCAATTACAAAGTCAATGGCATATGAAGAATCAGGAGAAAAAATAAGAAAACCTAGCTATTTCATTGTAAATCCCCCTTTGTATTTATCCTTGGAAAGACCAAATACATAAACTGGTAACACTAAATGAAATTGTAGACAATTCACATAATCTTGCATTAATATCAATTTATCTCAGATAACAATACATGATAATGAATTGAAAATTTGCACAAGTGCGGGTGTGTGGCGTTCACTGCTAGAGCTCAACTCAATAAATAGGAAGCAAAACCAATCACATCCATGGTTTCATAGTAGAACATTGGAACCCTACTAGTATTACCTAGAGAAAACTACCAATAACCTCAAATAAAAAGGAGAAAGAATGATATAGGAAAGAAAGAATTCTCGAATCTGATCTCAGAGTGATATGTGTCCACCTGGAATTCCATCTCTTTCAATTGCAAAACATCTCTCTAACTTCAACTATTTGGATCTAATTTTGTTTTCATCATTACTTTGTAACTAATTTGCAAAATATCTCTTGCTAAATGATGAAATCCTTTGTTTGACAAAATATCTAACATGCATCAAAAGTGCTGATAAAACTTCATTTAACTGACTTAGAAATGACCCCAACTACATTTTCATTGTCTCTTACCCATATTCAAGTCATTTTGATGCCAAAAATTAGTTCTGAACTTCCTCACCTGAATACAATTGCAAATTGGAAACTTGATAGAAAACCTCCTACAGCTCAAACAAGCTACATCTTGTGCAAAAACTAACTGCATAATCAAAAAAATTAGATTCTCTCAATTTTGGCATTATATAACATCGCGCATTTTTCTTATCAGGAACCTCCAAAAAGCTAGTTTGAAAAATACCCCTCTAGTATAACTATCAGGTCTGCACATCTTTCAAATTTTAAAAATTGAAATATTTAAATAAATCTAAAGTCTGACTTTAGATTTAAATACCCTATTTCGTTAGAAAAACTTGCACGTACATACACTTTGAAAAAACATTTTAAAATGACCATTTTAAAAATATTTTCTTTTATCCTCACCCCCTTCAATTTTGAGGTCAAACTACATTTGACTCACCCATTTGCCACATGCCAGCCTATGTTGCTTGTGGGTGTCTTTTATTTGTTTTATGCCTGTAGATCTGATTGATTCTGCAACAACTCTCCCTTTTTCCATGCGTGGTCTATGGGTTTCTCATTTTCAATGCCTGCTCCCTACCTTGACTAGGATAAAGGGCTCTTTGGAAGACTCCCCATTTATGGCATGTTCCTCTTTTTGGCATGGACAGAGCTCCCTAGTTGCCAACTACTCAAGGCAGCTTCTTTGTACATGGTGTAGACTAGTGCTTCCTTTTTTTGTTCTCTTCTCTCATTATTTCAGGACCTCTACTAGAACATAAAGAATCACCTCCTTATGCATTTAATATGTGACCTTCTGATGTACTGGGATCTATTACATAACACTTATCTTGAAGTAAACCTTTTTGCTGCTTCTCATTACTCTTTTTTGTTTTTGACAATTACTACTATGATCATCTAGAAGAAAATTAGCTTGCTATGATTCCCCTCTATAAGTCCAATGATCAACAGTCCCAATATTTGCTTCACATGAATTATTCAAATGTTCATGAGATGCATTCTTTTCCATGGAAGAACCCTCTATGATAATCCTCATTTAAACCTTATCAATCTAGTACTATTAGTCGGGCCCCAAAGTGGGTCCAGCTAAAAATAAATTTCATTTCCAAACACCTAAAATATCAAACTAATCTACTAATCATCTGGAACTGATTTGAATCATATTTTATCACTGATTGATAGTTAAAAACTCATTTTATCACTTTCTGCCAACTGTCAAATTTGTGCCAGGAGGACCTTTGACTAGTCTTAAAAATTGATCCAAACACCTAGTCGGGCTTTGGAAACTGGCATACTGAATCTCTGCTCTGCATAATTTTACCCCGTTGAATCTTGTCTCATGATGAATTCTGAGTCAAAAGGTAGTCACTATCAAATTTTCCTTTTCAGAATTACTTGCAGGTAAACAAATTAGAAAGCAATAAATTGGGTTCGGAATTGGCTTTGAAAATTGGGCAAATGGACACTTGGAGAAATGAAACTTGGGGCATCGGTTCACTATCATGAGGTAAATATGGATCTATGATTTTGGCTCATGATGAATAACTGGGCAAAAACGGCAATCAATTAAAGTTGGCTACTTGGATTTTGCAGATTGAAACAATGGCAAAAAGTAATTTTTGCAAATGAAACTGACCTGGAAAAGTGTGCAAATAGATTTTTCAAGACGTAAAAACTAACACACTTGGAGTATTTTTAGTGGATAACATAGAGGTACAATCCATTCAATCTCACCTATCATAGGATCAAAGATATAACATCACAAACAGGGGTGCCAATCAATTTGCATCTGATGACACTAGTAAAAAGATAGAAATTCCATTTGGAATCGCATTTGAAAACTGATCAACTAGATTTTTCATAAGTTGAAACTTGAAACATAATAAGTATCTGATGTGTACAATGCAACACAAGAGGAATTTCAACATTTGGGTCAACTGGGTCAAAATTATAGCATGTCAAATAGTGCTTCTGATAAATGTGAACAACTATACAAATTCATAGAATAGTAAACTACCAACATTGAGGGGTTCAAAACCTAGTCAAATGGACTCAAAACAACTCAAAATCTGAAACATAGGTTCTTGGATATAGATATTAAACACCTCTTGGGCCACCTCTTCAAAACACCTTCTCATTTTAGAGGGTTTCTAAATAACCAAAATCTTGTGTTATCTATTTTCATGCATGTCTTTATTAAACTAGAGTTAAATAGTGCACCTCCTTCTTGAAGAAAGAACACTTGCACAAACTACCATATAGCTAATTTTCCCTTAAGCATTGTAATACCTGCCTCAAGTGTTCTTCATGTTCCTTCTCATTTGTGAATATATCAATATATCATCGAGGAACACTACTACAAACTTATCTAGAAATGTATGAAATGCCCCATTTATAAGGCTCATGAATATATTTAGGGTATTGGTAAGACCAAATGGTACCACTATGAACTCATAATGACCACACCATGTTCAGAAAGAGGTCTTATGAATGTCACTTTCTACAATTTGCAATTGATGATATCCCAACTTCAAATCTATCTTGGAGAATACTTGAGCACCTTGCAACTAATCAAATATGTCATCAGCTCTAGGAAGTGGATATTGATTCTTGATTGTTACCTGATTCAATTGTTGGTAGTCAATACACAATCTGAGTGCCCCATATTTATTCTTCACAAAGATCGCCAGTGCACCCCAAGGTGAGATACTAGGATGAATATGTCCCTTCTCCAAGAGTTGTTTCAACTAGATCTTAAGTTCATTGAGTTCATGTGTAGCCATCCTATATGGAGATTTTTAAATGGGCTCAGCTCTTGACACTAGGTCTATGTGGAAATCAACTACCCTAGGTAGTGCCATACCCAAAATCTTGGAGGGAAACACATCCTTAAATTCTTGTAGTATCAGAAAATCATCTAGAGAATGTTCCCTCTCATTTTCTTCCTCCTTATTACTGATAGATACTACAAACAATTGACATCTCTTTTGTAGACACTACTTAAGCTGCATAGTAGAGATTATATGAAGAGATACTGGCCTTTACACCACTAAGATTACCATCGAGGTACCACAATCATCAAGGCCCTCAACTATCTTTTGTCTGCAATCCATCTTAGCATTATGTGCACATAACCAATCCATACCAAGGACTACATCATAAGATCCTAAATGGGTGACTCAAAGGTTTGTGACCATGCTCAGGTTTCCAATTTGAATTAGACAATTATGTATATAGGCCCTAGATGCTAATTCAACTTCTTAATTATTGTTCTGCCTAGTTACCACTAGCCTCCAATGCTCCACTATAAAAGGAGATACAAAAGAATTGGTAGCTCCAGAATAAAACAAAATAGAAACCTTAAGACCCTTGATTACAACTATAACCTCAATGACTGTAGCCTGATGCTCAGCCTGGTAATTATCAACCACTAGAAATACCTTGTGGGATCTACCCATGTCGCCTATGGTAGGCTCTGAAGTGGCTCCTCACTGATTACTGGCTACTAGTCCCTAAGGACACTCTTTGGCTATACGCCCCATACCACCACAAGCATAACGTGGTCCATGAGTCTAAACTTGAACTCCTTATGGCCTAGACTACTATTGTTGACCACCTATCCTATAGGATCTACTATACCCACCACTGGAGGACTCCTAAGTCCTAGTTGGTTGTGCATATGGAGCTTGTGGCCTCCAATCTCGTAAGGACCCCTGGCACTACCACTACTTGGGCTTAGAGCCCTGATACCCCTGTGCTAACTTTTTTCCTTTATCCTATTGTGACTTTTGTTGTACCTATGGGGCCTTAGAGGACCCTGATAACTGACCCTAGTTACCCTTCCATGAGGGTTTTTGTTGTCTTGACTTATGGGAATAATTTTTGATTGTGAGACTGATCTCAAGATTCCTATTTGTTACAAAGATCTTTTACAACCAATTTTGTCTCAACTGCCTCCCTAAAAGTGCTCAAAAAGGCTAGGCATACTAAATTTTTGAGCAACCAATTAAGACCTTTGGTGAATTGATAGATCCATAGCTTCATATCCTCCATGTACTTGACATAAGGAAGGAGCTCTAAAAATTTGCTTTGATACTATGCTACATTAAGACCCCTCTACTAAAGGTCATGGAGCTCCTCAATCTGACTCTATTTGAAATGCTCTAAAAGGTACCTATCTTTGAACCTAGCTAAAAATGTATCCTAGGTGAGTGTATCTTTTCTGACCCTACCTATGGTCTTGTCCTACTTGAACCAATTGGAAGCATTGTCTTGTAGTAAGTCGATGGACCTTCAGATTGCTCCCATATGGTTGGAACCTAAATCACTTCTCTAAACTTTGTAACCATGCCTCTGCCTATGCACCATCTATGGTTCTAGTGAAAAGTGGTGGTTTGAGTTAAATCAAATCCATAATTATTTTCCTTATATCTCTCAGTGCTCTAAATACTACTAGAGGCTCCAAGACTAGTGGTAGGTCAACCTAATGAACTGAAGCCTCTTCTTGGTCACCTTGTCCATCTACAACTCTAGGTGGGGGACTCATGTTTCTTTTCCTATTACCTACTCTCTATTCCCCTACCCCTTATTGTTCAGGATATGAAATCATAGGAGGCATTCTCTCTGACACTACTTTGATAAGATTTTGAATGGCTATGAAGAGTTGATTAAGATCTTGGGGTTGTTCAGGTGGAGGCCCACCAGTTCCATAGCCTGCCCCTCCAAATGCCACTTGTGCACTTCTAGGGCCTCTGGCCCTCTAACAACCATTATAGGTAATGATAGGCATCATGCACAAAACTTCTAATTTTTCAATGAGTTAAACATAATGGGTTAGGCTCTAGTGTTGTAAATAGACTCTAATATAGAATGTCATGCCCTAAATTTACACAGCAAAACACAACCATTTTATTTTTTGAAAGGTGAACTAGGAAAATGATGTATCGATATTTACTTTTTTGAATATTCTATATGAACTATGAGATATTCCATACAAGCTAGGTGATGTTACCATGTCAAAATTCTCATCCTATCCTCGAAGTGTGACTTTTTTTATGTGATTTTGAGACATAATTTTTTGCATTGGTGTGTTTATAATGATTCAATGGTTTTTATGTGAAGTTGTTTACAATGAGGTAATTTAAAATGATCCTTAATTATACTTCCTCCATATTACATATAATGATATCCTTAAACAATCCATTTATCCAAAATTAATATTCCTATCTTATTAAACTAGTATTATTTTATCATATTATTTTGTTTTATGGTTTTTATTAATTTATTTGATTTGATTTTATATTTATTATTTATTTTTAACTAACCATTTATTTACTTTTTATTATTATTATGAATATTCTTCCAATTTACAATTCGCACCCTACAATTTCAAGTCTATTTACTAAAATTTGATAATCTTGATTATGATTAATTACACCCAAAAATTGACCTAATTATATATGTCAGAGTGTAGAATATTACACCCCCAAAGAAATTTCTCAATTTCTTTGATAAGACCTCTCAAAAGATATTCTAATAATAACAATTTAAAAAAATTCATTTCCACTTAAACTAATAATCCCACCCAACAACATATATTATTAATCTAAATTTTCTTGACTTAACATAACATGACACCAAAGTCATGAAGAAACAAAATCCTATCATATTTACCCATATACTAACACCTCTATGTAAGTTAGTTACTTATATCTATTATCTTTATCTTATAGTCCAATGTCTATCCACTAGTACATAGCCACTTTATACATTACTAATAAATCCTAATAACCTTAATTAACAAATTTCATTCCCATTTATTTGTTCATTATTAATAAGTTAATCTCCTAGTCATAACTACCCAACATAAGATAGTCAAACACTTATAATAAAGAAGATTAACTTAATATTCCACTACCCATCAACCCCTAACACCTATAAAACATCCTAAATCTGCATTTTCTTTCCCAAGCTAAAATTCTAACATACCAACCCATAGCCTCATGTGCCCTTATCTCTCCTACCAAGTAATGAAATTGTTTACCTTCCCCACAAAATACCTACCTACAATGGATAACTACAAAGATCCTAAAGTGTACATAAGCTGACATAAATTGACATGAGGATACCCCTTACACTTATTTCTTGCCCCACTTTTTTTCCAATCCCTAACTCTCTCTCTTTCCTAGGCATGGAGTTTAGGAAATCAACTTTTTCAAACATTGCAATGATTTAACATTTGCTAGGTGCCTAGGGGAGGATGCAGATCATGTTACCAAAGCAAACAAGACATATTTTCCTCTTTACATACACTGAAGGGATAACCAATACAAAGCCACCTAGTGGAGCCCACTACTCATGTTTTCTCTTGGAGACTTTATTTTGTTCTTTCATGAAAGATGTGATGCCTGGATAAGGATATATGGAAAGTTGGTATGTAAGTATTATTCTTTTATTATTGCTTGGTACATGTTTTAGAATTATTTATAGTTTCTCATAGATATATATTTATTTTTCTTTTATGTTTCCTTGATTTGATGTGATAGTGACCTTGAAGTCATGTGACCTACATGAGCCCCCGTTGCAACTAATAAGATAAGTTTTTGTTATGCTAAAATATTTCATTTTAGGATATAGGTTATTCTATTAATATTGATGCTCTAGATTGTCAAGAATATTTCATTTATTATTTTAATGCATGTATTATGGGAAGGGATTTATTTTCCTTCCCCATACATTTTCCAGAGAGGAAAATGGCACCTTTAGCATGTTCTCTCATCGAAGTGGACTAGGTGATCTTCTTTTCTCAAACTAAATCTTTTGTTGATTCCTACCATAGACTTTAAGTGAACATATTTTTTGATAGGATGGTGTTAATTTCTTAGAAATTTGTTTGAACTTGAAATCTAAATAATTGAGTGATCGTGCATATACAAAGAGTTATTAGACACGATGATTTTCTTCCATGTTAATGAATGCATAGCCTATAAATTTGTAATGCAACCATCTATGTTTTGAATTAGCCAAATCTACCCATGATATTCTTCCACATAACATTTATAAAATATGTCTACCAAATAATTTATAAGTAATATGAGAAAGAGGATCTTATTACATAATTTCATCAGAATACATCAAATCTTATAATGAATGTTTTCTCACAAGTGAACTATATACCATTTTTCAATCTCTCTTCCCAAAAATTTTCAGGCAATATACAATAATAACAATCCCCTTTACATCACAATGGAATTACAATGAGAATCTTGATATCACACTACATTTGAGATGACACATTCGTCTCTCTTGATACACTTGATCTTTCAACTTTGTCAAGGGTGGAACCCTAATACCTTCAAGGGAACCATCTTCACAAAACCTACACATACACACAAACTAGGAACCATGGAGGCTCACTTCCCATCCTTGCCTTCTATAAAGCCACCCACTGAGTAGGGGAACCTTGATCAAAACTAGGTTTCATTCCAATCTTACAAATGCATGAACATCACATTACAACACTTAACAATCCCATCCCAAGGTATTTCACAAAGGTTCACCAATGGAACCTTGAACATAGTGTGAACGTGGGCTTTTGAAAAGGAGGTTGCCATATCATATCATATTTGCAATACCAACTTTCATGCCCCTTTGAGGCTTTCCAAAAATCAACAAAATGTCATGCCCTTTTGGGGCTTCCACAAATATCCTCCAAAACACACTACCAACAACTATAGCTTCCTTGAAAACCCATACTTTATTAACTTCCTTTCTAGACCATTTTGCCCTTATCACCTCCAAAGCAAGATATGAATGAATATGGTGTATAATGGAGCCCATATTCTAAGGTCCTCAACTACATTTCAAGCCCAACTAAGCCCTTCACCTTGGAATTCTCTGCCCTTCGCAAAAGGGTGAGTGAAGCCCTCACACCCATGATCACATTCACATTCCAATCCAACAAGAAAACAAAATTAAGAAGGAAACCAAGAAATATTCAAGAACACAATACACTTTCACATTGCCACAACACAATATCAAAATCCATAATTCAAAAACTCACAATAAAATGCATACTCCATTGACACTTTCCTCATTCTTGTAGATCTCTTTTGCAATACTCAAGAAGGAAAATGAAGCATAGTTTTGGAAGCACCAACCTTGGTCCAAGCTAGGGTAATGATAGTTGTAGTAGAGCTCCCTTCATCTTCCTCCAAAAACCTAACTATCTCTAAACATAGATAGTTGGTGAACAACCCAGTAATTTGTCACTCCTCCACTAAAAGGACTCTGTACTAACCCCTTTTTTAATAGGAACATCAAGTTTCCCCTTTCTTACATTGTTACCCCTTCAAAACAAGAAAGTTGACCAAAAGGGATGGTGAGGATACTCTCATGGGGAAACTCAAAATTTCGAATTGGTTCAAGAGGGCTTTGTTTAAGGTGTCCCCTAAGTTAGGTAATCACTATAATTGTTAAATTTTGGCCCCTAACATGTTATACTACCATTAGGGTGGCTTATTTTCAATAAAATGATACTTTAGGATCTCATTTAGGTCCCCTAAAATCCTTGACAAGTTTGAATTCAAAAATCAACATGATGGTGACCCATCCTAACACTCTCTTCCAAGTGGGTATACTTAAACATTAATTGGAAGAAAAGAAAAGGATTAAGATTAAGTGACCTTGTGACCAACACTCTAGGTGACATGTCATCAACACATAGACAAATACAAGTTGTGTCAAGTGACACATTAAAATACATTGCATGTCACCATGATATGTCCTTAAAGCATCTAAATTATGATTAAAAATTTCCTCATACAAACATATCTATTTTACGAAACAAAATACTTTCACAATGAGTCTTTTGAATGTTCCAAAGAATTTCCTTGGTTAAACTTTGTTCACATAAGTTTGGAACTTGTTTCCCCAAAAAATTTCCACGGTTCCACTTCTTGCACATTAAACTTGAGCATCAGTAGTCCAAGGAGGTTATATAACATGTATATCATAAATGTATAATTTGAATTTTATGAAATCCACATTAACATAATTCAAATAAATTTTCCTTTTCTAGTCATTTCAATTATTTCATTCAAAAATGTTAAAATATCAAAATTTGCATATCATAAGCATTCATCTCATCAAGCATCATAATCAAATTAACATTTATCTACAAATCATAAATAATCATAATCAAATTAACATTTTGCATCATGTCAAAAACTAATAGTACCATGTCATAAAACTACATTCATATGTGTTTGATTATCTCATACACAATAATAGGTTCCTAGTGCATATCATTATGTAAAATGCTACTATAGTATCATAATCAATAGAAAAAAAAATCCACTATTCATCTAAGTCTCGAATAGCTATCAAAATATCAAAGTCTCAAATATCAAAATGGAATAAAAAGTCTATGCGATGATAGGTTGAGGTGAGGCCTCATAGAAGAAAATGGAATTTGGGCCCACCTATCTTAAGGGTATGGTCATAACAAATGACAAGGAGCCAAGTGGACAAATGAAAGCTTATTTTGGTGATTTCAGAACATGAGCTCATTAAAACGAGGGTCGTGGGGTCATGACTTGAGTTTTATTACACATAGTGATTAAAACATAGC
The DNA here is from genome assembly GCA_028749045.1 of Cupressus sempervirens. Classification (NCBI taxonomy): domain Eukaryota; kingdom Viridiplantae; phylum Streptophyta; class Pinopsida; order Cupressales; family Cupressaceae; genus Cupressus; species Cupressus sempervirens. The sequence goes on along the minus strand of CM053791.1, from coordinate 111,462,286 downwards.
ACTCTTAAAATACCCCTCATTTAGGTGAAACAAAAAGGTAACAAGGAAATAAAAGATTTAAGACTTTTCTTAGTTTCACCCAGGGTTTTGACCTGAAACCCTTTACAACTATTGTTTTACCTAAAAGGAGCATCCATAGAGACTAAAATCTCATAATAAACCCTACTGGCAATAACAAGAAAAATGAAAAATTGAAATACATACCAACACACACAATTACAATAGTTAGAAAATGATCCAAGACAATTGAAGGTTTTATAAGGAAATAAAGATTGATGTATCCAAACCTATTTTAATGGGGACTTTCATACATAAATAATGGTTATCTTTCATAGGATTTCAATTGTAAGGCCTTTGAGCCATTAAATAGTCATTTAGGCTAAGTCCTAATTGGCCAATAGTGGTCAAAGTGGTAGAAATGCTCAAAGTGCTAAAATTCTTTAAATAATGTTAAATTTTTATTATTGATATGCTAGAAATTTTTTGTGGCAATTAGGAGTCATTTGGATGAAAAATATAAGAGTTGGTGAAAATTTGGTTGACAGCTTTTGCAAAAAGGTCATCATTAGTGGCTAAAGTGACCAAAAACTTGTAAAAGTAGTTTGAGTAAGTTGTACATAGTTCCTTAAACTATAAAACCCCTCTTTGGTTTGAGGGTCAAAAAATGGTGGAGTTTTAATGAAACCTTTCAACAAAGCATTAATATTTCAATGTCATTTTATTATCAATTCATTGATCAACAAAAAGATATTCATTTACAATGAATTTTTAAATTTAAATTATTTTTTAACATTAAATACATTGTTGTGGTTTCCATTTGGATCAAATCTAGGGACTAACCATTGATCACAAAGGGAGATCAAGTATTTTTTCTAAATCAACATTAAAACCCTCCATATCAAGGCTTTACGTAGAGTTTGTTGAATATGTCTACTTATAAATATTTAAAAAATATAATTTTGTAGAATACAATATAGATTTTTGATTTCTCTTTCTATTGTATTTGGTTTTAAGTTTGATAGTTTTGTATTTAGTGTGAATTTCCAATTCCTAAATCAAGGATTCCAAATATGTATAGGCTTGAAAGATATTCTAAGAAAACTAGACTCTTTCACTTGAGCCTTGGATAGGAATTATAGATGAATTCTAGTGACTGATGGAATTTACCATTCCTAACTTGTGCTATAATTGTGACAATAGCAATCCACATTATTTCATAATTTCAAGCCAATCGGTAAGGTTTGTTGGGTCTCTAAGTAAATAAACAATAATTATAGGATATATAATGCTCTCCAAAATATAGATGTTTGGATACCCTTTGTAGAGTTATACATCATAAATGAAATTAAGGTAGACTTATTTTAGAAAGTAGGCTTCAAATTTTGTTTGTTTTTTGGTTGATTAGGCCTAATTAGGTCACACTAACAAAGAAATTTTATGAAATATTGATCACCCACCCATAAAATCTCATGAAAGGCATATATATGTTTAAAATACTCAAGATACATAGTTAATAGAACTGATCACACTTTCAATAGATAGAAACATGAAATGATGATTGGTCAATGCCTATTTTAGTATGATTTGGATGAGGGTATACATGGGGATATATTTAATCTTATGAGAAAGATGCAAAAATATATAAAGTTTTATAAGAAAAGGCCAATAAATAACTTGTCTAATGATTACATGGCAAAAGATAAACTTCTACTTAAATCAAAACTAATCATTACCAAAGAGATTAAGGCCCTCCAAAATCTTATCATTCCTTGATAACTATTGGAATTAAATAGGAAAGGTAAACTTGGGGGGGGGGAGGGGGTGGAGGGGGGGGGGGGGGGGGTGGGGAGGGGGGGTGGTGTGAATTAGTAGTTTAAAATTTGACCCATAAAACATTCACCACACATCCATCTCATATATTCAATAAGTAAACCAAAATACCATGTAAAGCATGTACATCTAACTCATGTAAACAAGTAAGAATTCACACATATATGACACCATATATGATTTCCCAGAAACTATCCAATAAGAAGGTAAAACTTGGGTGGGGATGACACCCACAAATCTTCACTGCTGCATTAATAAAGTGTATCCAATGAAGATTACAATGTTTGATCATGAGACATGATTTATCCTATTAAAGGATTACAAAGACTGTTAGGTCTTACCTTGTTAAAGGATTTCAACACCCTGTTAGAAGTGTGCCTTGTTAAAGGAATTTAACTCACAATTAAGTAAGCACTTGTTAGAGGATTTTAATACAGCCTGTTAGGACTACTCTATTAAGAGATTTAATTGATTCAGCTATTAGAATGACTAAGAATTGATCTTGTGGTTAGCACTCTTTTTTCTTGATAACAAATCACCTCTAAATTGATGTATTCTTGATCCTTCTTGATCAAATGTCTCTCTATTGTATACTATTAACTTCCTCTATTCTCCTTTAACTAATTTTGTAATGCAATTTCAATTCACACTTCCTTGGCCACCATGAATACTTTGTTTGCACATCCAAACTTATCTCTTCACTCCTTCCACACACATATGAAGTTTAGGGTTTGTCCTCCTTAAGAAGACCTAGGTGACTTAGGGTTAGGTATTAATCAACGGCTTTGATTCATCCATTTTTTTGCTTAAACCTTCCCTTTACATGATTGGATGTATGTATTTCATAGGGATTCCAACTTAAGATTTGTCCTTATCAATATATTAAAATTCAATCTATAAGTTGACTCAAAAATGGTTTACATAGTAGTTTGTGCTAATACAAAAAACTACCACAAAACTATGTTACTTGGCATCTGAAGTCCTTGATGCTTGGCTTATACTATTTTCTATATTGTGACTTAGCATCTTAATGACTTGACATGCACTACTTACTCGGCCCATGAATCACTTGGCATACACTATTTTCTTGACACTTGAGTGACTTGGCACTCACTATGGACTTAGCATGCTCTATCTTATACATGTTGTTCTTGGCATATACTACTTGTTGAGCATAAATGAAGTAAATAACTTAAGTGTGTTGGAAATCTAATTGAAAAGATCATTATAAGTTAAAATAGGTTGACTGCAAAGCTTAAACTAAGATCATTAGAAGGTGCTGAGCAAGTTAGTTGAATTTGAGCAAATTCATAGTTGGAGCTGAGTAACAAAATATTCTAGTGTGTGCTGAGTGATCTTCAGGTGCTGAGTGAAGATCAAGTGCTGAGCATCAGAAAATCTTAGTTGGTGCCGAGTGATCTTCAAGTGTTGAGCATCAAGAAAAACATAGTTGATGCCAAGTAACACAATACGTGCCGAGCACCAATAATTCAATAGTGTCAAGCTATTGCATTATTTCAAATGGTGAAGATTCGCCAAATCTAAGCTAACAAAGTGGTTACCTTGAATTTTGTGAATGAGTTGGAGGATAACGATGATGAGCTGGTGGCAAAAAATTCTATGTAAACCATTTTTAGGTGAATTCAAGAGGATTATTCAAGAAGTTTCTAGAGGAAACAAAATATGAGTTAGATAAAATGGATACTACCTAATCCATGTGAATTAAAATTAAAGAATGGAAGAATCGAGTAGGAAAAGGAACTTCAAGACTTCTGTTTAAGGAGCCATAGGCCAAGAAGTAGAGAGCTATTGATACTCTTGTTGCTAAAGTGCCAAAACTATGAAGTGGTTAGAAGGGTGTCAAGGAAGTGGCATCTACAAGAAGGAAGAGCATAGAGGCTATGGTTCTACAAGTGGTCATGAAGAGATGATTGCACTAGTACATTAAGCATGGAGACTTAAGGAGACTAAGCTTGAAAGGAGGGCAAGCTGTCAGAGTTGTAGTGATTAAAGGCCAGGCAAGGGTATGAGCTAAGAAGTGATCTGAGATCTGCAAGATAAGTTGTATATTGTAGTTAGGTCAAGATTTTCTAATACTCTCTAGAAATTGTATTAGATATGAAAATCTTATGGACTTAGGTTGGCCTAAGAGCCAATTGTAAATCTTTTAACGGGGTGGCATTCCAAGTGAATGTTCAAAAGTCATTTAACTACGCCCACTTCTAATAGGGTGGTTAAATCCTCTAACAAGGTCACATTTGATAGTGTGTTGTAAGCCTTTAATAGGGCATGCCTTTCGCAAGGCATCACTTTAGAAGAGTGAGAATTGAGTAGCATGTTACTGGTGGTTTTTTCCAAATTGGGTTTCCATGTAAATTACTATGTTATATGTTAATTTCTTATGTGTTATGCTTGCATGTTGATTTGCAATAACTTGCTAATTAGAAATGTTAAAGCTTGGATGAATAATTGATTGAATGGGCTCATTATACTTAGTGAAAATTTTGAATATGACATTTGGACCTTGAATAACTGATTCACCACCCCTCTCAGTTATTCTAAAAATATTTCTAACAAAGTGTATAGAAACTCACTTGTCAAAACCAATCTGAGATAAAAATTAAGGATTTCCAACATGTCCATGAAGGAGAATTCTTTGACTAAAGTTTTCTTATGGGTGAAATTAGTATCTATATTTTCTTTGTCTTTATCTATGCAATTGGACCTAGGAAGATAACTGATAAATTCACTCTCCAACTCAACTCTTTTACTATTATTTTTCTAACTCTAATTGAAATATTTGCATTGAGACAACTATATTTTTTTCCATCTAATTACAACATGATGTCACAATTTCCTAAATATTTTTGACAATTTTGTATGGATGATTGATATTATTAGTAGAGAAAATAACATAAACAAAATTAGTGACATAGAGTTAAATTCAAAAGATATATTGGGATAACATAATAATTTTGTTTTTGAATTCTGAATGATGGAGGGCCATAAACCTTTGGATCTGCCACCATGCCTGGACCTGAAACTGGTTCTTGTGGTGTGTAGAGATGTAGACCAGTTGATTGGTGGTGGGTTCATTGACATAGATGGGTCACGTAATGTCAAGTCAGCTTTGGAGAAAGGACGGTCGAGTGTGGACATCCTTGAGCTGGGGGGAGGATGTTTTGCTTGCTGTCAGTAGGGAGGTGCCCAAAAGTTGGAGGTGGGTTCTCTGTCAGGATGGAAGAGTGCACTCATGGGTACCAAGATGTCCAGCCCCAATACAAAGAATCCCAAGGTAACTCATGGACAAGAAGGTTCGATGATTGTACTTCCAGATAGTATGATGGATAATGTGACTTCTAGCCTCAAAATTTGTGTTGTAGGTAGATTTGTTGCTTTCTACCCTTCTATCGAGATGGTAAGGAAATGGGTGGACCATAAGTGGAAGGTCAAAGGAATTGTAAGTGTTTCTGCCATGCCAAGTGGTCTTTTTTGTTTCAAATTTACCATAGAAGAGGATCTCAATGTGGTTATTTCTGGGACTTGGTATTTTGGGAAGCACTATCTGGCCCTGACTAGATGGCATCTAGGCTTTGATGCTAGTTTGGAGCTAAACAAACTTTCCCCAGTATGGGTAAGATTACCTGGGCTCCCTCTGGAATTTTGGGATGAAAGGATATTAAGATGGGTGGGGAACTCTATTGGTCATTTTGTTACTACTAAAAAAGTGACAATGCAAAAATTGAGACTTTTCTATGCTAGATTCTATGTGAATGTAGCATTGAACAAAACACTACCTACTATGGTCACTTTAAAAACCAAATGGGGTGAGAGAGTTTAGCCCATAGAATATGAGAATGCAGGCTTGTTTTGCCAAAGATGTGGGAAATTCGATCACCTTATCGTAGATTACAAAGCTAAAATGCAAAAATATAAACAAAAGGAGAGCTCTCTAGGGATAGTTATGGAGACCATTGGGGAACCTTCTATACTAACTGAGAAGATAGTAACAAAACCTTCTATGACCTTTCCCATTATGACCTCCACACATGATAACTATTTGAGTCCTAGGAGAAAGGACAATAAGGAAGATGAGAAGGGATCAGAGGAATACCCTTTCGAAAGAGATTTGGAGGATCTTCTGGGCTCACCTTTGGCAAGGACTTTGATGGAGGAGTGTCTGGAAGATGGAGAAATAGAAGGAATCAACATTCTATAGGATTTGACAACAATCCATATTGGGGGGATCAAGCTTGAAACCCCTTCTAAGGAGAAAGAGGTAACCCCCTCTATTATGGGCTCCTCAACAACACAAGGGGGGGGACAATAAGTATAAGGAAGGTGATTTAAGGGAGTTAGTTTGTACCCCTATGAGGATGGTCAAGGCTTTGCAAGCTAAGATAGCGGCGAGAGTAATGGCAAGCATTAATAATATGGATAGGTAGATGAGCCCCTCTTCGCCTTAGGAGGAGGATAATGGTGAATGGGAAGTGCAAAAGAAGAAGAGAAAGCGGGGGGGAGAAAACCAAATATTGGAGTATCAGGAACAACAGGAAGACCATTAAGCAGAGTTACCAAGACAAAGCAAACTACTAGAGATGTAGCCAGTGGTAAACAACTTACACTGGAGATAGTAACAAAAGGTAAGAAATGAAACTCCCTTCATGGAATATAAGGGGATTGAATAATCCCCAGAAGTAGTATGCTCTTAAGCAATTAATATCTCAGGAAAAAATAGACTGTGTGTTAATTCAAGAGACAAAAATGTCTAGCTCAAATTTTGATAAAATTGCTAGCTATATCTAGCCAGGGGCGAGGTATTTACATAGGGATTCAGATGGAGCATTGGGGGGAACTGATACCATGTGGAGTCTAAACTCATTGAAGGGCTATGAGATTTGGAAGGAAAAAAACTTTATAATTACTCATTTCCAATCGAATAGCCACAATTGGAAACTGATTAATATCTATGCACCTAATAGTAGATTAGGGAGGAAGGAAATATATGACAATTTGATAAGGATATCTGAAACTATGTTGGAGGAGCAATGGATGTGTATGGGTGATTATAATACTCCTCTTTACCATTCAGAGATGAGGGGAGGCAACAAAGAATGTTAGGAGAGCTTGCAAGTCCTAAGTGAATTTACGAGGAAGTTGGACTTCATGGATGTGGAGTTGAGGGGTAACCCATACACCTAGACTAATAATAGGAAAGGTGAGGATCTCATTCAGGTTAGGCTGGATAGATTATTACTGTCAGGGAATTGGAATAGCATGGGTAACTCCTACTTGGAGAATCTCAACAGAATGGTGTCTGACCAGTCACCCATTTTATTCCATTTGGAGGATGGCTTTAAAGGGGGAAAGAAACCTTTCAAATATGAAATAATGTGGGAGTCACATCCAAAATTCAAAGATAAGATTCAGGAGTGGTGGAATATAAGAATAGAAGGTACTGCAATGTACAGACTTTCCCAAAAACTTGATAATATTCAAAGAAATGTTAGAGCATGGGCTAAAAGTTCATTTGGGGAACTTTTTAAAAGTAAAGGAGAAGTAGAGGAAAAGCTAAAAAAAATCCAAGGGATTATTGTAGAAGAGAATAACTCAAAGAAGAATATTCAGGAAGAGGAGAAACTTAGAAGGAGTGGAAAGAGATCCTCCAAAAGGAGGAAATTTTCTAGAAACAAAGATCTAGAATTCAATGGCTGAAGGAAGGGGACAAAGATACTACTTTCTTTCACAGATCTGCTTCTAACCACAAAAGAAGAAACACTATCTCAAAACTAAATGAAGAAGGGGGAAGGGTGTCAAAAGAGCAGGAGGAAATGGGGAAACTTATGGTAGACCACTTCAGTAAGGCACTTAAGAAAGATAACTCCGTTGGGAACTAGGTGATGAGGAGAATTCTGATTAATTCAATCCCAAGGAGTATAAGAGAAAAGGAAAATGATATGATCCTTGGTAAGATCACAGAAGAGGAAGTGAAAAAGGTAGTGTTCTCAATGAAAGCTTTCAAGGCCCCGAGCCTCAATGGTTTCCCACCTGCTTTCTTTCAGCATTTTTGGGAGGTGATCAAATCAGAGGTAATTTGGGTGACTAGGGATTTTTGAAGAATAGGTAAACTACTACGGAGCATAAATAAGACCTTTATTTTCCTAGTTCCAAAAAATACCAATCCTCTAAATTTGAATAATTTTAGACCCATAAGTCTATGTAATACTATCTACAAGGTCTTTGCCAAGGTTTTAGTGAACATATTAAAGCCTTTCTTGGAAAAAATTATTGGTAGTCCTCAGAAGGGGTTTGTGCCAGGAAGGCAAATCCTTGATGCGACTATTACAACCCATGAGGTTATCCATTCAATGGAAAAGAGTAGCCAACCAGGAATGGCATTCAAGTTGGACATTTCCAAACCTTATGATAAGGTCAATTGGGACTTCCTTCAGGATGTACTAGAAAGAATTGGATTTAACAATAGGATTATAAACATGATCATGTTGATGGTGAGCTAAGTGTAGTACTCTGTCCTACTAAATGGGTCCCCATGGGGTAACATAATGGCAAGAAAAGGCTTAAGATAGGGTGACCCGCTCTCACCATACCTATTTATCATGGTAGCAGAAGTCTTGGGAAGGTCATTCTGTAAATTAGTGAATTCGGGCTACATTAAAGGTGTTAAACTAGCCACTAATGCTGAAGCTGAGGTTATATAGCAATTTTTGGATGATACCTTCCTATTTGGGGAATCCTCAATCATGAAGGCTGAAGCCTAGAAAATGATTTTACATAATTATGAAGAAATCTCAGGGCTATAATGCCCCGCCCAGAGATCCTTGGAAACAAGGATTCAAATCAAGCCAAGATATATATATATATATATATATATTACAAGTATGAATGCACAAGACAACATCATACAGGGATCACAAAGATCACAACAAAAGACTTTAACACAATCCTGGCAACCAACGAATCTTTGAACGCCACTACCCAATTGACACACCCAAACAAAAGCCAACAACCACCACAATAAGATGAGGGCACAAAAAATGACCACTCATCAAAAAAACACCAAGCTGGGGTAAAATGCAGAATCCCAAAATTTGGCTAAGCCTGAAATCCTGAAGCCCTAAAAATTGGCTAAGTCTAGATTTTTGAAGCCTTGAAATTTCCTAGAAACCATAACTTATCTCTGAGAGGTATGAAACCTATCTTAAATGATTTGTCGCATATATTAAAATATATCTTAAGTGTAAGAAATTTTCTTATACTTAAACGATATATTTTAAACCCCAAGAGACAAAAACAAATACACAAAAACTTGATTTCAAGAGAAATTGACAAAATTCAAAATGCAATAGCATAGGGTCGCAGAACGCCCAAAAGGGTATCCAAATCCACTCTCAAAAAGATCGGATCACAAAGAAAAGTGCCCGCTGATGGCACGCACAGGTTTTTCACAAAAATTGTGCGGCACTTTTTACTAAGGGAGGGCGATACTTCTCCTTAAGGCGTGTGACACTCTTCTAGTGTCATACGGCATTTCTCAAGAAGGCATGCGACACTTTTCAGCATTGTATGACATTTCTCAAGAAGGCGTGCAACACTCTTCCAGTGTCGTACGACATTTATCAAAAAGGCATGCAATACTTTACAGTGTCGTACGACATAATTTGCATGGGCGTGCGATACTTTTTAAAGTTTCGCACCATGCTGAACAAATGTTGCCCAATGAAACACGAAAACACTCCCAGAAGCAAAAAGGACCAAAATTAGAGCAAAGAACCTCCACACTAGGGAGTACCGGATCCACAAAGGCTCGAGGAATGAACACTCGAGTGCAAGAACAACACAGAAAGGAGAACATCTATTCATCCAAACTACAGCAGCAAAGAACACACTAAAATAAACATCACAGTGAACTAAACAACCAAACTAAGTACGTGGATCCTCCCAACCGTCAATAGCATCATAAGACCATCGTGGGTCCTAGCCATCCCCCACGCGTAACATCCCAAGCCACTGACCAAATCGTTACTACTGTCGTAATAGGGATGTCACTACTAAAATATGCATAACAATAGCATAAGAAAATCTAACATGCTAGAGATAACGCATAAGATAATCCTATAGTAGATAACATCACCTATCACATGCTAAACAACAGTAAGCAACAGATATACTACTAAAGAAAATCACATCATCTAATCATATGCTAAACATCATGATAAGGGAATGTGCCAAATAAAATAACATCATCTAAACATGATATACAAGCATCCCAATGAAATCATAAATCACAAGAAAGCATACTTCGAAACCCAAAGTACCAAGTGAAGACATCCAGCAATGGTCGCACTAGGACAAAAGATCATCTCTGTACACCGATCCCTAGCAGTGGTGAAGGTAGCTATGTCACCCAACCATGTGGAACCCATAGGTCCACACCCGCCGTGTTGATGGAGATAAAGATCCAACCACAAACACACAAAAATCACAACATCCATGGCTAACACTCATGCTAGACAGTATGATGGCTGAACCAAGAAACTAAGACAATGCAAGGAGTACAGGTCTTGGTCAGACACTCAATAGGCTACTATGTAGGGACTAACATCATGGAGAGTCGCTTGGCATCAAAAAGCCCAAGCTAGAACTTGTGCAGATTCAACATCCCTCAACGGAAAGGCTCTTGCACCCCAAATATTTTTATTATCTTAAGTTTTATTATCATTCACACATTTTATTTAATTTTCACTTAATTAAAGCTTCCTTTGCCAACCCTCTGGGTACAATGATCACCAGGCTATGAGGTAGAAGTCCCCTCCATATGCTACCCTACCCTACCCATGCTCATCCTACGACAAGTGTCCGTGGGCATGCATACTCCCATCCCAACCCCAATGATCATAACTTTCGGAAAATCCATGAAAGATCAGGCCTCACAAGTCACCCAAAAAATGTACGCGCACGTACTCGTGTGTGGTTCACCACCATCACGAAGATCATAACACAAGGACAGGAATGAGAGCACAATGCAAAGAAAACACCCAACTGAAAGCAACACGGGAAGGACAAATTCTACACGAATCCCAAAGCCAATAAAACCATACATCATTAAATCACTCAATCGGCCTCAATCTGAGAGTATGGATTCTACATGAATCCCAATGATGCAACAAGACCAAACATCATGAACTCACTCAACCGGCCTCAATCCGAGAGTATAGATTCTACATGAATCCTAGCGTTCACGAACAAAGGCAAAGGTCCAACAAAAACCATAACAAGTATAAAATCACTCAACCGAACACAACGTTAGGAGTACAGATGCAACACGCATCCCAATGCAACATAAAAGTGCAAAACTGGATTGACTGATATCCAAACAGATCATCAAGGTCCACGACCCACATTGTGCCAAGAAAACCCAAGAAAATAGGGTGGCACGCAAAATGAGGAAAAAACCCCAAAATTTTGGAAAACTTCAAAATTAAAACCCATTTGGCCTTTGGGTTCAAAAACTCCAAAAATCAATGGAATCGGACATCGTATGCAAAAATGGCTAGCATAACGGCATAAAATTCCAAACCCTCATCCCAAAAAATAGGGAAATGTTCATACCTGCCCAACCGGGTAGAACTAGCATACAGAAACAGAGGGGAACACTAGTTCTCAGCCTCCAAACAAACAGCTACCAAAAATAGAAGCAGAAAGGGAGAAAAAACAATAAAATAGGAAAGCCCTACCTCATAGCCAAAAGGGCAAAATGGAAATCTGAACCATAAAATAAAACGCTCACAGAAGTGGCTAAAAATTGCGGCAATCCAAGGTTTCCCTGAGCTAGATCCAACGAGCTCAACCTCGTGACGATCCCACGCTCATAGCTCCCACAATGAACAAAACAGTAAATCCTCATGAAGAGGATTTTGGGTTTTACTCTCCAACATTCCAATTTGAAAGTGAGAAGTGAGGAATTAAATTCCTCTTTGGATACTTATTCACTTTTCGGGTGAATAATCGATTAGGGCATTTAACCAGCCAATCTAGTTAAACCTCGAATCGACCCAAACGAAAATAGGCTATTCCTATAAATAGGAATTCATCTATGGCAAAGCTGCCAAAAATTAAAATAGATCAATTAAAAAGCTCAAAAACCCAAAAACACATAAATCTCCTTAAACAACTTTCGCGACAATGCGAACCTCTAAATGCACAAACACGCTTACTGGTCTAATCACATAATGCAAAGAGTTTGGATTTAATAATCATCGAAAGGTTTAATTTAAACATTTTAATAAAAGATACGTCGACCATACAAGGACAACATTAGTAAAATATGAAAGGCTGAATCACTAACTCCATGTGCCACTGCCAGGGATATAAATCCTACACACTAAACAACATGATCAAGTGCAACTGCATATAATAACATAGCCGAAGCAATAAATGCATTAAATCACCTAATTTAACCATTTATTTAATTATATTAAAATAATCTATTTACATCACTCACGTTCGCATAAAGCATAACAACATAGGAATGAAGTAAATAACCATAGCATTAAATCCATCATATAGCGAACTCAAAGGTATGTCCAAATACTAGATAACTAGATAATCAGATATCATCATACAATATGATTAACTGAACAAAATAGTAGTCTAATATCTATGATACTAGAATCAAAGAGTAACATTTGACCCTCAGGTCATCTCAAATGTAAAACATCACATAAGAACAGATATCTCTCAGATCAAAATAAAACAAGGTAAATGTTCGCAGCACATAACCAAATAATCCAACAAGAACAATCCATTCTAATTACTTAAAAATTTAATAATGATTGATTACTCTGCATTGAAAAGGCATTTAAAACACATAAGCAAACACAGTCATAAACATGACTAACCACTACTATAGGAACCTAGTCCAGTGTAGCATGGTAAAAGAACATAGTGCAATCTCTGCACACATCTTAGGGTAATCACGGAACAACCTCATGATACCACATTGATCCTAGTAACCACTGGCACAAACCTCAGTGAACCAAAAATCACATCATAATCTCAAAGATCAGACAAAAGCATAATCAAAGCAACTGATAAAGAAACATAAATCCAAACACCTCAATGGTGTAGACCACTCAGTGTCACAATCACCTTCCCATCACAACAAAAGATCAGCAAGGTTGCATCCATCAGGACGACTTACAAAAGTCAAATGGGAGAGGCACTACAAGGGCAACTGATAAACTACCATAAAAGAAAGATTTATTTCTTTAACACTGATTCTTCACTTCAAAGAAGGATTAGGAAAATATTGGATTGCCAATTTGCTTGCCTCCCATACACTTATTTAGGCCTCCCCCTCACTACCAAGGAGGTTTCTAATGAATTTTGGAATACAATAGTGGAGAGAATTCAAAAGAAGCTTGTAGGGTGGAAAGGGAAGATATTAAGCAATGCTAGAAAAAAACAACTGATTGTTGTTGCTCTTCAGGGAATCCCTATTTATTTCTTATCCATATTTAAGATTAATCTAAATATGGTTGAGAAAATTGAGAGAATTCAAAGGAATTTCCTGTGGTGAGGGACTGAAGAGAAAAATAAATTTAATCTGGTCAACTGGGAGGAGGTGTGTAAACCAAAAACTAAGGGGGGGCTTGGGATTAGAAGAATGAAAGACCTTAATAAAGCTCTTCTCACAAAAATTGGATGGAGACTAGCAGAAGGAAACACATGATGGGGACATATTATGAAAGCTAAATATTTGTCTAATACCTCCTTTCAGTAGAACCTATACAATAATGACCTCCTAGGAGGTTCAAAGATCTAGCAAAACATTGTTAGAAATAGAGGGCTACTAAGAGAAGGATTGAGGTGGATTGTGGGCAATGGCTTCAATATAAGGTTTTGGGAAGATAGGTGGACGGATGGGAAACCATTGGCCTTAAGTAAATATAGTGGTTTAATGGAACTCCTTAAGGAGGACATAGGGGTTAAAGTGGGAGACTACATTGATCAGGGGAGGAGATGGAAGAAGCTGTATAAGGAGGACTATCCGCGGGAGATAGTTATTCTCATAGAGGAATTGGAAGAACTAATAAAGGAACAAAGAATCCCATTATTGCCACACGAGGTTATCATGGCTTGGATTTAACTCCGAATGGGAACTTCACTATCAAATCTGCTAATACCTTAATGTTCAATAAGGAACTATGCCCGACTACATGGAGCAAGGCATGGATCAGTAACCTTATACCTAAGATTAATTTCTTTTGCTGGATGGTTCAACATGGAAAATTTTTAACAATTGATAATTTGAAAAAAAGGGGATTCTACATAACAAACAATTGCTGCCTTTGTGAGCAAAAGGAAGAAAGTATTTACCACCTTTTCATTGAATGTTAGTTTGTAGTTGACATTTGGACTAAGGTTTGGGAAAGATTGCGGGTGGCTTGGGTCATGAAAGATAACTTGGGACAGTTTGTGGATAATTAGGATTGCCCATTCCATCATCCAAGACTAATCCTTTTATGGAAGATAATCCCACCATATGTATGCTGGCACATATGGAAAGAAAGGAATAATAGGATATTCAGGGAGGAAAATAGGATGGTTGAAGTGGTTTTTGGAGTGATGAACAAACTGTTGAAGGAAAATCTAAAGGTAGCTAAATACAAGATGCCAAAGGAAGAACCCAGAAGACTTGAAGGCATTGTGACTAAGAATTGGGGTTGTCAAGAGGATTTCTTCCTATTTGATAACTTCACTAGGAGGAGGAGATAGTAGACAATATGGAGACCACCCACCATCACATAGTATAAACTAAATTTTGACGGAGCTACAAATGGAGGACAGGGAGTAGCTGGGGGTGTGCTAAGAGATAGGAATGGTGATGTGCTATTGGTTTATGCAGTCCAGGTGGGGATTGGCAACAATAATGTGGTAGAAGCTACGACGTTATTATGGAGTCTTCAACTCTCTAGGGAAAGAAACATTTTAGAGTTAACTATAGAATGGGACTCCAAACTAGTGATCGATTGGGTAAAGGGGGAGGCAAAATTGAGATGGAAGATTAGAAATATCATCTTGGATATTAAAAATATATTGGAGGAAATGAGAATGGTCCACCTGCAGCATATCTATCGGGAGGGTAATCAAGTTGCAAACGCTACGGCTGGCATGGGGTTTAACGTTAGGGCAATCACGTGCTGGGAAAATTTAGTTGATATCAACGAAAATCTAAGGATGTTGATATCCAAGGAAAAAGGTGGCAAAATTCAAAATGGTGATCACTAAATTTGAAAGTAAGGCCAAATTTGGCAAGATGGAGAACTTTGTTGCTAAATTAAACTTTAGCATTTTGGAAATAAGAGTCAGACGTGGCCATACAAATGACAAGTGGAGCAATTATGAATTAAGGGAATTTTCTTTTCATAATTATGAAAACTCATTGCAAGCTTCGAATTGCTCTCCAAAAGGAAGTATGATAGATATTATGGATTAGGATGTCATAAATTGACTGGGAGAGAAAATTAGGCTTTTTAATACCCACGAATCTCATAATAAGATGTTATGGGATTCTGGAGCACATCATACACGGGTCTGTAATTTTGATCCCTATTCCCTCAAAGGATTTAAGCAAGAGAGTAGCCACATAGAATTTGAAAGTGATAAAGTTCTAATGCGTATTTCTGAGGAAGAGAGGCTGGATAGTGGAGGAATTGAAATGGGAGGTGATTTGAATTGGTTGGAACCAATGAGATTAGAGAAATTCAAGGATAGAATGGGGACCTAGTATCTTCTAAAAGAAGGGGGTTTTTTGCCCTATATGATGTCCATGGCTAGGTACGATGAAAATTGTGTGTTACAATTTGTGAATAATTGGAACGATGGGAAGGTTACAATCAATAGCATTACATTTCAAGTCATGGAGGAGGTAATTTCCATGAAAAAAAGTCTCACTGTGAAGGCCAAAAAATGGAAGAAAGTCACTAAAGTCTCGGATGATGCTAGCATGAATAACTTCTTTGCGGAGAATGAGGAGCTGATTCGCTACAGAGGAGGGTTTAAAAGGGATAAGTTACCTGAGCCCTGGGATGATGTGTGTCTGGTCCTGATGAAGTATCTCACATTGGAAGGCAGGTTTGGAGTGTGCTATTATTATAATTTTCCTTTGTTGAATCACTTTAGAAATAGGGATTTCATTTCCATTCCATTTTTCCTTCTGCATTCGCTCGAGGATATGATTAATGATGTTAGGGAAAAAAAGAGTAAAGGTTTAAACTTTTCCATTATTCATCAGGGGTTAGTTTTCTGTCTATATCAGTTCCACTTAGCTTTGTGTCCCCCAGAGAGGGTGTAGTGGAAAACCCCCACCATATTTTGATTTCCCCCCTGAGCTCCAATATGGGTTCGAAAATCTATACTCCTAGGCCATCTCCTAGCAAGGATACTAAGAAAAAGAAAAAACCTGACATAGCCCTAGAACAAAAGGGAAGCAAGAAAATTAAAGTTGAGAAGGTGGTTGAGGTTTTTGGAGAGGATTCTGGTGAGGATATTGGGGGAAAAGCAAGAAGAAGGTTTGGTAGGTTAGCTTAGTCCTAGGCTAGGGTTAAGCAGAAGTCCATCAGATACTCGGTTGAGGAAGTTGAAGAAGATAGCTCAGGAAATAACAATGACAGAAGGGAGGAGGAAAATATTTCCAACTCCAAAAAGGATGAAGGTAATGAGGAGGGGGGAAAAAGTTTCAATTCTGGGAATATTTTGATGGATGATACTCAAACTCAAGTGTCGGATGGCAAATAAAGGAATACTAAGACAACCCATGTTTTAGCTAGCTTCTCACTTAAACCTATTACTTTTTGTGATGAGATGAGCAAAAAGGATAATTCCCCAATTACCATTTCTTCCCCTGTTAAGGAAAATTTGAAGATTTCCTCTAACCCATGGGTGCTACAGGATAAACCAAAGGGACAAAAAATGAAGGAGGTTGCCGCAAAGAAGGTTGAGGATCATAAAGAGGAGACTGAGGCAGTGGGGGAGCATTACATGAACCTGGAGGAAAGGGTCAAAGCTTTGGAGGAGGGGTTTTTCACTTTCTCCAAGTTTGGACTTAAAGTTACTCATGCTGCTGCTACTACCCTCCAATTGCTGGCATAGGAGAAGGAGGAAGCTGGCTTGGACATGGAGGACAACAAATTACTCTTCAAGTTTCTTTCTGAAGATTGGGCCTAGATTATACTTCATGCAAGGGGAAAAGGGAAAAAAGAAATCTAAGTCTTTTTTAGTTCTGTTCAGTTATGCGGATCTAAGGATCCAAAGACTTTATATACTTTTATGGCAGATATGGTTTTGCTGGTAATTAGCTATAGTTATGATTTTATTAGTCCTAGGTACCTTTATGGACTATGTAGTTAGTAGCTAGGTTATTTCCTTTCTAGTTATAACTTTTTTGTTTATGGTATAAGTCTTTGCCTGCTAGTACTCTTGTTCTATTTGTCTATTTTTGTTACTAGCTAGTAATGTGCTGGTTACCAACCTTTTGACTATTAAGGGCCGACCCCCTTGTTTTTTGGTTGCTTTTAATTTCAAAAACATAATAATTTTCTATATTACCTTCTCAATGTCCGATAATAGAAGAGACATAGAGGAATCTATATCTTTCAATATAATAATGGTTTCAATTTATTCTAAAATTTCAAAATGAATTATTTTAAGATTGCTTCTACTCCACTTGTACTCCAAGTTTGACTTTTACTTAGGATACAAAAGGCGAGGTTTTTTAAGTTTTTCATTAAGGCTTAGAACAAGGTTTTTACATGAGACTTGAAACTACAAAAGGTATTAGAAAAAAAAAGTTTAAGTTTACCATAAAGAATAGTGCTAGAACAACAACCAACACCTCTAGATGACCAACAAAAATAAATAACTAGCTAAAAGATAGAGACAAGAACCATCACAAAAACAAAATTGCTACCTATATGAATAAGGAAAAATGAAAAAATTCTCCTAAGGTTAAAAATTAAATAGATAGAAAGATAATATTGATATCTATATAATGGTTTTTCATTATAGTTGTACATACTATTATTATTGGGAGAATTAAAACTTATTGCTTATTTTAATTTATATATGGCATGTTGGTAGAAGATGAAAAATCAACCATAGGTTTTGTTCCCTCCCTTGGGTCTAGTCCCTTTTATTGTGCAATAAATTAGTGTATACTATTTCTTTATTCAAACTACATATATTGGACATACAAGAAAATATGAGGAACCTAAACATATCACTTGGATATTTAATATTCTTTTAGTTCTTTGTCAGTATCAAGTGTTTTCATTACTTTTTTATCACAATATAAGTGTCATTTTTCTACCTAACACTATAATACTTCATTCTAGAATAATGCATATAAATTTTTATCACCATTGCAATAAATATCCCATCCAACAATACATGATTAATCTCTAATACTATAGGATAATTGACTAGATGTTTCACCAAAGCTTTATGTGAGACTAAGTTTGTATATCTTTTAAGACACTTAGGATTATGAAAATGCACATGAATATTTAATGCTTTCCTTTCAAGTACCTATACCAATGTTAATGTCTATCATTCGAATAGTGAATGAAAAATTTCTAGTGATTACCCAACACTTGGATTTAGGTTAAGACCTATCTTGAATTTTTTCTATTACCCTCTTTAATAATTATTATTGGATATTAAAGGGTGAATACACCATATAATTAATGGTTAATGTTATAGTAAATTAATTCTAGATGTTGATAAAAGTATATATTAGTACAATGATTTAATAATCCTTAACCACTTTGAGAAACACAAGTGCACTTCCTATCCTTTTTTTTTTTCTTATTATGTTTGATCCATAGTTTATAATGTAATGAAAAAACCATTCTTACTATATCCCTCACAAGGGATTCATTGTACTGATAAAGGAGAATTCTAGGGATTTGCATATTGAGAAAAGTATCCCTCCTAAAGTGGGCATTGAATTAAAAAAGAATGTCATAGCTTATCATGGGGATATGTACTCTAATTAGAGGAAGAGTCTTTCAATATTAAGGAGGTTTTTTTCCTTTGTATATACAAAATGCCTATCCTTTACCTCCTCTTCCCATAAGATATGTTTTCTCTCTAATGATCATGACATTACCTATTTCCCTTCTAATGGATATGTTATCAATTATTTGGACCATAATATTTTTTTTAAGGAGAGAGGTAAATAAAAATTGTATGCTTCTGGCAAAGTCAAAGGGACAAAGCCTTCTAGGTCCCTTTCAATTAGGGTTCAAAGAGAACCTTCCCATTTGAAAAAAGTTAAGTTGAATCCTCATAGATGTAATACACCTCCATTTCCACTATTTCCTATAACATGGAGATTTTAACATGGCAATTCATGTGGATGTCCTTGTAGATGTGAGTTATGTCACTCCAATTTGGAAAGGATTATTGGTTTAGGAGAAACCTAATGTAAATTAGATTGTCAAAAAGACAATATAGAAAGTAAGAGTATGGATAATTGTTGAAATTAATGCTTGAAATATATAAGCACATTATAATTTGTCTCAATTTGATGAGGACCTTGATAATATCATGGTTAGTACCAATACTTTAGATAAATGCATTAAATATCTTAAGGAAGATCATAAATAACACATTTTACAAATTTGCAAGATACCATGAATGTTATTCGAGGAAAACTAAGAGTTAATTTTGCTATTAGTAAAAATACCATGGATAATACCATCAAGGATCTCAAGAATTAATTTTATATGCAAAATTTCTATAGGGAATTTCTAAAGGTAAATCCACTTTTCCTTTTATTAGTGTGAATTCATCTAATAATGTTCAATTCATTGGCAAAGAGGCAGTTAAGAATAACGATTCTCATGTTGGGCATACATAAGTGGCCAGAAAGGAGAAAGAGAAAGCCACCATGCTACCTACAACCAAATTAAGAAGAAAACACAATGGTATCACCCCATTGATAAAGTAATTAATAAGATTCATAGTATAACTAATGAAAATAAAAAATAATAATGGTAGTCTTGTAAAGAGTATGTATATTCTTTGAGACTTGGAGTCCCCTATTTTTGTGTTTTAGGTCTAGTATTCTTTAGCTAATAGTTTGTGTTTCAAACTTTTAGTAGATGTTTCTTGTAGTGTTAAGGCTTCTTAGTCACCTCAAAATAAACTTTCCTTTAATCATAAACTATCTATCATTGGTCATAGTCATGAATCTCACCAACCATCATAAATATTTCAAGCAAATAATACTTTGCAAAACTATAAATTAAGGATGTATTTTCTTATAGAATGAATACAATGAATAATTTATTTATGTTCTCTAATGTGTAGTCATATGATATATTTATTTAAGTACATGTTAATTTTCTTTTTATTTCCTTTTTTGTACAACAAATCATATTACTTTCTCATTTTCATGTCGAAATTAAAGATGCTAGCATTATTTTTTTCAAAAAGTACATGAACTTAATCAATATCTAGCTAAAAAAAATTCTTCTATAATACTATGCACTTAGAAGAATCCTTTTTTAAAAAATTAACCTCATTTTATTTTCAAATAAAATTTAAAATAACTAGATATTATAAACCTAATCAAAATTATTTCCTCTTTATTTGATTGAGTATATGCATCTTATATATTAATAATAAGAAGACTAATCATAAAACAATATGATGAAATTAATAACATATCACAAATTATTATACAACACATCTTTGCATTCTTTCTTATATTTGAAATTACTAAAATATAATAGTTTCCAACATTAACAAACATCAATTATACAATTTATATTCAACACATCTCTTCATGGTTCGTTCTATTTCAAATTACTAAAACATGATAGCTTCCAATATTCATAAACATCAATATCATCGTCTTCTAGTAGTGTCAAATCCAATTTTTAAATATTAAACAGAAAAGAAAGGAATGGTTGTCACATCCCAAAAGAAAGATAATATCTCTCTCCCACTCGCTATCTCTCTCCCACTCTACACATACGTCATATTTTACGTAAGATATTGCTGAGAAAACAAAGCGCGTAGAACTTTTCTTCCAAGAAATTCTTGAATTTTTAAATTGCCCTCTAATTTACATTGGATACGTTACTCATCTTTTTGCGTTCAAATGTGGAGACAGGGCCCATGGCATTTCACAGACTGACTGAATCAATACATTTTATAATATCACATAATACTTTCTCTAGCTTTTATATGGTTGTGATCATTAAATCACAATGAGTGGAGTGGAATTTTAAGTAGAAGTTTGATTTGCCTCGAGGAAAGTACGTTGGCTATCATGAAAACCATCATAATGATTTAATCATGTTGTCTCATACCGCTAAAAAATAACATTCATTACAATTGACGGCGTTGTAATTGTTGTTTGAAAATTTTAGATTGGTATATATCCGCCTCAAAAGTCTTGCATGATTAAAATGGTATCAAGTCTATAATGTTGATTTATTGGAAGATGGCTGTGAAATATTCTTGAGCTTCTTTGTAATGGAGGTACCAAGTCAAACTATCATTATCCTTTTACTGCTGTTCAAATGATAAAATCCATAGCACTGGGATTAGTTTATTAGCGCTGCATTGAAAAACATTGTCAAGATTAAAATCGTGTGGGGCTGAAGTAGATTCATTTTAATTTATCAAATAAGAAATTTGGAGGCCTTGTGGGCCATGTGGGCTATAATTTCTCAGAAATTTCTAAGCTATTGCAAATTAGATAAACACATATATTGTGAATGGAAGATTTGAATTATGGTTTGAGTAGGAATCTAGGCAATGGCAGTCAATGCCCTGTTTCTTAGACTTTATGGGTAAATAGTGGTAGATCTAACAGGAAGGAGCTTGGTAGTAAGGCATCTAGTAGCACAATGGGAATGAGAGATGACTCAAATTGTGTGACGGGTGACGAAGGGGGCGCAAATGGGACCCAAGTGGGGGTCACCTTGTTGGACTAACCGCTAGCCTTCCCCTTCAGGATTCATGACATGGCTTAACCACCTCCTATGTTATATAAGTCTAGTGGTTGTATCGAGCATTAATAGGTCGATCTTTTGGTGTAATGGCAACTCCAGCTTGTAACAAGTGGTATCAGAGCTTGTTCATAGGTTTGAATCTCCTCAAGTAACGCTGAGGGGGGAATTGTTGGACTAACCACTAGTCTTCCCCTTCAGGATTCGTGACATGGCTTAACTACCTCCTATGTTATATAAGTTTAGTGGTTATATTGGGCATTAATAGGTCGATCTTTTGGTGCAAGAACAACTCTAGCTTGTACCATACCTTCCCCATTGATCCTAGGGTCCATAGTTGGGAGCTTCACATGATAAGACAGAGAAGAAGGAGTTTTAGGTGGATGCTCCTCATAAATGGTCCTCCCTTTCAAAGGTCAAACCAAATGGCAAGTCATCTTTCCTGTCTATAACATGCAAAGCTATCTTTCAAAAGAATAAGTTTGAAATACACATTTCTGATTCCCTTATTAATCATTCTATTTCTTCCATGGTGATGATGCTTGTGGGAAAATTCCTAGGGTTGAGACCCAATATTGAAGTTGTTCGAACACCAGATTCAAAGCTCTCCAAGACTAATCAGCTGTGATATCTAATCCCAAAATAATTCTGGTAGCATAATAATACTCTTCAAGCAATTTTGCATTTTACTTCATTATGTACAACAACATCTTGTATTTATAAAGTTTATGTGCAAAAGGAAACAATTTCTAAAGCATATACATTTAATGCATTTACAACTTATTTAAGAAACTTCCTTTATGCATAGTTCTTGCCTTAAAAACAAAGAAAATAGAATAAATTAGTGAAAAGGGAAACTTTCCACTTTTGCTCCAAGTCTATCCTTGTGGAAGATTTTGTCTTCATTAAGCATCTTTCAAAAAATGCATAAATAGAAAAAAATAAAACATAATAAGGTTGAGTCATCTTATCCCAACAATGTCCCACCTGATAGAGAAGTTACAAGAGTTATTGTATCACATAATAGGCCCCAAGATCCATAGAACCAACACACCATATGAAGTTCTTAGTGCTCACTAGAATTGTCAATTCATCTATAATATTCTCCAAAGTAGCAACCTTTTCCAACTTCACCTTTCCAACTTCTATCATATCCTAAACAAAATGATACTATACATCAATGTGTTTTGTTCTAGCATGGAAATAGCATTCTTTACTAAATAGATAGCTCTCTAGCTATCACAACAAATAGTAGTATGTCCTACATCAAAACCAATACCAGAACACAATCTCTTAAGCCAAATAACCTCTTTAGAAGCATGAGTAGTGGTCATGTACTCTACTTCTGAAGCGAATAAAGAAGCTGCAACTTTCTACTTGCTAATCAAAATAATTACACCACCAAACATCATGAAAATATATCCATTGGTGGATTTTTTGATGCCAACATCACTTGCCCAATCTAAATCCACATATCCATGAATGCAAATAGATTATTGAGATATAGTAGGATTACCATAAGATAATAAATACTTAGTTGTGACCCTCAAATATATGAATTCCCTCTTGAACTACTTCCCAGGGCACCCTTCCAGGAATATCCATCTACTCAGTAAGGACTCCACCTACTTAGGCACTATCTAGCCTCATACATACCATAGCATACATCAAGCTATCGACAATAGTCACATAAGGTAATTGAGACATTTCCTCCGCCTTAGTAGGAGAATTAAAACAATCATTCTTGGAAAACTTTATTCCATGTAACATTGGAACAACTAACTACCTCCAAGCTATCATGTTGAATTTGTCAAACATAAAGTTCACATATTTCCCAAGACTCTAGAATAAGTATAAAGGATTAGTTCATCTAGGAATTAATATATCACATCTTCAACGAGCATTATGACTACTTATTTCTAGGTGTGTGATGTCAATATATTTGATATATTGAAATCTAAATTCAAATTCTTTGAAAATTACAAGATTAGAGATACAAATAGATTCTTGAACTTTAATGTTACATAAATTACCAATAATCTTATATCACTAATGTATGTATTAAAAATAGCTAGATAAAAATTACTTATGTTGTTATCTTATCTCTTTACCATTTTTGATATTTTTTTTCAATTTAGCATAGTTAATCAAGATGATTCAAAAAACCTTCTATAAGAACATGGCACAAAAAAATCAAAATCTCTTACTAGTAAAGCAAGGACAGTCTACATATAAAATAACTGAAGAAAATCTCAACTTAAATGAATTTGTACTAAAATTCATTTCATTATACTAGTTAATTAAATTAGAGTTAAACTTTAAAAATAAATTATAGCATAATTTTTTTTATTACATCAAAATAAGACATTTAATTGATCTTTTTTTGAAACAAGAAAATACCAAAGATAATAAATAAATAGAAAAAAACAAGATAGACATCTCCATTATCTCTCTGTCATTAATTCATTTTTATTGGAGTTATAAGGGATTAGGTAAAGCATATTTAAAAACAAATATAATCAAGTTCAACTTAGACAAAGAATCTTTGAACACAATATGAGTCCATAAGAACACTATTACATTTCATTAGATCCAAGAAAGTAGAAGAACAAGAGATAAATGAGAGAATTAGACCTCCTTCAAGATTTGGTTGAGATTTAAATCTATTTAAGCATTGGTTTAGATTTGAATCTATTTTAAAAGTATTTATCTTGTTAATATTTCATAGGAACTAGACTTTATTCACACCAATCATGTACCCAAAGTATAATAGAACTACAATAACTACACCTATGAATAGGTTTACTCGAATGAACATATATACATTCCACTAACAATTTCACAACTTAACATTTTTATCTTATATTAATAGCTCCTTCCTCGAATGATAAGTTGACATCACTAACACTATTCGCTACAATTGTTGCTACTTGTAAGATTCATCTTTATAGTAAAGAGGAGAATCCTTCAAAGATTATTTGACTGTATTGGATTTTTCCAATGAATAGGAGTGACATAACATAATGTGTAACTATAATAGTTCTATATCATACATTTTGTAGCAATATAGATTTGGATATTAATCTCAATATAATGCCTTAATTGAACTATCCATCACTTTATGAAAACTAATTGGACCATTTTTTCTTTTGAGAGCTAAATAAAAGAAAAACCAAAGTTATCATATGTTATTCTAATTGACTTGATTGACATGATACCTAATTGTGACTATCTAAAATAGTCAATGTCTATCTATAGAAATACATAGACTTAATTAAAAAACTATTCATTTATTAATTATTAAAAAAAAAAAAAATTCTATAAATTTAATTGAAAAAATCCATTTATTAATTAATAATAAAAACAAATTATCCTCTAATTCAAACAATTGTTAAGATTAAGCTAAGATTATAGTTAAGTAAACACCAATTAACTCAATTTTCTAATCAAGGAACAAACAAACACTATTACCGTTTTATTTGCTATAATTTATTAGGTGCTATAGAACAAAGAGAGAGAGCTTGTTAACGGTGATCTCTTGCAATTTGTATACATTTGGAATGGATGTCAGAACATAGAACGTGTCGAAAGTATGTGCACAAACAAATGGTACAAGAACATAGAACATGTCAAAAATTGTGCGCGAGTCGTGAAATGACAGTAGTGTGAGGACAAGGCACAAGAATATTCGTCGACACAAAATTCAGCTTTTCAATATAATAAGCATTGTGGTTTACAGGAGGAGGGATGGACCATATTTTGCTGCGGTATCTCACTATTAAATGTGCACAAGAGAGAAAAAGTCATGTTTAAGTTATAGTCTGTAGCCCTAGAACAGCATTTACCTTAACCCCAGGTTTTGTTCTTCCCCATGCTTTGAAATTTTCAGATTAGAATGAAGGCTATACTAGCAATAATATATTTCATTCCCCAGTGAAGTTAAACCTAATGAACTTACTCTGCACTCCACCATGAAATTATGTTTCCAATTAACAATATTTTTACTGTTCACGCCGTTGGCTGTGGATTTCAATCTTTCCGGATTTCAATTAAAAAATAATCATATGAATTTTTCTGTGAAACTTAATGATATGAGATTTTTCTGGGTCTTTGGTCGCTGAATCCTAAGAAACAATGTCTCTCGTAAGAACTGTGAGAGATGAGGAGCATGCCCGTTATAGAGGTTTGATTGGATTCTTCTACAAGTTGCTTCAGCAATGGAAATTTGAGACGTTGTGGACCACTCAGACTAGGCAATCTCTTCCAATTGGTTTAGGGTTTCGACAAAGTCCTACTCGCACAGTAATATGGGGTCAGTTGACAAGAATACTGATAGAGAGATGTAGGTAACGAAAGGATGGTACAACAACTATAGTACGAGGGTGTTCTTTCCGGGAAAAAAATGGATGTCCTCTCCACAAAAACAAAACGAAAAAAAAGTTGTTTTTGGAGAAGTTCATTTTATGTTTGGCCATTTTGAACATTACATATTACATATTGTGGGGAAAATCAAGTTTGAAAAAAAAAGTCAACTTTGACTATTTAACATTTTTAATTTAGGGAATAAAAAGGCTTGACAATATTGTCCAAGAGTCTTCTTCTCAATTCTATGTTGGATAGTATTTCTTAGGAACTTTATTTGACTCTTTTATGTAGGTTCTTATCTAATAGACCTACCATTGATATGGTTAGGAAATGGGTATCAATTAAGTGGAAACTCAAAGGATTTGTTGAGGTAGTAGATATGGCGGGTGCTCTTTTCATTTTCAAAATTTCTATTGAGGAGGACCAAAACCAAATCTTGGTGAGAACGTGGATATTTGGTAAGCATCTCATGACGTTGGCTAAATGGAAATCATGCTTCAATCCTAGTTCTGATCTACAAATAATGCCCCCATTTTGGGTCAAACTCTTGAGACTAACTTTAGAATTTTGGGATGAAAGGATCTTTAAGTGGCTTGGAGACTCATTTCAATAGTTTATTAAGTTGATATGGTCACCCTACACAAGTCTCGCTTAGGGTTTGCACGATTTTGTGTTAATGTGGTAGTTAATGAAACTCTACTGAGTTGTATATCTTTGAAGTCAAAATGAGGAACCTAGAAGCAGGTGATTACCTATGAGAATGTTGATTTTTACTACCAAAAGTGCAAGAAGTATGGTGGTGTAGTCACTGAGTGCAATATAGACAAAAAGATGAATAAACAACACAATGGAAAGAGGCAATTGTTGAAGGGGCCCAAATAAAGAACCAGTTTGCTCCTCTGAAATGGACCAGGACCCTCCTCTGTCCTCTACAAAGGGGGGGGGGGGAGAAGTTGAATGACCTATTTGAAGAAAACTCACTCACTAGAAATAGGGAGGATGAATCTATGACTCATCTACAGGAAGGAGAGATACTAACTAATATTAGAAGACAAGAAAAGACCCTAAGGGATTGTCTCGAGGAAGGAGACATGCTAGGAAATATGAGAGATGAGGAGGTTGCTCAAACTATGGCCAAGGAGGATTGTTGAAGGAAGGGGCCCAAATAAAGAACCAGTTTGCTCCTCTGAAATGGACTAGGACCCTCTTCTATCCTCTACAAAGGGGGAGGAGAAGTTGAATGACCTATTTGAAGAAATCTCACTCACTAGAAATAGGGAGGATGAATCTATGACTCATCTATAGGAAGGAGAGATACTGACTGATATTGGAAGACAAGCAAAGACCCTGAGGGATTGTCTCAAGGAAGGAGACATGCTAGGAAATATGAAAGATGAGGAGGTTGCTCAAACTATGGCTAAGGAGGATTGTTAAGGAAATATGGATGTTGTGATTTCCCCTCCAAGACTATGGGGGACATAGGGGGTAGATGCCTTAGTTCATCGCTACAGGTGACTATGTTGAATGTGGCTAGTTGTTCAACCAAGTGGATGGACTACCCTTCTCCAAAGGGAAATATTATGGTCACACTACCATGTAATAAGGAAAAAAAAAATTCCACTTGCATGGTCACACTATTTTTGGATGATGGGGTTTGGTAGGAGCCCAAGAAGAAAACTAGAGGACAACCGAAGGCAGATGTGGACTCTGAAAAAAGAACTAAAAGACAAACATCAAGGGTGGCAAGAACTAAGGTGACTTCCCAAGACATTAAAAATGGGAAGTAGATGATCACAAAGGATACTAGAGAGGTAAGAAATGGAGTTTATCATTTGAGATATTAGGGGCTCAAGAAGCCTAAGGAAACAATTTTCTTTGAAGAATATAATTTATAACCATAAGGTTGATATTGTCCTCATCCAAGAGGTCAAAATGAATAAACACAATTTTGACAAAATTGTGGGATACATATATGGCAAGGGACCAATTATGCCTATAGTGAAGGTACTCATGCTTTAGGAGGGATAGCGACTAAATGGAACCCTAATAATATTAATTGAGTTTGATTCCATTGTCACCCTTACTTCTTGGTTATCATGTTCACTGATGTAGGTAGCGATTGGGCCCTCTTCAACTTCTATGCTCTTAATACTAGGGGAAGGAGATTGTAGGTGTGCGAGGAGGCCTCATCATACATTGATAACTTTAAAGATACAAAGATTATATGAGTGGGGGATTTTAATACTCCTCTATACCCGTTAGAAAAGCTTGGAGTACTAGAAGATGTTTCTCAAAGAATGCATGATCTGGATGGATTTCTTAGGAGGAATGACCTCATTGATATAAAACTTAAGGGTGTGCAATTTACATATTCTAACAATAGGTTGGGGCAAAACCTCAAATAGGCTAGATTGGATAGAGTGTTACTCTTAGCTGACTGGGATATTCTACCTTAGACCTCTCTATAGAGATTTACTAGAAATATTTTGGATCACTCAATGATTATTTTTAACTAGATGAAAAAGAATCCTAGTAACTAGAAACCTTTCTGCTATGAGATAATGTGGCATTTACACCCCCAATTTTGTGAATTTATTGAAAGGTGGTGGAATGTTAGGGTCTAGGGTATGACTATGTTTCACATAGCTAACAAGCTAGAAAATATTAGGTAGGAGGCTATGGCTTGGAACAAAGGTTCATTTGGAGACATCTTCAAACACAAGAAAGAAATTGAGGGTAAATAGGGGATCTTTCAGGAAAGAATGGTGAAGGGTGATCCTTCAAGAGTCATGCATGAGGAGGAGGAGAATTGGAGGAGGGAATGGAAAAATGTGGTAAAAAGCTCATAGAAGAAATTTTCTATAAATAGAGATTCAAAATCTACTAGCTCACTAAAGGAGATTGGAACATGACTTTTTTTTATAGGTTAACCTCTAAATACAAGAGAAGGAACACTATCACAAAGCTTTTTGATAATAATAATATCCTACTAGTTGATGAGGATGAGATTGTAAGATGGACTGCCACTTACTTCTAGGGAGAAATTGAAATTAAGTCTTGTAAGTTGGGAGAAATTATGTAGACCTAAGTTAAATCTAAGAAGAATAGGGGACTTGAATAAGGCCCTAATGATGAAGATTTCTTGGAGAGTGGACCAACACTTAGTTGGATGGTACAGAATTATGTGTGCTAAATATCTTATAAGGAGGTCATTCAATCAAGCCCTTTGTATTGGTGGTCTCCCAAATGGTTCAAGGATATTGACCAACATTATCAAAATTAGAAAGCATCTAATAAAGGGATTGAGGTCACACATTAGCAATAGGAATCTGGTTAGATTTTGGGAGGATAGATGGAATGGTGATTCCCCATTGACAGTCACAAAGTTTTCTTGTCTAAAGAAATAAGGTGTGAATACTTTTGGTCTCAAGGTTGCTAGCTATTTTGATAACAAGGAGTGAAAGACATTTAACATGGTAAATTTTAACTTGACTAAAAAGGTTGTGTATATGTAGTCTCCCTTCTAAAGGAAGCATGGATTCTTTCCTTCTTGGATAGAGAAAAAATAATATGTGATAGGAACCCAAGAAGAGAATTCAATGTCAAACTAGCCTATAATAGCAAATTGGGGAAGTTCAATCCTGAGAGTGGAAAATAGTTTAATAATCTCACTTTCTTTGCAAAATTTATTTATTTTGGTGGTTAGTTATGCATGAGAGTATCCTCACAATTCATAACCTCAAAAGGTGTGGATTCCAAATGGGGAGTAGATGTGTAATATGAAGTAGGGAAGAGGAGACTATCTCCCATATTTTAACCCATTGCTCATATTCTAATAAAATTTGGCATGATTTTTCTTTTAATTGGGGCTTGTGTGGTCTTTGAATAAGGATTCTCATCAATTCATATTGGGTTGGAATCGTCCCTCTAATCACCCCCTCATTAGACTGATTTGGAAATCTATTCCTGTTCTATATGATTGAACATATGGAAAGAGAGGAATAATCAAATATTTAGAGAGAAATTCTCCAACCTAAGTTGGTGTCCCAAATAATGATAGATCTAATAAAAGAGGATGCATAGATATGAAAATTGAAACTACCTTCCCACCCCCAACATGACTAGATAAGTGTTTGCTAGAAATATGAGACATCTCACACTTAGTGGAGAAAGTGCACAACTCTAAGATCAAAAAAAGAGAGAGAACCAAATGCAAGGTACCCTCATCGAATTGGTGTAAATTAAACTTTGATGGCTAAAGAAGGAGTGAAAGTTTGATTGCTAGAGTAATTATTAGGGATGAATACGGTGTGTATGAGAGGCTACTTAGGGAATTGTAGGAAAATATTGAGAAATGAAGTGGAAGCACTTTCTCTCCTATGGGGTCTAGAAATGTCTATAATAGAAAAAATCAAAATTTGGTAATTAAGGGAGATTTATTATTAACTATAGAAGCCACTAAAGACATGAATATCATGAGTTGGCATGCCATATCAATCATAACGGATATGCAAAATCTTTTGAGAAGATTTAAAGATTTCAAAAGTCAACATGTGTATAGAGAAGGAAATCAAGTAGCAAACAGTCTAATGGGGTATGGACACAAAGTCATTAATCAACAAGTTTGGGAAAATGAGTATGAATTTCTAGAGGCTATTAGATCATTGGCTTGGAAAGAAAACCTTTTGAAATATTGATGACAATACTAATTGATAAATATGGGACCATCCTTTTCATTATGGTACTTTATTTAATGAGAATTTTTGTGATAGAAATTTTCAAATTGGGGGACTTTTCTTTTATTCTGCTAACTTTAAGGGTAGATTTGGAAAGGGTTAATTTAGTCAAAAAGGGATATTAATAACTATAATTATGACAGTTCATGAAAAGTGCAGGTCCACTACCTTAGGCAAGATTTGCGGTGATTTCTAGCAGTCCCAAAGAATATGACTTTGCTCGATGTCTTGTGAGGAAAGGCTATAAAAATAAGATGACCTGGAAGAAAGAGAATAAGTGTGATTTCAAAGAATCAAGCAAGATTCATAAGTGTTTTTGAAAATTATAGACCTTCATTATTGTGATTTTAATAGGTGGCTAAGGAATGACTTGGATTTGGTGTACATAAGAAATTTTTTATAGCATGTGAAAGGTATGGCAATTGAGCTAAAAGAGGGAGAGGACGATCTGATTGTGGATCTTTACGAGGAAGAAGGCATGGAAAATGCTAATGCTAGCCTCAAGCCACCAATAATTGAAGAGAATGTCAATGATGAAAAGGTGACATGGATTGACCTAAAAGAAGGCAAGTTCATGGATTGTTTATGGAGAGCATTGAAGGATAGGATGAAAAGGTGGCTAGCAGTTTATTGAAGTTCACTAAAACACCACTTGATAAACATTGATGGGGGATCCTCCAAAGTTACGAAGGAGTTTATTGCTAATGCTATGATTTTGGCTATGTAGGGAAAGAGCTAGAGGAAACAACCTAGGGTTGCAGATGAGACGAGTCTATGGAAGTTCTTCCATCCTAATGAAGCTCCTCTCCACTTGCCTAGGGGATTTTCAAGAGAAAAGATTCCTAAACCATAAAATATGGCATGTTATGTTATCATGAGGTATGTAACCTTGGAGGAAAGAGTTAAGGTATCATACTACTATGACTTCCCTATCATTAATCACTTTAGGAGTAGGGAATATATCTATTTTCCTTACTTCTTAATACATTCGATGGATGATTGTGTATGGAATATCCATAAAAAGAGAGAGGACTTGGAAAAATCTATACTATCTATCACCAAGCCCTCATTTTTTGCTTGTTTGAATTTGATAAAGGCCTCCATCCTCAGATCATGAGCCTAAGCCATTCCCCATTAAAAATCACTAAATTAGCCCAAGCTTCATCCTCTTCTACCAAAACCCATGTTGATAGGGAGGCTTTGGCTACTATTAATAAGATAAGATTGGAAAATATTGAGGTCCTAGATGTTGAAAGGACTAGAAGAATTTCTAAGAAGGGTAGTAGCAGGTCAAGAAAAATATTGAGAGATAAAAAACCTTGGCCACCCTTTGTAATATGAAACTAGACAATTTTGATTCCACTGATAACTTGGGTAGAAAAACTGGCCCTAGACCCAAAAGGAAAGCTACTAGGAGTAACAATGGGGAACAAGAGGAGGAAGATATTGATAGTGAAGGAAAAGAGGAAGAGGGTATGGAAGGGGAATAAGGTAGCCCTCTTCCCTCTAGGGGTCTGATATCTTTAAAATTGAGGCCAACACTTTAGAGTCTAGGAATGATGGGATTATGGGAGAATATAGTATGGTCATATTGCTAGTCAATTTGGCTAATATAGGTAGCCAAAATCAAGGAGGATTACATGTGGGAGGTGATGTTCAAAAGGAGGCGAACACAAGGGGGAGTGGCATCTAGAAGGAGACTAGCACAATGGGAAAAACTAATAAATACCAAGGTAGTCTCGAAATTGCTAGGTTGGAAAAGTCCATAACTATCCTGATCGAGAAGAATGAGCACTTGGAGTAAAATTTTGATAGATTTGAAATTTTTTTTTGAGGGTTGTGCATTCTATTGTGACAACTCTTCACTTGTTAGAGATAGGAAAGGATGGCAATATTGATGAAAATGACATGGAGACTACCTGATTACTATATGGATTTCTAACAGATGATTTTTTGTGCCTCCTACTAGAGAACCCAAGGAACCAAGGCATGGAGAGTTATCTCTTGCCATTGCACTACTTTTTTGTTTTTTTTGTTATGATGGTTAGTTTATGTTTATCTAAGGGTGCTTTTTATGTTGTTACTTTATAGACTTGTTCTATGCCCAACAATAACTTTTGGGCCAAAAATATATATAATGATGACATTATTGTAGTTATTATTAGCAGTAATTTTAGAATCATCTTAATTTGGGAGTTTTGGATACTAAGGATGGTGGTTGGTTAATTTGTTGGTAATGACTTTTGGCTGATTTTTAGCTCTCTTTTTTGGGTCATTCACCATTTTAGCTACATTTTAATATCAAAAACACTTTTAGTATAGGAATCAAGTTGTATAGTGTGTGATGTTTCACCCATCTTTATTTTTATGTCCTCTTAGGATTTCCTTGTCAACTTATTGTTCACACTAATCACTTGAGGACTATTAACAAAGCACCTTCAACTTTGTAGAAGTTTAGCTAAATAATAGAGAGGAAACCTTTTTCTTAGGGTTTTAGATGTTATTTGGGTTTCCATCATTTTTTTTTACCTTGTGCACTTTATGAATTTCTTTGATGGAATTTTTAATATATGATTTAGGGATTATGGTTTTGGAAGTGGTATGTTTACATACCATGTCAAGTAGATCTTAGTCACTCTATTGAAACTCTTTCTTTATCACACTGTTTGGTCTCCTACTTAGTTAGTATCTATTTTGTATTAGGATTACTCTTTTTTTCTCTAGATAAACTTTTAAGATGGCCTATTTAATGATGTTAAAATTTTAGGCCCTATGACCAGCCGAGGTTATGCAATCCATTTTCTAATTTCTTAGTTTAGGACTCTAGAATTAGTCAGTGATCATTGTAAAGTAAAGGTGGGTGCTATAGAGAGACAAAATGGCCCATGCCATAGACAAATTTTTCCTTCATCAAGGTTTTGTAGTAATAGAAGATCAAAGTTAAAGCATTATTAGAACTCCTTATCTTATTCCGATTTTCATATTCATCAACTATTAAATTTAATAGTTTATAGAAACTTTCAGTTCTCAGAAAAATATGAAGTTGAAAATAAGCCAATGAATCTCTTAATGGATGTGAATGTGAGAACCTATCATATGAGACATTTTATTTCACTATAATCTAACCACTATGCTAAAATATATTTTGGGTTTCTCTTTACCCTATTGAAATAGGAAAACATGACCTTTCATACAAAGTCACTAAGTGGCTAAGAGTTTAGATTTTGTTTGTAAGGTATGTCGACAATGACTTTCAAAACTCTAATTTTAATCTTTAATAAAGAATTATTTAAAAGGGGATAATTTTTATTATTAATTTGGGACAATTATTATTCCTTTTATGTTTTTAAATGATTAATCTAAAAAAATTTATATTTATTGTTCATAATTCCAAGCAATTTTATGTTCTTAATTACATTTCATTTTTTAATTACTACTAGGAAATTTAAAATTTCTATATGGCTATTTTTATTGATATAATTTAGAAAATCAACATTCAATCTTTAAACCCTATTGTAAAGATGCAAATAGGCTATAAACAATACTTTCCACAACTATAAGGATCATTTCGCCCATTTATGGCTCTGTTCACATTCAAATATAGTTTCAAGTTTAAATTGAAAATTACATTTGTAATCAATGATTTCGAGTTGGCAAGTAAAATTTATCACTATATAGCTAGCTATTTTAGAACCTAATTTTTTTCATTTTTCTTGGCGTTTTCCTTCCTAGTGGTTACCAATGTGGTGGTGTTTCATTTATATGAGGCATTCCATAGCCTCATTCTCATTCCATGTAAATTGGAGTCTTTTAAGTGTTTCTTATTTCTATTTTATCATTTAGATGAAGAACTCTAAATTGAATTCATGACTTCTTTTGACCTTTTACAATTAGAGATTTTTTCTTCCCATGTGGTTTTTGAGAACATTGGCCTCATATTGCCCATAAATTTGAAAGGGAGTTAAGGTGGTGGAAAAACTTCCTATTCTAACCTTGGGATGAGGATTAAGAAAAATATCGTAGATCCCTACAAATGACATGGAAATTTAATAGAAATAAATTTATATAACACATACCACAACATAGTGATTTATGTTGAAAAAAACCTTGTGGAAGAAAAAACCCTACACTTTAAAAGATTCTCAATACAATAAATTACCTATTATTTAAAAATTCATTACAATATACTTGTGAACAAAGCATATCATATACCTATTGAGCTATCATTTTGCATGATGCTTAATAACAAGAATCCTTTCGAACTCCTCTCTTGAAAAGATAATCTAGGATCAACTTCAAGGTTCCAGGTGATCTTGCAACCTACTAGAATCCACTCAATTGAAGATAAATGTGTATGTTCATGAGAAGGCCTTTGCCAGTTTGACCAATTTTGGATAAGATGTTTGATCTGCTATTTTGAAAAGTAACCACAAAAGATATATTTTTGGTATTTTTAAATTTATCATGAATACAATTTATCGATGCAACTATATGAATTCCTATTTTAACCAAGTGTTAGGAAAGAAAATAATAAAGATAAGGTAACAAGAGATTAAATCAAATAACTTGAAATAGAAATCCCTAATGGACATAAACCACAGTAACAACACATCTATGAGTTAAATCATCCAAAAGATCGGGTAGGAAACCAATGAAGATAGGAGCAATGCTTCCTCAATTCCACTAATGCAATAATTGATGGGAACTCAATAATAATTGAAAGATTTTTCACTTCTCATCAAATCACAAGGCCATAGAAAGTGTGCTCATGAAAGAAAAGAAGCTATACAAGAACAATAAGTGATCTTTTCTCCAACTTGGTACATCGGTGGAATTCATTAACACAATTCAAACACTAGAACTAAAAGTTTGCACAATCATTACAACACAATAAAGCCATTGGCTCTTTTATTATTCATGAACATGCATTTAGAAGAAAAACACACTCTAGCAAGAATTATTACACTAAAAATGAGAGCATCAATATCATATGTTATTGCATCAAAATAATGGCTTGGAGTACATATTACATCCATGTATTTATAAGAAACCATCTCCTCCCTTTTTTTTTGGGAGAGAGAGTTCTTAAAATTCAACTTGTGCTAAAAACTAATAAAGCAAATCTAATTATATACAAACTGACTCTCTAAATGGTGTTAAGTAGGTCTCCACCCTTGTTTATATCAATTAATGGGAGCACGGGCTTTTTTATGACTTAAAACAATAAAATATGAAGGATATAAGAAGGAGGAAGCTGCAAGAGGATCTAAGAGTTAGTGAAAGCTCCAAAAATGTATAATCTACCTTCTCTAAATATTTTTGGGTTTTGAAATATCATTAAACTATGTTTCTAGTGCATGAAATGCTCTTAAAATAGCAACTGGTAGTTAATTGTCACCATACTACTTCTTCTTTAAAATTGTTGGTGCACCTCTAAGAATAGCACACCTTTGCACCTTTATGAATAATACACCTATGCACATTGATGATAGGTTCTAAAAACACAAAATTTTCCCACGTGTTCGAATTGAATTTCCAACATTAGGGTTTTCTTCACCTTTACACTAAAATGATGTCTGGATGTTTCCCCTTAAATTTCTTGATTATCTCCATTACTTGGGTAGTTTCTAGTAAATCCAAATCTCCATACTTACTCTTTACTAATTTCCCGTAATTGCTGACCTCTATCCGGGTTAGTACAAAA
Source organism: Cupressus sempervirens (assembly GCA_028749045.1). NCBI lineage: Eukaryota > Viridiplantae > Streptophyta > Pinopsida > Cupressales > Cupressaceae > Cupressus > Cupressus sempervirens. Next base: position 111,425,603 of record CM053791.1, on the reverse strand, counting down.
TCCTCAAGTTTGGTGTCCAACTCCAACAATACTTCTTCAATCATGAATTTTAACCTAATTTCTTCATCTGATGAAGCATCTTTGAAGGTTCCTCTAAAATGTTGGACCACTTATTTTACTGTGTTGAGCTTGGTTTTTGACTTATCTTCAAAAATCTCAAGGCAAGCAACATTATAGTACCTTTTTGCTTCAAAAATTTTCTCTTGAGTTTGGTCCCTTAATATTTGAATATCCTCTTGTAGTCTTGCATGACTTTATTACTCATAGATATCTTCTTGATCCAATCATCAAGCTTATCAAGATCCTTTGCTTTATATACTTCCATGAGAGTATGATACCTTTGACCTTTTATTAATGTCAAATCCTGTACATTTTTTCTTAGGTGTGTACCTCATCCATCAATTCAAAATCCTAGTTCACTATGGATACCAACTTATCCACACTCGACTAAATATGGTGTAACAAGTTCAAATTGCCCTACATCATCTATACACCTTTCTTCTCAAAATTTTCAAACCATGGCTAACATGCTCCCAAAAATGAATCTAACTGTACAATCCCCTTTTCCCTTCTCTCCAATTCTATAGCAAGAGTGATCTCTCGATTGTCAAGGTCTATTAGGCCCACAACTCTATGCAAATATCCTCTTAGAAGCTTATTGTGTTTTCCTAGCATAATCATTCATGTGCCTAAACACCTCATTCATGCCCATGGTGATCATTACTTTTGTGATTTCTACCATGGGCCTTCCTAACATGACCTCCTTGATTTGGTAATCCTAAGCAGTAAGTTCCTTAGTGTCAACGTGGGGAGGAGCGATAGCTATGTGTGCAAGAAAGTCCTAATATTGAATCTTCATAATAAAGGCCAATGGTTATGTATCACTCATTTATCTTGATGGATTTTACTAGCTATACCATTCCCTCCTCAATACTTAAATACAACTATGTCTTTTGTTGAAACATTACCTACCTCTTCAGCCAGACCTGTGTAGTGCCCATTGGAGACATATACTTGACTGAAGAGGGGGTTTTTACTATAGGTCCCTTTCCCTTATTTGTCATCTCTAGAGTCTTTTCTCGTTGAAAAAGACCACTGCTTTGAGTCTCTATATCTACTTGGGCTAAGGTCCTAGCCTCAATACTATGAGGAGTTTTTAAAGGTTCTTCATGTATTTTCCCCTCCTCTGATACTTCATCAGCTTGCAATTCCTAGGGCTCTGCTTCCTCTACTACTTGTTATTTTGATTCTATAATGGGAGTAAGTTGCATTGTTGAGCCTTTATCCAAGAAAGATAGGACTTGACATGGTGGTTGTGGGACACCCATAGGTCCTTGAGGTAAAGGTGGTAATTGACTCCAGTCCTCTCCTAAGGATACATTCCTAGGAATATCACTTATCTTTTCACCAACCATCTCAACGCCTAGCATCATGAAGAAAAAATTAGAGAGGTCAAAGACACCTATTTCTTGACCCTTTATGTTTGTTATCTATGATTGCTGCTCATCCTTTGATGTAGAGACCTAAATAGGTTCTTTTGGAATAGAAGGAGGCATGATGGTTGAGCTTCTTGACCTTTCTTCTTCTATAGCCCTATCAGCATGAGTCCTTTGACTCAAGGGAACATATTCAATCTCCTCCCCTTCTTGTTCTTCCACATCATCTTTAGGGATTGTCTTGGGAACCTGTGGGGGTGGATTGTTCTTTTTCTTCAACCTTCTCCTTCATGTCCCCGCCATAGTGGGCTCAATCCTAGCCTTTTTAGAAGTTGAGGGGTAGGCTTCTTCCTTTGTACCTATTGGTAGGGTAAACTTTAAGACAACCCTCTTGAGAAAAAAATATAAAATATTGGAGAATCTTTCATTATTTTGAAAATTAAAATTATTTCTACTGACAAATCTCTCAATTTTTTAAATTTTAAATATTATGTAGATTGGTGATTATTTTGGAATCATAATTTTTGTGTTTAGAAAATTGGAAAATCTCAAAAATAATAGGAAGTTCATTAATCACCACAAAATATTACAAATCAAACTTGAACATTTTTTACCTCTACAATATTATGACGATCATTACATTATATTTTGAATCAATAGTGAAAACTAAATATTCATGATATATTCCTAAAGTAACTAATAATTATGATAATTAGTAGTGAATTAATTTTAATTTTTCCAATAATATAATATTTAGGTGAATCAAATCTAATCATGTATCAAATATTGTGGTGAATCTTTGAGTTTTAACTTTTAATAAAATAAATTATTGAGCGATTTTAATTATTTTAGAACTAAATTTTATAAAAATGTGGTGATTTAGGTTGCATTAAATATTAAATAATTAACCACATTATTAGCCAATTGGTGAATACTAGCCACTAAAAAATTTCTTGCCTGTTGGTGGCACCTTATGTTTTTCCTCTTCTTATGGAGGCACTTGCTCAATTTCTTGGACATGAGCAACTGGGTTACCTTGGGCCTTTCTTGGTTTAGGATTTTCCTATTTTGATTGAGGCTCCTGAGCATACTTGTAATGCCCCGTCAAGGGATCCAAAGAATCAACCTAGTATTTCACTAAGTTTGGTAGCATATTTTTTTTTTTAAAGTAATTACCACTTACAGCTTAAGCACAATAACGGAAGTAATAGCAATGTCCATCTAAAGAGTAAACTTAACATATACAACAGATTACATTCTTTAAGATCCTCTTAACGTGAATTACTTACATGAATCCATCTAGTACAATGTCCACATGAAATAATATGATAAGTCCAATGTTCAATTATTACATATCCAACTGCTTATTCATTTCATCCACTGTACATGTCACAGGGTATGAAGGCTTAAAAGAATATACACATGTAGAATAAAGTACATCATCCTATTCTAATCCATGATACATCACATGATACTCATGATACATCATCATAAAAGTCTTTTACATCTATCATAAAGATCAAATAAATAAACTAAGTGCACGGTTCCTCCCAACCGTTAATAGCATCATTAGACCATCGTGGATCCTAGCCATCCCTCTGTGCGTAACATTCCAAGCACCGAAGAGGTCATCGGTATTATCATAGTAGGAATGCCACTCCTAACATCCTACTAGCATAAAAAGTAAAGCATAAGATATCATCATCTAACATATGCTAACCATCAATGAAAGGATACATATCCACCATCACGAAGGATGCATTATCCACAAAGTCTCAACGAATCTCAAATGATAAGAGTGGAAAATACACTACCACCCGACCGCGTGGTACCTAAGTGGTCCACTCCCACCGTGCTGAGGAGATAATCTCAAGTCCCAAAACAAATTATCAAAACCACATAGCACACGACTCTAAAGTCCAGAAATCCTAAGTATACTAACTCAAAGGTTCCAAACACAAAACAAACATCTACTTCCCAGAGGCACACAATGACATGTAGGAACCTACTATGCAAGCGGGAAAGTGTCATCGCATTTATCTCGTACAAGTTACCCTGGTAGTTAGCTAAACTCCACGGGTCCATACAGATCTCATGCGGCCACTAGTATCCTTTCATATTGACAAGGCATACTATGGAATGCAAGGTCGCAACCATGCGTTCTCTCTACTCCCATCCTAGCCTATACAAGCACTCAAGGCATGGGCGAGAACCAAAACTCTTATCTTTTTAGGTTCATTCAGTTAGTATTAAGTGTTTGAATGTTATCACTTATTAACCAACTTACAATGACTTACCCTAGCAGCCTCTTAGCGCCCCGGCCCCCATTGCAAGCCACTTCCTGACACTACATGCAGATATCCTACCCTAATGCTCATGGTATCATAATCATAAAGAAAGTCCACAAAATCACCATAATAAGGAATCAACAAATATCCATGATTAAAAATCATTAAATATGCATAAAAGCATCAAATCACCATGAGCAACATCCATAGAAAATCATGAACACTACAGCTCTATATTGGCAACTAAAGTATCACTGATAATCAAAATATCCATTGGTTCTCAATAACAAAAATATATCTCAAAATCATACTGATCGAAGACTCCAAAATGGTTGAGTCAAAACATGCCACATCATGACATCATCAATAATAAATCCACATATTAGTCCCATCATGGCGACTAGAATATATCCAAGGATAACTAATCGATGACCAAAATAATGGTTAAGTCAAGGGTTCCAGACATAAGAAATCTCAACTATAACAATCAGTATTCACAACCAATTCATAGAGCATTCCATCACATAATCATGGTTGGGTTTATAAAGATCGAATGAAAACATCATTAAGACATCCCATTCACATAACCCCCAAGCCTCTGGTAGACGTCCTATACCGGTCAACACTAGTCAACCCAAAACCCAAAACATTAGCATGATGAATACACAATGTAAACACATGTTTTTGGTTTGCTAAGTTTTCAAATTTGAATTCATATGCATAATCTCAGTTTTTGTATTCCAAGAACATTTTCCTACGTTTTTCCATGTATTATTTTTTTTTGGATGGATTAAAAATTCCCTCTAAACTTTAGTTTCCCAATTATAACATTTAAAAGATGTTTCCACTAACTAAACTTTCATATGCTTCATTTATCTTATGATCTTAAACTATTAATTCCTCATAGTTAAAACTATAAAATTACAAAACTATTCATCATTAAAAAGAGATGAATTTATAAATCTTTTATTAACAACTTTAAATCTTTTAATATATATATATTACATATATACATATATATATTTATATTTAAACATATACATACGTACATATATAATATAATACTTAATATATATATTTTTTGCATTTTATAAAATACAGAACCGAATTTTATTAAATCTGATAAAGGAAATCGAATTAACATGGTTTCCTTAGACCAGAGCCGAATTGATGTACCGTCGGCTGTCACTGTGGCGACCATTGCCGCGGGTACCCTGTTGTCGCAGGTACCTTGTGACCAATGCAGTCGCAGGTACATTGCACAGCAGGTACCACGCACCCCATAAATACACGGGTACAGGGTATGAATTCTGCCCCCACCCAATATGCATAAGTTTTTATGAAATCAAACAATCGCAGTGCGATTTAACAAGTTGTGATTCCGCTATAATAAGGATACCATTATATAAATACATATCATATGTATATATATATGTATATATATATATATATATAACAAGGTTTATGTATATATATATATATAATATACAGAATCTCAGATTGTTTATAAAATTACAAGCTTTCATTATCAGAACCTCTCTATGAACTTGTTCTCTTAAGAATTTCTCTGATGACTAATTCTAATGGATTTGTCCATGAATTTGCAACCCTAGTCCATATTATTTTCAGATCTAAACATATAGAATTCTTAAATAAAACTTAATTGCCCCAAATTGAAAATGCACAATGAAGACATATGGAGAATACGAGAAGACATGGAAAAGCAAGATGCAGAAGTATCATAATGAAATCAAAAGAATCTACCCGGATTCTGATGCTAAACTCGCTTATCCTCAGACAACCCGCAAAGCAAGCTTCCCTTCTTCAGAATTTTCTTGAATCCTCGAATGCCTCAACTATTCTCCATGCTAACCATACTATCCACCCTATGTCCCCGCTCTCCCCAAGCTATTAAGGAATGCCCGAATATAAAGAGCTTTCAGATAACCCTAGAATGCTTCTAGAATCAGTAGGAAGATATCGCCAACTAAGCATGGACCTATTTCCAGCCTTTTAGATAAGCCCTAGGGTTGTAGACACCATGTGCTTAATTGATGCACTAACCCCCGTGTTGTTGACACATGAAAAATAGGGAACTGCATTATTTCCCATGCAAACTTATAACTCCAATAACTTTTAAATTAATTTTCATTTAAATATTTATAACTCCCACTTTAATCTTCACACTTTTATTTAAATAATTTTAAAATTTTTTTTTTATAACTTTTATTATTAATATTTGTTTATTAATTAATTAATATTTTATAATTTATTATTTATTTTAATTTCTAATTTTCTTTTAATTTAATTCTCCTTTAATTAATAATCAAAATATCAAAATCATGATATTTAATCTCTCAAATAATTAATTAAATCTATTTATTAAAACTTAGTTAATAGAAAATTCACCATGGACCTTCATGATAAAATATGAAAACCCATCATAGAACAATTCATACCAAATCAGTCTAAAAGATTAAAAATCACAAAATATGTCATCCGACACATTCAGTGGGTACTCAACTCAGATACTTGTCCTAACTCACTAGGACAAATGGTTTTAGGGTTCGAGATTTGGACTTGAGAATTTATCTCCCCTCTCTTATCATTGAGATAGTATAATAGGGTACGCTCATCCTGGCAATTTAGGGAAGTCGATACCTGGTACCTGCAACCTACAGAAAAAGCCATGCATGTACATACAAAATATATATAGTGCTAAGCTAAACAGGCAATGGCAGGAAGTGGTGCATCGTGTAGATCCTGACTAAGCAGGTGACTACGACTCCCTTCCTTAACCACATCAGAAATGCCATACAATAAGAAAACACGCACACCATACACATGCAAGTATGGGGTAAGTATCCATAATAAAGCACATAAGATAAACAACCATCTAACTAATCATCAGCAATAAGTGGAAACAATATAGTGATCATCATACATACATGAAATATATAGTCTAAATGATCTCATCACATGATAACTGAATCCATAATATAATGTCTGATAGTGTCAAAACAATACCACTAATCCATCTATATAAAGTAGTCCATCAAAGTCTGATAACAATAGCAATAATATGTCCATAAAAGATGTGAACGAGGGTAGGCACTACATCCACCCCTCCTTGGGTTAGGCTTACTCCTGGAAGCCTACAAATAAATAAGGATATAACTCCCTCAATCTAGCTGCATCCTCCCAAGTAGCTGAAGAAACATCAGTAGGGTCCCGTTGGACCCTTACCTGCTCGATGGTTCAACCCCTGAGGGTCAACCCCCGCTGCTCCAGAATACGAACCGGCTCCAAAGCCAGCTGCCCATCCTCTACCTGTAATGCATTCCAATCAAGAACATGTACAATATCAGGAATATACTGCCTAAGCACTGAAACCTGGAAAACATCATGAATGCGAGCTAGGCTGGGCGGTAGAGCAAGGCGGTAAGCAACCAGGCCAATCCTCTCCAAAATCTCGAATGGTCCTACAAAACGAGGTGCTAGCTTAGAACCCTTTCCATATCGGATCGGACTCTTTCGTGGTCGCACTCTCAAGAAAACCTTATCTCCTACTGCAAACTACTTATCAGACCTGTGAGCATCAGCATACTTCTTCTGTCTATCCTGTGCCATAGTTAAATGCTCACAGATACGTACTACCTATTGCTCCATATCACAAAGCATCTCAAGACCCAATAAAATGCTATCCTCAAGGTTGTCCCAACTCAAGGGTGTACGATAAGGATGACCATATAATGCCTGAAAAGGTGCCATGCCAATAGAACTATGATGTCCATTGTTGTAAGCAAACTCCACTAGATAGAGATAATCCTCCCACTGTGTCTGCCTATCCATCACATACATTCGTAACATATCCTCCAACACCTAATTCACTCTCTCCATCTGACCATCAGTTTCTGGATGATATGCCGAGCTGAATTTTAACTGCGTTCCAAGCTCATGCTGCAACGATGTCCAGAATGCAGATGTGAATACAGGATCCCTATCAGAAATGATCTTTCTAGGAATACCATGTAATCTCACAATGTCACGCATGGAGACACTAGCTATAGAAGCTGCTGTATAAGAAGACCTGATAGGTGAAAAATGTGCCACCTTAGTCAACCGATCAACTGTGCCACTCCTAACATCCTACTAACATAAAAAGCCATGCATGTACATACAAAAAGCCATGCAATTCAGGGAAGTCGATACTCGGTACCTACAACCTGGAGAAAAAGCCATGCATGTACATACAAAATATATATAGTGCTAAGCTAAACAGGAAATGGCAAGAAGTGGTGCATCGTGTAGTGACTACGACTCCCTTCCTTAACTACATCAGAAAAGCCATACAATAAGAAAACGCACACCATACACATGCAAGTATGGGGTAAGTATCCATAATAAAGCACATAAGATAAACAACCATCTAACTAATCATCAGCAATAACTGGAAACAATATAGTGATCATCATACATACATGAAATATATAATCTAAATGATCTCATCACATGATAACTAAATCCATAATATAATGTTTGATAGTGTCAAAACAATACCACTAATCCATCTATATAAACTAGTCCATCAAAGTCTGATAACAATAGTAATAATATGTCCAGAGAAGATGTGAACGAGGGTAGGCACTACAATACTAATAGATTCGGCACTAATTTGTGATGGCTATGTGTCGCAATTACGACAAAAATGTGTCGCGACTGCGACAGACATAGAAGTCGTAGTTATTTAGTCACAATTTACGACGTCTACCCTTGCCATCGCATTTGCGAATCCTATCCGTCGCTCTGCAACCACCTTATTCTCACACCAACCCCATCACAATTCCTCTTCTTTCCGTCGACATTGTGACAGGGTTTCCGTTGGATTTGCGACGCCCATCCGTCGCTATGCAGCCATATATTTTTGGTTTAACTTCCACAGCTGTCACAATTGCGACTCCAATTGCGACGGGGTTGCCGTCGCATGTATAGCAACCCGTCGCAATGTCTGGGGTTGCCATCGCAATAGCAACAGAATCCCCAGCAATTGCGACGGGGTTGCTGTACATGCGATGGCAACCCCGCTGCAATTGCGATGGATGTGGAAGTTAAACCAAAAAAAAAATATTGGCTCGAAACTAATAATTTTTAAAAAATTACTTGACCTTTAAATTACTATCCATAATTTATTGCAACATAAATAAAATAATTAAATACACTTTCTAAACTGTGACATTTTGTTTATGAAAATGAAGAAATTTTTAAACAAGCATATTACACTAAGATGTTTAAACAAAAATCTAAACCAAAAGTTCTCTTTCTGCCTACCAAAGCCATTAAAAAATTGAACTCATCTAACCACAAATCCAAAAAATTGAATGTTGATAAATGATATGATCAAAGAATACATTCTTACAATATAAACAAGTTATTTTTTATATTGTAAGAATGTATTCTTTGATCATATACCTTGTCTCATACATTATCTTGTCTCGTACAATGTATTTTTTATATTGTAAGGATGTATTCTTTGATCAGAAGCATACCTTGTCTTGTACATTATCTGCATCTTTGCATAATAGTTAGAATTGATCAACAAGGCACCCATCCACCATGGAGACACTTAACCTTGATGCTATGTACAAGTGAACTTCAGATAATCACTTGTCTATATCGTCAACGCTAGTGAGCTGCATGATGGACCAATGACTTGATTACTGGTAGCAACCATTATGTGATAATCATCATGATATGCATCGAACGTCATATGCATTGCCATCCACAAATATGCATCCACTCATGATACATACATTGTCATCCACATAAATGCATCCATTTATGATGTTCCATCACATGCATACATATATTCATGACACCCACACCATATATAGACACATCCATCTAGATGTAAATGCATCATTATCATGCATCATCCACATCATCTTATCATTTTCACATTATTGCATTCCAATCCACATTTCATTAAGCATCATATAAGTATGCACATATCTCTGAAAAAAGGAAAATCATCAGATCTAATACAACAATAACCATAGATCATAAGACTAATGAATCACCATACATCATTAGACTAAAGAAAAATATGATCGGCCATCACTTTTGATTCATATATCGGCCTTATAAGTTTACCATAGTACAATAACATACGCTGATAGTATTATCCACCTAGAAATTAGTGATTCATGATTAATAGCATAATCGGCTGGCAATTGTTAGCAATAATCACTCATGATTAGTTCACTGAATAATCATGAATGATTATTGGGTAATAATATAATTAGCAGTTGTTATGAAGGGTGGCATCTTTCCACCCGCACAATTTCATAGTTTGATGCACATATATATACAGGTCAATCAGCTCTCCAAGAGGCAGTGAAGAATTGATGTTTGATAACTTATATATTCCCTTGCGGAAAGTGCTCGACTTAGGAGCATAGAAGGTTACTACCACAAACACTGGTACAAGTTATTTAACTATATATCAGAGACAACATCCATTAGAGAAGCATAAACCATATTTTCCATGTCAGAGATAGCTTCACAATCCAGAGAATCAGTGCATAAGCCATTCAAAGATATACCGGAGACAACCTATCTCTATCCATGAACACCATACCAATGTGTATTTGCAGCATGGATTAAATAGAGAGATCAGAGACAGCCCTTCAGGTTATTGAGCATATTTTTACATTGTTATATTTGGTACAGCCTTCACTTATTTGTATGCTACATTCTGTACATTACAGAAATTCACCATTTGCATTTGGACTTACTAGGAAGACATTTCATTCTGATCATAATTGTGTATGCCTTTTCATATTTGAATCATTTGCATTATTTACTACTTGTTAATTAAAATTGGATCAATAAAATAATTATTTAAGTAGGAATTGTATATTTTTAGTAGTGTCTCATATATACCAAAAAGGGGACATACAAACACCTTGTATTTGGATGGCAGTGCCCATGAAACAGTAGGTCTTAAGATAGCATCATTAATTGTTTTAAACAAAGCTTGTGAAGTTCTCAACTCAGCAATCTTTTTGAAAAAGGATTCTAACTATTCTCCAATCTTCATCAAGATATGTAGCTAATTCTGCAAATGATGTTGGGAAGTCCACTGAATTGCTTCATAGGCTTCTTCATCCTCACCACAATCTTGGCTTATAGACTCTTCCTTTTGGAGGAGATTTACTAGTTCCTCAAAATTGGGAATATGTTTCGTGACATTCAATGTTGTCACAAACGCCTTGTATCTGAATGGTAGTGCCTGTAAAACAATAGGCACCAAGATAGAATCATCAACTATTTTACCCAAAGCTTCTAAGGAAGCTCTCTACTATTGTCTTGTAGAGTACAAGAGAATATAGAAACAAAAAATTAACATTTTTGATAAAAGGAGTTGAGAGATATACAAATTGATTTCAAAACAAAATTTTACAATAATTCATTTTGAGATTTAGGAAAGAATTAAAAATAGCTCCACACAAATTTAATCATATATGCAGGCTTCTAAGTTTTACATACATGTCTACAAGTAAACTATTAGAGAAAATATAGGAAACGAATTGACGAAATAGGGGAGAGTAAGATGAAATGTAGCTTACTAATCACCCAGATTAATTCTAGAAGCTTGGCATTTTAGTAGTTCTTGGACTCTTGGGTTTTTTGATGTCTGTTGGGACCATGATCTCTGACTAAGGTTGTCAACCCACCTAGTTTCCTTTGCCTTGTCATCCAATGCCACTTATTCCATGATTCAACAACATAGATAAAGTGAGCCTACATCCTAGACAAGGTCCAAAAGTCCTAGATAGTATGGACCTAGTCCACCTAGTCCAAACTCATCGCCACAATTGACTCTTGCAAGTTCAAGAGGAGATGCAGCCTCTTTTGTTCCAGCAAAAACTCTCTTCAATATTTTTAAGATGTTGAGGCTTTGGTCTCATAGGAAGATGTCAATGCTATTATTTTTTAAAAAAAGAGACTACTCAAACAAAGGCAATAAGGGAGCATAGAGTCACCACTTTATCACCTAAGAAACATTCAATCAATATCACATGATAACATTCATTAACACATTAGATTCATAAACATGCAACATTCATCAATATTTTGTATTAACACATAATTCATGAACATTCATTAGCACATAATTAAATTCATTGAGACATGAAATTCAATCATTATCAATTAAGGTATGTAGATGACAATCATTTCTTTTTTTTCTTTCTATTTCTTTTTTCTATGTAAGCTCTAAGAGGAGCATCAGTGTCATCATCAATTCCCCCCTCATCAGTTCTTTCTCTGTTCTTGATGATCTCAAATTCATATGCTGTTGCAAAGGGTGGTCCTCTGCAATAACAAATAAAAAGAGTTAAATTAAAAATAATTTATTATAATTGTTACAAGTATTTAATTATTTTAAATAACATAAGTGTGGCACTCTTTACTTGATCTGACCACATCATTTTGTTTGGACTCAATGTCAACACGCTCATGAACATCGACGCCTCAATCCTCTACAGCTGCTATACAAAATGTTACATTAATCCAAACACCAATTGCAATTACATATAAAAAATTTAATAGCAAATGTATACCTCCACCACTGGGATGCACATCATGCGAACCTTTAACATTCACAGATTGTGTAGAAGGATCATCAGGCTGCATTCCAACATCCTACGCATTGTTATCATTGCTTGCTTAGCATCAAATAGACTAATTGGTAAAGTATTCAATTTGAAATAAATTTCATTTAACTTATTTACCTGTGGCTCAGATGCATCATTATTAAAACCTTCCACACTAATTTCAGATCGTAGCCATTCAGCCACGGCTCTATAGCCTTGTTGGAAGCCAATTCTCTTATCCTCTTCTGTGAGGCATCTCTTGAACTCTGAGCCCTGCATTTTTGCATGGTATGGTGAATTTTACTTGCATTTTTTCATCAGCCAATGGAGGGTAGTTAAAATATCAAAAGGAAATACAAAAGTTGCAAAAGTTGAGGATCAAGAATACTTACAATTCATGCTTGAAGTTTCGAAAAACCACCAGAGCCGAGCTTGTGTGTCCCGTGCTTTTCTAGTCTTTCCTTTGTTGCCTTTGATGTGTCAGGCAATCTATGAAAAGTTTGAAATATGTTAGATAATATAAATATAGAGGTTAATTAGTACATAATTACATTCTCAACAGTATCACATACCTTGGCAATGTACTCTCTACTGGTATAATTGTATTTTTCTTGTTAGCTTTATACTTTCCATCCAAAATCAAAGCCTGCCACTTAGCCTCAGGAACATAGGGCGGACGCTCGTACCTAGGGTTATCCCATAAATTTTTTCTTTACTGGTCCCTAATATACTTCAAACATAAACCAGCTTTTTCAAGGAGCTTGTTTCTCTCGAATGCACGAGGTCCAAAGAGTTGGGTCATGCTCTCTAGAAGATCATCCTTCAATGTTTTGTCTTGTTGATTCCACCTTTTAAGTAAAAAAAAATATGTTAGACTCATAACTGAAGTGAACCTACTTTAATATAGTTCAAGAAATAGATGAAAAAGAAAACTATTCTAGAAATGATATGAAATCAAAATAGTGGTTTGGGGTTTTAGTTAGGATATGATGTTCTACCAGGTATGCACGGTGGGCCCGAATATTCGCAAACACTCATCACCAAGTTTTTTCCAAAAAACATCATTCCCTACAAAACAATCATGGGATCATTAGTCGATGAAGAGTGATCAAAAACTAAATTACTATTATATCACTATAGAATAATAACTTTAAAGTACCTATAACTTTGGCTACTTTTAATGGAATGCCTTCATCGTCACTGACGATCAATATGGCATCCTTCACCGTTCTCGTGCTAGGAACATAGGAACATCCAGGGAATGATGTTGCAGCTCCTATTGCAAAAAGTTTCATAAGTTTCATAAGTTCAGATAAATTAACCTATTTCAGATAAATTATTGCAAAGAGAAATTTGGAGATATTCATTGCAAAGAGATATGGGTTTTTTACTTTATCTACATCTGCAAGGATCAGCCTCTTTTATTATTAGTTGTTCCAACTATCAACATCAACTAACTAATCAAGTCAATTCAAAAGAGACATCAATTCAACCATCTCCTTGCTCGTTGGGCATTAAGGGTTGCCCATATCCTCAAATTCTGAAAGTATCCTTGTACATACCGATAAAGTGGATAGCGATACAAAGATAGTTTAAAGCTCTGATCCCTTTGGTTCTTCATCATTAAATGACTAAATCTATTATTTCAAATTACATCTAAACACATTATAAATTACAAATAAATTAAAGAAAAGTATAAAAAAAACAACAATTATGCTTACCCTAATCTCAAATGAAAAGAATGGAATCAAATTTGTAAAGGTATTTCACTGTTTGTTTCTGTCTCTGTTGATTGGTGCCCACATTTGTGGCACTGCTCAATCCTGTATTTCTAGCTGTAAGTAATCAAAATCGCCATTTTTTTTTTTTAATATATTTTAATAGCAAGTGTTGGACAACATTAGTGACTTTGAAAGGGACTTCATTTCATATCTCTTTTATTATTAGTTGTTCCAACAATCAACATCAACTAACTAATCAAGTCAATTCAAAAGAGACATCAATTCAACCATCTCCTTGCTTGTTGGGCATTAAGGGTTGCCCATATCCTAAAATGCTGAAAGTATCCTTGTACATACCGATAAAGTGGATAGAAATACAAAGATAGTTTAAAGCTCTGATCCCTTTGGTTCTTCATCATTAAATGACTAAATCTATTATTTAAAATTACATCTAAACACGTTATAAATTACAAATAAATTAAAGAAAAGTATAAAAAAAAAAACAATTATGCTTACCCTAATCTCAAATGAAAAGAATGGAATCAAATTTGTAAAGGTATTTCACTGTTTGTTTCTGTCTCTATTGATTGGTGCCCACATTTGTGGCACTGCTCAATCCTGTATTTCTAGCTGTAAGTAATCAAACTCACCATTTTGTTTTTTAATATATTTTAATAGAAAGTGTTGGACAACATTAGTGACTTTGAAAGGGACTTCATTTCATATATTTTGCGGCCAAGGTGTTGTCTCTTGCCATTGTTTAACTTTACCTCATCTTTGTACCCTTCTGCTAGAGATTGTGCTATTTCGTAGCATACTTGTGAGATTGCGCACATGACAGATTTTTTAGCTAACCTATTAAAGAGGCTAAATCTTCAAAGAGAAAATAAATTCTGGGTCCCAGATTAAACTCTAATCTGTTCTGCAGATTCTGTAATACATCCTGCCTTTCACCTTGGCATTTAATGCCTAATATCAACAGAACATTTTGTTGACTATTTTGTTTCTAAGTTCTAAAGCTTTTTTCTATTTTAAGCTTTCAAACATATCAGTTTCTCCTTTATGATTACATTCTGCTATTTGCAAACCAGGCACATCTTCTCATTTGTGTTTCTATTAGGGAATGTCATTTCATTTGTGTTTCTGTTTAGGATAAGCCATTTCATTTTGTTTTTGTTTGGGATAAATCATTTCATTTGCTACATTTTGAATATTTTAAATGTAAAAATGAAAGATATTGCAAATCAATTGTTCCTTTATTATACATTGACACCATGTGCATGACAAAAGAGAGAAAAAGAGGTATTTGTGTACCAGTAGATGGTGCAACAGTCGATGCCTGTAAACTGCGTGTTGTCGACTCAGCAGTCGGAAAGAGATTTGTGGTTGTCCTGGATGGAGGCGGTGTCATCATAGGATCTGAAGCTAAAGAATAAAATTGTTAGAGCATGCATAAATATAGAACGCGTGCATAAATTCAGTCTTAATTGCATGTATTGTCAATGATTATGATAATTTCTATTTATATTCAATGGAAAACACAAGTGGGGAATGGAACATGCGATCTACCTGAACCACCTGCAGCACCCTCATCATGGGAATGGGGCTCGAAATCATGCAAAAAACTCTATAAAGACAACACATCCATATTTTAATTAATGGCATAAAAGAGCATAACATAAAAACTATTATTTAACTCTTGTTATAATTAAAAATTTCATTAATACTTACTTTTAAAGTTTCAAAGGTGTGCAACAATTCAGATGCCCTATTTTTTATTTCCTGACTAGTAGGCTTAATGGTTGCCAAACGTATAATTTCTCTGCCAATTTTCTTTAGCAACTTTCTAATCGAACCGATCGGGTCATCGGTCTCTGCTAAATCAATATAAAATGGGTCCTCCTCAGGGGTGGACTACTGAGGGAGTGCAAGTTCCTTTCCCTCCCTCCGACCACTGGCCCTCTGTGACAACAATAGTATTAGTATTATCAAAATTACTCCAAAAAAATGAAGAAAACAACATTAAAAAAATAACATTTTGCTTCTATCTAGTTTGCACAATTACAATGAGTTTTACCTGCTCATGTGTAGATGAGCCAGGAACATCGCTAGCATCCCCTCCAGGCGGTTGCTCCATATTGTGCCCCTGTGTGAAAGATCAAGTATAAAAATTTTAGCCAAAAATTTATTGACTAAATGGTATGTTGGAATCATTGATTAGAAGTTGGTTTAATAGTATGTACCACCCCATGATAGTAGCCTCGTTTGTATCTATGCAGTTCAAATTGTAATCAATAAGAACCTCTTCCCCTGCACATATTGATTTTATCACACAGATGAATACACGATTTCCCTCGCGTGCCTCAAATATGCAATTGGGTTTCTTTATAGTTGACCCGGGTCATGTACTATTTATAAAACCCACAATATTCCCTGTTGCTTTTGGCCTTCCATCAATGTATATAGCCACACTTTTACTTTGATTATTGTCTTGCTGTTGTATATAATTTGCCGAGAGGGCATACCTACGCATACTTTTTTTATATTGAACAATACGCATCCAAATTTTGTAATCATAACATGGTCCAACATACTCCATCAATTCAGAAACTTTGTTGTAAGACACCTTTATGCCGTCCATAGAAAATAGGCCCAAACCATGTAATGATGATGGTGCTATGCGATATATCCTCTCGTTAACACAAAAATCAGTGTTTATTGGAGGAAGTTCCTTGGGTACCCAATGTTTCTGTAGATGTTGGTACCTCAAGGGCACGTCGATGTCACCTTCGGTCTCATCATCATAAGAACATGACCCCCCTTGAGCAAGGAAAAATTTCATGCTTTTATTGAATTTCCTTCTAGTCCTTTGACCTCTAGTTAATCTCCCTGTTCTAGATAAACTGCATGTCTCGCTTTCCTCTTCTATTCCTATATTTCCCTCACTCAAGGAAGACACTTCTGACAAATACCTATTCGCTGCTACCTACAAATGGGAGAGATCTTAGAAGACATCAATCTTACTATTGATAAGTGTATTAAATAGACTTTCTATAAGGAGTATTGGCTTATACCTGTTGATCCATGAGACTATGCGAGATGCTCCTGAAAGGGGTTCAGTTTCCTGCAAATGTAATTCAATTATCATGAGTATAATCACATCATAATCATAATCACATCCATCATAAGCATCACATAAAAATTAAAAACATTAAAAGGTACACAATATAACACTTAAATCAGGCTCACATTATAGATATTATTCTAGTTACAATTCCCTTTTATAGATATTTAATGAATTCCCTTTTCTAAACTAAACACTTACAAATGCTTTTGACCTGAAAGAAAATAAGGCTCAATACATTCACACATCAATATGTGTTTTAAATAGTTTTATTTAATTAATTTAGATTAATGGTTAATTTAGATTAGCAGTATTCTATTCTATTTCTATTAGCATACCTCTAAATTTCATCAACATCATCCTCGTCATCATCATCATCATCATCATCATCCTCATCATCATCATCATCATCCTTGTCATCATCATCATCATCCTCCTCGTCATCATCATCATCCTCACCATCATCATCGTCGTCATTGTCGTCGTCATCATCAACATCATCATCATCAACATCAACATCATCTTCATCTTCATCATCATCATCAGTAGCAACATCTACATCATCTTCTACTTCTTCGATATCTTCTTCTTCCATCGCATTATACTTTATTGGCCTTCCTCTCGGTTCATGTCTAACAACAAATGACCAACCCAATTTATGTGGAACCTCTGAGTAAAATACCTGCTCACATTGGCTTGGAAGAACATAGGGCTCATCGCCAACTGGCTCAAGTGACCTTGTATTAACCATTGTAAATCCATTATCATGTTCAATAACAGTTCTATCAGGATCATTTGGATTAAGTCGTAGCCTGTACCATTTGACAACGAAGAGTACTAATTTGAAGGAACTAAAATCACAGTCTAGTATATCATCCAAAATGCCATAGTATCAATTTTCAGACTCTCGAGGATGTAAGTCGTTTCTAGATGAAATATTAGTCACTTGAAAGACTACAGTTATTCCTGAATCACAAGTTTTCTTCGTGTCATCCAACACTTTGACGCAAAATTTTTGACCATTATAGAACATAGCCTTGTGGTGTTTAACCTGCAATAATATGTGAAACATGTCAAAATTATTGTATCACGAGTTGATAAACATACGGGTGATTAATAAATTTGTACGTACCTAGAAATCTTTTAAACCACATGCTAAATCTATTTCCCTTTGTGTAACATTGCAATCTCCATTATGATGAGCTTCTTTAACCAATGAAGATACACCTTCCCATGTTAATGTCTGACCAGAATGTTGACATCGTTCAATCCATATCGTCATCCAATCAAGATTGTTTGCAATATACAAATGTAGTGCATCCTACTCTCGAGCACCTTTCACTTTCCTCAATGTACCTTTCCCAATCAAGTACTCCCCTTCTAATTTTTTAAAAGGCTCGAGATCCCAAATCTGATCTACACGGATATTTGATGCAAACTTAGGAAGATATTCAGTAATGTACACCATAGTCTGGTATACCATATATCCCTCTACCATAGAACCCTCAAGATGTGCTCTTTGTCGAACCAAAGCCTTCAAATATTTCAAGTGCCTCTCAACCATCCACATTGACCTACTATGTACAGGTCCACACAATTCAATCTCCTCAACTAGGTGTATGAGGTAGTGTTCCTGTGCATTGAAAAAAGTTGGAGGTAGACACTTTTGCATTTCACACAGTAAATGAGGAATTCTTCTCTTCCAATAGTTTATATCTTCTTTATGGATTTCTTTAGATGACAACCACCTACATTAAGAGATTCAAGTCACAAAAAATATATAGATACGAGACTTTACAAAATAATATACAATAGATTACATAGCAAGAAAAAAAAATCACAAATATAATAAATATATACAACAAATTGAACAGATATTACTGCTTACCTCATGTATTTTCCAAGATCGTATATCACTTGTTTGATGTTATTGTTGAAGGGCTCTGGGAGAGATAGAGGAAGCACGTACTGCAGTAATTATAAACCAATCATTTCATTGTTTTCTAACATAACATAATGAACAGTACATGTAGTTTATGAATATATTGTAAATACAGAAGAACATAACTTACCTTGATGAAAGTATGCCAATCATGCGTTTTGAGCCCTGGCCCAAATTCACTTATTTTTTATATAAGATTGTTTATGTTCGCAGCAAATCCTGTGGGAAATCGAATTTTTCGTATGACTTCTTTTATGGCATCACTTTTTTGCTCCGTTAATAACCAAGGAAGGGCACTTATATTAATCTGATCTCTATTGCTATTTGAGTGAATGAAATTCTTCAATGCATGATTGGATTCATGAATGTCATTACAAATTTTGACAATTTTTTCTTTGTCACGCCTTCCATCCAATATTTTCCACAATGTCTCTATTATATTCTTTCCAATATGCATAGAATCAAACAAATGCACAATTTGTAAGTGCTCCTAGTAGGGCAACCTGCTAAATTTTCTAGGATAGCTTTTTAGTCCCTTTGGAAGGTTGTCAGTACTGCCTTGACGACCTTCACGATCATCAATTACACAATTAGTAAACAAAAATCACAATAGAAATATATAAATTACAAACATAAACCATTAGGTGGAACTACATTACCTCGACGATTAATTCTATTATATTCCAACTTCCATAGGCAAGGTGTCATTCTTCATGGCTTTGATGTAGTCTCTTCTTTCCCATTGAAAAATGTTTTGCCGTACTTCGATACTTATGATTCCTATGGAGGAAGTGTCTACACTCATCAAACACCTGCTTTCTTAAAAATTTTGAATGACGAGATTTCATTTTTGGACCACAAACTGGACATGAAAATTTTCCCTTTGTTTGAAGACCTACAAGATAATGATATAATTGGATTATTAAATATGTTGATTTTTATACATTAATGAAATATCATGCGCAACTTGAATTCACTATAACATACCACAAAAATGTGTTAGCCCTGGGGCATCATGTATTGCCCATGCAAGTATTGCATGGAATTGAAATTGTCTTTTTCCTATTGGTCTAGACACGTCATACATAGTGACACCATTCCATAACTCCACCAACTCGTCGATAAGAGGCTCAATATATACATTCATATCTTTAACTTGATATTTACCTACTTGAATGAACAGTAACATTACATAATTATTGTGACCGTTTTACTGCAAGATTTGTAAGTACATGTAAATTAATAACTATCAAATGATAAGATACCTGGAACAATCATTGCCAACATAATGTGCTCCCTCTTTATTGACATCCACGGAGGAATGTTATTGTTGATAACAAAAATAGGCCACACCGAGTAAACAGATCTCATCTCTCCAAATGGATTGACACCATCCGCTACCAATGAAAGCCTGAGATTACGAGGTTCTTCTTTGAAGTGTTGCCACTTTTCCTCTATGTGCATAAATGCCGAACCATCTGTAGGGATTCGAATAATGCCATCTCGACTTCTATTGCGTGCATGATAATCCATAAATTGAGCCAAGCTACTACACCTAAATAATTGTCACATCCATGGAATAATGGGGATGTAACGAAGAACCTTTTGAGGCACCTTTTTTGTTAGTCGATCTGTTCGATATCTACTCGTATGACATACAGGGCATTGTGTTGCAAATTCATGTTCTTTATAATATATAATATGATCATTGGGACAAGCATGTATTGCTTGATACTCCATTCCAATATCTTTCATAATAGTAGATAATTCTCGATATGAGCGAGGTAGAATATTTGATAATGGTAATAGAAACTCACCTATCAATCTACAAGAAAAAATATAAGTTGTTAATATAAACAATATTAGTGGTACATTATTCACCCTTTGTTAACTATAAAGACATATATGACATACCTTAACATACGTGACATAGTTATGTTGGATAAACCACTCATAACCTTCAAGTTCAAAAACAACAATACAACAGAGAGAAGAGTTGTTTGGGAGTCTTTATATAGGGGCTCGTATGCCTTCTCAAGTAGAGGTACATCGAGGCTATCATCATCATCATCATCAGATACGCTTGGACTAAATGTGTCATGGATCAATGTATTTATACCATCATCTTCAATTGTGTTTTCTAGCGCATGATCGTCATCTTCCATGGGATCATTGTCTTCACCATGGATATTTGCACCTCCATGTTCCTCCACTTCAAAAACTATATTCTTCGAATTGTTGTGGTTCATATCATGTACTTCCCTGGGGAGATCAACCTATATAAAATTGATTAACATAAATAAACCATGATCATCAACTCATCATCAAGTGATTTCATATGTATATAAATTGTTAAAATGATATAATGAACAAATTACCAGTGGATGATAGTCATGTCCCCCTTCAATGTGACCATTCTCCCTGCAATGTCTCTTAGCTGTTTTGATTAGCAGTCTTCTACAATTTAAGCCCTTACAAATTTTGCAAGGACAATAACATTTTCCATCACCTTTTCTTTTCAAGTTAGACCACAATCTAGAAATTGTCTCCCTATTTTGTTCTTCACTTATATTATCTGACATGATCGTTCTTTGCAGAAGCAAAAATCGGGCTATGAAAACTTCGGTTACAACCTTCACAAACTAAGCAAAACTGTCAAAAGTAGACAAATCTTCTTAGACCTAGCTAAATAATTTAATATTTTAAAAAATACTTTCTTTGACTTTATTCCTAAGACATTTAATCCAATCACCTTTTATAACATTTAATCAATTGCTCTAGGCAAATTTCTGGATAAGATTATTTGTAAAACTTTGACCAACCACCTAAAGGTCTTATTTCAAGAGACCTTACAACATTAAGCCACTAAAAAATATGCAATTTTCATACCCAAGTGCGCGGCTATATAAATCGTGCAACGACCTTCTTGCTTAGCTGTAGAAACTCTCCAGCAATCAAATCATACAAGCTACAAGGCCTAACAGCAATTTCAAAACATATAAGCTAAAAGTCTAGTTAAAATATACATTAGATTAAAAATATGCAATTTTCATACATGAGTGTGCAGCTATATAACTCGTGCAATGGCCTTCTTGCTTAGCTATAGAAGCTCTCCAGCAATCAAATCATACAAGCTACAAGGCCTAACAACAATTTCAAAACATATAAGCTACAAGGCAAGACATATTATATGACATGGCAAAAGGAACAAAATTTAAAAGTGTTAGCAAGACATATTAAATGACATCATAGTGCTAGAGAGATCACAATTATATGAGTCTAGATTTTGATTGTAGTCTTTCAAAATTGTGTATGGACTATGGTAGTATACACATTACATAAAGACCATTGTTATGATAGATTATAACATTTTCATTTCTGTTTTATGCATGTGAAGAGGAGGATATTGCAAATTGGAGTAGTAGGAGGTCCTCCACACTATCTGGTCAAAGATAGATCTATTTGGTGGGGGCTTTCCTATAATGGTAAACCTTTGGCTTTAACACAGAGTTGTTTAGCCAAGGCTTGGAACTTAAAGGGGATCTTGTTGATATAGGACATTATGGATGGTGGGCAGCTAAGGGAGTGGGAGGATATCAAATACAGATTTAACATTCCTGACTCGTAGAAAAAGACATATACCCTTATTAAGAAAGCAATGCTTAGTTGTAAGCCAAAAGAATTGTTAGATGCTAATGGATCCTTAAAGAAGATTAAATGGATTAATGGTAATTTGTTGTTAGAAAGTACTACCAAAAATGTTTATCTCTGTATGAAAAATGACTCCTCTCTCATAGCCAGGGTGTCTCAGTGTTGGGGGAAAATTAAGTCTTTTTCTATTTGGTCTTTTTCTTTGAATACATGTCGAAAAGTAAAGCAAAGCCAAAAAAAAACTTTGTTTCAAGTGGTTGCTCTTATTTAAGAAGTTAGCTATTGGGAAAGTCCTTTCATCAATTGGTCTTGCTCCTGTGTGTTGTAATATTTGTAATTTTCATGAGTCTTTTGAGTACCTATTTTTTGAATGTTTATATGCACGTAAGATATGGTCTATTTTTTTGGGGTCTCCATGTAAGTAGAACTGTATTAATAGTTTTTCCTAGTTAGAGATCCTTGCTGGATATGTGGATAGATTTGATTCTAAATTCAATAGTTTTTGGTTTGTTCTGACTATTGAGGTGTTATGGATTCTATGGAAGGACAGGAATAAAGAAATCTTTCAAGCCGAGAGGAATAAGCTTACTGAGTTTAACTTTAAACTCGCCCATTTTAATATTATGTCACAAGTATCATTGGTTCTTCAAATCAAAAGATCATACTTTATGAGGCTAATATGTGAAGGGTGCTTAATGATAAAGAAAGATCAAGTTCAAGCTGCAAACTATGTTTCAGGATTCCAATCCTTCTTGGCTCCAATAGAAATGGATGAATTGAACAAATATATTAGTGAATGTCAGTTGCAAGATGTCCCTCAAACTGAGCTTCCTCAAATAGGTTGGGAAAATATGTATAATCAAGAGGAGGATCAGGTTGATGTTGTTCAATCTGGTTGGGGAGCTGATTAGCAATCTGGTGGAGGTTTAGTCCATAATCATGAAGAGCAGGGACTAGTGTAGCATGATGGTTGGTATACAATGCCCAATCAAGATAATAGACAGAGTGAAGTTGATCAAGTGGCTCACGCAGAGGTGTCCAACGTCAAGGATGGATGGGGTCAATTTCAATAGTGAATTTTCAGATTATAAATTTGCTAATATTTGTAATGAAAATGGATTGTAGTCTAAGTATAGCTAGTTAAAAAGAACTGATACCGTCACCCCCTAATTTTGTAATTGTATATATTCAAGGGGGTGTGAAAAGTCCTTTTTTTTTTGTTTTTATTTTCGAAACTCTGAACTCGTGATGTAGATATTTATTAAATTGTCTTAATAGAAAATATATATATTATTATTATTGATAAATAGTTAGAATAATAAAATTACTAAAAATAATAATAACTCTAAAAATAAAAATAAAAATAAAAGTGAAAATATATGAACTTTAGGATTGAGAAAATTGATTGGCGAAATTAATAAAAGAGAGATGAAAACAAAGAGGGAAACTTAGATTTTAAATGAAGGTTTTGTATTTAAGAGTAATAAAAGTTTTAAGTCTTCAAATGTCAGCCGTTATTTCTGAGCTACATTATTTCAAGACTAAGATTTGGTTGGCATTCTATTTAACGACTTTTTTGAAAGCCAATTTTTCCAATCGCTGACGAGTGATTATTTTATAGGACGAAAACTGAACAGACTATGAAAACCACGAATAAATCATAATACAATTATTTGCCAATAATTGTTTCTGTAAAAATGCTTAATTTTGGCTGGATAGATGCTGCAAAATTGTATTCCTAAAGGCCATATCACCTGGATTAGAAAAGGTAGTTCAAATTAGAAACCACAAAATTTAACAGTAGATATCTGTTGTTTGATTATTTTTTCCTGACGAAGCTTATCTAGACGAGCAATTTGCAACTAAAAAGTTCAAACCCACAGTGGAAAAGGTGCGATCTTTGTGAAATAGAAGAGGAAACTTGGAAACATACATTCATTCTACATAAAATTTAGATTTCAAACAAAGAAGAAACATTTACTATAGCATCACATTGCACAAAGAACAAAATTAGGAAATAACTCTGTTAAGAATTTCAAAGAGGGTAATGGCAGTTGCAAAGGAGATAATGAAAAGAGTTGTCTTCTTAGAGAGTATGCACTGAAATGGTTCAACTCATATATCTCTAGGAAGCACACTTTTAAAGAGGTTGAAGAGGAAGAAAATAACATGCAAAATGCAGAGCAAGATCACATGAGGAAGAGGGAAAGAAGGGATATAGATGATGGTAGCTCTCACTTTAAAGAGGTTAGCAAGATTTAATGTTCTTTTCTGTAAACATCTTCTAAATGCAATCACCACTAAATGTACTGTTCATATTTATAAAAGAATGAATACTAAATATGTAAGAAATATCTCCTCCATATGAATACCTATTTTACTTCTAAAATTGCTAAAAAGTTATAGTGTCCTTTATTCCATGAATATTTTTATTGTGCTTGTAAGCACTATAGAATCTAAGTGGTCGCCCATACAGTTTCCAATTACAGGTGGACGACAAATGGGCAACACAACATTTTCCCCTCCATGATTGCCTTTGATTCTAGCTATTTGAGATAAAATATTGGTTGTTGACATGATACAATTTGCATCTCAGCTGTTAAAAAGTGGGAGACGCTCTTATATGCCGTTGAGGATGAACTGACAAAGGACAAGCTTTGACTTCCCATTGGGTAATTTTGGTGCATTTCAATCAGCTACTTAACAATTCAATCAAATAAATTATTTATTTATTATATTTAATACATTTAGGCTAAATACATGGGTGAGAGGTCATAAATTGAAATCTTATAGGAAACATGTATGCACGTCTTCTTTGTAACACAGTTAAATAGTTCTTTTGAGAAGTACCGAATATGCTTATATTGCTGTAAGTTTCTATAAATCCATGTACACATTACTTGATATCATAGATTATAACAGAAGTGTTTTCTTTCTTTCTTTTGATTGCAGTTATCAAGAAACCAATGGAAACAAAGAAGCAGGGGGTTTTGTTGGCATATGAACTTCTAGTGTCGCAACGATTTGGAGTGGCAGCTCGTAAGATATTAGAGCATGTGGAGCAGTTCCAGTCATTTTCTAAAGGAAAATCTTCAACTCATTTAAAATCAAATGATGATTGTCAAATTTCATCAAGATCTCTAGAACCTTTGGCTTTGACAATTAAAGGTACATCTTCCTCAAGATTTTTGGGCATGTATCAAATTTTAAATCTAATTTTATGTGACAGTTTTGTAATTCATTTTTTCAATCCAATTGTAACTGTATTGTAAATTGTTAATAGCTCAATTACAAGCCTATAATCTAAAAACAAAACATCAATTCTAGTAGAGCTCTAAATCAAATACATTAATATATAATAATTCAAATATACCTTCTCACACATTGTTTGAATAGACTCCATTGTTCTCCAATCCTTCAAGACCTTGTACATAATTGTATTGTTTCAGCATTAAATACTAACTTAAAATGACATGAAAGAAAAATATTGTTGATTGATGACACAAAGAAGATAGAAAAATAATACTAATCATAATAAACAGACAATGATAACATGCCGGCAATAATACTTAATGTGATTTTTTAAATATCAACACACTAAAAAACCTCCATTTTACATCTGAAAGTATATTTAACAAGCAATAAATTTTCATTTAATTTTTTCCTGCATTTGAATAGTTTATATTTTATTTATTTTCTAATAATTGCTTCTCATTTGTTCCATAGAAAACACAATACCAGTATCAAGTTCAAATGGACTCTCTACATTAAATATTGCAACACCTTCATTTTGTATTAGTCATTGCCACATCTGCCTTGGACCTATTGGAGCATCATCTAGTATCACTAATGTTGTTGAAAGTATTCCAATAGTTCCAAAAGAGATGAAATGCTTTCGAATGTGTTTATCAGATGTATATGGGGTTCCTGAAAAGACAAAAGGTTTTTGAATGTGTTTATCAGAGGTATGTAAGGTTAATAATGGACTATGTCCCTAATTTTCCCCCTTTCTCAAGTTCAAAACCCCCGTTTTGTCAAATTTGTCCGTTGAGCGAGACCATGACTACACAGGGGTTGCAAAGATCTTGAAGAAATATGACAAGACAATGGGAGGCGTGTTACGGTAGCCATTCATCCAGGAGGTTCTGCAACAACCATTCTTCACCACAGAGCTTCTCTCCAATCTCGTCAAGAAATGTGAAGAAAAACCCTCGAATTTGAGCAATGTCGCATGCTAGAGAGCATTGCGCGTCCGTGAAGCATCCAAGGAAGCATTTTTACAGAGCGCGAGTTCACAGCAATCCTCTCAGTGATTCACACTTTCCTGTACCTCTCTGTCCAGCTCAATTCGATTATGCGGACCATTTCCCTTCATATTTCTCTAGAAAACATCTCCAAGACAACAAATCTCCAGCGCCTAACCCTAATGGCGAAGCTCAAGAAGAACACAAACTCTAAGGATTTGAAACTAGTGAACGCATGTTCTGCCTCAACTGGTCAAGAAAAGAAAATTTGATTTGCAGATATTGGCTGTGGCTTTGGTGGGCTTCTCATGCAGCTTTCACCCATTTTCCCATCGACCCTGATGATAGGCATGGAGCTCCGTGATACGGTAAGCGAGTATGTTAAAGAAAGAATTTTGGCTTTGCGAAAACCAAATCTGGGCCATTATGATAATATCTCTGTAGTGTCCCTACTAAGTTTGTTTCCAGAGCATATAAAAAGGAAAAAGGAGGAGAAAGAAGCAACAGAAACTTTTCCATACCTTGGGTGCTCTATTTGGCGATTTGGAGGCAGTAATAATTCTCGACGGAAGCAGATAATGAGAAATGTGCCTCTCTTTTTTTTGCCTTATAGCCTGACGATGTCGCAATTGTGACATCGTCGGGCTATAAGGCAAAAAAAAAGCCAAATGCAAATTGATGTTGCAAATTGACGTTGCCAAACACTCCCAAATCTATTAGGCGCATGATCCATTTTCTTCTTACACATTTCTCCTCTCTTCCTTTGGACTCCCCTATAAGCTTCAAAGTACTCAACCTCCTACTCATGTTGATGTACTATTTTCTGGTGTAGAGGCACCTAAATTTCAAGAAGACAAAGATATAAAAGCTAGAGAAGCCATTTGTAATAAGTTGTTAAAGGAGGTCTTAATATGATAAATAATGTAAAAATGTTTATTTAATTGGTGAATGGATCTATTGACATCCATCTAAAGTCATTTGAGTCATTTGTATTGTATTTGGGTCAAGCTGTAAAGGCTATGAAGCCATTTTTTGTCAAAAATGTAAAAGTTGCGTAAAAAGTTGTAAAATGCAACTTTGAGAAAGTTGTTAATAATAGAAAAATGATGTAAAAAGGTATATGGTTGGTCTTGGGGGTAGTTAGGAAGGTTTATAACTATCAAATGGATATAAAAACCATTGTATGGTCAAACCAAATCAATTTAGAGAAGAGGAAATACTTTGATACATTTTTGGTGCATTTTATTGTTGTGGTTTTGATTGGTTTTTTTAAATTTTAGAGTAGTTTTTAGGCCTTGTACGGCCATGTACAGCCTGGAAACCATATAATATAGTAATGGATATATAGTATGATAAATCCTTCTTCTCATGCTTTTGGTTTGGTTCAATTTTATGAATAAATGAATAAGTTATGGGTATTTTGGTGAAAGTGAATGTTTACATATTTGAGATTTGCTGAATATAGTCATGTTGCAGTGTGTGATGTAGACATATTTTGGAGACTCAAGATCTCTAATGATATTCATTGGAAATATAAGTGAACTACCTTTCATTTACAACTAGTTTGAATCATTTTCATTTAGATTTGAGAAAGTTATGAAGATTTGAGTGAAAACTGGTTTTTAAATGCCTTCAATGGTGTTGCAGAAAAAGATTTGATATTATACAATGATTTATGAATGATAAAAGAAAATAACTTATATATTTGGAAACTAGACTTAGAAATGGATACTACAGAATTGGTTTGGTATTATTTAAATTTATTTTGAGAAAATTATTTGATTCCTTAGGAAGGGTTAATGGTTTGGCTCCTGATTTATGACAGAAAATATGGGTCTTGGTTCAGAGTACATAATTTATAACCTGCTTATTGGATTGGTATCATATTTGGGTATGTTTTATAATTACTTATTTGGAACAATTCATCCAAAGGGTTTTTCAAGAAGATATTTAGAACTGATTTTAGGAACAATGCAATCAGACATAGCAATCTGATTGTGTGACTGAAGATGTTGTCTTTATTGGTGTATAAGGTCAGGGTTCTTTGTTGTAATCTTTGAGATATTCTTGGTTCCTTGAGGGTGTACCAGCCTATTGTGAATCTCTTTAGTTGATTTAAGATACCTTGAAGATAAATATGGAGGGCTCTGCATCATTTTCAGCCTTAATAGGGACTAAGTCAAGAAGGTTGCTGCTATAACTTGTTCACCTCTACCCTTAATAGGTTGTTTTGTGGCTTGAAGAGGAATAGCCTAAGGAACCAGATCAACTTTGAAAGGTTTCTTCACCCATTATTTCATTAATTAGACTATGTTATAGGCTATATTATTAATGTTTGCATTTTTGTCCCTTCCAATCTCTATATTCATTGTACGCCTCTCATAGATTTTGTCCCTATTATATAATGGATCTAGGACATCTTATGTATCTTTCTCCACAACCTTTAGTGGGATCTTGACTTTGAGCACATTCTTTGCTAGATATAGAGTCATCCTACAATAATCCCTAATTCATATATCATAGTTGTCTACCACATTCATCCAATGGTCTTCCAATGCATCTTCATTTAGAAATTGCTTCCCTACTAGATACTGCACCATCCCAATGTTATCAAAATAAGGGCAAGCGGAGTTGTACACTTCTAAGGGATATTGATCCCATTCTAAATAGAAGGTCATAATTTCTTTTTTGTATTTGACCTCAAAAGTACCGATGGTGATTGGCCACACCCATGTCTTTTTGTGTTGTTTCCTCACTCTATCGTATATAGATGTGATTTGTCTGGCAATCTCTAGCAAAATGAGCCTATCCATTAGATATCTTGGGAGCTTCTTTTAGTTCTCTAGTGTGCTGACTACCCTTAGGTAGGTGAATGTTTTGAATTGGATGTACCATGTGCCAATCTCTATGATCCTAACTATTTCTTCTATTGACATCCTTTTAGCATAATCACCCTCTATCAGTTAGATGATTGTCAATATGAAAGTTTCATTCACCACCCTATAGTTTGTGATCTACTCTAAGAGTTTCTTCTTAACTAGTTGAGGGTACACCACATAAGGCCATACATTAGCATCTTGCATGCTTCTCCTCTTGTAAAGTCTGAGGTAGTTTGTCATTACAAGTGCACTAGGTGCACTAAATGGTCCCTAGTTGACCATTTATGCATAGTTGCACATGTGCACACCTTGGTGAGGTGCACAACCATACACATGTCCAGTGGCAACTACTCATAGTAGGGACACTTAGTTTTTTATGAGCACAAGGGTGCACACATGCATAACTTTATGGTGTGTTCATGTGTGCACCCTAATATGCACTTAGTGCATTGGAAAGCAAAGAAAAGGTGCACATGTGTGCACCTTCTAGAGGTTCACACATGCACACCTTTCTCCATTGGTTTCTTTTTTTAGTTTTAGATTGTATAAAGAAGGTGCACACATGTGCACTTTGCGGAGGTGTGCATGTGTGCACCTTCTAATGACTTCTAGCTTAGGTTTAAGTTTGTTAGGTTGTTTTTATTTTGAAAGGTGAAAGAAGGTGTGCATATGGGCACCTTCAAGAGGTACACATGTGTGTACCTTCTAGTGTCTTCTAACCTTGTGCTTTGTGTTATTGTAGGAGTGGAGGGACTGGATGCTCACATCTAGAGGTGCAAGGGTGTGGAAGTCCAAAGAGTGCAAAACAATAATGAAGTAAGGATGAGGTCTAGGATTTATATAGACCCCAAGCCTAGGGTGTACACCTCTATAGGTGCACACCCTTGTATGTCCTCACTCTCTGGAGATGCACACATGTGCAAGTGCACATTTGTGCAATTCTAGAGGGAGATGAGTGTACACTTACACAATGAGCATACCTGCACACCTTGAGGAGGTGCACATGTGCACTAGTATGATAGTGCATACTTTTACACTAAAAGAGCCAAAAACTTAATTTTCTCTTTAGATATAACATTCTAGACTCTCCAAGTTAGAGATTGAGGCTTGACATCAACTCCTGAGTCCAAAAATGACCCAAGCCCTAGATTAGTGGTCTGGGAGACAAAAATTACTAGAGGGTCATAATTTCTAAGAGAAATGGGGCATACATTGTGAAACCACAACTATACCTAATAATATTAGTTTATTTTTGTTTGACACATTTGATCATACACCTAATTATATGAGGAAATCAATTTGATAAGAAGAGGGTCACTTATGCCTCTTTTGGCTACGATGATTAGAGCAATGCATGGGTGACTGCAAGAAGTTGGGTCGCAATTCCATGGAAGTCAAAACTATAGAATTGTACTTCTTAGAAATGGGTACTTGATTTTTACAAAATTGGGTACCCATCTCTAAAATCAAGCTTTAGGCACCTGAGCCGAAATTTAAAAATTGGGTACTTGATATGTAAAAGTGGATTGATTGCTCGAGGCACTCAAATATCGGGTGCCTGATTACTTTTAGAATCAAGTGCTCATTTTCTCAAAAATTGAGAACATGATTTGAAAGACTTTATTAAACCCCTTTTTTTTGGCATTTTTGAAGTCATTTTCATGACCTCAAAAATGGGAGCCCAATTAGAGAAGCATACGGGAGCCTAATTTTGATTCCTACCGACCACCCCCCTATTGCTAGTTTTTGATATACTAGGTATTTTGATATGTTTTGTACTAATTTACTTTATTTTTTTCAGTTTTATATGTATTTTAATTTATTGTTTTTATTTTTCAGTTTTAATATATGTAAAATTGTAAATTTACATTGTTAATGAGTAGATGTTTAAATTTTTGTATCTGTTAATTAAAATATAGTTTCGTAAATGTTTATTTAAAAAATTATTATTTTAGATGTTTTAAAATGTATTTAATTTATGTATTTATTACAATGTTGAATGATTTGATTAGATGTAAATTCATTGTTTAAACATGTAATTAAAAAATAATAACAACCTCGACCTAGAACCATATAACCTCAACCTTGTTTAAACTATAACCTCGACCTAAATTCATTGTTTAAACTATAATCCTTACCTAACCATATAGTTATGTACAATAAAACCCTAAACATATATAACTAAGTACTTAATCACATAAGAGCCCACTAAGGGATCCAAACAAAAAGCTTAGTATTTAAAATGATTTTACTTAAATTGTATTGTACTTTGTTTCATGGATTGAAAATGGATGATGCAAACTATTTTATAAATGTATATTCTTTCAACCTTTCATACCCTATGACATGTATAGTGGATGATTTTGCATTCTGAATTAATTTGCCAAGTGGCATTAAGAACAAATGTATATATTATTTAAATGGATTGAACTGAAGTAGTTGATATTCTTTCATGTAGATGTGTTATTTATTTTACTTTTAGTACTTATCATTATTAAAAAATAAAATGTAAATGTGCTCATTAAGGAAAGAAATCTCTTATGTTTTTTATAAATGTAAATTATTGAGGTATGTGCACGATTATGGTGTGCCAAAAAGTAGCGATCTAAAAATTCTGTAGTTCTGAAATATCTCAAACCATTTCAAAATCTATTCCAATTATTTTATCACCCACCGTGATGATAAATGAAAACAAATAATATCTTTAAATGGTCTACTACATATTTTGATACCAAACCTATATGGTCAACTTTAAAAACATCCTAAACAAGTGTTTATGACCTATTTTTATGTGATTTTTACTTCAAACATGTAGTTGAAAACTTTTTTTTAACCAAAACTTGATGAAATGAAAAGGGTTTCTTAAGAATGTTCTTATCTTTTCGTAAATGTAAGATTTATCAAATTATGAGTTTAGTAAGTAATTATTACTTATTTTCTAATGGAGTTATGTATAAAGTGTTGACTGACACACTACTTGAGAAACAACTATAACTTTCAAATGGTACAACATTTTTTAAATCCAAAAGATGCATCGCATTCTATGTTTCTTATACTATAAGGAAAAAAAATGAAAATTTGATTTTTATAGAGTTTTGAATTAGTTAAGGTGGTCCAACATGAGATTTTTTTATTACAAAAATACTAAAGTCAAAAATTTATTATTTATTATTTATATAGAATAAAAATACCCAAAAATATGTGTCACATCCAGGCATGGGTCTACTACTTATATCTAGAATATTATTAAAAAATATTATCATTTGATTTTGGTTAAGGTGGTCAGACATATGTCTACTTCTTATTTTTGTTCTAAAATTTTTGTAATATTGCATTAAAATTCAAAATTTTGACCAATAAATTTTTTATTTTTTTGAGATAAGTCCGAGTAGTTTAGAAACTAGATTCAATTTTCTAGAGATTCTTTTGTCTCAAATTTTCGATATAAAATTAATAACAAGTAGAAAATTGCACGTCAAGTTGACATAACCTTGATTTTTTTTTTTTTATTTATCGCCACTTAAGAGCATAGTTTGGTTGACCATGATCCTACACATATCCATTGTATGTATGTTATTGCTTTCTTAGTAAAACTTTTGATTAGTTCTTTGGATCCCTTGGATGGGTGTCATTTAGGATTAACTATAATGTCAATTTGTATTGAATTTAACTCTAATCATAACCCTTACTATCATCTTAACCTTAATGTTAATTTGCTAAAACCTACACCAGGTAATATATTAATAATTAAATAACTTTCCTATCTTACCTTGAGTACTAATTTTATAAATGTCAAAGCCTAAAATTGTAACCTTATTTATGATAAACTAAATTATCCTAGAGGAGCATCATATCTACATCTACATGTCATGTACATGTGAATCTAAAAATATTTGTACATATCTAATTACATCATTTATTGCATAGGAAGGATTTAAATTTTATTATTATTTATATTATCCATGCATATCATATCAAAAGAATCATATAGAGATATGTCATTTATGATATGTCCATCATAGATAATCAAGAAGGGTACTTAGGTATATATATATAACACTATATATTATAAGAAAAGAAAAACACCATATATAGGAGCATCTCATGTACATAAACTAAATAAAATTACGATGACACATATAATGAGATCAAATAATATTTGTAAGATTCATTGCATACAAGTTATCAATGTATATGGGTGATATAATCAAAATATTAAAAAATGAGTGATATCAAAGCATTATATCTTAATATTTAACACTAAAATAAACTAACCCCTAGGTAACCCTAAACCAAATTGAATATATCAAACTAGATTAAAAGGTAACCTTCACCCTTAACTAATTAATATTATACTTATAAACCAAATTTAATTAAACCATGATCATAAACCTAATTATATATCCCAACTTAATAGTAGAAACCTTGAATCCTTTCCCCAACCATTAACCAAATTGAATCGTTACCCTAAGATTGAACCAAGTTAAACATTGACCTTAAAACTAAACCAAATCACCTTAAAATAGAACTCAATAATATATTGAACACTTTAAAACAAAATTAAAACCTAAATTTTTTGAATTAATGTTGGTTTTTAATCTAAAAGCTCTAACTATAATTCTATATCTAAAACCAAATTTAGCACTTTAAAACTTAATTCAATTTATTAACTCTTATCCAAATTGAAACCTAAGCATGTAAACCTAATCAAACAATAAAAACCAAATTGAACACTAATCCTAAAACTAATTAAACATTGATATCAAGGTCTCAAAATGATACATCATAAAAAAATTAGAAGAGACTTGAACGAATCAAACATCTAATTAAGTAATTAAGTAGCCCTCCCTCGCCATCAAGAGTTGGAGGTGGAACATCAGTGTGAGTAGGAGCCTGGACTACACCCTTGGATGCCTAAGAATATATCTAAAGAAGTGAATAACTTGTCTTTCCATTGGATACCTAAACATTTCTATCCTAAGCGAGTATTCATCATGTAATATCTAATTAGGAGCATATTGAATCACTCTAACACCCCAATTCCTAACTAGATAATTATGTTAGGGTGGACTAATTTCTATTTATCTTGGGTTGGAAGTGCCTAAAAGTTTTTTTTTGGAGATTGGAGATTCCCCTATTTGTTTCCTATTTTCCTGTATGGGTAGCCTAAATGTTTATTGCCTTTGCAGAATGGAAGGCCACATAACAAAATATTGCCTTATTCTATAAAAAGAAATACCCATCCCCTAGTGATATATAGTAAGATCTTTTTCCTAATTTTACTATCAATTTTTTTGGTTAGAAGATGATGATAGTTCAAAATGATTTAAAAGATAGGGATAAAATGAGAACCAACATTTCTAGAATGAAGATGGATTATTCCTTGATAAACCCATTTCTATCTTAAATCAACTCCTCCATCCAAAAAATTAGTAATGAGAAATCCCTATGTCAAGTAATCAATGGAGGGCTCATAAAATTGATCTCCAAGGGGAGATAAGAATCTCATTAAAAATTAGAGACAGGACACTCCTAAATACATATCATACAAAATTCTTGCCAAGGTCTTAGCCTCTAGACTAGAAGATATCCTACCCAAGATCATTAACCCTACACAAAAGTATTTTGTTAAGGATATTTATACATATTGGAGAACTTGATAACCTATTGGAAGAATTTGGATTGGGAAACATTTCCAGGATAGAGTGTAGGCATGCTCAAGTAATTGATTATGAAAATGTCTACAAAAGGGTGGAATGGAGTTTCACTATGATGACGTTGCAAGCACAAGATTCCATCCAATATTATGTTGAAAAATGGTGTGCTCTCTTATGATTGGTGTCAAGTTTTTAGTAAAGAAATTAATTGGGTTAGATCATAATTTTTAGGACTCTCTAGATCAATTATGAAAGGGTGTCCTCTTGCATCCTCTTTATTTTTTATTGTTGTTGACTCATTACATTATGTCCTTAGAGATAACCAGTTGTCTCTAAAAGTTAGAGGATCTACTCTCCAAATAATTAATAAGTATCTAATGTATAGTTTGTTGATAATATTTTTATTCTTTTTAGGCTAGAAGAGTGCAACACAAGTCATTTAATGATCAAATTTTACCTCTTTTCTTTGTATCAAGTAGTAAGATTTTTGTCTCTACATCTATCTTATTCAGGCTAAATATTGAGTCCCCTACCTTGTGTAGTAAATATGTATTGGATGGAGATGTCATAATTAAGTGGTTAGGTGCCTAGGGATTCCATTTGTAGTAAACCATAACATATAAGTGAAATGTGTCTTGATATCAACAAGAAAATCTTTGGAAAACTCAACAACTGGAACTCTGATTATCTCACTTTGGTTGGTAGAATTCAAGTATGTTAATAGATTCTCTCCTCATATTGGGTGTACTTCTCTTCTTCTTGCTTATTTTATTTAAATCAATTTTGTCTTCTATATAAATCTATTAGGAACATTTTTTGGTCACATAGAAAAGGAAATATGAAGAATCATGCTACCAGGAGTAGTTCACATAGAGAAAGGAGGTTAGTAAGTTGAAATGAAAACTTTAAGAAAGTTCAAGGGATTACTCTGGAAATAAAATGGATAGCCAAAGCTTCATAAGGTAATGAATTATGGATTACGATTAGAATTAGGATTATTAAATGGTTAGGAATAGGGTTTAGATGTATTAGTTCATTACCTAACATGATCTACGCTTATAGTTTGCATTAAAAAATGGATAATATTTAGGATTCAAACTACAATCATAAATAATTTTTAATCAAATCATAATTCTATCTCTAAGCTTTCATTCTAATTGTAACGTTAACTCTCATCCTAATGCCATCTATTATATATCCTATAAACAATAGGACCATAATAAATATCTGAAACCTAAATATAATTCTAACTAAAACCATAATCCTAGGTAAGTTCCCTAACATTAAAGACCGTAATCATTATAATAATCTTAAGCTTAGCCATCATGAAAACCATTAACATAACAAAATTGTAAACCATAACCTTGTCATAATATTAACTTTGTTTCATCTTGAGATGAACATATAATCGATAATGAGTTCATACAATCCCCCAGTTTCACAAAACAAGTGTACATGAAAGAAAAATTAGCTTGGTGGCTGCTATTTTAAGAAAAGAAACCTTGAACTAACCTAGATATAGTGTTTTGGAGTATTATTTTATGATTAGACTTAAAAATTTAGTATTTAATGTTTAATTTGACTTAAGTGTTTAACTTTATTTATTTAATTGATATGATTTTAATAAAGATATGAACATTTATATAGATCTAGTTGATCAATTTTAGATTTAAATTTTATTAAATAGTAATTTTGTCATGTTTTATGTTTTATGTTATTTAAACATATATGTAGATTATATTTGATGGACCCAGTGCCACCCCCTCCCCCTCCCATATCCCTACCTCCACCCCCTCCATCTCCACCTCCACCACCCACTGCAGATGAGCTCTACAAGACCATGAGGCATTACCTCAATGACCTCATGTGTGATATAGAGGCTATTCGATGTGAGAGGTACCCCCCCTCACCTACTGCATCTTACAGATAGCATTCAAGGTGTGATTGATTCCATCCATCATTTTGATTCAGAAATTGATTCATTTAGATCATGGAGGGAAAGCGTGCGTGCTTTCTACTTTGACGGCTTATCATACAGAGAGGTTTATAACCTACATATAGGTAAAGGGAATTTTAAACATTATTTTGTAAACCCTAAGATGGGTGAAGAAATTAATGATAAGAAGCCTCGTATTTCCCTTAGGTGGTGTACACATCCACGTATAGTAGCACATTTTTGGGAGTGGTGGTGGATGGTATTTGACCATTCACCACATGCTAACCATGAGGTGCCCATGTACTTCCTTAGGAATTTATGGGCTGAGTTTTAGTTGGGTTTGAAACCCAACTATTTTGATATGAAAGCATTTCAAGGGGTTGGTAGAGGGATGCCTTAGGATAGGCTTGGGGCAAAGCTAAGCAATAGAATGAGAAATCGCAGGCAAGCTGAGCCCCTTGTACCTCTTCCTACGCCTGTTGTGCTTGCTCCTCACCATCATCAACTAGTTTCATCTGCTTCTACCCATTTAAGTGTCCTTTCGAGCAATTTAGTACAACAGTGGACACAGGCGGTACATGCTTCTCCACTTGGACATGCTTGTACTAGCTGTGGAGGCATATGCACAGGCCTCTAGAGTGATCTTGATGCAGCACATGATGACCATTATGCTGAGGG
Organism: Cupressus sempervirens; assembly: GCA_028749045.1. Taxonomy (NCBI): domain Eukaryota; kingdom Viridiplantae; phylum Streptophyta; class Pinopsida; order Cupressales; family Cupressaceae; genus Cupressus; species Cupressus sempervirens. The sequence goes on along the minus strand of CM053791.1, from coordinate 111,387,390 downwards.
TGTATATTTTGATGATGATGTATATGCTACTCGTGGTGATGGTAGTGACAGACGTGTCATCAATTTTTGACCTCATGCATTAGGGAGAGCCTCAAGAGAGTCAAGAGCGCCAAATAAAATTTTAATTTTAATATAAATATAAAGCACACAATTATTTACTTTCTACATACATGTGTAATTGTATTAACTATATTAATTTGTACTTTTGAAATAACAAAGGATGGATGATACTGTTCCTACTAGGAGGCACTATAGTATTGTTTTGAAACCTACAGACATTGGCATCCCTTATATGGTATGCACTTTGAATTAAACTATAAAAATATACATTCAAACTTGAATAAATAATGGCATGTGCTCATATGTTCTTTTTATCTGATTTTGTAGTGATTGTCCGCATGTACACAGATTGATGTTAGTACAAGTCCTACTCCAGTTAACACTGAGGCACAACCTTAAATACATACGGTATGAACTTTTGACTAAAGACAAATAATTTGTATTATTTTTATGTATGTACATTATTATTAACTTATAATCTAAACAATTTTGACTCACATGTATATATATTTTATGTGTTTTGATTTTACGAATAGGAGCCATATCATACTCATCCATAAAGGTCTCGATATAGTCTATTTTTGACTCCATCTTAAGATTATCATTCTAGCATACCTATAGACACATCTGTGACATTGGCTACCACTCAAGTATGATATATATATATATATATATATATATATATATATATATATATATATATATATATATATATATATATATATATATATATATATATATATATATATATATATATATATATATATATATATATATATATATATATATAGTGTATAAAAAATGTAGTGTACAAATTATGTACTTTGTAATTATTCATGTATATTTAATTTTGACTAAACATTTATCTATCCATAATTTTAGGATTATGTCACCATGAGTGTTGGTAAGAGCACAGGACTTAGCCAGATGGAGGTACCTACATCATCATTTGAGATCAGTATTGTGATTTATGTACATAATGTATAGTTCAGTATACTCTAAAATCAATTTTTAAAAATGTATGTATTGTAAATTACAGGACCTCACGATTACTGCATTTGGCAGTTTTGACAATGTGCCTCCTCCCATTACTGAGGAACACCCATCTCATGTGGTATTTATTTTATTATGCAGTGAATATTTAATTTATTTGTAAGCTAGATTTTGAGACCCATTTCAATTAAGCATGTACATGATGAGACGTACCTCATGTTACATAGGGTGATCCATCTACCTCATAAGGTGTCCGACATGATGAGATGACTCATATTACACATGATGATCCATCTAAGTCCTCTTCACATGGAGTAAAGAGGACATTTGATTAGATAGATTAGGTCTTGTTAGCACATGTAGATTGTGTTTTTATGATGTATATTATTTATGATGTATACACTTTGTGTTAGGACAGTTAAAACTGTATGTTAGACCATGTATTTTTTCACTTCATAGATCATGTTATGATGTATGTTAGACCATGTACTACTTTTTTATGACTTCTTATCATGCTTGTGTATGTAGTATATATTATTATGTTTCATCATGTTTTAACTATATTCAAACCATTTTCTTTATTATGACATATTATATTCATGAACATATGACACATTTTGTAAGTATATATGCAAGATGAACAACAATTTAACTATCTATACAGCATTATTGGATAAATATCACATCAAATTTATGCATTGAGATTCATACAAATAAAATTGACCTACTAGATTAAAAAATGTATTGATAATGTACCTAACAATGTATCATATGTGATCTTAATGTATTGTTTGGTGATCTAAGACTCATTATCAGCTAACAATACCTATTATATGTTGGTAAACATACGAATACCTATCATAACTTATAACAGACATAATGACCAATTAGGACTCCTATGTCCCCTTAAGACACACATGTATGGATAACATACCTAACAATGTATCATAAGTGATATTAATGTGTTGTTTGGTAATGTAAGACTCATTATCACCTAATAAGACCTATTATGTGCTAGTAAACATATTAAGACTTATTAAAATGTATAGAAATTATTATGACCTATTAGGACTCCCAAGTCTCCTTAAGACACACATGTATCAATAACGTACCTAAAAATGTATCATAAGTGATCTTAATGTGTTTTTTGGTAATGTAAGACTCATTATCACCTAATAAGACATATTATGTGCTAGTAAACATATGAATAACTATCATAACCTATAATAGACATAATGGCCTATTAGGACTCCTATGTCCCCTTAAGACACACATGTCTATATAACGTACCTAACAATGTATCATAAGTGATCTTAATGTGTTGTTTGGTAATTAAAGACTCATTATCACCTAATAAGACCTATTATGTACTAGTAAACATAAGAATACTTATCATAACCTATAACAGACATAATGACCTATTAGGACTCCTATGTCCCCTTAAGACACACATGTATGGATAACATACCTAACAATGTATCATAAGTAATCTTAATATGTTGCTTGGTAATGTAACACTCATTATCACCTAATAATACCTATTATGTGCTAGTAAACATATTAAGACTTATTAAAATGTATAAAAATTATTATGACTTATTAGGACTCCCATGTCCCCTTAAGATACGCATGTATGGATAACATACCTAACAATGTATCATAAGTGATCTTAATGTGTTGTTTGGTAATGTAAGACTCATTATCACCTAATAAGATCTATTATGTGCTATTAAAAATATGAATACCTATCATAACTTATAATAGACATAATGACCTATTAGTACTCCTATGTCCCCTTAAGAAACACATGTATGGATAACGTACCTAACAATGTATCATAAGTGATCTTATTGTGTAGTTTGGTAATGTAAGACTCATTATCACCTAATAAGACCTATTATGTGCTAGTAAACATATTAAGACTTATTAAAATGTATAGAAATTATTATGACCTATTAGGACTCCCATGTCCCCTTAAGACACACATGTATGGATAACATACCTAACAATGTATCATAAGTGATCGAATGTGTTGTTTGGTAATGTAAGATATAATCAATAAAATGAATACAATGAGTAATGACCTTTAAATTATGATGTACAAGTGATTTGTTTTTAATATTACAATCAATAGTAATTTGAAACTTCAAACAAACATTAATTTAAACATGCTTGAATGTAAAAGTAATAAACAAAATAGGAGGTCATTACTTAAATTGACAATCAATTTATAATTTATCAAGTGCATACCTTTAACTTTCAAATAGAAGTAAACTCTCATTTTTTAATTAGTTTGTACAACATATTTCACAATATATGTAAGACAATGTCAATGATATATTTATAGTTCAATGAACTAAAAACATACAATTGGTTCAACACATCTCTTCAAATGAGGTCTTGTAAAATAAAATTGTAAAAAAAAAACACATGTTAATAAACACATAAATTAATATTCAATGTATCTGAACTATGTAAATATATGTGTAATTTGTATGTACTTACTATGTGAAATTGCACAAGATGTTGATGTTCGATCCACTTTAACATTTAAATTTGCATAAATTGTAATTGAGACCTGAATAAGAGGTATATAAGTTCTCTAAATTGGTATGGACAACAAAAACATACATGTAATTAAATTATATAAGTACATATATATATAAATTATACAATAATGAAAAAACTTACATGTATTTGATTTAAATGTAGTCATCCCACTGTACCATCTGCATCCTCTCTCTTTTGCAATGCATCTATGATTGTCTCATGCTCGTCCATTGAAATTGTCCATAATACCTTATTGGTGGGTCTCCCTTTTTATCTTTCTAATTTGATATTTGTTTCCACAACCAAATGAGAATAGTGTAAAATCTTTTTTTTGGTTTAGTAGTCTTGAAATGCTAGCAAACCATTTCTTCTTGTTAGGTATCTACGTAGCCAAGTGCCAGCTACAACGATAGACCCAATTAGATACTCAAAACCATCATCATCTACTTGATGACATGTCAATTTTTTCTTAGGTTCCACACATCTAGCTAGCCAATACTCAGTCTGTTCATCATTATCACTAGGTGCAATAACAACATAAACATGTCCTACAAGATAAGATAAAGTATAGAAACACTTTAATCACATGAGTGTACATATGAAAATTATATAAATTGAAGCATGAGATCACAAAAAAATCTAATTAAATTGTGCATACTAGGTTCTATGAGGTTTGAAATACAATCATAGTCTTCTGATGCAAAAGTAACATTCTAGCCTTCATTTACTATATCATCTTCAAAATGCATGTTAGTAGGTGCTAATGATCTTTGTTGACAATCTTCAACCCATTCTATATTTTCACATTCTTCCCATTCACCTACAAGACAAAATTGACAAAAACAAGCAAGCTCCCTAGTCCATATAGTCCAAGTGTTAGAATCTGAACTCCTAAACGAATGCCATTTAGCTGACCCACTAATTGTATCAGAGTCATATCTTGAAGGGATAGTATTTTCTTGAACTAGGTAGAAGAAATGTTTGGTTGTAGAGTTCTGACTTTATCCTGTGTATAAATATTTGTTACACCATTCAACAATCTCATGTACATTTTTAAATTTAGCCTTTTCCTCAAATTTTAATTGATCTCTACTAAGGGCTCTCTTAACACATGCACTAGCACCATCATGTTCCCCTTTACCATGTCCAGCCTTAAAAAAACTCCACACATGTTGGATGTTAGTTTTCCTATGTGTCCTACTCAACCAATAGAACATTCTAGCATTCTTGAATTGTCCTGTACAATTATCTGACCATATCCAATGTTGTGTCATTTGAATTTGTCTCTCTTTTAAATTATCATAAAAGACCTTGAAACAATATTGGACAAACTCAGATGAATGGAGTTTATTATCACTTATATAAAAATGGTACTCTCTCAATATTTTTTGATCCTCCTCTATACTATCAATTGCATGCCTATAAACTATATGAACATAAATTGTTACTTGCATTGAATTGTAATATTGTGGTTGTACCTCTTCTTGTAGTGCAAGCATGTAGTTCTCTTCAAAGTCAACAACTAAAAGTATAGTACCAATTGGAAATATATTCTTACATATGCAAAATTGTCCATTAAGCCATCTAGAATATTGAGAGTGTTTAACATATTTTGGTATGATCACACTCTTAAACTCATCCATAAATACATGAAAACTAACATTATCTATAACTACATCACACCTTCTTCCAATCTTTCCATCCTTCAATGGATATTCAATAGTTTTGAATATTTTTACCTCAACTAATTGTTGTCCAAATGTAGTCAAAGCATTTTTAGGCAAAAATTCATCTAACAAAGAAAGATTTCCACACATATCACATGTTCTAGAAAAAATACATTGAAAAGAAAGTATTGATCATTACGTGTGTTGGCGCTCAAAATTGTAGCCCAAATTTTGAGCACTGTTCAAAAAATTGAGCCCTATAAATGCTTTTTGGTGAGATTGTACCTTGTTGTACCTTTGAGGCCTAAGAGGTGTTTAATGCTTCTATCACCTTCCATTTAGTGTTTCTACATGTTCCATGAAGTTAATTTGACGTTCTGAGCCATTTCATGAAGTCTTGTTTTGAGCTTGTTTCAAATCTACATTTTTACCTGAATGTCAAATAGCGACAGGAGGTTGTGTTTGCATTTGAATATCTCATACCCATAAATGTTTCATGACACACCACTTTGGGAGTATCTAGTTTCCATACCTAAGAGCCTATGTTTCAGATTTTGAGTTGTGTCAAATCCGTTTGAGTAGGTTTTGAACCCCTCAAAGATGGTACTTTACTATTTTCATGTTGATGCACTTTGCAAATAATTTTGGGAAGCCCTGTTTGACATGTTATATTTTTGAATCAGTTGACCAAAATGTTAAAATTCTTTTTGTGTTGCATTATAAAAATCAGAGACTTGTTATGTTTCAAGTTTCAGGTTATGATGAATCCATTTGATCAGTTTTCAAACGTGATTCCAAATGCAATTTGTATCTTTTACTGGTTTCAGCATTTGCAGATTTGTCGAAACCCCTGTTCATGATGTTATAACTCCAAATCTATGAGAGGTGAGGTCAAATGAATTGTACCACTGTGTTGTACTCTAAAAATTCTTTAAGTGTGCCAATTTTCAAGTCTTGATGAATCCATTTGCACACTTTCCTAGGTCAATTCCCTTTCAAGAATGACTTTTCTGTCATTGTCTCAATATGCAAAATCAAAGTAGCCCATTTTGACTGCTCGCCATTTGCACCCATTTATTTGTCATGAGCTTAGATCGCAAATCCATATTGTCCTCATGACAAAGAACCAATGTCCCAAGTTTCATTTTCCTATGCGCTCATTTGCCCAAATTTCAAAGCCAAATCTGAATCCAATTTATTGCTTTCTAACATGTTTGCTTGCTGGTAATTTTGAGAAGGAAATTTTGATAGCGAATATCTTTTGACTAGAAATTTGAAATGAGATGAGATTTTCCGGAGTGCAAGTATGCGGAATAGAGATTCAACATGCCAATTTTCAAAGCTCGATCAGAGGTTTGTGTCAATTTTCAAAGGCAGTCAAGGGACCCTTTGACATAAAATTGATAGTTTGCAAAAAAGTGTAAAATGAGTTTCAAATCAATTGTTTAGCATTTGAATTTGATCCCAATCAGTATCAGGTGGTTATTGATTAGTTTGGTATAATCAATTGTTCAGAAATGAAATTTTTTTAGCCGTACCCACTTTGGGGTCCGACTGATTGCATCAGGCTAATAGATCATTGAATGATTCAATAAATGTTACAGTTATCAATTATCACTTTTATACATTAAGGTATATCATGTCAAAAGTTAAAGGATGAAGAGGAATGTGGATACACTTCAAAAATGCTATTGTATCCCAATTGGATGATCAAGACTATCAGAACTCATTTAGATGGTTCAAGTTGATGCAAAATGGATTTATCAACCACCAAAATATAGTGATGAAGATATTGCTATTCGAGGGCTTGACCAAAGAGAATTTGGTCAGCAAAGGCATCGTCTCTCTATGGAATGGGAAAAGAACTTGAATTTTATTAATAGAAGCTCATGTAGGCACATTAAGGGTAGTTTTAAAGAACATCCATGCAATGCAAAGAGAAGAAGCCAAACTTAAATGGGAGCTGGCCAGTTAAGAGAAGGGCATGACCAGTGTAAAAGGGGAAAGTTGGCATGTATAATGAAGCACTCAAATTGAAAATAACTACCAAACATTAAAATAAAAAACACAATTGAAAGCCACGACATGATTAAAAAGTGCTCCCATTAGGAAGGAACACGCAGGTCAAAGCAAATGAAAGACATGCACAAGCATACAAAAAACTGTGGTGTAACAAGGTTTGATAAATATCAATGCAAGATCCATGCAAGAAGAAGAGAGAAAAAATGTTGCAGATCAAACCCACATCTAGGAAATAACAGAGCTCCCACGCATATTCAAAAGGAAGGGAATGACAAAAGATACAAGGAGAATCCATATTTGTTGCAAACATCAAATAAATTAGCATTCATGCAATAAGCATATCAATGCATGATTAAAAAAAGCCATCCAATAAGTAGTCAAGGAAGGCTTTAACACCCAAGAAAAAGAGCAGATGTCTAGCTCTAGCTCACGCAAAGTTAAAAACCACCCACTTGCCAGCAATAAAATGAGAAGAACCTACAACTAACAAGTAACCAACATTAGAGTATGATAAGAAGTAGCCAGCAAGATCAAAGGTAGAAAATGACATAAAAGAATAGTGAAAAGAAAAGTATCTCACACCCATGACAGAGTAGAGATAATGAGCCTTAAAAGAGTACCCTATGCTAGATGCATAAAATTACGCAAGTCAAAGGCAATTGAAAGGAGCATCCAATCTGCAAACAAAAGGAAATCAGTATGTTGCTAAAAGGCAACTATCCAGGTATGACAAAGAAGCTCACACATAAAAGAGGAGCTACTAATTGTTAGTTTTGTGAACAAGACACCCATGCATAAACATTAACAAAGAAAATGTCTACATAGAATTTCCTAAAGCCACCGACATTCAAGAATTAGAAAATGTGAGGAAGAGAGGGATGTTGCAACCACTACTCTTTATAGTTATGATTTATGAATTCTAGCCTGAATTGCAGGTGTACAACAATGCCCAAGCACAAAATATGGCACTGAATTGCTTAGATAAACAAAGAGTGATGGCGTCCCTATGTAGATATTTCCAATCACCCAACTCAACAAAAAATTACATTACGATGCCTTAAGGAAAAATGTCCAGATTGCAAACCATAGAAAAATCCATGCACTGAAGGGGAGTCTTCCACTCTAAAGAGAATTAGTTGCAGGGTAAGAAAGAAAAACATGAGGAAGCAATGTAGAGCAATTATCCCACATTGCCCAGATTGTGGGATTTTATAATCTTTAAATACATTTCAACTCACATTACATTGTGTCTTAAGAGATGATCCTTTTGAGAAGGCAAGTTTATGTGTGGGGCCATGGATGACCTTAGCTAGAGGGAATAAATGGAAACTTTTGAATAATTATGCTGCCAAAGATGATGATGTTAGCTGTGATGTGGTGCTAGAAAGATGAACCTATAGATGACATGTGATAGAGGAGGTTCTAGCTAGGCACAAATTTTAGGATGCTGATGTGGCACAATGTGCCACATGTCACGTAGGCGCATTCTTGCATGCACAGTCAACACCCTGCTGACTATAATGCAGGAAAGCCCCTAATTGACATGTGCTAGTAGGGTCATTTTGAAGTAATGTGGCATACTTGCGATAGGGAGATGAGGTGGATCCAATAGCTAATTACAAGGAGACACGTGGCATATGTCGAGCGAGTCATGAAGTGACAAGTGGCAACGTGGAGATCTGCAAAAACTTGAGATGGAGCTGTTAGATTTTGCCACGTGGCGAGATTCAACGACTGGTGCTTGCCTACAAAATGGAGTTGCAAGGTCGTTAAATAATGTGGGCAAGTAGGGAAGCACCACGTGGCAGCGAGCTTGGGCCTGCAGTGATGTGGTAATGAAATGCGCCAATCACAAAGCACCACATGGTGTTGATCAATAGAGGTTTGATTTCTAAATCAGAGGATAGGAGAAAATTGGAAAATGACAAAAAATGTTATTTTTTATTATTTTTCCTTTCAAATGGATGTACTTGCAATTTTTCAAAATCAAAAGGGGCATTTATTCTAATGTTCAAACTTTAGATATTTTCAATTAAAAAAAAAAAATTTAAATTTTAAAAAAACTGCAGACCAAGGTTTTATAGCAAAGGGGTGATTTTCAAACTGTGATTCAGGGGGTTTTCGAGAGGCTAGATATGGGATATTATATATCGTCAAAATTGAGAGAAGACAAACTTTCTGATTTTGAGGTCAATTTTTGCACATAATACAATTGGTTCATGCTATAGAAGGGTTTTTCTAAGAGATTGAATGGCATGTTTTATGAGGTGTTTTGACTCATTAGTTGCAGAATTAAGTGAAAAACACCTAAAACACATTTAGCGACCTTTCTATATAATTATTTTAATATTTGTGATGTTTTGGCTAAAATTTTGATAAATTGGCACATACCCAAATTCAGTTAGTAGAATTTTGTCTTTTGCTAAGATATTTTGCATTTGAAGAGGCAAAATAGAAAGGGTATGATTAGCAGCTGATGGGAGAAGATAGAGAGAGGTTTTGCAACTCCAAGAGAGGGAATTCCAAGTGGACACATTTCAAGCATAGATCAAATCTGGGAATTCATCTTTCTTTCCTATATCTTTCTTTCATTCTTTCATTGTAGTTGTTGGCAGTTTTCTCTGGGTAATACCAGTAAGGTTCTAGTGTTTTACTGTGAAACCATTTTCTTTAGCACATCCTCTCTTATATGAACAACATTAAGAAGCTTAATACAGATAGTTCAGATTGGTTAGGTGTTTTTTTTTTTTTTCATTTCATACATATGACTGTATAATTTCAAGGAAATAATACAAAGAGCAGAGGAATTTCATTAGTTTCATTCTGATTCTTGTCTCCAGTCTCAGTGAATTTTCAATATTTTATGATCTTTGAACAAAGAGCTTAGGTCATAATTGCAGTTCCTTAAGGATGTATGTTGTTTTATTATTTCTTATGACTCAAGGAGTTATGTAAATGCTTCAGGGAATCAACAAGGTTGCAAGTTTATTGAGAAGGATATCATGTAAGAATGAGATTTAGATTGAACATGGATGTCTATTTACAAGTTATATGGATACATCAGATATCTAAAGATACAAATAGGTATCAGATATCCATATGTATGCATATGATTCATGAATTTTCCCAATGGTTAAGGCACTAATCAGCTACAAGGTTACTTAGTTCTTATTGCTGCATATTAGGGGTTTTGTTGAATTCAACATTATTAATCAAACATTTTTTCCCTTTCATGTAGAAGGACCTAAATGTTTAACCCTCACTTAGCTTATGAGATTCATAGCTTTGCATTTAGCTACTGTAGATTTGTGTCATTTCATGAGTCATTAGGAGAAATAAGGGTAAAATCTACTTAATAGATTCAGGGATATGTTTTTGCACTAGTATGGTATCATTTGAATATGAGGTCTACCTGCCTAGGTCTTGCAGAGCCTAAAGTAGAAGAAGGGTCTAGCCTTATAGTTGGGCCAAGACTGCAGTCAGGTGTATTCATCATAGGAACTTGCTAGCCTTAGATGCATTTGTCAAGTTTCTTGGTTATTTGTAAAACTATTAAATCAAGATCCAACAAGGTGGCTTACAAAACAAACCTGATATGAAATCTTTTATAGTTTGAGGTGGAATTTTTATACCACATTCTTGCAACATTTCTTTACTATGCATGGTACCACATATAGATCGAAATACATCATAATGGTAATGAAATTGAATATGAGTTTTACAACAACATGTGATTCTTTCCTTGTTAATCCTTACATACCATGGTTTACACTTTTCAAAAGATCTTTGACTAATGGTAATATTTAATACCTTACCATCTACAATTTTTTTAAACAATTCAGTTTGAGTCATGTCGAAAAGGTGTTTAGGATGTGGATCACGTATTTTTGACCTAATTCTCAATTTAAGAACATCTCTTGAATTAGGTGATACTCTTGTATTATCATGCCAAATTTGTCAATCAAACTTTTGACTTCACTAGTAAGTTTCATATCACATCTTGGGAGTCTACCATTAGAAGTACATAAAATATTTGTTGGATCACATTCAAAGTTAACCCTTCTCTTTAAAACTCTTTCTAAAGTCTTACGATTCACATTAAGATATCCACTTATATTGCTAATCAATCTTTTTTCAGATGTTGATTTGTTAACTAAAGCTATTGTTATTTCTTATTGTGTTGCATTCTTATCTTTAGACCAACTTCTCTTTCCAATAACATCAAAGGCACTACCAATAGAAGATACAACTTGTTTTAAAGAATCATTTTTATTCTTGGGTTTTGCATACATTCCCAACCTTCTCATATTTTTTTCCCATTTTAGACATTTTAATTAGCTGCAACATTAGCTGACATTGAAACCCAAATTTCTTATTATAAAAAAAATGCATATACAATCTATTAGCATGTGTCCTAATTTGTATCAATGAAACCAATCCCTTAAGATTATCTAACACATCATTAAGAATATGAAAATTATGTTCAGACACTTTGCTATCATTCTGACATGTTTGTTCAGTAGTTGGTGTTTCTATGTCTACATTCATGTAATTTTTATTTTTAGACACTTTACTATTTCATTGTTATTTGGGATTTGAATATCATTTTCAAATTTTCTTGGTATTACTTTTAGGGCATGCATTTCAATTGGAGTTTTTTGTGCATGATTGTTTGAAAATTACTTCTCATGAAGAAAATCTAAATCATTCAAATCATAACTTGCTTCTAAAAAATCACCAATTTCATCACGAGAGAAAATTTGAGGGTTTGGAGACACACCTATATTGAATGCATGATTAGAATGTGTACCTAAATTTTCTTATATTGGGTTCTCTTCTTTGACCTCTTCACCCATCGCGGTATCCTCAATGTCTTTTTCCTTTGAAACATTGTTCAAGTCTCTAATTCTCTGTCTTCTCTCTCATTGACATCGTGCTTCATTCTCTTTATTTTCTGCAATCTCCTCATTTGTTAGAATTTTGCTTTCTTATATCTTCGTTGTTTTGATCCCATGTTTGCACCAATTTTGAATTTGAATCAGTTTCTTAAAAATTGTATAAGAGGACAAGAAAATAGAATAAGCATGACATAATTCGTTGTTGCAAATTGAAACTGTTATTCAATCATTTCAATCATTGAAACTTGGTTTGTGGGGCAGCTTTTGGGGCCCAATGGGTACATTAGAAATGGGTACCTGATTGCTTAAAAATTGGGTTCCTGATTCTTTAAAAATTAGGCACCCATTTATAAATTGGGTACCTAATTTCAAAAAGAATTGGGTACCCAATTTTTAAACAATCAGGTACAATGGTTGAAAGCAATTGGGCACCTAATATTTGAATTACAAATCGGGTGCTCGATTCTTGAGACATGAGCGAGAATTTGGTATGGCTCCCAACTTTTGCATGAGGTTTTTCCTTGGGGAAAGGCATGGCATAGGCTTGGTCCCACCAAGCCATGCCTTTATGATCTATTTTTTTTCTAAGGCATTTAATCGACAATTTCTGGTATTGTCATAATTTTTTTATAGTCATCCCCATTGAATTTTTTGATGAGATAAAAACCTATTATAGGTCTTACTGTTCTGATTCCAAAAATGTAAATTTTATAGTGTTATTAGTTTATTTTCTATTTTTTGATTATTTATTAATCAAAACTATCTCCTAAATATTTAAAAGTGACATTCACTAAAACTTTAATAACTTTTTTATTTTATAATTTTTCTTAAATTAATTTATATGTCATCAATTGACATACAATTCTTGTGGTGTTGAATTTTATTTTTTTGAAAAAAGTGAGATTTGGATCAAATTATGTGGTTTGTACATGAGAGGTTTTAAAATTTACCTTTTTAGCTAATTAATAATTATTAATAATAAAATTATTCAATAAAAAATTAAATAAAAATATTTTCATAAATATTAGGTGTATTAGGTAACTTTCTTTAAAAGGATTTGCAAAAAATCATTTATTTGTGTCAAATTATGGTGTCCATACACGCGCGTGGTGCGGTCGTAAAACAGGCATTTTGAAAAAGTGGTTTTTAAAGATCCATACAAAAAAAAAATCTATCATATGGGTACACAAATAAATTATGTATTCAAAAACTAGATTCCAAACACTAAAAATTTTGTTTTTGAAGTTTTTTTATATTCAATCTCTAAATACCTGAAATTTTGACATCAATTGACAAAAAAATTCAAAAATAGGAAAAACACTTCCACATTTTGGCCAAAAGTGAGACCCAACTTCTTGCACTGACCTACATATACCATGGGTTTGATGTTAGATGAAATCCTATCTTATACCCTATCTAGAAATGGACAAGAATAAATTCCACAGTTCCTTCGAAACCAATAAATATTCTAGGGAAACTTCAAATATAGTTGAAGAATTTGGCCTTGCTCAGAATTCCAAGAGTGTTCCATTTTTTTTTAATAATTTGAAGATTCAACAAGTTAATATTCCCTAATGACCTTCATGTTGAATATTATTTATCCTCAAACACAAGATGGGCTAATGAAAAATGTGAATGAGAATAAGATATTTAGAATGAATAAGGCTATTTAATAGAAAAAATAAGGGAACAAATTGATTTATTTGAAGGAAAGAAAATATTTATAATGAGTGGATGTATGAACTAGTTTGACTCTATAAATATTAGTAGTCAAAAGGTACTCATGAAAGAAGGTGATTAACAACTCAAGACATTTTTCTCTAATAGAAAATATCGCTATCATGGGGATTATTGGAACATTAACATCACATTTCACTAATATTGCTAAAAAGTTTCTTTGCAACTTTAGAAACATTTTAATAAGTATACTAGAGTTATGTTCACAACTGTGTGCTCTACAAATTTCCTAATCAATATCATCTAGTGGGAGAGCTGAATCTATGAGGACTAAGCTTATTGAATATTCTCTGAAGGGTAATTTGGCACTCTTGGGAAAATACTCAAAGAGTCTTGGTGGAAAGGAAAAAGGTGCTCTTGTAAAGATGGGAGATTAGAAGGGAGCCCTTGTTCAAGTCTCCACCAATCTCTCCCTTTTAGAGGATCCCAAAGTTTGTCTTGGAATGGATGGCTTCGAGTTATTCCTCTCATATTAATAGTATCTCTCCCTCTCTACAACTCTTCTTGGTTGGACAACATATAGCCTCCTGGCCCTTAGTAGAGATGGTTCATAAATGGGTCCCTTAAAAATTGAATTTTAAGGGAAGCATTAATGTTGTTGATATTCCTGGTGGGCTATTCTTGTTCACATTTATGGTTGTAGCAGACATGTCCATGGTTTTCTCAAGTACCAAGAATTATGGTAAGCACAACCTCGTGATTACCAAATGGTATCCTAGCTTTGAGGTGGCTTGGAAAGTGAGAATATTGGCCTTGTTTGGGTATGTCTCCTTGGGTTCCTCTTTTTCTCTAGGATGAGAAAGTCTTTTGATGGATTGGGAACTCATTTGGATATTTTGTTTAGGTAGATGTTGTTACCATTCAAAATTAAAGGTTGTTGTATGACCAATTATGTGTGAATGTTGTTGTCCACAAAGTACTTCCTGATTTTGTTGTTTTTAACACAATATGGGGAAAGAAGAAGAAAAAAGTTATTTATGAGAATGTTAGTTTGTATAGCCAAAAAGAACTGAATTTTAGCCATGTGGTTTGTGGATTATAAGGCACTATAAAATAAGGACAAGGATAAGGTAGTATCTTCAAGGATTATGTCATAGGTACCACTGAAAGGTGAGTCTTCCTCTCATCCTTCTCCTAGTGATGGTAATGGGAAGAACCAAAAACCTAGAATGAGGCATCTTCCTCTCCATGCCTACTGAGGGAAAGAACCAAGAACCCTGTATTGGGAGTTATGGTCAAGATGCAAGGGGTGGGGGGGTGGATGGAGGGGGGGTGGGGGGCTCTATAAAGAGCTTTGAAGAGAAGACTTAACAAGGTGAAATAGGTATGGAACTTCAAGTCAAATCTAAAGGGATTAAAATTGATGATTACCCTTTTTTGAAAGGGATTTATCTTCTATTGATGATCCCTAACAAGGAAGTGAGGATAGGAGAAGTTGGGAAGGAAACCCTCTTGGAAGAAGGAAAAGTATTCAACTTGACAGGATTGAAGAAAGGGAACAATGATGTGGAAGCCATGAGTGCTACTACTTCCTCAGAAGTCAAATAGTAAAAATGAAGGGATTGCATTTTCCTAACCACTCTATGGAGGTTGTTAACAATAGAGGTCCTTTCATGGTCACTCAAGGAGATGACCAATAACTTGGTGTGTGACATGTCTTCTACACCCTCTTTATATTTCTAAAGCTTACAATAAGGTAGATTGGGGAATTTGTTTATAAGGTTTTGAGTAGAATTAGTTTTAATAATAGAGTTGTAGGACTAATCAAATCAATTGTGGAAACATTCAATTTTATTTTTTTAATAATTAACATGACTTGTAGGTGGTAATTTAATGCTAGAGAGGGGCTTAGACAAAGGGACTCTATCTCTCCCTATCTATTTATCATGGTTGTTGAGGTCCTCCAAAGATCTTTATCTAAGCTTGTTGGTTTAGGAACATTAATATATGTTAAGGCTTCCACCACCATCCCTCCTAAGGATATACAATAGTTTTGATTAATGGTACACCCCATAATACCACAACACATATCATAAATAAAGAAATAACAATAATTTGTGAGAAAAAAATGGACTTCTTATTATCATCACAAATGCAGTATTACAAAAACTTTAAATACAATATGCAAACCCACATGGGTACCTTCCTTACAATAATTTTCAACAAAGAGCTACAAACTATCATCTAAAGTTATCATAGACAATCTCCATGTCTTTCTTTTATATCTAATTTTATGCTTCCTAGGGATTTTCTAGATATTATACCCTAACCCTTGAGGCTGACCAAATCTAAAAATACATATAGAGTCATCCAAATACACTTTTGACATTTATTTTGGAAATTTTAGTCAGACCAGCTTTGGAAGTCCATAACTTTCAAACCATTTCTTTGATTGGATATTATAACACCCTTTTCAAAATCCCTGGCTTCTTGTCTACAAGGCTTGACTCATGCAGTCTCCAGTCAACTCCATTTGAGATCCCATATAGGTTCTCTAAGGTCTTCAAATCTAAGCCTAAAGTTTTTGTACCAAAATTTCAGACCAAAAATCCACAATAACTTCATGAATACTCATAATATAACACTGAACCTTAACTAGAAGGATGGTATATCAAAGATAAACATCCATCTCTAAAATTAGAACATTGCAAGCTCATATGATTGACTTACTAAGTATAAAGCCTCCAAAAAAAGAAATATACACTAAGACAACCTGTATTGAAGAAACGAAAAAATAAATTCTTAAGTGATTCAAGATTGCGGTTATACCCAAGATGCTCATACATCTAAGACCCGAGGTAATTCAAGAACTAACCCCATCAAGTCTTATGTGTTTAGGGGAAACCCAAGATGATTAAGCTCCTCCCTTTCTATCCATGATGACTCTTCTATTGGTCTTCCTTTCCACTTGACAAAAGTATGTATTGTCTCTCTAATCTCCTTCATAGGTGAAGTAGCTACTGGAATACTCCACTCTAATTTTGCAAGTTCATCACCATCACCTCCTTTGTGATACTCTTTCAAATATAAAATGTTAAATACTAGTTAGATATTTAGTTCAATAGACAACTCTACTTCCTAGGAATTTTTAGAATCATACTTTTTCACTATCTTGCATGGTCCAAACTTCTTCACTTTTAGCTTATTATGCCTCCTTGGCCTTTTGAGTGGTTGTCTTGTAGCGGCCCTTGTTGCTACTAGCTTAGCTAGAGATAGCTTGGTTTGTGCTTGTTTGGTGACCTTCTTGGGCTTAGGTTGAGCTATAGGTTGTGTTTTTTCCCTTCTCTTCTTTTGCTCAGTAGGTGTAGGTGCTTCCTTAGCTTCTTCTCCCTCAACACCTTCCTCTTTGTCTTCCCCTAAGCCTTGGGTCAACTCTACTGGGCCTTGCCCTTGCTCTTCTTCTTCTTCACCCACTTCTCCCTTAATGTTTTCCCCAAATGTCTTCCTTATCTTCCTTACCATTTTATCTTTCTTCTTGATGATAGAAGTTGTTTTCAAATCAATCTCAACTTTGGACTTAATAACATCATATGTCCCAAAGTGAGGAGCTTCCTTATCAATTTCTTCTATAAGAAATGTTTTGATTGCTACGAATGCTTCATCTATATCAGGTTAATATCCCAATGGCCTTAGCCATCTTACTCTTAGTATTGTTGCTTGAATATAGGTGTAATCAATGTCAACCAAGAAGCATATGTCATTGATATGTTTCTCTACTAATGAGACTAGTATTTTCATTCTCTGCTTCATGGATTTCTTAAAATCTTCAAAGTAACTAGTCAGTTGTGCCTCAAAATTATCACCCATTTGATCAATGAATTCATTAATTTATGTAATTGCAGTTTTGTTTGGGTTCCAATTCACCTTTCCTATAGAAGGGAATTCTTCCATCACATAAAATAATATACAAACAAGAACTGAGCCAAATTTGCATTGAGCACCTTTTGATCTCCTTATAGCTCCTAGGTTCTCATTAATTTGTTGAAGCATGAGTTTAGCCAGATCATAGGTATGATCTTTCTTCACTAGTTTGTAGGCTACATCCACTGCTAGACATGACACACTATTTAGTCTATTGAATTGATAGAATTTGTGAGGTATAATTCTTAAAACAAAGTCTAGAAGTGGATTAGTTATTGTATTAATTGTCATTCCCCTATTGTTTCATTTTATTCCAGTATTTTTCTCAATGACTTCCTTTCTGTCACTACTCAATGTCTTTGGTGAATCTAGGGTTGGGAATCCCATAACCTTATGCACAATCCTCTTTGTAATCTTGATAGTTCCTATCTTCAGCCATATAAAGCCATCATGAATTCAACTAAGAATAATGCAAATCCATTCACTTTTGAATCCTATAGGGTAGACTAGGGCATTGGTCAAACCCTTTTTCTCAACTATCTCAAACTCCCTCTTCAAAATTTTATTCTCACAAAGTTTATTCAAAGTCACCTATGGCACCAATTTTGCAATTGTAACATTTTTTCACATCTTAAACCATAAACACTTTAGGCAAAATGATGGATAATGCACCGACTGGGTCATTTCTATAGGCAACTTTGGGAATTAGCTTGAATTTGTGTTGCTTTACTTCATTGCTAACTAGCTGAATCTCATGACTCTCTTTTGCTTTGGGGTTTCTTGACCTAGAGGCCATTTTATCAAACTAGGATTTTAAACATTTTGAAAACTTTAACTCTGCATAGCTCAACACTTGATAAATAGTTTTGAGTCAATGAGGTTGTTCTAAATTATTGTTGGAATCTGTGCAAATGGCTATTACGTTGTTGCTTGATCACCTCTTCACTCTTCTCATCTTTGCTCTCTATTTGAATGGCATGAAAATGAACAAAAATGGACCTTATACCTATCAAAAACCTAGCACTAAATGCTTCATGCATCCAGCTATAAACTCGGCACTTGAAGGATTCAACATTACTCGGCTCCCATTGTATTTCATTTACTCGGCCTCCACTAGACTTCTACTTTACTCAACTTCAACTATTAGCTCGATTTCTATTAGAAGCTTGACATCTAAAGATAACTTGGCAACTTCTTCAAAACTTTGCTTGGCATCTTTTCTTATGCAGATTTCTTCCTTGTAGTACTCCTTTTTTCTTTGGAATTGATGTATGATTTAACTTTGTATATCAGTTGCATACACCTATATTTTTCTTAGTTGGATAAAGTGTGATCACTTGACCTTTTGGGTGAAGTGATCTCTCCATTTGATGTGTTGCATTTACCTTTCTTCTTCCAAGACTTGTTCATTTGTCCTCTTATTTTCTCAACATCAACCTTCTCTTTTTCTTTGTTGACTTCTATCTTGGGTGCTTTTGACTTTGTTGGGCAATTCTTGCTAATATGGCTAGTCTTTAAGCAACTGACATGTAGTTTGACTTAACCTTCTACTGTAACCCCCTCTAAAATGTGTCCTTATGTAATATTTAGGAATGTGTCCATATTCTTGACAATAGTGACAGCTATACCTAGTATTGTAATCCCAATTGTAGTGATGACCATGGTTGTTTCCTCTTGGAGGCTGATTAGGTATCCACATAGGCTTTGATCTACATTCAAATGCTCTATGTCCATACTTTTTGTAGTTGTAGTAGTGACCTTCAAATTTTGATGTCCTCATAGTCTTGGTTCTACATTCATGTGCTTGATGTCCTTTTTTTTGCACTTGTGAAAGAAGCTTGCATTTGTAGGCTTATCATGTTGATGACTATTCTTGTTTCTACACACATTAGAGGTGTATCCCTTTTTGCCACAGAAATGACAAGTAGTTTTAGTTTTCTTACTTTTGTTACCCCTTTCTTCTATAGTCTTGGATGATTTTCCTTGTTTAGTGCTAGTGTAGCCAAGTCCTAAAGTGTTATTACTAACCCTTGGTGATTTCAGTAATCACTCAAAATACTTGATAGCTTCATTGGGTTTGTTGTAGCTTTTTTCTTTCTTCTTTTCTCTCTTTAATTTATTCTGCAATTGTTCATTCTCCATCTTCAAGGTGGGAATATCAATATCCTTCATGTTTAGCTCATAATGAGCATTCATCATCTGACTTAAGGTGTCTAGTTGCATGTTTGAAATCTTTTCAAACTCAATTGTCTTCTCCTCCAATCTATTGGTAAGATTTCTCTTGTCATCTTCTATCATGGCCTTGTCTTCAATGACTCTCTTCTTTTTTTTAGTCACTTCACAAAGCATTATGGCTTGTGATTCTTGTTCAAGCTTGAGTAATCTAATTTATTCAACTCGTGCTCTATTTTTCTCCATCAATTCTACTATTGCTACATAAAATTCCTTGGAATCTCCATTGGAAAACACTTGTGTGGTATCAATCTCCTTGTAGTGTATGTCATTTTCAGCTATGGCTATCTCCTTCTTTCTTTTTAAGGACTTTCTCAATTCTTCTTTGGCTTCTTCCACTTTCTATAGAGCTAGGTGCACATCAAATCACCTGATTGTCTATGATCTTCCCAAGTTTGAAGACTTCTATCTTCAGATCTTTTCTCTAAGCTGTTAGGCTTCTCCTAATGAGAACCAATTGCTCTGATATCTTTGTTTGAATGTTCAAAATGGGAAGAGTACTTCTAGAGGGGGCAAGGTTGGGGGGGGGGGGGGTGGTGGTGGTGGGGGTGAATTAGAAGTATCCTACTTTTAACCTTTTTCAATCCTTTAAATCAAATAACTAAAAAGTAAACTGCATGCATGTAAACATATAAATGATCATAAGGTAAACACATGCAATAACACCCAACACTAGATTTAGTAACCCAGAAACCCTCTAGGAATAAAAAGGTAAAACTAGGGTGGGGATGATACCCACAAAAATCACTACAACAATAAATGTTTGACCACTTCTGAAGGTCTGCCCTATGAGAGGCCTACCCTATTAAAGGCTTTACACTATGTCAATAGTGACCTGATTAGAGGATTTACAAACACTTTACATGAAGTTTCACCCTGTTAAAAGATTTACAATAGGTTGTTGAACCCACCTAATACATAGGATTTTCAATCATCTTCACTAAAGGTTCTCCTACATAGCTATTAAGCTAACCTATCAAAATAGGATTTCTAGCATCTAATACAATGGCAAGAAAGTATTAGAACAATGAACCTAACAGTATACAATCTCTAATTACTAAATTTTAGACACTTAATATGTTCTCTCTAATCTTGATCCTCTAAGATCTGACATCTAATCATGTTTTTTGTCCCTTGTGCTATTCTAATCAACTGGATATGAAATTTCTACTCTATTCCTCTAAGTCTATCCTTCTTTACACTAAATTTTGCTATAGTCTCCCCATACACTATTCTCATCCACATACCTAATGAAGTTTTCAACCTCCTTTTAAAGATTGTGAGGACTTAGGGTTAGGTATGGATCTATGATCCATATTGAATCTCAAGTTCCTTCTCATTCCTTGCATTTTTCTTATTGGTTGCATGCCTTCTCCATTTTTTTGATTGGCTACATGCAGATCGCATATGGAATGTAAAAGGTTCATCCTTATCCTTTTTATTTTTCAAAATCCTTCTATGTTAGCTCCAAAAATGGTTTACATCTAAGTTTGTGATGGCACAAACTCATATGTTGATTCTGTGTTACTGGGCACATATTGAACTACTAGTGCTTGGCACTTATTACACTCTATCTTGCTTAGCACATATATGATTCTTGCTCACTCAACATAAGAAGAATTCTAACATATTCAGCATTAATTGTGACTTAGGACATGTATGTTACTCAACACTTATATACTGCTTGGCACTTGAAGTCACTCGGCACCTATTGGAAGTTTGACTTGGCACACACTGTGGCTCTGCATACATAGTGTACTCGACTTCAATGTAGAAAGTGATTAAGTGTGTTGACAATCAAATGTAAAAACCATCTAAGGATCAACAAATAAAACCACTTCATCATCTCAAGGGTAACAATTTTTTTACAAGCTTTCTAATCTTCATGAAAATTAGGATCCTCTAGATACAAATTTTTGAGTTCCTTGAACTCAACCACCTCAATCTAGCTCTCTATCAACAAAAGTTGTCTCATATTAAGAGCATCTACAACTCTATTATACTTCTCATTCCTATGTTTCAAAATAAGTACAACTTTGCAAAAACATAACCCATTTTAAATGTCCCTGGTTCAATTTTCCCAAACTATTTAAATATTGTAAAGCTTGATGATCAATATACAGAAAAAACTCCTTGGGAAGATGACAGTGTCTTTACTTATTCAATGCCTAGACTATAGCATAAAATTCCTAATCATAAACATAATATTTTCTTTTGGCATAATTCAAATTCTCATTAAAATAAGTAAAAAGTTTACAATCTTGACTCAAAAAACCCCTTATTATATTACCAGTAGCATAACAATCTCCTTGAAACACCTTACTAAAATATGGAAGTGATAAAATAGGTCATTTTATAACTTTCTACCTAAATAGATTAAAACTCTTATCTTCTCCTACAGTCCACTTAAATTCTTTCATATCCCCTCTCATTGTTTTGGTCAATAGTTCACAAATACTGCTAAAATCCATTATAAATTTTCTTTAAAAATGATCTAGTCCATGAAAAGATATTAGCTAAGTCATAGTCCTTAGAGTAGGTTATTCTAGAATAGCCTTCACTTTCTCAGGGTTTGATTTTAGGCCTTCTATTAAAACTATGAATACCAAGTACAAAAAATCCTTTTAGAAATAGGAACTATTGGGTGGGGGGGGGGGGGGGTGGTAGGTGTGGTTTCAATAAGTATTTCAAAAACTTTTTCCCAAATATAGATATCATTAAAAATATTATAACACTAATAATTTAATACATTGATTAAGTTGAATAGTAAAAACACCCATGAACCATTGCAATAGATAAGACCATATTTTATTATTTATGGAAACCCTAGCCAGGGGAAAAACTCTGGTAAGGATGGTACACAAAAAATGATCAATTAATCAAAATTGTCTTATTAAAGATATTGACCATGTTAGGAGTCTATTACACACACACACACAGTCTCAATCCTTGTTAGAGGACTAGACCTTCTTGGAAGTCTCAACCCTACTAGGAGTTGTTAAAATAATTATAGAATGTATGCAATTTGAGTCTACTTCTAAAACATGCAATATATAATGATATACAAGATAAAAAATAATAGATACTAAAACTTCTTTTCAACTACTGATATCTTCAATTATCTAATATGAACTTTGTATCCCAATATGTCAACACCGCATGCTCTACCTCTATAAGTTTATTTATCATCAAGCTTGCATCCCAAAATAATTGTATACTTATCATAAATAATGGCACACATCTTTTCATAACTTTTCATTTTAGAATCTTTGCTTTATACCATAACTTTTCATAATATTTTGTACTATTGGCCTTCATACTTCCACAAGGCTGCCAAAATGAAAAAACTATACCTTGTCCACTTAGGGTGAACATCTAGGATGTCATCCCTAATTACTCAAGTAATTTTTTTGATAAAAAAAAATCTTAACATAAAATACTTGATTCCTTATCATTATCCTATTTAGTTGGCTAGTTACTACAACTGGAAAAACTACAAAAACTTTGTTTGTATTGTATGTACTTTCTTGCACACATAATTTTAGTATTCTAACATACTATACCTTTCATAGCTAAGTGTGCACATGCCAATATTTCCTCTATGAATTGGACCAATCAAAATATTAACTATGTTTCCAAACAAACTATATGATACTTCGATAATTTTCTATGTCTAACTACCAAAATGTTATCTTCATACTTTTCTCACATCATATGAATTATATGTTTCCATAAGTGAAAAAATCCTAATATCTAACCTAGCAAAGTTTCCAAAAAATCCCCCTTTGGCATTGATCAAAGCATATGGCAAAACTAGTTAAGTCCCAAAAATCAAAATTTTAAAACTTGTGAAAATCTTCACATGGCCATTACAAAATTTTAAAATGTCAATTTGTAGATCATTTTCATTTCTACCATCTTACTTTCTTATATCTCCTAATTAAAATATTACTCCCACATTGATTATACTCTAACATTTACAATTTTTCTTACATATCTCTCCCCCTTTGACATTGATGACAAAGGTGGTGTCAAAAATCATGTACAAGAAAAAAAATTAATTTCTACCTTTATGATTATTAGGTGGATATCTCTATAATGAAATCTAAAAAGGTCTTCTTCAAGATATAAAATTCCTTGTCAAAGCTTTCCTTGACTACATCTGATATGCTTAACAATGCACATAATCCATATGATGCAATTTCCCTTGCATTCAAAGTTGTGTATGCAAATTTCCCATATGATGCCTTGGCTAAAATGCATTCATCCAAAGGTTTCTTCACATGGCCTATTTGTAGGTTAAGGTGCTCTTGCAATAGAGAAATCCTTTTCATTATTTATTGCTTCTTTAGCTCTAATAGCCCAATATCATCATGATTTTTTCCTATTTTTCTTTTCAAGCCCATAATCTGTATATTAGTACTTTTTAGCTCACTAACAAGAGTCTTCAATTCTTCCATTTTATTCTTTAGTTCAACTAAGATGTCCTTGAAAAAAATATGTGATAGGGAACATTTACCATATGCTTAGTTTCCTTCTATCAAACATCTCCTGAATTCCTTGATTCTTGTGTCAAGACTCTTTAAGTCTTCTTTGATGTTTCCACCAAGCTTTCTAAATAATCTAGCATCCTAAAGGGTTTTTTCCTTTGTAGCTACAACTTCTGATAATTGAGCAAACTCATTATCAAAATCCATTATCACTTATTTTTCAATTTCCTATGGATCTTATTCAATAACTCTTACTAATATGACACTGTAATTTCTTAGTAACTTCCATCAATGAGCTTCATATATTCTTCCTTCTCTCATTTTATCAATAATTTTTCTCAAGAATGATATCAATTGAACTTGATCATCATCAATATCATCTCTAGATATTGTTGCCAAAACTTATTCCAATTGTGATTTTGAAGAACTTGGTGTTTTTGTGCTTCTAATAGGAGTGACTAGTAAACTATCATCCTCATGTTGGAAAACAAATTTATCAACCTTAGTCTTATTTTGTTTCAAATAGAATAGAATCAAATATGTTTCATGTGTAATCACCTTCCAATTTCCTTGTAAATTCTTATAAATTCTCTTAAGTTCATTTGATAAAGTAACCAGATAATCATTATTTTTCTCATCTTCCTTCTTTTCTTCTTCCCTTTTGTACTCTTTATCTTCATCCTTCTTCTCTTCATCTTCTAAACTCACATAACCTACCAAAATTGTCAACATTGGGCTAAAAATCCTTGAAAGGACCTTCTTCTATATCAATTATTATAATTGTGCTACCAATATTATGGTATCTCTACCAACTATAACTTAAGAGGCCTCTAATGTTGGTGCTTCTTCTACTCTATTTTATTTTGCCTCCTTGATTTCACTATCCATTATTACTAATGTAACTGCTACTACTGCTACTAGTGGAAGTTTTTTTGTAACTAATTTTGATGTTGTTACATAATTAGGAAGCACTCCACCTACCTCCGGCATACTACCTTTTGTAGTTTTTTCTTTTCTCTTGGGACTTGATGGCTTAAGTTCAGCCATCATATTAACTATAGCTACCTCTATTTATTTATTTACTTCCTCATAATTTCCTCCCATAATAAATATAACTCTTCTCTTATTCCTTAAGTAAGGTTCAAGACTTTTCATCAACCTATCTATGGGTTCTTCATTGCTTACTTCACATAATTTCCTTCTTATGTTTTCTCTTATTTTATTATCTTCTTATTTTCCTCTCATCTTTTTGTTCACAATTATTTCATATAAGTCTTTGAGAATAACTCCTTGTATGTCATTGAACTTCTAATTATTCAAGATCATATGCCTTATCATTGCATTTTCTAACTCAATTTTCTCAAAAAGAGTTATACTGATCATAATATGTGTTTAATCTCACACAATTTCCATCATCAATGATTGCACAATTTAGTTTCTCAAATTTTTTCTTCAATTTCCTTCATCCCTTTCTTGCACTCTCTATTTTTCCCTTTTCTTTTTCTTCTTGTTTTGCAACCTTAGGGATGTCAATCTATCCTATTTTTTTCTCTTTTCCTTTAAATCACATTAAGATTTTCTAGTTTTTTCTAGGTCTAGCTTCCATTTCCTTCATCATTTTCTATCAAAGAGTCTTTATTGGTTCTTGTGTTGCCTTTGGTAACCTAGAAGACTTTCTCTTCACCTCTTCTATTCTAAATTCTTCTTCTAGTTGAATAAGTCATGTGACCCATGGTTGCACTAGTGCAACTACTACATATGGGATGGTGGATTTCTCTTTTGAAGTTTCAACAACTATAATACGTTTTAATAATGTTAGGGCTGATGGTGAGGGTCATTGTGCTACTAATGGTTGCACAAACATAATTTTTTTTAAACCAATTTGCTTCATACTAGATAGTATCTTCCTTACTATAGTATATTCTTCTAGAGTAATATGTACCTACTCCATGATCTTTTTCATTATAATTTCAAATTTTTTCTTTGCAAAATTATCAAGCTTGGGTTGATAAGCTAGTTGCATGTTCCCTTCAAAGGTTTTAAACTTGTCAAATTCTTCATATTTATTTGATTTCAAAATTTCTTTCACATAACCTTCAATTTCATCATCAGTAGTCTCACATTCAAGAGGATCTACATACAAAATTCTTTATTCTACTACTTCATTGTATGTGAAATTTGTATCAACCATAAAATAGATATCTTCCTTATACTTACTCACTACCAATGGTGGCACTTTGAATCTCTATTTTACATCAGTCTATAATGTCTTGACAACAAATTTTGCACTTTTCTCAATATTATCTATGAGATGCCTTTATACAAAGCATTTATAATTTCCATTGCACATTTGTCACTATTAATCAATTCAAAAACTGGAATAGATGAAAATCTTATCAATAGGTTGAAGAATGTATAGGTAATTAGGAATTGAAATTGGAATTGACTATTTCTGAATTTCATAATCCTCTTGAAGTTCTCTACCAACTGCAGTCTTAATATTTCACATAAATTCATGTTGTGTTTCTCAACACAATGTTTATATGTTGCATGGCCAAATCCTACTACCAGGTCATCTTACCTAGATCTAGAACAAATATATGCAGCCATAATTCTACTCACAAACCTCACATCACTCTTTCTTTAATCTTACTTAACATAATTCATCTATCATTATACTTAGATTTAGTGAGTACCAATTTATTTACGTTTTTCTCATCAAGTGAGATAGCTCTTGCATTACTCAATCTAATGGCCTCATGAATCAAGTTAGCTAAAATCTCTATCACATTTTCTCCTAACTAAAACTTTCCATCACGAATTCTACTCAACATGGTCTTGTCTATTTTTCCTTATCAAAATCATGTTGAAATAGGTATCTAACTAGGTCAATATGCCTTAAGTGCTTATAACCTTCCTTGAATGACATATCTTGCTAGTTAACATGATAAAATTATTTTGAAATGTCACTTTGATCTACAGTCTCAAACTTCTTTCTAGTATAACTAGTGGTGTCTTGCAGATATAAGACAATGATCGAGGTTTGCAAAAATGTGGTTAACAGAACATCTTCTAAAGGTTGAATGTGGTTTATCTTCATCATAGATCAAAGAATATTTCCCAAATTGTGAATCATAGATTTATCCGTCTTTACTAAAAAATACTCAATGCAATTTATTAATTTAACCTTCACAAGACCATAAAATACCTCAAATATCATAGAAATAGGGTTTTTAATAGCACACATTTCAAATTCTCTTTGAAACTAATTCAATTAGTTCTTAAATTTCTCCTTAAATCTTCACATGATCAAATGGTAGATACAAATCTAGTTTTGATCCTTAAATCCTTTCAAATTGATTTATGCATTAATTGTGCAAGTATGCAAGTATAAAAAAAGTTTTATATATTTACCAGTGAACTTATATCTCTTTACACACTCACATATGAGCTTCAAATGTCATGCACACTTAACAATAGCTTCCTTACATCACTATATACCTCATATTAAAAATGCAATCCTTAATTATTCATCTAAAGATCTCAAAAAAATTCTAATGCTAATTATCAATTAATAAAATGAATTGATCAATTAGATTGGAATTCATCGATAACTATTACTAACATCAATATGTTTTTAGGTGATTTACTTGACTAAATTTTTAACACAACATTTGAACTTTATGCATCCTTCTCTTTAAAAAATGATTTATCAAGATGATGGGGAAAGCATTAATGATGGGAAAATGGTGACCAAGTCATATTTAGAACACTTAGGCCAGAATAAGGATAAATATATCATGACCCAAAGTGAAGGGCCTACCCAGATTGATATTAGTGAGTTAAATCTCTTGGTGAAATCAAAAAAGGAAAAGAATGCTGAGAAAAATGACGATAAAAATATGAATATAGAGATCTAGGAGGATAACACTGCTAAGGATGGTTTAAACAAAAAAAATTAGTTAAAGTTGGATGATACCCAGGATTCTACTATTAACTGGGAGACAATGTGTGAAGATGAGGCCAATGAATTTGAGAATAATATGGTGAAGCTTACTTTCCTCCACAGGGATAAATTAAAAGTTAATTCTTCTCTCCATGTTTATTCTTAGCTCTATAATGAGATCATTATACTAAATAAAATAGTGGGGTAGTTCCATAATGAAATGGATGAAGAAAGAGATAAAAAACTTAGTTGGAGAATCTGGTGGGTAATATCTCCAAGAAATTGAAGGCCTATGAAATGAAGTTGCATTAACTAGTTAAGGATAGTGGTGAAAGGATGGAAATGGTTACTTTGAGCATGTGTGCAGCTACTTCAAGAATTGGTAAAAGAAGAAACTAGGAAATCATCTCCCTTATTGCAGGTAAGCTATCTAGTGGCCCTAGTAAGAGAACCAGGAAAAGTACTAAGAAATTTTCTATTGTTGCTCTATGAAAGTCTATAGAAGACATCCATTAAGGAACTATGGTGGTTGGTAAGGAATTAGATAAGGTGATCAAAGAGCTAGCCTAATTGCAGCCATTGGTTGTTCATTGGGTTGTTGGTCCTATTTTTCTTGTCTCTATTTCTTATTTAATCTTTTATTTTTTTAATACTCTATTAGGTTCTAGGTCCTTATAAAACCTAGCTTTTAACTTTGATCATTTATTAGTAGGTTCTAGATCCTTGTAAAATCTAGTTTTTTCTTGTGATTATGCACTTTAGGTTCTATTTCCTTGAAAAACCTAGGGTTCTATTTTTTTTCTTCCTTTTTTCTTGAAGTAAGGAATTTTGGGTCCCCTCAAAACCTACTTTTACTAGAATCTAAAACAAATGATTCATCAAGGTTTCCTACAAGGTGTTTCACATTTTATCTCTAACTATTACTATTATTTCATTTCTTCTAACATTATTATTTACATTCCTTCTATAATTAGGGTTTCTCATGGTGTTCCTCATGTTGTTTGGCATTATTATATTGTCCATCTTACAATATTGCATTGTATGTCCCAAGTTGTTACAAATCTAACATACTATCACATTATTTTCATATCTAGTTCCTTACTAACTAAACTTTAATCTTAAATCTCTAGCAATATGTTGAAATCTTTTGTACTTATAACACAAGATACCATTCCTTACAATATTGGTTCCTCTAATAGGTCTACTAGTTATAGGTTTAGTACCTCTAAATATTCTACTCTTATCATTATTAAACTTAGCTTTCTCACATTTAAAAGCTTTATGATCAAAATCATGACAGTTATAATAATAACCAAAAATAGGTTTAAAATGCTTACATGTACAACCATTCTTCATGTGATCAAATTCATTAAATGCCTAACATCTACCTCTAAATTGGTTCCATGCTTCTTGAGGTGATTCAAATTGTTTAGAATGTTTTAGGCACATCATCAAATTTATTGAGTCAAGTTTGCTCAGATCTTCTTTTTTATGCTTAGGTTGTTGCCTCACAATATATGATTCCTTTGTAACCTCATGTTTTTTTGATGATTCTCCTTCAAAGTATCTAAAACCATTCTTATTGTTGGTGTAAATAAGTATTTACTATTTAAACTTACTTGATTTTACTTAGGTTAATGCATATTTTTAATATTTATTTATTAGTCACCTAGGAGTATGTGCACTCTTGTGAGTTGTCATGTTGACATCACAGGGGTCCACACCTCTTTTACACACATATTGTCTACAACATAGGAGTCTTTTGCACACATATGAAACCTCATCATTCTTATCCATTCATCTAGAATGTTGGATAAGGTGCTTAGTTGTCAATGCTTATCTTGTCTCCTAGTTGTTTTTGGATACATTCTAGGTGCTTCCTGAGAGGCCTTTATATACAGGCACTCCTAGTGTGTTTGTACATACTAAACATACTAAATAGAGTAATGTATTTAGACATACTCAGAGTAATAGATCATATCCATTTTTGGTCTACAGTTGTGCTTGTGTTGAGTTCTACAATCTTGGGTGAATCTTGCCCTAAGCAAAATTCTCACATGGTATCAAAGCTCTTGGAGAATTCCTCTACATGAAGCCCTTTGGGACCACTATTGCTTCATCACCACAACTTGACTCTAGATTATCATAGAAATTAGGAGTGTCTAGTGCCAAATCTGACCTCACCATTGCATCCAAAATGTTGATTCAATGAAAATCAGCTATAAATTCGGCTATCTTCGGCCATAGTTGACCCTGAGGTAATTTTTTTTGCAAATTGGCACTCGAAGGCCCCAATTTTTAGCACAAGTATGACCTTAAGATCTATAATTTAATTATTTAGATCTAATATTTTTATTTTTCTCTGTAGCATCTTTTCAAAAAATATTTAGGCTAGGAGGCCTTCTAGAGAAATTTCTTTTGCAAGAACCAGGTTGTTAGATCCTGGCATTGCAAGTTTGGTGGGCATATTTTATTGGTTTAGCACTACAATTTTATCCATACCATATTAATGGGTTCACACTATATAATCAAAAAACTTCACAAAAATCTGGCATTCACACTGTCAAATCAAATGAGTGCCCCTCTTACTGGCAACAACTACCTTACAACCTGGTGGTAAAGACCACACAACCGGTGGCTTGCCTTTGTATTGCCTTTGGTGGGCTTTTTCTTTTTAACAGTGTAAAGCACTTTGACTTTCTTGATGTGGGATTATTATTGAAAATATTCGATAGTAGTACATTTACCTTCTGGTGCATAGTAGTTACTGGCTCTAGCAAGTTCAAGGCATCTCTGGCATGGAATATTCCTCTGCCCCCACACATTTAAAACATTTATCTCTTTTTCAATATTTAACAACATATTTTTGGAATTTTCAAGATTCTTGTGCACACATTTCTTTGATGACTATTATCAAGATTTTGGCGCAATTTTAACTCTTTTCTAGCTTCTGTAAACACTTATTCTAGCAAGTATTTTTCCAACCTATGATATTCAAACTTAGCACAACTCACAGTACTAGTTTTTGCAGTCCACAATTTTCAAACCCGATGCACATTCCTACTATAGATGTTGACCTAAGAGGAGCTGCCACATGGTCTACTATTCACCCAGCTTAGCATTGGCAACTAGACCTTGTACACCTAAGCAGATTAGTAATAAAGAGACACATGAACTATTATCTCCTATCAGTAGGACTAGGACTACCATGTCACCTCATAGAAACCAATTTTTATTGCCACATCAACTACCACTTTAGTATGTTCCATACAGTATGGAAATTATAGTTAGTAGCCCTATCATCTACCATGTCGGCAAGGACCTTTTTTGCTAATGTCACATTTTCAATGGGTTAAATTTGACATCCATTTGACTATCATACCCAGTCATTTTATATCTATAGTGATAGTTGTTTGACCATCAAATTTAGACTCATAATTTTTCTCCAGACCCCTCTCCAAATTGCTTTTTAGTTTGGCAGCCTAACTTTGCGAGCCCATAACTCTAACATTTTTACTCCGACCTAGGTGCAATTTTTTTTGAAATTGGGTAGAATTTCCTAAATTTTCTAGTGGTGGTGTCCTATTCTAGTTTTAGTGTAAGGATTTGTTATAATTTACATCTTTTGGCAACTATAACTACTCAATCCTACATTTTGGGATTTGAAACAATCCATATGGGCTCATCTAGTCTCCAAATTAGGTTCTATTCTTTTTGAAAATGCATATTTTTTCATCTACTTTCCATATCTATAGTTAGATACTAGGGTTTTGTGGATAGAAATCACATTTTCAGAACTAGGTCTTTTTTCTACATTGTATTGCTTTTAGAATTCCATTACATTGCTCAGTTCCAATTTTAGGCCTCAAGTGGTAGTTGTAACAAGAAAAATCAAAGGTTTACATTTTTTATTTTGACAAGTACACACGCCACATGTATAAAGTGCCAACAACATCTTTTTTGGGGGGGTTCTTTGATTCTTTGGAGGTTCATTGATTGATCTCATGGAGTCTTGTCATATTTGTTAGTCTAGTATTAGACCATAGTTGAAAACAAGGAAGAGACCATCCAAAATTGCTTCCTTATCTCTATTCAATGCCACCACATTTTAATTGGACACATCTCGTAAACCTTTGTCACTTTCTATATAATAGTATAACTAAGGAATCTTTTGCTCCTCTAAGAATGGCACATTTTCCTTATGATATTTGGATTTATATTTAGGAGGCATATGGAGATCCATGTGTTCCTCCATCTCCAAAGGACATTCTCCATCAAATCACTCTAGCTATGGTTTCTTCAACTCTAGATGAGATCACACCCCCAGCTCCTATTGCTCCTATTACAGCCACAAATGCTTTGAATTTAGTGCAGCAAGACCCTTTATGTCTTCCTACTCTACCTTCATGTGATGATTTATTTCCTACTCTTGCAGACCTGTTCATGAATTCTCACATTGAAGATTTGGGAGACATTCTTGATGACATTCTTCTTCTTTTTGAGGCAAATAATTCATATTTTTTTGTAGTGATAGATTAATGTACTTCAGCACTGCAGGGTACACATGATCTGCCATGTGATGATTTCTTGCTAGAAATTTAAGCTCTATTCTTGGAGTCACACATAGTGGATTTGAGAGACTTTCATAATGATCTATTGATTCTCTTTGCTAGCAGATTCTTCTATAGTTATTGCACATTCTCTACTTGATCAATCCTTCCAGGTTGGCATGATTGTGGATTATTATGTATAACATCTGTAGGAGGTCTCTTTCACATTTGAGAAGAGTGTTGGTTTCCTAAAGTAGGTTCTACCACACTCCTTGTTCAATGTATACTTCTCTTCAGTAGTTTTGGAGGAAGCCATCATCAGTATCGACACAGGGACTTTTGGACAGGTTTTAGTGACATTGATCATCATAGAGATTCCTTCTTCATTCATGAGATGCATCTCATAGGTACCCTTAAATTTATTTCTTCCCAAGGGGAGGAACATCATGCTATGGTCATGGATTAGCTTCTTCATTAGAGAATTTCTCTTTGATTGGCACACTACTTTTAGGGGGGGACTACCTCATCTCCTTCTTCTCCTTTTTGGGGGGGACTTTTTCCTCTTAGGGGGCTTTGTCCTTCTCCATTTTTATTTTTTATATATTGGATGTATGTTGTAATGGGGGGATCTTGATTACTCCATCCATCCATGCATCCACTTTCATCTCTCTTTTTGGGGGAGGGTTTTTCCCATGAGGTTTTCGCTCTTTCCCCACTTTATGAGAGATTTTCATATCATTTTGTACATGGGTACCTAACATGGCCTTGTAGCTAGGACCCATCATGCATTTCATCCTAGTTCTCATAAGTTTAAGGGCATTCCCCTAAGTTGGACTTAAGGGAGGGTGTTGGTGTAAATAAGTATTTACTATTTACACTTACTTAAGTTTACTTAGGTTAATACATATTTTTAATATATGTTTATTAGTCACCTAGGAGTATGTGCACTCTTATGAGTTGTCATGTTGACATCACAGGGGTATGCACCTCTTTTAAGCACATGTTTTCTACAACACATGAGTCTTCTACAAACATATGACACCTTTTCATTCTTATCCATTATCTAGAATGTTGGATAAGGTGCTTAGTTGTTAATGCTTATCTTATCTTCTGGTTGTTTCTAGATACATTCTAGGTGCTTCCTGATAGGCCTTTATATACAGGCACTCCTAGTGTGTTTGTACATACTAAACATATGAAATAGAGCAATATATTTGGACATAAGCTAAGTAATAGAGCATATCCATTTTTGGTCTATAGTTGTGCTTGTGTTGAGTTCTATGATCTTGAGTGAATCTTACACTTATCATCAGAATGTCTCTACATATAAATTGTTTCATCAATCTTTTCACCATTGGAATATATCTTCTCAAGATGTAGCTTACACTATGTTAGTTCTCCTTTCACAATCACATTATACTTCTCAAGTTTGGCATATTAAACCATCGATGATTCAAGATGAGATGTCATCTTTGCAAATTTTAATTTTAAATAAAAAATCTCTATTGTCATATCTTATTGAATTTCCTTTTCATCATCCTCCAAACTCAATTGTAGATTTGTATCTTTAGTTGATGCTTTATGATCTAATTTTATTTCTTAAGCCTTGAAACTTCATTGTAATCCTTGGTCTCATCTCTAGAATATTTCTTATATCTGATATGCTCTATCCTATTCTTTAGCTTCTCAATGTAGTCCTTAGCATCTTCATACTTGTCTTTCAAAGTATCTCTCTCTTTTGTAAGTACATTAAAATGTTCAAGATATTCTTCTAGGATCCTCTATAATTGATCCATATTGATAGAGATCTTACTAAAGATGTTAGACCTTTTCTAATTATCTAGGATCTAATACCAATTGTTATAAATGGGAAACATTGAGAGAGGGTTGAGTGGGGGGTGGGGTGAATTAGTATTTCACAATGTTTTGCCTAAATATGGATATCATTAACAATCTCATAACTTGCATAAATGAATAAACTAATTAATTTGAACAATAAACACAACCATAAACTAGTGTAACACATAACACCATATCTTGTTAACTAGGGAAACCATGGCCAAGGTAAAACCCTAGTGGAGATGGTACCCACAAAATGATCTGCTAATCAAATGTATGTTTTGAAAGAGAACCTATTAGGAGTCTATTACATGTGTATAGTGTCTCAGTCCTTTTTATAGGACTATGCCTTGTTAGAAGCCTAACCCTATTAGGAGTTCTTAATATAATTGCATATTGTATGCAAGTTGAGCTGACTACCCAAATATGTAATATACAATGATATATAATATAAAATGAAATAGATACAAAAACCTCTTTACAATTATTGATATATACAATATCTACTATGATCTTTGTAGCCTAATATGCCAAATTTGCATGATCTACCTCTATATTCATCTATCATCAAGCTCACATTACAAAATAATCGCATACTTATCATAAAATACTATACATTACTTTTCCTAAATTCACATTTTATAATCTTTCCTTTGTACCATAACTTTTTGTAATATTCTTCATTTTCATCTTTCATACTTCCACATGTTTTCCAAAATGAAAAACTATATGTTTCCTAGTTAGGGTTAACATCTAGGATGTCATCCCTAATTATTCAAGTAATTATTTTCATAAAAAACACATTTCCTTAACAAAAACTAATTGATTCCTTATATTTATCATCTTCTGTTGGCTCATTACTAGAACTAGAAAAACTGCAATAACTCTTTTTGTACCACCTTATGAAAATAACTATGGTATCCCAAAATATTGTACTTGATGTAGCTAAGAGAACATGTGCCAATATTTCATTTGTGAACTAAACCATTCAAAATTCTATGTTTTCAAATAAACTGTATGCTATTTAGATAAGTTTCTAAGTCTAGAACTACCAACATTGTATCTTCATACTTTGCTAACTTCATGTGACTTATATGTTACCTTGAATGAAAATCTTATACTATCTAAGGTAACCAAATTTCCAACAATCCATTTATCACAAAACTACACTTCTTTATATTTTTTGGTAGGTTTTCTTCTCTCAACTTATCAAACACCTTAAAAATATGAATCAAATGATCCTCTATTGTCTTACTAAAGATCAAAATATCATCAAGGTATTTGACAAAAAACTTACCTATAAACTCCTTTAGTACCTCATTCATGACTCACATGGAATTTATCTATGCATTGGTTAGCCTAGAAGGCATGACTAACTAGATGTACAATATTTCCCTTGCCTTGAAGGTAGTCCTCTACTCATATGCTTCTTTGGTGAAAATCTGATGGTACCTACTCTTCAGATCTATCGTTGAGAAATAGATAACTCCACTTAAATAGTCCATAATATCATCCATCCGTGGTAATGAAAATTTTTAGTTGATTTTGATCTTATTGATGGCTTGAGAATATGTAAACATCCTCCATTCTTCATACTTCTTATGTGCTAATAGTGTTGGTAAATAGATGGATGCAAACTCTCTTTAATCAATCCCTTTTACAATAACTTGTGAACTTGTTTGTTTAACTCCTCACTTTCTGCAAGTTTCATTTTGTGTGCTTCCTTATTTGAAAAATTATCTCCTAAAATCAAGTTCATCTAGTGATTGATCTTCCACAATTGTTGTAATCCACTAGGGACATTATGTGAGATAATATCTTGAAACTCTTCCAACAAATTTGGAACTTTTGCAAGTATCTCTTTGAATTTTTCTTTACCATATTTTAGAATTATAGAATAATATATTTTCATGCCTCATATCCTCTAGGAAGTTCTTTCCATCAATAAAACATACTCAGGTAACACTATATACCATTTCATATGTATCCTTTAATGGCATCAGCTTATGTTTTACTCCATCACTTTTAGAGTATAGGTAATTGTAGGACCATCATGTACAACATACCTATAAAATTTTCATGACCTACCTTGCAATAAATGACATATATCCATACATATTATATCACATAGCACATTATCCTAGCAGCTTCCAATCATGAACTTTAATAAGAATTGCTCACTGACCATGAGCTTGTGGTCATTTTCACCCTAGCAATATGGTATGGACACATGCATTTATTCATCTTCAACTTTAGCTTCATGACCATCTTTTTTGATACATTATTGTTAGTGCTTCCATCATCAATAGTCATATCACAACACTTATCTTCACACTTGTACTAGGGAAAAACAAGCTCTTTTTTTGAGTTGGTTCATTCTCACCACTCAGTGAGACTCTTCTGTTAACTAGGACATCTATTTCAACATTTTTAGAATATGATAATTTGGCATCTTCATCAACATGCACAACTTTGGCTTGTCCTTCTATTCTTCTATCAAGCCTTCCTTAGTCAAATTCATTATGGCCTTCTTTTTCGTAATGAAAATATTTTCTATAGAAACCTACTCTTCCATATCATTTCCCTCATCCTCTTTGATCTCTATTGTTCTAATAATGAAAATGATTGGAATTTTTTCCCCTTTATTTTTGGCTGCTATTATACACTAAGAAAGTGCACTCCTCTAAACCCTTCTATTCAAAAAATTCCATGGGTTGAAAATCTTGAATTGCATCTTCGAGCTCCCTAGTCCTAGAGTGCAGAGGCTATTGGAGTTGACGAAATCCAACTCTGAAGATGCCCAAGATCACCTACATATGAAAACCTATCAAATGGAAGCTAATGAGAGAAGAGTGTGGAGCAAGGGAAAAATCCTAAATGAACATGAGAGAGAGAGAATATGAAAACACAAGAAAATATGTATTTTCAATGAGAATGCCCTATGAGATACAATGAGGGAGAGACCTCTTATAAAGACCTCAAGGAATCTCTTAGAACAAGCTAGAAGATGCTAGGAGATAAGTGTGATAACTAAGCATACATTCACATAAGGTGGAAAGTCCTCAAACAAGGTGAGAGGATAAGTATGACTTAGGAGAGAATAAACTCTAGTATTGTCAACAACTTATAACAAACTCCTAGACTACAACTAATAAATAAATGCATTTACCTAAGTAAGCTTAAGTAAATAGAATAAATAATTAATTATTAATTATTTACTCAAACACCCCCCCTTAAGTGCAACTTAGGGAAATTCCTTAAGCTCAAAAAATTAAGAAATGGAGAAATGGGTCATAGCAATGGGGCCATGTTAGGTACCCATGTACAATGCAACAAAAATGCATCTAGGGAAAGAGAGAAAACCATGTGGAAAAAACACTCCCCCAAAAAGAGGTAAAAACCTAGTAAAGAACTGAAGAAGCCTCCAACTAAGGGAATGTCCCCTAAAATAGGAACACAGAGTGATCATGAAGAGCATCACTGAAGCATGAAGAAGCCACCAAATCTTCCATCAAGAAGAAAATTGCTGATCTAAAGAACCTCCATGGAAGAAGAAGGCACAAACCAATTGTGTCTATATGGTAGATGATCTATCTCACTAAAATGCATAGGTAGCCAACCACTACAATCGCCTTGTATATAGGATCAACCACTAAACACATAGCTCACACTATTGAACTATCAAACCATAGATGCATTAAAACAACAACATAACCCCCCCTTAATGTAGATGGGGTGAGATGATAGGCAACTAAGAAGGTGGGCCAAAGTCTCCTGCAGATGAACTAAGAATGATGAGAGAGGGAAAGAGGTACAAACACCTATAAAGACATCATCAAACTGACTCTGCATGGGGCTAATGTCATGGAAGGGACACTCACTTGACAAAGGGAGAATGCCTAAAATAGAAAACAACTATTGCCCCCATGGTGCTTTATGAAAATAGTGCATGTACAACTAACTCAAAACAACATTCATGACCCCAAAATGCAAGAGTGGCAATTTATCTCAGTGCAATACATAAAAGTGCTTCAAATTTATAGCTACAATGATCAAAACTAAAAAGAAGCTATAACAAAACAAAGTACAACCTAAAACAAAGGAAACCATGCCAAGAAAA
Organism: Cupressus sempervirens; assembly: GCA_028749045.1. NCBI lineage: Eukaryota > Viridiplantae > Streptophyta > Pinopsida > Cupressales > Cupressaceae > Cupressus > Cupressus sempervirens. The sequence continues at coordinate 111,348,425 of CM053791.1, read as the reverse complement.
TGATCCTCGAGCCTAAAATGATCAAGATATCCACCATATAGAAAAAATTCAAAAAATAGGATAGATAGAGCATGGGCCAAAAACTGAGAAAAATAACCACATTTCTAAAAAGGTGGCAAAACCGGATTTCCAAAAATATAAAGTTTTCAAAAAAAGGGCATGAGATGCAAAAGAAAAGCTTGCCAGAGTCAAAAAAATAACTTTGGACTTTAACTAAAAAAGTGGGTAGTAAAAAGGCATTAAAACATAAAAATACCTTCACTAATGTTTCCATCTCTAAACTAGCTTTCTAGCACTTCTTTCAAATCGGGAAAATACCTCCGTATGCTCAAGTTATGGGCAAAAAATTGAAGGTAGGTCAAAAAGGACTTAGGAGATGTGCAATAAAGGATGATGATGTAGTGCTGACATCATGTTGATGTCAGCAAAACATTATATTAAAATTGACTGCTAAACGGTTATCGCAGTAAAAAAAGATGACATGTGGCATGCCACATGGCAACTACATGGCAAAAGCTGATGTGGAATGCCAAGTGTGGCTGACTGGGTAGTGATGATGTTGTTGAATTTCTGCTGACTATACCAGTGCTACGGTTGGTGGTGGACGAGCGTAGATCAGCGGAGGCAGTGACTGAGGGTGGTGCACTAGTTGAAAATGTTGGCACAGGAGCTAAGAACGAGTGTTCCACTAATGGAGATAGTGGAACGGGTTGTGCCCGAGCTGTGGTGGGGGCTTGGAGGAGTTTGGGCAGCTCCACTAGGTGTAAGTGGCACTTGAGTGGCCCCGCAGTGGTCGTTGGGCAGTGCCGTGGTGGCGCAGCCCTAAAATTAGTTTTAAATTTTATTTTTTTTGTAAATTCATCCGTACGACTATACGAAACCTCCCCTAACTAAAATTTTTTTCCTTGCAGAGCTCTATCTCCAAAATTGATAAATTTTATATGGATCCTAGTTGAAAAGTGTCTTTTGAATCCAATGGTGGTGTCCATTTGGGTTGAAAGTGCTCTAAAAATTTCATTTGAAGAAAAAAGTACAAACAAACTAGGGTTTGTGACTTCAAATCATGGCTTCAAAAAATTTTCAACAAAGTAGTAGCAAAGAGGCTTTGATACCATGTTGGAGTTGATGAAATCCAACTCTGAAGATGCCCAAGATCACTTGCATGCGAAAACCTGTCAAAGGGAAGCCAAGGAGAGAAGAGCGTGGAGCAAGGGAAAAACCCTAAATGGACATGAGAGAGAGAGAATATGCAAACACAAGAAAATATGTATTAACAATGAGAATTCCCTATGAGATACAATGAGGGAGAGATCGCTTATAAAGGCCTCAAAGAATCTCCTAGAACAAGCTAGAAGATGCTAGAAGATAAGTGTGACAACTAAGCATACATCCACATAAGGTGGAAAGTCCTCGAACAAGGTGAGAGGATAAGTATGACTTAAAGAGAAAAAACTCCCATATTGTCAAGAACTTATAACAAACTCCTAGACTACAACTAATAAATAAATGCCTTTACCTAAGTAAGCTTAAGTAAATAGAATAAACAAGTAATAATTAATTATTTACTCTAACAGAGGCATACAAACAAGCATAAAAATAGCTCTCAGTTGAACCTTAGAAATACAACTCTTTCTAGTAAAGCATGAAATGAGAGAATTCTTGGACAAGAGTGAGAATGCCAAGGTCCAAGAACTCTCAAAGATGTAATGCAAAATACAACTAGACTAGTATGAGATGCATAGATGAAACTAAGCTAAGAGTATTATAGTATTACAACCATATTAATTAAACTAAGTGAACTATGTTATTGCAAGAAGGAAACTAAGCTAATGCAAATGAACTAAAATATTATGAGTATGCAAGAATATGAAGATAGAAAATAAAATTTCTCTTAAAAATGCTCCAAGTAAGCCTATGAGAAAACATGCAACATAAGATTAGCTCAAATATGAGATTCTTAGAGAAGGAAAGAGCTCTTCCTTTTAAGGGTGTATGGATGGTTGAGATAAATATAAAGAGGTGAATGATCAAGGGTGGGGGTTAACTTTTGACATGATCCATGTGCACATTTTTTTTCTCCAATAGAAATTAGTTAAATTTTCATATGAGAGAAATCATTTTTCTTTTAATTTTAATATAATAGAAATGACTTATGTGTGCAAGTTAAGAATATGTGGGAATGAGATATTTTTTTTAAATTGGAAGGGGAAATTTTATTTTAATCAAATATGGACCTAGGATATTGTTGGAAAACAATGGTTTATTTTAAATAAATTTATTTTTGATGATTTGACCTAAGAAAATGGTTAACTAATCTAGACAAAATGTTGAGAAAGGGGCTAATAGTCTAGATGACCAATTTTAGGTGATTACATTTGTCCCTCTTTGAGTAATGTGTGATTTATCTAGGAATATATTATGTCAAAGAATGCCAAGTAGGAAACAACAAATAGAGAGATCTAATTTTGAAGAACAAAAATCTAGAATGAGATAGCATGTCCTGAATGCACAATCTAGTAGTGATAGTACTAAGTACTAGTAGAAAGATATGATAGATAGATCAAGAGAAAATGGAAAGGTCAAGCATATTCTCCTAACAAATATGTAACCATAGAAAGCAAGAAATTTTTAGAATATGATAATATATTCCTAACCCCATGGGATCAAAATTGAAATGTGGTAGAGAAAATGTAGAAATGATAGCAATATGATCAAATTGAGATAAAGAAAGCTCCATGATAACCAATATGTGATTAGAACCCAAGAGTGACCATTAAGAAGTGATAGGATGCCCTAGTTTGACTAGAGTTGACCAAGAAGGATAAATAATTATAAGTAGGCCAAAATAAGTAGAAAGATATATAGAAATGAAATGAAGGGAATTGAAGTAAGAAGTGTGGAAATGTTGAGGACATGAAGTAATAATGATGCCCCATTGAAGATTCAATATTAGACCTTAAAAGGTTAGCTAACTGTATAGAAGAAGACAAAACTTTAAAATGAAATTTTGATCATCAAGATGAAGTTAAATCTCAATATCAATCTCAAAAAAAGATCCAAGACATCAAAATAAGCCATAGGTGCCATTTTCACAAAATTCTAGGGAGTTTGAAAAAAGGGTCAAAATTGAGTTAAAGGACTATATAAGGGATCAAAGGGTCATAATAAATTCATTTAGTCTTTTGTGATATTGAGAACTTTGAGTGATTTGAGAGATATAGGGATAGCTCAAGTAGGGATTCCAATTGACTGACACTAGTTTGAGCTTAGTTGGTTACACAACTAGCCTACACAGTATAGTGCCCTGATAAGTCATAAAAAAAATTGAGCATTTTTGGTCATTTACTACACATTTTTAGCATTTTTTGATATTTTTTTGTGAACCATCATGAAATACTTTAAAATTATCACATGCCTATTTGATAAATATCACTATATACTTCTAACAACAAATTTGTATGGCATAAGTGTTAGAGATTATATCATATTAGGGGAACCCATTTGTTGCACGAAACTGTGTGAAGTATTACACAACACAAAAGTGTCATAAACCTATTATAAGAAGTATTGCACAAAATATTATCAGCAAAAATTATCACATGAATATTGTAAAAAGTATTGCACAATTCATTTATGAGCATTTTTCATGTTTAAGAGAAGAATTTGATCATGTTGCATTTGTTTTCTTAGGTACTTAGATTATTATATTGCTATTTGATACATAATGAGATGTATTGAGGCTCTTTATTTCTTGATTTGATTATGCAATTGGTTTTTCTAGTATTACACATTAGAGCCCCCAAGGTGGTGGGGTTGCAAGTTGTACATCACCTCAATGATAAAGATAAAGAGGTACCAAAGACCATGGGATTCAATTGGCTATTGCGTATGCCCTATATCCTAGTGAACCACATCATATTGACCACTTTGGTAGAAAGGTGTCATAGTGAGCATAACACATTTCATTTTCCAACTAGTGAGGACATTATCACTCTTGAGGATGTGTATCACATCCTTCATGTACCCTACCATGGAAATTTGGTAAGTAAGATGAATATGTCATTGAGGTTTCTATTTTTTGTGTGTGGCTTTTATATGATGAGTAGTGACATGAGAATTTGTGTGTCACATGTATATTACAATCAAGCACTAATAGAGTGGAGGTTAGCACTAGAGGAGTTATTTAAGGATGTTATTATACTAGATATGCACCTAATTTGGGCATGACTGATAGATGACTATGAGGATCAACATCTTGTAGCTTAGGCCCTATTCATAGATAGGAGCCAGAAGTGCTTCACTCTAGGCTAGGGTCAATTAATAGAAAATCTGATCTAGCAACCTCAGAGGATGCTATGGGGACCAATGATCCTCAATGAAATGTACCATGAGCTCCATGAGAATGTATATCAATATGGGAGGAAATGGGCTATTGATGCACTTTTGGCCCATATTTGGATATGGGAGTATATAGAACTAGTGTGACCATGGGTACAACCTAAAGAGAAGAGGCATCTCTACATTTATAGAAATACTTTCTTTATCCCTTGGACTCGCAGTGGAGATCTAACATACTATAGGAGAATTTTTTATGAGATATCGATAGCATTTGTGTGGAGGCCTTATCATCATTTTGAGAGATGGTATGATGTCTAGGAGTTAGAGTATATGTGCTATAGATGACCGTTCATGGGTAGGAACTTAGAGATTGTTGAGCACTTTATCATCAGTTGGGTATGGAGACAATTTGGTCGCTATCAGGGCTTATCTAGAAAGACAATGACATATGCTCAATTTAGGAGTGGGGAGGATCAAGCGTGGCTAACTATGTTAGATTATAAGGTCACCCTTAGGGATACTATAAGATGAAGGGTGCTCTCCTTAATACCATAAACACATAACCTAAACAAAGAAACAACCAAAAATATAAGAATAAAATATGGACTTGTTATTTGCACTATAAATGTGGAATTAAAGAATTCACAAGTAAAATATGCTAACCCACATCGACACCTTTGTTACAGTAATCTACAAGACAAGGCTATGAACTACTACCCAAAGCTATCCTAGACAATGTTTGAGACTTTTAATAGGCAATTTTGTGCCACTTGATAAGGTTGTAGACAATGAAACTTAATACCTAGGGCCACTACATCCTAACAATACATATAGAGTTAGCTAAATACATCTTTGATCATTATTTTAGATATTTTGGGTGGCCCAACTTTGGAAGGCAATAACTCTCAAACCATTTCTCCTATTAGCTATTATAACCACTTTTTAAAAATGCTAGCTCCTAATCTACATGCTTAGAACATCGCAAGTGCCCTTCCATCAAGTTTTCAAACCTCATCCAAGAACTCTAAGGCCTTCAATTGTGAGCTTGAACATTTTTCTTCAAATATTTTTAGTGAAAATCTATAATAACTTTTTCGATACTTAAGTTAGAGCAATGAGATTTTTATGGTAGGCTTATAATCTAAAAATGAACCTTCCTATAGAAAATGAGAACATTCTGAGATCATATGAAAAACATAATAAAAATAGAAAGTTCCCATAAATAGTAACCACTTTGTCTACTACTACTTATTAAAATAGAAAAGATTAAAAAATAAAATATATTTCGGTGATGGAAGATTTCTCTTACACCTAGGATCCTCTTACATCAGACACCTAGGGTAATTTGAGAAGTGACTCCATCATGTCTCAGATATTCAAAGGAAAAGAAAAATGGTTAACCTGCTCCATTGTTAGCCATGGTGAATCCTCTATAGGCTTCCCTTTTCATTTGACTAGGTATTCTTCATAAGTTTTGTTCCTTGTATATTTCCAATACGACTATCTAGTATCTCCTCAATCTCCTTTGTAGCTAAACTAGCTGCTACAATACTCCACTACTCTTCTGAAACTTCATCTCCATCACCTCCTTCATAATACTCTATCAAATCTAAAATATTAAATACTAGTGAAATATTCAATTCAGCATGCAACTCCACTTCATAAGCATTTCTAGAATCATGCCTTTCACTATCTCGCACAATCCAAACTTCTTCATCTTCAACTTATTATATGTACCCACTAGAAAATGCTCCTTTTTCAAATGAGCCATGACTTAATCTCCAATCTAAAAATTTCTTATACCTACTTTTCACATCTAACTTAGCCTTATACTATGGATTCATCTTTATGATGTGCTTCCTCACCTCCTCATGTCGCTTGTGGTAAAATCATATCCCATCCTTTTGGCTTGTCTCCAAAAAAAAATCTCAGGAATTTTCCCAAACTGTGATTCATAAGTTTTCTCTATCCATTAGTCTATGGATGATGTGATGAACTAAACTTCAAATTGGTCTTCAACTTCTTCCACAATGTATGATAGAAATACCCAACAAATTTTGTATCTCAATCTAAAACTATAATCTTTGGCAGACCATGTAGTTTCATCACTTCTCAAAAAAATAATTCTTCTACATGAATAACACCACTATTCTTCTTGCAAGGAATAAAACATGCTATCTTTGAAAACCTATCAACCACCACAAAAATAGAATCATGCCCATGCTAAGTGCTCAGTATTTCAAGAACAAAATCCATACTAACATCCTCCCATGGCTTCTCTGCTATAGGTAATGCCTTATAAAACCCTATATTCTGATTCACTCTTTTCACCACTTGGCATACTTTACAACTCTTTACAAACTTCTTCAGATCTTGTTGCAACTATGGTTGGTAATAGTTCTCAGCAACCAAAGCAATAATATTATCTTTGGAAAAATGTCTACCCAATCCCCCACTATGCTTCTCCTTGATTAGATTCTCTCTCATTTAACTTCTTTTAATGCACAACTAACTTCCTTTGCACAACATACTATCTTGGATCATGAAATTCAACAACTTTGTCTTGTCAAGTGTAACAAGTTCTATATAAGTCTCCTACACTTCACCAAAATCAAGATCATCTAGATACAAAGTATTGAGTTCCTTGAAACCAACCACCTTTATCTATATTTTTGCTAGCAAAAGTTATCTTCTACTAAGACAATATGCAACTCTGTTACACTTCCCACTCCTATGTTTCAAAAAAAATGTATAACTCTACAAAAACTAAACCCACCTCAAATGTCTTTGGTTCAATTTTCCTTGACAATTCAAATATTGCAAGGCGTGATGATCAATATAAAAAATAAACTCATTATGAAGAAGATTGTGTCTCCACTTCTTCAATGCTTGAACTATAGCATAAAATTCTTAATCATAACCAAAATATTTTCTTTTGGCATCATTTAATTTCTCACTAAAGTAAGCAATAGGTCTACCTTCTTGGCTCATGACACCTCCTATTGCAGTACCACTAGCATCACAGTCTACTTGAAACACCTTGTTAAAATTAGAAAGTGGTAAAATAAGCTAGTTAGTAATTTTCTATTTCAATAGATTAAAACTCTTATTTTCTCCTATGTTTCACTCAAATTCTTTCCTATCCCCTCTCATTGTTTAAGTTAGGAGCCCATAAATATCGCTAAAACTTCTTATGAAATTTTTGTATAAACTAGCCAGTCCATGAAAATATCTTACCTTTGTCACACTCCTTGGAGTAGACCATTCAAGGATAGAATTCACTTTCTCTAGATCCATTTTCAAACCTTCCACCAAGACTACAAATCCTAGGTACACCAACTCCTTCTTTACAAAACTGCAATTCTTCAAGTTTCTCAACAACTTTGTTTCCCTCAATTTATCAAACACCTTGCAAATATGGATCAAATGCTCCTCCAATGTCTTAATAAATATCAATATATCATCTAGGTAAACTATGACAATCTTACTCAAAAACTCCTTTAGTACCTCATTCATGAGCCTCATGAAAGTGCTTGGCACATTGGTTAGCCCAAAAGGCATGACTAACCATTCATACATTCCTTTTATCTTGAAAGCAGTCTTCCACTCATTACCTTCTCTGATATGAATCTGATGGTATCCACTCTTTAGATCTATCTTTGTGAAATACTCAACTCCACTTGAACAGTCCATAATATCATCCATCCTTGGCAATGGAAATCTATACTTGATTGTGATCTTGTTGATAGCATGAGGCTCTATGCACATCCTCCATTATCCATTCTTCTTTGGTGCTAATACAACTGGTACAACACATGGACTCAAACTCTCTCAAATCAATCCCTTCTGCAATAACTCATGAATTTTCCTATTCAACTCTTCACTTTTTGTTGGTGTCATTTTTTGAACTACCTTGTTTGACAAACTAGCTCCTGGAACCAAATCCATCTGATGACTGATCTTGCTCATTGGGGAAATCCATCAGGTACATTATCTGATACAATATCAAAAAAAATCTCCTAACATATCTACGACTTCTATAGGTACCTCCTCTATTTCTTCTTTACAATATTTTGGAATTATAGAAAAACACACATGCTCACCCTTCATACCTTTTAAAAACTCTTTTCCATCAAGAAAACATATTTTGGCAACCCTACATACCTTTTCTTCTTTATCCTTCAATGCCTTCAAATTATGTTTCACTCCATCCTTGGTCAGAGTGTCATTATTTTCTTGCCCATCGTGTATAATATGCATGTTAAACTACCACAACCTACCCAACAACATATGACATACATCTACAAATATAATATCAAAAAGTACCTCATCTTGGTAGCCTCCAATCTTTAACATCATTGACCAATGCTCATTGACCATGACCTTATGGTCATCTTGCACCCAAACAATACAATATGGACACAGGTTTTTTTGTCTCTTTGGCTTCAATTTGGTGACCATCATTTCTAACACTAGATTGTTAGTAAATCACAACATGTATCTTCACATTTGCACCTTGTTTGAAAGAAGCTCCTTCTTTAATCAGGTTCATTCTCACCACTCAGCAGGACTCTTCTATTAACTAGGATTTCTCCTCTTTTAGCATCTTCAGAATGTGATGATCAAGCATTTCCATCAACACATGAAACTTTTTCCTAGCCTTTTGATCTTTGATCTATGCTTTCTTGGTGTTGGGTACATTCAAATGCTCTATGCCCTTCTTCTTTGTAGTGAAAATATTCCCTACGGAAGCTTTCTCTTCTAGATTCTAGCCCTATGCCTCTTCCTCTCTAATCTCTATTGTTTTGATCATGCAAATGTTTGGAATTATTCCCTATTTCATTTTGATTTCTAGTCCTAGCCTCATCCTTGTTCTTCTAATCACCATTACAGCCTCCATAAGATTGTCCACCAAATCTTCCACCATGACCTTTTCCATTATTCTTGTTGTCAAACTTCTTTCTTAGTTTCTCCTCAACCATTAGGGAAAACTAGTATGCCTCCTCAATACTTTTCATTCAAACTAGACTCAACTCATCCTTAATTCTTTTCTTAACCTGTAAATATAATAGGCCACTTTCTCCTTATCAACTTCTGCATGGCTAGTTCTAATGATAACTCAATAGAACTCTTCGATATACTCTTGAACAAATTCTCTATCTTGCTTCAACCCTTGCATTTTCTTCAACAAATCAAGCTCATAATCCATGGGAATTTGTTTAGATCTAGACATTTTTTCCTTTCCCTTTCTATTTTTCTCCAACAAAACTTCCTACCAGTAGATTTTAGCATGTCCCTTTAGTTTTACCTTAACAAAAATGAATCTATCAGGATCTTCAATATCTTCATACTCAAAGTACTCCTCTAGTTCTTTGATCAAATTGATGAGCTCCTCTGGATTAACATTTCCCAAAAATGTGGGAACTTCAAACTTAGGTCTTTTTACAATCTTAGAGATGGCCCTAAAAAGCCTCTCTTCCTCTAGGTTTAGAACTACCTCTAATCTAACATTTGCTTCTACTTCGTTCTTATCCTTGCTTTCATCTCTTATGGAAAGATTTATTCCTTTGTGTATTTTTTCTTCTAATGCTTGCATTTTTCATTGGAGGCTAGGAAACCCTCAGGTGTAACACCTATAGCTCTTCCACCATATTCTCTTTGTGGAGGCATTTTCATTCTTCCGCTAAAACCCTAGTGCAAACTACCTCACAATTTTTTTATCTATCTACATGCTCAAGCCAAACCATGGTCTTGTTGTGAAATACCTCATAGTCATCATTCTGTCCACACACTCAAGAACTCTATCTTTGACACCACTTGATGAAGGGTGCTCCCCTTAATACCATAAACACATAACATAAAAAAAGAAACAATGACAAATGGGAGAATAAAATATGGAATTCTTATTTGTGCCAAAAATGTGAAATTATAGAATTCACAAGTACAATATACTAACCCACATGGGTGCCTTCATTATAGTAATCTATAAGGCTAAGCTGCGAACTACCACCTAGAGTTGTCCTAGACAACATTTGGGCCTTTCTTAAATAGGAAATTTTATGCTGCCTGAGAAGGTTCAAGATAATGAAACTTAATAACTAGGTCGATTGACCCTAACAATACATATAGAGTTGGCCAAATACATCTTTGATAATTATTTTAGATATTTCAGGTAGCCTAACATCAGAAGGCCATAAATCTCGAATAGTTACTCCAATTCGCTATTATCAACAATTTTTAAAAATAGTGTATGTGTGTTGGAAATATTCAGGACTGACAAGGTTACTGAGAGGGGAGGGGTGAATCAGTAAACTTAAAAAATTTAAACCAGTTCAGCATAATAACAAATTCACCATTCATTCATCATCTTTACTGTACGCATGAAAAGATTAACACACTAATTTGGTGACCCAGAAACCTTTCAATTTGAAAGTAAAGCTAGGGTGGGGATGATGCCCATGAAACTTCAATACTACAGTATAAAGTTGGCCAGTTAAGGCTCACAATGATCACTTCTGGTGATCTGCCCTGTTAGGAGCAAGTAGGACTGCTAGATCCACCTTGTTAGAGGATTTACAAACATACAATGAAGTATGCACTTTGTTAGGAGATTTACAAAAGACTTTTAAGTTTACCCTTTTAAAGGATTTACAAACTGATTCACCTGTTAAGATGAAGCAGTGGATCTACTTGCAACTAGTTTGCTGATTAGATCTTATGTACTGATCACTTGATGTGATGGATATATCTTTGCTGCTCCTTGATAACCTTGCTGAATAGTCTGGTGCTGATTCTCTTTCAATTCGCTCAATTACATTCTTACTTCACTGTATTGCAAATGGCACAATACATTACATATATACCATTCCAATATTTACAGCAACAAGGTTGGCTGAACACAAGTGGACAAAACATTACTAAGTCAGCTAGATAGTAGAAAACTCAGGTTCCTCAAACTCACTCGGTGACCTTCTGACACTCGGAATCTACTACAATACACTGCATCATCATGTACTCGATAAGAGTAGGGGTACGGTCCATACTAATCATTCTGAGTAGCTTGGAACTTGGTAACGACTAGTGACTCATAAACATTGTGTCACATGGTAGAAACTAACTCTGATGATTCACTTGGTAAGCACTGAATACTTCTTTTACCTTTCTGTCTTGGTAATCACTGAAACCTTCATTTACCTTCCTAACTCAGTAAACACTAAATCCTTCATTTACCTTCCTAACTCGGTAAATACTAAATCCTTCATTTACCTTCCTGACTCGGTAAACACTAAATCCTTCGTTTACCTTCCTGACTCGGTAAATACTAAATCCTTCATTTACCTTCCTGAATCGGTAAATACTAAATCCTTTGTTTACCTTCCTGACTCGGTAAACACTACTGAACATACTTGGTAACCAACGAATGCTCGGTATGAACTGTAAACTGAGTGATGAACTCGATAAGCATTCAAAATCAAATAAGTGTTGTAACTAATGACAAATGTATCATTATTCCAACAATCTCCCCCTTTGGCATTAGTGACAAAAACACTTATGAGTCAAAATTTATATACAAGATCTGACAAAACTGACTTGATTCTGTTGTGTTGAATATACATGGGCTACCTTACATATAACTCCCCCATACATTATACACAACATTTTTACATGAGTTATATGTCTTTATTCATATTATCACCACTATCATTATTTCTTTATACTTTATTACTTCTCCCCTTTTGTGTCTGATTCTCCTCTATATATTACTTTCTCCCCCTTTTTGACAATAATGCCAAAGAATAAAGAATGTATTTACATGGAGACACCAAAATGTGTGATAAACTTAGAATGTACCTGAAGAATTAGTTGCAGAGTTTTATCCCAATTGTCTTGCAGGATTTTACATGTGGAGAGAGATACTTGAACTTTTGCAGAAAGTTCAATCACATGGTCTGCAACAGAGAAGTTATTGTCGAGGATCAATGTTTTTGAATATGCAATGTGTTTCTGCATTGTGTTCATGATGGGAAGGATCGTGTTCTAGATTTTCAGCAGTGTAGACCTTATCCTTCCTTCCTCTTTGAGTAGCTCTGCCTGCTTCTTTGCCAAAAATTTGATCCTAAGGTGATGAGATGAGCTTGAGCTAGGGTCAAGCTTCAGCGATTGGGCACTTATCTTTAGATCCTTATCTATCTTATTTAACTTTTCTCTTATTTCCTTTGTATACTCGGTAACATCACAAAGTTTTGCAAAAAGTGAGGTTACGTTATTAAAAGAATTTTCAATGTTAGAAAAAATTGAGGTTAATTCAACCTGTTTTATTGCTAAGTGCTGAGCAATGTGCTCAAGCACCTTATTTTCAAATTTCCTTTTTTCTTTCTCCATTAAATTTTCTTGTCTTGAGATATCCTCATTAAATTTATTCACTACTTCTTCTAGCTGCAACAAAATGTGTTGAGATGAATCTACATCAACACTTATAGCCTCAGTTATTATGTTTTTAGCACTCTCAATTATGTTGAATTCTCTATCCCTTTCATTCCTTAGCTGCATTTGCTATGCCTTTTTCTCTAGACGTTGACTAGCCAATCTTAGTTCATTAACTGTAGCAGTTTCTAGATTTATCTTTGGAATGACAATTTCTTCATCCAAATCTATATCACCATCTAATACTTTGCCTGTAAGCAGTAGTTTCAATGGTGTCTTTGTTTTATCTGCAGTACTTACCTCTTTTCCTTTTGAAGTAGATACAATGGTTGATGATGCAGGACTAGCAGTCAAGACTGGAATGGGACCAACTAAAGGTAAACTAAGAGAAGTGTTGGCTGTATCAAAACTTGATATAATTCCCAATACAATTGGAGAACTAACTAGAGCAAAAATTGGGGCCAATGTGGCTGAGGAAGACAAAATTGATAAGAAACTTGGAAGACTTACTATACAAGCTGCAGGTGGAAGAGATATACTCGGTGAAGTAACTACTGCAGTGGATGACTCGGTGGCTAATGATGTGTTTTGAAGCTCAGTAACTGAAGAAGTGACTGCCAACTCGGTAGATGAAGTGCTTGGCACTTGCATTGTAGAAACTTGGAGCTAAGAGGAGACTGCAGGAAATTGAGCAATGGATGTCTCTGTTGTGCTAACAATCTTGCTTGAAAATCCTATCTCCATAGTAGATTTTACAGTCTTTGGTGGATAGTGAGGAAGGGAGGCAATGATAGCTGCTGTAATTTTGACTACATCATCCTCTTCCTTAACATTTTCTTCCTCCTTTTCTTCTTCTTCCTTCTTTTTCATTACCTGTTCAAGGTCTTCATCAGTTACTTCCATAGAAATGGTGTTTCCACCATCCATATCCTCTTCATCATCACCATTTTCATCATCATCCTTGATCTCTATGGGTTCCTCAGTTGTCTTATGCAGTTTATATGCATCACTCCAGACATCAATTGCATTTTTAACAACTGGCTCAATGCTTTTTAGCAATATGAGACATGTATTAAATCTCATATTCATTCTGCCTTCATGATCCTTCAATGCCCTTTTGATTTCTGCATCTATTAGGCTGGGGACCAGTTCTCTTAATCTTTGCTCAAAAATGTCTTTAACTGTTTGCTCGGTGTTCTCCCATCTCACCTTTATTTTATCAAATAGTTTAGCAGGAATTTGGGAAACAAATTGGTCTGGGGAGAATTTCCAGGTTCCTAACTTCTCCATTATCAGATCTTCAATTTATTTTTGCTCAGTAGGAGTTCTGGTTTCATATTTCAATGCCTTGAAATTGCTGATTCCTGCACCAATCCTTAGTTGTTTCATCCTTTCTTCAAATGTTAGAGGAGGTTTATTGAACACAACTTCTTTCTTGCCTCTCCTGGTTCTCCTTGTGAACACCGCCTGAGGTTTGGTAATGATCACCCTACCCTTTTTCTTTGTTGGCTCTGCTTTCTTTTATGGCTCCTCTTCTTCTTCTTCCTTTTCTTCATCCTTACCATTGCCCTTGGTAAGCATAAGAGGTCCAGTATCAGCTTTCAGCTTTTCTATCTTTCTCTTGCCTTTAGAGATTGCTTGAGGAAGCTTGATTTCAAGCTCTATTCTAACCTTTTCCTCTTCATAGGTTCCAAATGTAGGCAACTTGGGATCCACTAGTTCATTTACCAGTGCCTCAATGATATATCTGGCATCATGAATATTTAGCTCATAGGGCAATGGTTTTACCCATGCCACTCGAGGTTTGACTGCCTGGATGTAGACTCTGTCACAGTCAACCATGAAACAGACATCATCCTTATAATCTTAAACAAGTTTTGGAGGTATCCTGAACCTGTTGTTTATCCTTTCCTTGAAATATTCAAAATAATTATCCATTACCTTGTCAAAATTGATACCCATTTCTGCTATGAACTTGTTTATTTGATACAAAATTGGAGTATCTTTCCTCCATACAACTTCTCCTTTAGATGGAAAGAATGTCTATACATAGAAAAATAAACAAACTAGCAAAGAACCAAATTTACAGGGGTTTGTCTTTGTAGTCCTTATGCTATCCATGTTTTTATTCAATTGTTTTAATAGCACATCAGCTAGGTCAAACTCCATGTTTTTCTTCACAATCTTATATGCCAAATCTACAGCCTCACAAGGTACACTATTCAGCCTGCTGGAACTATACAGTTTGTATGCAATAACACAAATACCAAATTTCAGTTCTATATCTAAAACATTGTTAAGCTTTAAACCTCTTCCATCCAATACAGCTTGGGTTAATTTCTAAAGTTCATCTCGACCTTGGGTTTTGGTGGTTTTGGCTTTGATCAACATTGGTAAAGCCATGATCTTGTGGATCATCTTCTTCATTATGAGGATGGGTTGCTCTAACCACAATTGTCCATTATGCACATGGCTTAAGATATACCTTACCCATTTCACTTGGAAACTCCTTGGCAGATGCGGGATATGGGTTAAACCTTTGGTTTCCAAATGTTTAAACTCAAGTTTTAGGGTTCCATCCATGCATAACTTGGCTAGGGTACTATCCATATCTAGTGTCCCTATTTCTTGCATAGTACACTTGAAATGAGTATGAATATCATTGATAAGAAGTACCTTTGGAGGGATTTGTGATTGAGCTCCATGCGAGTTGAGTGATTCAGTGATGGTAGGAATGATTTTGAAATTGGGCGCCTTCCATTCGACTCCCTTCACAAGCATTTCAGAACCTTTCTTCGCCTTGCTTCCACTGGTGCTTGCAGATGCCATTGTTACTCGGTGAGAGAAAAATTTTGTAACACAAATTCTTCGCTGGAAAATCACTTCAAATCACTTGAACTCACTTGGATGCACTTGAAAATATATTTGCTCTGTGAACTCTGAATTCGCGATGAAGAATGAGATCAAATTTTGCCTTTTTGATCAAAATTTTGTCATTAATGCTCAGGTATGAAGGTAGATGAGAATTAGGGTTTTAAAAATAGTCACCGACTTACTTAGCAAACATTGCAACTCAGTGAACACAGAAAACCTTTCTTATTTTCCCGACCAAGCTCGGTAAAGTCTGAAAACCAACCTTACTTGGTAGATGCAACACTGTGAATTATGACTTGTATCTGCAATACTGATTTATCATTTCCACTCCTTCTTTCTGGAACTGCTTAGGATATGGCTTGAAGATGTAGTCCCTTATCCTTCTTGATAAGTCTAGTTAGGAATGGTGGAGTCACCCACTTCTAGAGTGACATTTCCATCATTTGAATTTTCTTGCTTGGTAGACTTAGGAATCCACTGTTGTTTCATTTGCTTTTGAATATTATCAGCTCTAGTTTTCTTTTCATCTTCAACCTTTCTTATATTCATCCAATTCTTGTCTATATAACCAAGTTCAGTACAAGTATAGCATCTTATGGTTGTATCTTTCTTCCTTAGGTGATGCCTTCTACAGTTTGTTCCTATGTGTCCATATTCTCCACAATAGTGACATATGCACCAAGTATTGTAATCCCAACCAAATATTGCTTTGACAATTTTTTCTACTAGATTGAATGATTTTGATCTACATTTAGATGCCTTGTGTCCTTGTTTCTTGCATTTGTGACATTCGCCTTCAAACTTTGGTTTCTCGTTGCATTCATTGGCTTTGTGACTATGCTGATTGCAATTGAAACATTTTCCATTGAATTTACCTTTACCATTACTCCAACATTTGTTATATGTATGACCTATCTTGCCACAATGATTACAAGTGGGTCTTTGATTCCTTTGGGTACCTTGTTCAGAAGATTCACCTTCTTCCTTGTATCCAAGACCAGCTTTACCGTTTTGCTTATAAAAATTCTGCTCATTTTTCTGATTCAATTGATTCACGTCTGCTTGAGATTTCATCATCCTTTCATTGACTTGTTTTTCAACATTTAGATCATTTTCCAAGCTTTCATTGATTTGCCTTTCAAATCTTAGGTCTCTTCTTAGACTTTCATTGATTTGTCTTTCAATATTCAATTCATTTCTCATTCTTTCACTTTGTGCTTTGAGAATCCTAATTTCTTCATTTGCATTAGATAGTTGATCTGCTACATCTTCATGTTCAAGGGATTGATTTTGAGTTTCATTGTCCCTTCTTTCTATTTCTTCTTGCATCATGTTTCTTTTCTCCATAATTTCACAAAATCTTATTGATTGAGTTTCTTGTTCCAATCTTAGCATCCTTACTTCTTCTTGCAAAGATCCATTCTTTTGTAGAAGTTCTTTGATTGCCTTGTCTGTCTCATTAGCTTCAATTGAACTACTTGATGGGATGAGATCTTCTATTTTTGTTTCAGTATACTGATGATCATTCATTTCTTTTGCAAGATCTTTCCTTCTTTTTAGGGATAGAGAAAGATGCTCTTTTTCTTTTTTGAGTTGTATCATGGCCATTTCCAAATATAGCTTCTCATTCTCAATAGTTTTGTCAAGTCTGAATATCTCCATTGTCCTTGATCTTTGCTCAAGTTGTTTAAACTTTATCCTAAGAACCACAATGCTCTGATACCAATTGTTGGAAATATTTGTGACTGACAAGGTTACTGAGAGGGGAGGGGTGAATCAGTAAACTTAACAAATTTAAACCAATTCAGCATAATAACAAATTCACCATTCATTCATCTTCTTTACTGTACACATGAAAAGATTAACACACTGATTTGGTGACCCAGAAACCTTTCAATTTGAAAGTAAAACTGGGGTGGGGATGATGCCCATGAAACTTCAATACTGCAATATAAAGTTGGCCGGTTAAGGCTTACAATGATCACTTCTAGTGATCTGCCCTATTAGGAGCAAGTAGGACTGCTAGATCCACCTTGTTAGAGGATTTACAAACATACAATGAAGTATGCACTCTGTTAGGAGATTTACAAAAGACTTTTAAGTCTACCCTGTTAAAGGGTTTACAAACTGATTCACCTATTAAGATGAAGCAGTGGATTTGCTTGCAACTAGTTTGCTGATTAGATCTTATGTACTGATCACTTGATGTGATGGATATATCTTTGCTGCTCCTTGATAACCTTGCTGAATACTCTGCTGCTGATTCTCTTTCAATTCACTCAATTACATTCTTACTTCACTATATTGTAAATGGCACAATACATTACATATATACCATTCCAATATTTATAGCAACAAGGTTGGCTGAACACAAGTGGACAAAACATTACTGAGTCAGCCAGATAGTAGAAAACTTAGGTTCCTCAAACTCACTTGGTGACCTTTCGACACTCAGAATCCACTGCAATATACTGCATCATCATGTACTCGGTAAGAGCAGGGGTATGGTCCATACTAATCATTCTGAGTAGCTTGGAACTTGGTAACCACTGGTGACTTGGTAAACATTGTGTCACATGGTAGAAACTAACTCTGACGATTCACTTGGTAAGCACTTAATACTTCTTTTACCTTTCTGTCTTGGTAATCACTAAAACCTTCATTTACCTTCCTGACTCAGTAAACACTAAATCCTTTGTTTACCTTCATGACTCGGTAAATACTAAATCCTTCGTTTACCTTCCTGACTCGGTAAACACTAAATCCTTCGTTTACCTTCTTGACTTGGTAAATACTAAATCCTTTGTTTACCTTCTTGACTCGATAAATACTAAATCCTTTGTTTACCTTCCTAACTCAGTAAACACTACTGAACATACTTGGTAACCAATGAATGCTCGGTATGAACTGTAAACTGAGTGATGAACTCGGTAAGCATTCAGAATCAAATAAGTGTTGTAACTAATGACAAATGTATCATTATTCCAACAATTTGCCCTTCCATCAATTTTTTGGATTTGATCCATTCAATCTAAGGCCTCTAGCAGTGAGCCTGAAGGATTTCTACAAATATTTTCATTGAAAATCTATAATAACTTCTCTGATACTTAAGCTGGAGAATTGAGATTTTTATGGTAGTCTTCTACCTAAAAAATGAACCTTCTTATAGAAAATAAGAATATTTTGAGCTCATATGAAAAACTTATGAAAAATAGCAAGTTTATATAAATAGTAACCACCTTATCTATTAGTCCTTTTTAAAATAGAAATGATTGAAAATAAAATATTTTTGGGTGATGCAAGATTGCTCTTAAACCCAGGATGCTCTTGTATCATTGTAAATTTACAACAAGAGGCTTGGACTATTGTCCTAATGTCATAGATGTAGGAGTTGAGATAACTTATCTTTATGAGATGTAGAGACGCTCATTTCCCCAATTTATAGTACTAGATGCATTATGTTAGAAAGGAGGATAGGGAGGGGATGGTAGAGATGGGGGAGGTGGGGGAGGGAGGGGAGTTAGATAGATATAGGTTAGGAGAAACTCCTAGGGAGCTGTAAGAAGAGAGACACGGTCAAAGATTCAAGCCATGATAGAAGATTTTGAGGAGGAGAGGGAGGAATAGGGGAGGAGGAGCCTAAGAAGGAGGTAGAGGGAGGGGAGTAAGATGGATAGAGGTTGTGAGTATCCCCTAATGAGCTACAAGTAGGAAGACACCATCGTGGAGCTAAATCATTAGGAGGACATTGAGGAGTGGGGGGGGGGAGGGGTAGGAGGCGTATGCTGAAGAGAAGGTGTGATTGATGAGATATAAGAGAGATGAGAGGGAAGAGCCTAGGGGACAACAACATGTGGGGGAGATAGGGAGGATCTAAGGGATTCTTGGATTTGGACATTAGAGGAAGAGGTATAGGGTCTAAGGATAACTATTATAGTTAGAGATCAGTAGTTGGTGGATGTGTCAGTCAAGGGTAATAGGTGAGAGAGATCCTTGAGAAATGATCAAGTAGAGTCTCATCATGAGGTAGAGAGACCAAAATATTATCATGGAGTATACATTTATCTAGTTCTAGTATGTTAGTGAGTGCCTCTATGCTCAAGAAGAATTGGTAGATTAGACTAGCCACTAGTGAGGACACCAATGACTCTCCCTTAGATACATCCTACTCATGAGCAAGGGAGGTAGTATTAGGTCTAGGACTAGGTCTAGGATGATGTCCTTGTGATACATTTAGATGTGTGTGTGTGTGTGTGTGTAGAGAGAGAGAGAGAGAGAGAGAGAGAGAGAGAGAGAGAGATTTATCTTGATTTTGGATCACACATGTACATGTACTTTGATTCATTTTTATATATATATGAGATGTACTACATTCGATTAGTTTTGTTGTGCACTTGTCTCTTTTCATGTTCATGTAGTGGATTTTTATGGATGTTTCAAGACTTGTGTTTATGTTTCCATGTGATATTTCTCATATGTGTCCATGCTCATTCTCATGTTTGTGTTCATGTTTATATGCTCATGGATGTATCTCTCTCATAGATGTTTTTACGTCTCATGTTTTTGGTGTAGACTCATGTTTTGAAAATGTAATACATGAATATATTAGATTTAATGATGGGATTAACCCCTTGTAAAAGTATAAAAGAATAAATAAAGTGGATGTGATTGAAAAGTAACGAAATATGTGATCAAGAGGAAGGATGAGAAGAAATGAATACAGTTACCCAATCCCTTCCAAATTTTTGAAATATTCTATGGAGAATTTTTAGAAATTTTTTGTTTGAGGCCTTAACTTGGTCATTCCCTCGAGGGTAGTATATATAGGACCAATGTTTCTTAATCTTAATTTCTTGCATAATTGCTTAAGTTCCTTATTTTTGAACTACGCTTCATTATTAGTGACAATAGAGAATGGAATACCATAGAAAAAAATGATATGATTGAGTATGAATAGGGAAACATGTTTGCTAGTAGCAATGAATAGTGGAAAACCTTCCACCCATTTCATGAAGTACTTAGTCACTATCATGATAAACTTATGTCCACTAGATGAACTTGGGTGAATCTTACCAACTAGATCAAAGACCCATTAGTGAAAAGGCCAATATGTGATAGAAGGAATAATTTCATGGTTGGGAGCATGAATCAAGTTGCCATGTAATTGACACTTCTTTCAAGATATAGTGTAGTGGATAACAACATCTTGCACAGTTGGCCAATAGTAACCAATGCTAAGCAATTTTTGAGCAAGTGAAAGGCCATTAGAGTGTAACCCACAAATGCTATCATGGACTTTAGCTAACACATTTTTAGACTATTCTATCTCAAGTAGCTAAGAAGTGTTCCATCTAGATCCTTCCTAGTCACCAAAGACAATGATGAAATGTAAGGGATCACAAATGAGTTGACACTTTTTATTGCACATGAGGTTTTTAGGAATAATTTGGTCACATAGATAGGAAAAGACGGTGGAATAGTGAGAGGAGTCATGACCAATAATAGTGTATATAATGTGGTTGTTAGGAGAGTCATAGGTAGGGTGTCATAGTTCTTCCACTAGGAACTTGAGGTGAGACTTATGTTCTTGTAGTTGTAATATAGATGCTAAAGTTGTCATAGTATTTGCAACCATTTTTTTAGTCATATGAGTATGCTATAATGTTACAAATGTCAAATAATTTTGCAAGGCATCAATTAGTGTCTTATAAGGTACTAAATTGTCATCCTTAGTTAGGTACTCATTATTGACTTGTTTAATGACAATAATGGAGTCTCCATAGACATGTAATTTTATGATTCTCCATTTAAGAGCCAATTTAATCCCATTAGTCAAAACCCCATACTTAGTTATATTATTAGTTCATAGGAACAATAGTTTGTAAGACATTGGGATAGTGCAGTCATGAGGTGTGACAAAAAAAATCCTAGCACCAGCTTTGTTTTTCAAATGTGAGCCATAAAAGAATATTTTCTATGCATCTTAGTTACAGACATAATAGAGGCATATGGAAAGTCAATCTTCATTGGAGCACTATCTATAACTGGGAATTCAACTAGTCAATCAACAACTACTTTTCCTTTAATAGCTTTACATTCAACATATTGAATGCCAACTTTTAAAAGAATCATTATCCATTTGGAAAATCAACTTGTAAGTATAGGTTTACTTAAGAGGTATTTTAAAGGATCTATCTTTGCAACCAACTACATGGTATATGAAAGCATATAATGTCTGAGTTTCTAGGATGCAAACACTATTTCTAAGAAAGCCTTTTCAATATTGTTATACTTAAGCTCATAAGACACCAAGGTTTGATAGATATAATCAATGCATCATTCTTTCCCATTTTAATCTTTTTGTGCCAATAAAGCTCCAAGTGTATTTATTTTTGCTGACATATACAAGATACACAATTTCCCTTGAATCATATGAATAAGAATTGGAGGATTTTCTAGATATTGTTGGAATTCTTTAGAATAACTTGGGCGAAGCCGGGGGGGTGTGAAATAGTTATCTAAGGTCCAAATGTATAAATAAAACTATTCAATGCATAGTAGACCCATATCCATCAAACTTTATTATGCATACATCCATTAGACCATAGAACTCTTAAAATTTGTAGGTTATTGTCTTAGGTCCAAACAACTTTGCAAAAATGTAAACATGAAATAGAATAGATTCAATAATACATTTGACACAAGTATTTTACATGAAAATATAATTTGGGAAAAACCATTAGTAACATGCTACTAATTCTCACTCTTCTAAAGTGATGCCCTGTGAAAGGCCTCTTAGGAAAAATAGTCCGCCAAGATAACTAAGTGGGGAAGGGGGGTGAATCAATTATCCAACATCTAAAACATTTATCTTCTTTAAATAAACTTAACCATTCAACCAAAGTAAAGAGAAATCATAATTAAATGTAGAAAGACAATTACATTGGATATGTTTATTATGGAAACCCTTGATCAAAGGGAAAACCCCTATGGGAATGATGCCCACAAGATGATGTACTAATATAAATATTCCTTGTTAGAGGATGGACACTGTTAGGAGTCGATTATAACATTTAGTACAATGAATCCCTATTAGGAGATTCCAAGCCTATTAGGAGTTGTGCTGCAATGTATGCAAGATGAACCCCACTATGCAAACATGCAAATTCAACTACAAGAAGATTTCACTACTCAAATATGTAATGTACTATTATCTTCCTCTTTCCTTTGTTCTACCAACCAAACCAATCACTAGTAGACCTTGAAGACCAAGTCATAAACTTTAGATCCAAATACCAAACCTTAGATCACTCAATAAAACCTCAGCAATGAAGTTTCCTTCATTTCTGTACTACTTTGCTCAACTTCACATTCCACACTCTCTGCTACTTATCATCAAACATAAAACCATATAATTCCATTCCATGATAAAATAAAATGTCCTTCCTTGATATGAAGTCCTAAAACTAATACCCTAAGTTGGTTGTTAGACCTTCTCAATTAATTATTGTAGGACAACATTAAGAACTAGTTACACTAAGAAATAACACAAATCTTCGACCATGAAACTTGAATAACTCTTCATAAACATATATTATGATGATAGAGTTTAGCTATTTCATCACCAACATGTCTATTTCATGTTCTCAACCTTTATTCTTAGAATAACAACTATACTAAGAGATAATAACAAGTTTACTAGAACATGCTTTTGTAAACTCTATCTTAGAATAAACATCACCAAAACTTACATAACTTTTTCTAGACTTAGCCTTTCTTTTTTTGACATTAATTGCATATACCAAATACTCAAAATTATCTCCTATAACCTTGGATAGTGTAAATACTCAACTAGCCATCCATACAAACTTGATATTTTCATTGTTCTTCTATAAGATACCACAAAAAATTGCTATGTTGACATTAGTTAAAAGCTTACTCATGAATGAAACATATCATCTATAATACTCCCCCATAGGAATATCATTAGCATTCATTCTTCCAACCAATCTTCTAACAATCTCCCCCTTTCATATTGATGTCAACATAGACGAAAAACATCTAGTTCTAAGAATACCAACAAAAGATTGTTAATCATCCTTTTCAAATCATCTTCATCAATCATTCTCCCCCATTGATATACCTCAATGTTCTTTTTTTCAAACTATCATTCCATGCTATTCTTATGCCAAAAATATCATACTCATGCTGAACATCTTCCTCAACATAATATTTTTTATGCAATATTCTCCCCCATTGAAATCAATGTCAAAAGTTTTAGCAACCAAAATCTCTGCATCAAACTCTTCAAAGACTGATACTTAGCTTGAGTATCAAAAGAAATTGTTTAAAGAAACATCCAACAAGTGTCCTAGATGACTCTATCCATCATAGATACTCCCCCATATAGGAAGCATTAGTATTTAGTCCAGATGAACAATGGTGCTCTATTACCCTAGACTGATTCACTCTTGTATATTCTACTCTACTATAGGGAGGGATATAACCCCAAGCATACCTTGCAAATACTCAAAAGTCTCTTTGGGAAGAGACTTAGTGAATATATCTGCAATCTTCTCTTTGGTGCTTACATACTCCAATATGATTTCCTTATTTGTAACTTTCTCTCTCAACATGTTATACT
Organism: Cupressus sempervirens; assembly: GCA_028749045.1. Taxonomy (NCBI): domain Eukaryota; kingdom Viridiplantae; phylum Streptophyta; class Pinopsida; order Cupressales; family Cupressaceae; genus Cupressus; species Cupressus sempervirens. The sequence continues at coordinate 111,324,145 of CM053791.1, read as the reverse complement.
TGATAGAAATGTGCTTGATCTTAGAATTCAACACTAGATTCTTAGACATATTTACTATGCTTGTTTTCTCAAATAGTATGACAATAGCTTCATTGATTTCTATCCTTATATCCTTCAATATCTAGTTCATCCAAATGACTTGAGTGTAATTATTTATTGCTACAACAAACTCTACTTCCACTATACATTGTAATGTACAATCCTACTTCTTGCTTAACTAGGAAACCAATATTTCTCCAAGAAAGAAAGCTCCACCATTGGTGCTTTTTTTGTCATCCATACTATCTACCCAATCTGCATCAGTATAAGCACTTAGAGTGAAATCATTATATCTATCATATCATAATCCATACTCTAGTGCTCCTTTCAAATATACAAAGATCATTTTTATTGTTGCATAATGTGCTTCTCTGGGATCATTTTTGAATCTTGCAACAATTCCAACTACATTTTCTATATTCGACCTTATGTGAGTTAGATTTTGCAGTCCTCTAATCATAGATCTATACTTCTTCTGCTCAATAGTAGGTGTCTCATCCTCTGTAGATAACTTGTGTCTAGTTACCATAAGTGTTCCAATAGGTTTACATGTTTCCAATCCAAACCTTTTTAGTAAATCCTTCAAGTACTTAGTTTGAGAAATAAAAATTCCTTCTTTATTTTGTAGAATTTGCAATCCAAGGAAATATTTCATCTCTCCTATCATATTCATCTCTTTAGAAAAAAAATTTCTTTCCTCATCATTGCCTCCAAATATGATATCATCAAAAAATATTACCAAAATCATTAAACCATCATCAATTTCTTTCCAATATAGATTACCATTTACCAAATTTTGTCAAATGTTTTTCCAACCTTGCATACTAGGTTTTGGTTTCTTGCTTTAATCAATACAATGCTTTCATTAATCTACATACTATGTCTTTTTCATCTATCAAAGGACATCCTTTAGGCTACTCAATGTATACCTCTTATTCAAGTTCTCCATTCAGAAATGCTAACTTGACATCCATTTGATATACTTTAAATTTCTTCTATGCTGCATATGATAAGAATAATCTTACTACTTTTGCTCTATCCAATGGAGTATAGGTCTCATCGTATTCTATTCCTTGTTTTTATGAGTAACCTTTACATACCAATCTTGCTTTGTTCCTTACAACTTCTCCCTTCTCATTTATCTTGTTCTTGAATACCCATTTAGTTCCTATCACATTCTTGTTTGCTAGTCTAGGGACCAATTCCCATGTCTCACTCTTAACTATCTAATCCAATTCCTCTTTCATTTCTTGTTTCCAGTAATCATCTTTATATGCTTTATCTTCATTCTTAGCCTCAACTCGAGATATCAAGAAAAATGTTCTTCCTTGACTCTACTTCTTTTCATCACTCCTTTATCTTTTCTTCCAATGATCTACTCAAATGGGTGATTCTTTATCATATTCTTTCCCAAAGTACGAGCTACTATCTCAACTCTTAGCTCTACTAAAGGTTCCAAGCTTTTCTCCTTCCTTGGCTCTCCTTCATTTTTCAAATCATTGTTAGTCTCAAGAAATACTTCATCATTTCTTGTCTTAGTAACAACATCATTATCTAAATTATAATCAACTATTCTATCTTGTATTCTGAATTTTTCCTCAATTCTCACATTTGCACTTTCCATAATAGTCTCTTCTTCATTAACCAATCTAGACTCATCAACACATTCTTTAAAAGATCTTTCCATACTTTCTCTAAATTCTTCAATTTTATTAGATAGTAGACTCTTTCTAGCTTTTCTCAATCTCTCAAGACATTTACTTGAAATTTGACCAAACTCTTTACATGTCTAACAAATAAAACTTTTCATACCTTCGAGTTCTCTATTTGTAAGTAGATCAATACCTTGCTTTATCTTTATGTCTTCTTCTTATTTGGATATATTTTCACTTGTGCTACTATTCCCTTGTATACAATAGAAGGATTCTAGATCTAAAAACTCAATACTCTGCTCTTTACAAAAATCTGATAACTTGCCAAGAATTTCCACTATTTGGGTGTCAAAATTTTTGCAATCAGATGTACAACTATCTTTCCTAAACATGTTTACTATGGATCTCTCAAAGTTGTTAAACTTTATCTTCAAGGATCTAATGCTCTGATACCAATTATTAGAAACAATAATCGACCAAGATAACTGAGAGGGGGTGGGGGAGGGTGGGGGGGGGGAGGGGGTGTGTGGATTAGTTATCCAACATCTAAAACATTCATTTTCTTTTAAAAAAACTTAACCATTCAACCAAATTAAACAACAACCATGATAAAATGCATGTAGACAATTACACCAGATATGTTGACTAGGGAAGCCCTTGATAAGAGGAAAAACCCTAGTGGGAATGATGCCCACAAGATGATGTATAGATATTAATATTCCTTGTTAGAGGATGGACCTATTGGAAATATTATGAAAGACTAAGTTATTGAGAGGGAGAGGTGAATCAGTAACTTATAAAACATAATCCTTAGTTAGCAATTAATCCTTTATGTGAATACTGATCTAATTTCATGCACGAGAAACTAAAAACATTAGAGCATTCATAACACTATTGACACACAATTTGGTGACCTAGAAACATTCTAAATAGAAAGTAAAACTGGGGAGAGGATGATACCCACAAGCTTTAGTACTGCAATATAAAGTTGTCCTACAAAGGCTTATAATGATCACTACAGATAATCTACCATGTTAGGAGGAATATGGATTGCTAGGTCCACCTTGTAAAAGGATTTACAAACATACAGTGAAGTATGCACTTGGTAAAGAGGTTTACTCAAGACTGTTAGGTCCACTTTGTTAAAGGAATTAACTAATCCACCTATTTGGATGAAGCAGTGACTGGTCTCTGATTTGCAACTTGATTTGTTGAATGAGATTCCTCTGAGTGTACAAATCACATGAATCTTTGTTACTCCTTATACTATTGTAGCCTTTGTAATTCACTCTTCTTTGATTATTATTTTACTTTCATGTCATGTCATTTTTGATGTGACACAATACATTACATATACACCAATCCAATTACAAAATTACAAGGCTAGCTACAATACAAGTTTTCACAAATATTACAAAGTTGTCCAAAGTGTAGAAACTTAGGTTCTGGAGACTAACTTAGTGAGGTTTTGATACTCGGTATCCACTGTCAATGCTTGACATCATCATGCACTCAATAAAAATAGAAACTTTATGCATACTGATCATTTCCAAGTAGTTTTGAACTATGTTTGTAGGGGTGACTCAAAAAATACTATGAAACTTGGCATATAAATTGAATTATTTGATTCACACTACATAACTTGGTTAATGCTATCACTAGGAGCTCAATATAAATTGAGTCACTTGGTTAACAATGAGTACCTTGGTTAACACTAGACTCACATCACATCAACTATGAACTTAGTAAGCACTGCACAACTTGGTTTGTAGTGGTAAACTCAACATACATTGAGATGCTTGGTTTACACTATTGATCATCATCATATTAGTAATTGCTCAGTGCAAACTAGAACCTATCCAAAGGACTTGATTGCAACTATAGAACTCAGTAGAAACTAAAATGTTTGGTTAATACTTTTAACTGTACAATATGCTTGGTAGATACTTAAAAACTAAATAAGTGTATGTCACTAATAATAAAGATGACTAAAATGTCAAAAATCTCCACCTTTGGCATTAGTGACAAAAACACTTATCAGTCAAAACTAAATTCAAGAATGTTCACAAACATCTTATAAGTATCACATTATGTTTACAACTTGGTAGAGTATACTATTTTTTAGACTTTTCAAACTTGGTTTTGTAAAAGATGTATTCTATACATGGTAATGCACCCCCATACATAATATATAGTATACTATACATATTTTCACTATACAATATACATTTTCTCTACAATATTTTATTCTTCTTCAATCTTCCTTGAATATTCTCCCCCTTTCTCCTTACATCTTCTTGCATCTTCACCCCCTTTTTGACATTAATGCCAAAGATTTCTGTTATATGTACTTATATAGAAATGCCAAAATGTGACAAGAAATTTGAATGTTTCTTCAGGATAAGTGCCAAGGTCTTGTCCCAATTCTCTTGCAACACCTTGCATATGTGCAACGCAATCTACACTTCTATTGACAATTCTATCATATTCTTTACAATGGAGAAGTTGTTGTCATGGATGAACATTTTTTTATTGTGCAATGTTCTTTTTTAGTGCATCCATGTTTGGGAGAATCATGTTCTAAATATCTATTAGTGTAGATCTTATTCTTGCCTCTTCTCTTAGAAATTTTGCCTACTTATCTATTAGAAATATGATCTTTTTGAAGTGGATAGAGCTTGAACTTGGGTCAATTTTCAATTATTGTGCACTTTCCTTTAGATCCTCATAAATCTTTGACAATTTCTCTTATTTCTTTTGTGAAAATTGATGTATCACAAAGTTTACCAAAAAGTAAAGATAAATTAATGTAGGAGGTCTCTAGAGAGGCTAGAATAGTAGATAATTCTACATGATGAATGGAAATTTGTTGAGCAATAAGTTGTCAAACTTTATTCTCAAACATTTTCTCAGCTTTCTACAACAATTTGTCCTATCCATCCAAATCTTCATTGTATTTATGGACTGCCTCTGCTAACTAATACAAAATTGGTTGAGAAGTATCAACCTCTATGCCTAAAGCCTCTACTAGAATATTCTTTGCATCCTCAATTATCTTGAATTCCTTATGGGTGAACCCACAATGGTAGGTACCACTTTTGGGGGATGAAGAAAATCGTGAAATGATGAAAAATTCATATATTGAATTTTACATATTTTCGCGTGAATGCACTAACTAAGTTTACGTGAACATAAAACAATTATATGTTTGTGTGAACATATTGAGTTTAAATAAGGTATGTTTGCACCAACATACCTTATTAATATGTTCGTGTGAACATATTTTTAATGACAATTTTGCAATTAAAATTCCATTTTTCCATTTGAGATCTTGATAAATTTGGTTTTTTTTTATGTTCGTGTGAACACAATTTGTTTTACATGTTCGTGTAAACATGTTAACTTAAATTTTTGATTGCCAGATTATTTTTCTCATACGTTCCTGTGAACATGTGTTCATGCAAACATGTGTAGTATGTTCGCACTAACATAGTGTTCATGCAAACATGTCAAATTACAAATTTTTGGTGTTGTTTTCTAGAAAACAATGAAATTGGCTCTCTTGACCCCTAAAATTGAGATTGAATGATCTCCTACTCTAAAATAAAAAATTCCAATTTGTGTTGCTTGAAGCAAGCTTTCCAATGACTATAATTATAATACATATTATATTCATTAATACTTTCAAATATGGGTTTAACTCATTATAGGTTCATTATCGATTGAACATCAACTAACTTTGACACTTTGAGAAACGAACTATCACTATTTAAAAATATTGAATTTTAACAAGTACCACTTTTCGGAGGAGAAGAAAAAATTCACATAAATAATTTTTTTTTTAAATTAAAAAATATGGTTACAAAATAGGAATAGAGTACTACAAATTACTAGTTTATGTCATCTTGAAATTATGCATAGTTTTAAAGATGTAGTCACTCAAACATGAGATTTGTTTCAAAAATATTGATTTTGGTGTCAAAATTGGTCAAAATGTGGAACCTATTATTGTGGGATCACCCTTATTTCTTTCCTCTCAAAGTCTTTGTTGCTTGGCTTTCTTTTGAAGAAGTTCTCCAAAAAAATGCATCTAAGATGGATTTATATTTGAGATTTCCCATTTAGGAATGACAATCTCCTCATTAAGATCTATATCTTCTTCCTTCTTTTTGCCTTTTCTCAAAAATTTTGTGCTCGATTGAGGCTTTGTCCCAACTATCCTTGCACTTAATACTTGCATGCTAGGAATGGAAATAATTTTAGATATGGTGAAACTTGCTAAAAAGGTGGATAATGCACTCATTAAAATATTAGTAGTAGAAATACCTGATGTAGCCAAAACTGATGTAGAGGGAAGAGCTTTCTGCTCTATAGATGAAGTGCTTGGTACTTTTATCACTAAAGTATTGAGTTGGACTAGTGCAAAGATTTATTGAGTGCTTGTGCTTTTAGTGTTGGTCACAATCAATCCTACTAAAGCTATCTCTAAGCTTGGTGTTTTCAATGGTTTTCTTGGAGAATGAGGAACTGAGGCTATGACTATTGCAATAATCTTTACTGGGTTAGTCTCCAAAATATCTTGTGCATCTTCCTTGGTAGCTTCCTACCCCTATTCCTCTTCATCATCTACATTATCAATCTCTTCATATTTTTCTTGATCATCATCATCCTTATCACTTACACTAAAAACAAAATCACTTAGTTTGTGAAGAAGATAAACATTCTTCCATGTCTTTGTAGGGTTTTGGAATAGTATAAGACAAGTATTGAATCTCAAAGTTAATTTCTTTTCATATTTCTTCATAGATTCTTTTACCTCCTTGTCATCCAAATTTGGCATGAGTTTCCTTAGAGTCTGATATCTTTTGTAGTTTTCATGGCATGTTCCCATCTTGGCTTAATCTTTTCCATTAAAGCATTAGGAATCTACTAAGCTAGCTGGTCAGGTGAGTACTTCCACTTACCCATCTTGGATATTAATATATCTTCTATTTTCTTCTACTCCTATGTAGTCTTGGTCTCATATTTTAGTGCCTTGAAATTTTTAATGCTAGATCTTTATTCTAATTCTTTTATCCTTTCTTCAAAGGCGAGTGGAGACCTCTTGAAGATTATGTCTTCTCCTTTGTCCACTTTCTTCCTAGAGGATCTCCTTGTAAACAAAATAGTATATGTCTTAATAGGAATGGTAATAATTACCTTACCTTTATTCTTTATTGCTCTTCTTCTTCTAAATTTTCTTCATCTTCTACTTCTTCATCCTCTCCTTTTCCTTTAGTTAACAAAAGAGTGGAACTAGTTTTTAGTTTGGCAATTCTCTTCTTACCCTTGTTAATTATCCGAGGAAGTTTGATTTCTATTTCAATTCTATCCTTTGTCTTAGTATAGGTGCCAAATTAAGTATCCTTAGGATCAAAAGGCTCATTTATTAATGCCCAATTATGTCTTTGGTTTCATGAATATTCATCGCATAACCTAGTGGTTTTACCCATGCTATTCTTGTGCTAACTGCTTGAATGTATACTTTGTCACTATCAACCATGAAACACACATCAAATTTTTAATCTTCAAATAACTTCCTTGTAATCTTGAATCAATTATTCATCTTCTCTTTGAATGCGTCAAAGTAGTTGTCCATAATGCTTGTATAGTTCTCTCCCATTTTAACAATATACTCATTAATCTAATATAGAATTGGTACATCTTTTCTCCAAAATATAATACCTTTTAATGGGAAGAAATTCTAAGCATCAAATAATAAAAAAACTCAAGAGTGAACTGACCTTACATGGATTATTTTGAGAAGTTTTTATGCTCTCTATGTTCTTATTAAACTGATTTAGAAGTAATTCAGTAAGGTCAAGTGACAGATTATTTTGGCCACATTGTATGTCATATCAATGACTTCACAAGATACACTATTCAACCTGATTGAAATGTAGATTTTGTGAGCTATGACATGTATGCCAAACTTTAATTCCATGTTAGTGACATAGCTTATATTCATTCCCCTTCCATCCCACTTGGTAGGGATTTTCTTCCCTAATTTAACCTGGCCTAATGTTTTAATCATTTTTTTTTTTGCCAACATTAGAAGACTAGTAATTCTATGGATCATCTTCTTAGTTATCAAAATTGGTTGTTCCAACCATAGCTAACTATTGTTCACATGACTAAGGATAAATCTTATCCATTTTACTTGAAAATCTTGTGGCATATGAGGAATGTGAGTTAAACCTTTTGTCTCAAGATGTTGATGCTCAAGTTTCAACACACAATCAATGCATAACTCCATCAAACATTATCCATCTCTAGTATTCTGACATCTTTAATAGAACATTTTAAATGCAAAAAAATATCATTAATTAATAGTACCTTTGAAGGGATTTTTGACTCCTCTCCACTTAGATCTAGGGTTTCTGCAATGACAGGAGCCAACTTAACATTCAGTGCCTTCCATTCCACACCTTGAACCAATGTGTCTGAACCTTTCTTTGATTTATTATTGGTGGATGCCACCTTCACTTGGTAGGGTTTGAGAGAATACAAAAAATGGTAGTAAAAATTTACTCAAATCACTTGAATGCTAAGAAGATCACTCTACACAAATAGCTCTTAAAAAATTGCAGTGAGAAATGACTTTGATTTCACCTTTTTATCATTTTTTTCCTTTTGATCACCATAAATGCCTGGTATGATTTTTCACTCATGTGAAATACTATCATCCACTTTACTTGCATTGAGTACACATTAGTCCTCCATGACTCATTAACTACATAAAACTTAGTTACTCTAACCTTGCTCAATAGAGTCTATAACCCAACCTCACTTGGTAAAAATAGTCTCGATAGTGACTACCTTCTCTTACTTAGTGATCCCTTTGCATCTTAAATTATCATATGGATCTTTCATCCTATCAAATGGAGCTAATATTAGACGTCTTCTTTAGTATCCTAGTTCTAGTTATCCTTTGAGAAATCAAGTGGAAATGGTGGAGTCACCTAATTCTTGAGTGACTTGATCAAAATTGCTTGGACCTACACTTTTAGAGGATTTTGGAACACATTACTATCTCATCTACTTTTTGATGTTATCAGCCTTTTCCTTCTTTCAATCTTCAATTCTTCTAGTTTTCATATAGTTCTTGGCAAAATGACCATGTTCTGTACAAATGAAACATCTTATGGTAGTATCTCTTTTTCTCATGTGATGTTTCTTATAATTCATTCAAATGTGTCCAAATTCTCCATAGTAATGACATATGTATCAAGTTTTGTAGTCCCAACCAAATATAGCTTTTATAATGTGTTCTGCTAGATTCAATATCTTAGTTTTACATTCTGGTGACTTGTGTCCATGTTTCTTACATTTGTCACTTTTGCCTTCAAAATTTGGTTTTTCTTTGCATTCATTTGCTCCATGACCATGCTGATTACAATTGTAGCATTTTCTATTGAATTTTGCTTTCCTATTGCTCCAACATTTAATTGATATATGACTTATCTTACCACAATGACTACAAGTGGGTATTTGATTCTTTTGAGTTTCCTGCTTGAATGGTTCACCTTCTTTAGTATATCCAATTCTTGCTTTCCCTTTTTGTCTTTAATGACTTTTCTCATTCAACTAATTCATGTCTGCTTGAGATTTCATTATCTTTTAGTGTTTAGATCATTCTGCAATATTTCATTCTCTGATCTTAGATTCATGATTTCTTCATTTTCATTAGGAAGCTGATCAATAAAGTATACTTGTTGAAGGGATAGGTGTTGCATTTCATTATTCTTTCCTTTGATCTCTTCTTTTATCTTATTTTTCTGTTCTATGACTTCACACAATCTTACAGACTAAATTTCTTTCTCTCTTCTTAGTTTTCTTACTTCTTCTTCAAGAGTACTATTCTTTTCAAATAGTTCTCTAATTGCTTCATCAGCTTCATCTAAATTGCTTGAATGAATATCTTCAATTCTTTCTTCAATGTAGAGTTCATCATTCATCTGGATTGCAAGATCTTTTCTTCTTTTCAAGAATTTAGAGAGTTACTCTTTTGCTTTCTTGAGTTGTCCAATAGCTAATTCCAAATCTAGCTTCTCATTGTCAATAGCCTTGTCAACTCTAAAAACTTCCATTGCTTTTGATCTTTGCTCAAGCTGTTTAACTTTTCTTGGAGAACCACAAAGCTCTAATACCAATTTTTTGAAATATTATGAAAGGCTTTGTTACTAAGAGGGGAGTGGTGAATCAATAACTTATAAAATTTAATCCTTAATTAGCAATTAATCCTTTATGTGAATTTTTATCTAATTACATGCATGAGAAAATGAAAACATTAGAGCATTCATAACACTTTTGACACACAATTTGGTTACCTAGAAGCCTTCCAAATAGAAAGTAAAATTGGGGTGGGGATGATACCCACAAGCTTTAGTATTGTAGTATAAAGTTGGCCTATTAAGGCTTATAATGATCACTTTTGATGATCTACCCTATTAAGAGCAATAAGGACTACTAGGTCCACCTTGCAAAAAGATTTACAAACATAAAATGAAGTATGCACTCAGTAAAGAGATTTTCTCAAGACTATTAGGTCTATCTTGTTAAAGGATTTAACTAATCCACCTATTATGATGAAGTAGAGGCTGATCTCTAATTTGCAACTTGATTTGTTTAATGAGATTCCTTTAAGTGTACAAATTACCTTGCTATGATAGATGAGTCTTTGATGCTCCTTATACTCTTGTAACCTTTGTAATTTTCTCTTCTCTAATTATTACATTACTTTCATGTCATGTCATTTTGGATGTGACACAATACATTACATATATACAAATACAATTATAGAATTACAAAGTTAGACAAAATACAAGTTTACAAAAATATTACAAAGTTGGCCAAAGTGTAGAAACTCAAGTTCTGAAGATTGACTCAATGAGGTTCTAATACTTAGCATCAACTATAAATTCTTGGCATCATCATGCACTTAGTAGACTTAGAAGCTCAGTCCATACTAGTCACTTCCAAGTAGTCTTGAACTCAATTTGCACTAGTGACTTAGCAAATACTATGAAATTTGGCATATAAACTAAATCATTTGATTCACACTACATAGCTCGGTCAATGCTATCACTATGAGCTCAAAATAAATTGAGTCACTTGGTTAACACTGAGTAGCTTGGTTACCATTAGACTCACATCACATCAATTGTGAACTTAGTAAGCACTACACAACTTGATTTGCACTAGTAAATTTGGCATACACTAAGATGCTTAGTTTACACTTCTAATCATCATCATATTAGTAACTTCTTGGTGCAAAATAGAATCTATCTAAAGGACTTAGTAATAACTATAGAACTTGGTAGCACTTGAAAATGCTTGGTTAATATTGTTAATTGTACAATATGCTCAGTATATACTTACAATCTAAATAAGTGTATGTCACTAATAATAAACTTGACTGGAATGTCAATAGGACCTTGTTAGGAATCTATTACAACATCTAGTATAATGAGTCTTAGGTAGGAGATTTTGAATCCCTGTTAAGAGATTCCAACCTTGTTAGGAGTTGTGGTACAATGTATATAAGATGAGCCCACTGCCCAAACATGCAATTTAACCTAGAAGAAGAGATCATTACTCAAACATGTAATTTGCTATTATCTTTCTCTTTCCTTTCTTCTATCAACTGAACCAATCATTGTCAAACCCTATAGACTAGGTGACAAACCTCAAATCCAAATACCAAACCTTAGATCACTCAATAAAACCTTGGTAATGAAGTTTCCTTCATTTTTGTACTGCTATGCTCAACTTTTCATTATGCACTCTATGTTTCTTATCATCAAACATAAAACCATATAATTCCATTACATGATAAAGGAAAATGTCCTTCCCTTATACCAAGTCCTAAAAATAATTCCCTAAGTTAGCTATTAGACCTTATAAATTAGTTATTATAGGACCACATTAAGAACATTAGGACCACATCATCACCAAGATATCTTTGTCATGTCTTCAAACTCAATTCTCAAAATAACAACTTTGCCAAGAGATATAACAAGTTTACCAAAACATGCCTCTGTAAACTCTATCTCAAAAAATACATCACCAAAACTTACATAACTTCTAGACTTATCATTTCTTCTTCCAATGTTAATTAAATATACCAAATACTCAAAGTATCTCCCATAACCTTGGCTAGTGTAAACACTCAACTAGCCATCTATACCAACTTGATCTTTTCATTGTTCTTCTTTTAGATACCACAGAAAACTTCTATGTTGATATCAATGACAAAATCTATCATGAATATAACATATGATCTACAATACTCCCCCATAGGAATATCATTAGCATTCTAATCTTTTAGCAAGGCTAACCCTATTAAATATTATAATACACACAATTAAATGTGACTTGGTTAGAGGATTTCAATCATGCTATTAGGAGTGAGCCTTGTTAGAGGACTTTAGACCATTCACTTGGAATGTCACCTAGCTAAAGGATTTACAAATGATTGTTAGATCAACCTTAATCCAAAACATTCAACCTAGACTAATACAATGATTAGAAAGCAATAGTAAGGCTTGACCTAATAAGAAATTCAAAATCACTTGCAAATTACAAATCTTTTTTTTAATCATCCATTCTTATTGGATTTTACACACTTTAGCTTTGATATCCTGTTAACCCTTCAAACATTGATACTCTTAAGCCTTCCTTCTTTACATGCCAATTGAAGTCTCTTCTATTTGGCCACTAAATGAAGCAATACCCTAGACTCCTTGTCTTCCTTAGGTTCTCACACATGACAACCTTTGCCTTTGACTAGTTATCTCTATAAATAGAGATTTAAGATATTTTTCTATTTAACCACAATAATCTATTTTAGGGTTAGGTAGGATTAGGTAGGATACAATGAATCTACCAAATTTTCCACTTTGTTCCTCTAGAAACTTCTTCTTCAATCTTTCTTAAATTTTCTACAAAATAGTTTAACTTGAACTTTGTGTCACCCTCTCATCCTAGTTATCTCCACACTTCACACAATTCAAGAAAACAAAATAGTTGCATCAAATTAATCAAATCTATGATTTAACATGAATACTAGCACACAACATCAATATGCTATCACTCAGCTTCTGCCAGCACTATTTCAATCAACAAATAGTAAAGTTTACTAATTCTTGGCACCAACTAAACTTTACTTAGCTTACACTATGTTTACTCGGCATACACTAAATCTTTTATTTTCTTAGCTCTAACTAATTTTTTTCTTGGCTTGCACTAACTTTTCTTGGCACCTATTGTGCAATTGGTCATGCTTGGCAAACACAATTCTTCTTACTTGTTCTTCTAGACTTAATTAGTGTATCCAACCTCTGTAGCCTTAAGTAAATAAACAATAAACTATATCATCACTATCTCAACTCATCATTGTATTCCTATTTCATATCATTGCTCAACATTTCCTCTAGGTTCTTGTGTTATTTCATTTGATCAAATCTTTTTCATCAATCAAACAAATGATGGTACTCAAATCAACTAACCAATTGTCTTACTAGCAGGTAGCATGTTTGACATCAATGACAAAAAAAAATTGAAATACATCCTCATTCTTGTATCAATATTTTCTCAATAATCTCCCTATTTGGCATCAATGGTAAACCAATACCAAAAATAACAAAAGGAAAATAATTCCTCATATTGAAATCTCTCCCTATATTAGTAGCTTTCATTTTCTGTATACACTACAAAATTTTGTTATGTCCTGATCAATAGGAAATCTACTATTTTATATGACTCCCTCCATTAGTCAACTTGTAGGGTTTCTCCTTTTGATATTCTCTAATCACTCCCTCTTTTTGGTGTTTAATTACTTACTTCTTTCTCTCCCTGAGTAGATATTTCATATTTGTTTATCCTTCTAAAGTATTTCTCCCTCTTTCTCACTTTTCTTGGTATTCTTAATTTCTCTGTCTTTGACAATAGTGCCAAAGACTTGTCATCTTACCATGCAAATGTTAAAAATTTAGGTTTCTCCCTCTGTCACCTTTCATTGTGACTATAAATCTTATAATTTGGCTCCTTCATTACTTTAGGAAGCTAATATCCACTACATCAAATTGTAAGATATGTCATTCATCTCACTTGATGTAGGGCACTACTCATGCTTCTTAAGTAGCTTTGAGTAGGGGTATCACCCATAGTTTACCTCTTATATAGTGTGGTATTCACATATTATGGTCCTAACTTCTTTGTCTTCAACTAACTTTCTCATGTAATGATACTTGATTGCAATGTGCCTAGTCTTTGTGTGCATTATAGGGTTCTTAGATATATTTATAGAACTTGTATTATCACAATAAAGTACCATAGGTTAATGGATTTCCTCCTTCATAACTTTGAGTAGTTCTTTAATCCATACAATGTTTGTATAATTTATTGTAGAATCCACATATTCATTTTCAATGGTAGATTGGAATATGCAATTTTGTTTCTTGCTGGTCCAACTGACCAACTTCCTTCCTAAGAAAAATGCTTCTCCACTAGTCCTCTTTCTGTCATCAATGTTTCCACCCCAATCAACATTAGTGTAGGCTCTTAACTCAATTTTCTCATTTTTCTTATAGTATAGACTATAGTCTTATGTTCATTTCAAATATCTCATCATTCTCTTAATAGCTATGTAATGATTCTCCTTAGGATTAGTAGAGAATCTTGAAACAATCCTGGCAAATAATGTAATGTAAGGTTTGCTATGTACTACATATTGCAATTTTTCAGTCATAGACATATATAATGTTTGATTTACATCAGCAAAATCATCATTCTTTGATAACTTGTATCTTATCACCATCAATATGCTAACTAGTTTAAAATTTTCCAATCCAAATGTTTTCAATATTGCCCTCGCATACTTAGACTTAGTGATGTATATACCATATTTCATCTTATATACTTGCAAGCCAACAAAGAACTTGATCTTTCCAAACATAGACATCTCAAATTCTTTATTCATTTCATTTTCAAATGCCTTAATCCATCTTGACCTCCATATATGATATCATCAACAAAATTTTCAGCTAGTAAAATATCTTTACCTCTTTTGTCTTCAAGTAAAAATTAGTGTTATCATTAGTCCTATAAAATCCAATCTTCACAAGATAATTGTGAAGCCTTTCATACCATGCTCTTGGGGCTTGGTTTAAGCCATATAAATATTTGTGTAGTCTACATACCATGTTCTTATTCTTAGCATCAACAAATCCTTCTACTTATTCTATGTAAACCTCTTCTTCTAATATGTCATTCAAAAATGTTTACCTCACATCCATCTAATAAAACTTGAAGAGTTCTATCCCTTCTTCCTGTGCATACCCCTTGCAAACTAATCTTGGCTTATTTCTTGTGACTTCACCATTTTCATTTTTAAAACTTATTTCTATACACCCACTTGGTTCCAATCACATTTAATGGCATAAAAATAAATAAATAAATTAAGTTATTTAATTAAAACCCTTTATCTTAATTAAAAATATTTAATTAAGGAATCCCTCCCAAAAATGTCTAAATCTTATTTAAACATTATTTCTTTATTTATTAATTATTTAATTAATAAAGTGACCAAAAAACCCAAAATAAATAAAAAAATTATTTTTTGCCCAAAACTTAGCCAATTTCCTTAAGACCACTAACCTCTTCCAAAATCTTCTAATCCTTCTTTAATTTTGATTAAAGGCTAATCCCATCATTTCCTACCCCTAATCCCAACTCAAATTATTTAATTAAGATTAAATATTAATCCTCATGTTTATTAAAAAAGTTTTAATAAATATCTCCTCAACCCAAACCCTTGAAATAAATAAAACTTTATTTATTTCCTAAAAATCTAATTTATCCTCATCCTAAGAAGTTCTAGACTCTTCTAGAAAGTCTTCATCCTCATCCTAGAAAATTCTAGACTATTCTAGAAAGTCTTTATCCTCATCCAAAGTCTAGACTCTTCTAGAAGATGTCTTTAAACCTAATCCTAATCCTCTCCTAACCTTGTCACATTCGCTAAACATGGGTTAAAACTTACTAACCCAAGCTAAAAGTTAACAAATATCTCCTCCTTCACCCACCCTCATTAAATGCCATCTACTTGCCTATCCCTAAGCTAATCCTAAACCATCCTAATCCATCCTCTGATCATTTGCACAAGCCCAAGCAAGCTTAAAACCCTCCTAATCAAGCCCAAGTCGAAATTGCTCTCATCTCCCTCAAAATATCTCAACCATAAAACTTTATGAAGTCCACTAGGCCATAAATGACTCTTCCAAGCCCTTGTATTGCTCTTACAAGCCATTATGAGGGTCTTTATGAAGATTTTATCCCTTGAGCCTCCTTTGTTGACTCATCCTTCCCCTTTCCTCCATCCTCTCACCCTGTGACATGTGTCACTCCCTGATTGGCTGTAAGGAAGCACAATCCATGTGCTCTCTTCTCATGCAATCTGAGCCCTCCATGAGCTTTTTCCCATTCTTGCATCTTAGCTCTCAATCCCTCAAGCCTCTTGCCTATAAATTAGATCCTTCCCCTTTGAAAAATAACACAATCCATGAAGTAAAGTCATAATGCCATTTTAAGAAGCCATTTTACATCAAAACCATACACTCACACCCAAATTCTAACTCCATTTGAAGCCCTTTTTGAAGCATAAAGCTTGAGCATACATCCTATCGACTTAGACAAAGCTACTCAAAAAGAGAGCTTCTCATTGAGAGAGCCCATTAATGGCTCATATTCTCAATTGAGAGCTCATCTTAGTCTATCTTGAAGTTTATGAATTTTTTTTAGTTTGTAGAAGCTTTATTTAAATTTAGTTTCTATTAGCATACTAACATTGCTCATATACATTAGTTACTCACAAAAATTAATCCATAGATCTCTTAGATGTCTTAAAGATCTAGTTACTATTGATACTTAGTAAACAAATGTTGTAACTTGGTAAATCAAACTATTACTTATCTTCAAGAATTCATGCATGCAATTGAAAATAGAATGAACACAAGAGACACTAGTTTTAATGTGGAAACCCAATATGGGAAAAATCACCAAGTAACTAGTCACCAATTTATCGCTCTTCTGAGGTGAGCCCTATTAGGAGCCAACCCTATTAAAGGTTACAATACACACTGTTAGGTGTGACCCTATTAGAGGATTTAATCAACCTATTAGGAGTGGCCTAGCTAGAGGTCTTTAGAAAAATTCAACTAAACTATCACCTTGTTAGAGGATTTATAAAATGGTTGTTAAACCAACTCTGTTAAGAGATTTGAAATTAGTACTACAATGGTTAGAAAGAAACAATGAATTGACCTAAACAAGATGCAATTGAATTTGCTGGCTACAAGTCTCTATTTAGCATCATTAGATCCTCCTTGATCAAATATGGCTCTACTGCTCCTCAATGATCTCTGATCATCCTTCAAATTCACTTCCACAATAATCAATCTTCATATCACATTAATTCCACACACTTCCACACACTTAGAATTTGCAACTTGACCTCTTACTTATACCATTCTGATTGTCAAGTCAGCCCATTTACATGTTACATTTACCAATAAATGTTATTTCATAAAATAATAAAATCCTTTACTGGCCGACCCTGCTTAGTAAATACTGCTTCGATAAATTTCCTGAGTTAACCTTCTTGACTCAGTTAATATTGCAATATCTATAAAATCCTTTACCTGCCAAGTTTACTCAATAAGAACTAAATTCCTTCATGAGAGCTCAGTAACAACTACTTCTGCCACATTCCCTTTGATGACCGAGTGAGCTCGGTAAGAACTATTTCTACCACATTTCCTTTGATGATCGAGTGAGCTTGGTAGATTCTGTCCTTTTACCTCACTAACCATTTGAGCTTAGTAAACATTGTCTTTTGCCTTGCTGACCTTCTGAGCTTGGTAGACACTTTTCTTTGCCTTGCTAACCTTCTGAGCTTGGTAGACACTGTCTTTTCCCTTGTTGACCTTCTGAGCTCAGTAGACACTATCCTTTGCCTTGTTAAACTCTGAGCTTGGTAGACACTGTCTTTTGCCTTGCTGATCTTCTGAGCTTAGTAGACAATACCTAATGACTGATATGACATTTGTGTGACATTAAAGACAACACACAATTTGAACAATTGTATCCAATAGTTCCTTCATAGGTCCAGCCTCATATACCTTTACATATACATCAAATTTAGTATTGGCACTTTCCACAACTTTGTTAGTGTTAGTATTTAAACACTTCAAAAGCTTTACTTTCCACAACTTTTTTAGCATTAGTATTTAATTTACCATTCTTCAAATATTTAAAAATTTAGGACTTGCTTCCAAATACCTTAAAATATTTTACATTGGGTGAGTATCGATACCATAATTCAAAAGGTGTTGAATGATTACCTTTCTTGACTTACACATGATTCAAGGTATATACAATTGTTCTTACAAAATCTCTCCTCTATTTCAAAGCAACATTTTTCTCCATCATGAGTGTCCTAGCATAGTCCATTATATATATATATATATATATATATATATATATATATATGTTTCTCCTTTTAACAATTCCATTTGTGGAGGAGTCCTAGGTGGGGATGTCTATCTTTTTATTCCTCTATCATTACATAACATCTCAAACTAATTTGATGTAAATTCTCCTCCTTTGTTAGATCTAAAAAAAATTAGGCTTTTGCCCATCTCCTTCTCAACTTTAGCTAACTACCACTTAAACATTTGGAAAGAATTAGATTTTTGTTTTAGAAAAATAACTGTCATCATCTTGGAATAATCATCAAAAAATAGAATAATGTACTTGTCACCCTTGTAGCTTTGCACATTAATTGGTCCACACAAGCTAGAATGAAAAATATCAAGAATTTCTTTAGAGGTGTGAATCTTTCTCTTAAAACTAGATTTTTTCATCTTTCCCAACTGACATTGTTTTCAAATTATATTGTTAGGTTTTTCTCAATTTAGGAAAACCTCTCACTCTTTTCATGTTACTAATACTAATCAAGTTATCAAAGTTAACATGATATAACAACTTGTGCTATAATCACACATTATCAAATTCTAAAACAAGACAAGTAGAATCATTCATATCAAGATAAAATAGATTACCTCTAATATAATCACCTTTCCCAATTCATTTCCCATTTGTGTCATAGATCTTAGCTATATTGTTCTCAAACTCAACTTTGCAACTTGAACTATTTGGTTGTGACACACTCAAAAAATTATAGTTAAGTACTTCAACATAATAAGAATTGTCACACAAGATCCTTTCTATGAGTTTGATAGATCCTTTTCCTTTTATCAAAAAGGGTGCATCATTACTGAACCTTACACTATTTCCATCATAATAATTTAGGGTAATGAACTTAATTTTATCTTCATTCATGTGATGTGAACATCCACTATCAGTGATCTATCTATCACTCTTATTCACATAAGACACCAATACAGTTGCCTCATCCTGATCAGATTTCATTGCAACATACACCACTTCATCATCATGGTCATCAGATCCATCTCTAGTTTCCTCTTCTACAATGTAACAAAACTTCTTTCTTTTACCTTAGTAATCATTGTCATCCTCATCTCTTTTAGTTCTATTTTTTTCTCAACTTATATTCTTCTTCTCAAGACATCTAGCAGTAATAGGACCAACCTTGTTTTAATTAAAACACATGATAGGTAACTTACCTTTGAGGTTTTCTCTACCTCTATAAAATCTCCTTGCTAGTAGTGCTTCATGTTGTTCTACATCATCCTCATCTATATCACTATCATTAGAAACATATTTGACCTTCTTCTTCTCTTTAGGCTCCTTTATGATAGTTTTTTTTAAAAAGTAGATTCAACATTGTTAGATTTGAAGTTATCAAAATTAGAGAGCTCAATGGAAGTGAACCTACCTTCCAAACCTTCAAGGGTCAAATTAGAACCTAGTATATACCTCAATTCTTATATAGTAGAAGATCTAATAGCATAGATGGGTAGTAGTGTTCTTAATACTTGCCTTGATATAGTATCATTATTTATCTTACTAGTAGCTCCTCTTATAGCATTAATAACATCTTTTATTCTAGAGCAATATTGAGCAACATTATCACCTTCTTGCATCCTCATATCATTAAACCTACCTCTAAGACTTTTAGATTTGGCTCTCAAAACATTTACATCTCCTCCATAAATGGTGTGAAGAAAATCCCACATGTTCTTTGTATAACGATAGCCCTTTATGTCATTGAACTCAGCATAACTTAGGGTAGAGGCAATCTCCAACTTTTTTTGATTATGTTCTTTCTTCTATTTTAGATTATTAGTAGTTAGTACTCTAGTAGGGTTGGCATGCTTAATGGAGATGGTAGATTGTTCATGGTCTCCAAGCTCTCCTAGGAGTAGCTTCATTAGACTTTTCCATGTAGGGAAGTTCTCCTTCTTAAGCTTGGGTACCTCTATTTTTGACATCTTCAACTTTTTCTTATAGTACCTTCAAACTAGTCCTCTTAAGCACTATGGCTTTGATAATAATTGTTGGAATTCTTTTGAATAACTAAGATGATGGGGGGGTGAATTAGTTATCCAAGGTCCAAATGTAAAATTAAAAATTTTCAATGCTTAGTAGATTCATATCCATAAAACCCTATTATGAATGCATCCATTAGATAATACAACTCTTAAATTCTGTAGGTTACTATCCAATGTCAAAACAACTTTGCAGAAATGTAAACATGAAACATAATAGATTCAATAATGTATTTGACATAAGGATTTTATGTAGAAACCCAATTTGGGCAAAACTATTGGTAAATTCTAATAATTCTCACTCTTATGAAGTGATGCCTTATTAAAGGAAAACATTGTTAAATGTTACAATACACACTGTTAAATGTGACTATGTTAGAGGATTTCAATCACCCTATTAGGAGTGATACTTATTAGATGAATTTAGATGATTCACTTGGGATGTCACCCAATTAAAGGATTTACAAATGACTTTTAGGTCAACCTTAATATAAAGGATTTACCCTAGAATGGTACAATGATTAGAAAGTAACAATAAGGCTTCATCTAATAACAAATTATAGCTCACATGTAGATTACATATCTCTATTTCAGTCCTCCATTCTTCTTTTCTTTCATACACTTCAACTATGATAGCTTATTCACCTTTCTTCCTTTGCATGAAAATTGTAGTCTCTTCTATTCTACCATTGAATAAAGCAATACCCTAGACTCCTTATCTTCGTTAGGTTTGTTGACATGTTAGTCAAGTTTGTTAGTAGTGACACACACTTATTGAAATTGTAAATAGCTATCAAGCTCATTTTATAGTTCTTAGTGTTCTCCATGTAATTTAGTTACTACTAATTTTATTAGTGGTTACCAAGCAGTGCAGTGTTCATCAAGTTTGTAGTATATACGATGAAAGTTTAGTGTTAACTGAGCTTTCTAGTGTTAACCAAAAGACTCAGTTTATATCAAGCTTGACATGAAAATGTTTACCACATCATACAATGTAAACCAAAAGACTCAGTTTATATGATGAGTTTCATAATTTCTACCAAGTCACTAGTGTAGATTGAGTTTAGGACTACATAGAAGTGATTAGTATGGACCAAACTTCTATGTTTACTAAGTGCATGATGATGCCGAGTATTGACAGTGGGTGCCGAGTACCAAAACCTCACCAAGTCATTCTTTAGAACCTAAATGTCTTCATGTGGGTTGACTTTGTAACATTTGTGGTAACTTGTATGATGGCCAACTTTGTAATTTGTGTAATTGGATTGATATATATGTAATACATTGTATCATATCCAATGCATGATGTATGGATGTACATAAGGTGTGGAAGTATAAATGTGAATTAAATCAATTAAAAGAAAAAGGAGTGAATTGTAAAGCCCATAATAGCATAAGGAGTAGTAGAGACATATCTATCACATAAAGGTGATCAATACACAAAGAAATCTCATTCAGCAAACAAAGTTGCAGATTAGAGATCTACTACTACTTCATCCTAACAAATGGATCAATCAAATCCTTTTACAAGGTAGACCTAATAGTCTTTTGTAAATATCCTTATTGAGTGAATACTTAATTGTATGTTTGGAAATCCTTTCACAAGGTGGACCTATCATTCCTTATTTCTCTTAATAGGGTGGATCATTAGAAGTGGTCAATGTAAGCTTTAACAGGCTAAGTTTATATTGTAGTACTAAAGTTGTGTGTATCATCTCCACCCAAGTTTTACTTTCTATTTGGAAGGTTTCTGGGTCACCAAATCTTTGTGTTTTAGTGTTATGAATCCTTTCAATTTCTTGTGCATGCAATTAGATCAAAATTTATATTATGGATAAATGCTAATTGAATGGTTGGATTAATGCTTGAAATTGTTGAAGTTTTAGAAGTTACTGATTCACCACTCCCCTCTCAATAACTTATCTTACTCTTGAATATTTCCAACAATTGGTATCAAAGCTTTTGGTTCTTAGGAGAAAGCTTAATAGCTTGAGCAAAGATCAAAGCCATGAACATATTTAGACTTGAAAAATCCATTGATAATGAAAAGTTGGAATTAGAAATGGCCATTGCCCAACTCAAGAAAGTGAAGGAGAAACTCTCTCAATCATTGAAAGGAAGAAAAGGACTTAAAAATCAAATGAATGATAATATCAACATTGAAGAAATAATTTAAGACTTTCATCCTTCAAGTAGCTCAGATGAAGTGAATGATGCAATCAAAAAACTCCTAGAAAAGAATGGTTCCCTACAAGAAGTATGAAACCTAAGAAGAGAACAAGAAATTTAGTCAGTAAGGTTATGTGAAGTTTTGACGTAGAGAAACAAGATAAAAGAAGAGATGGAAGGAAGGAACAATGAAATCCAAAACCAATCCCTTCAGCAAGTAGACCTTATTGATCAGTTTTCTAATGCAAATGAAGAAATCATGAGCCTAAGATTTGAAAATGAAAGAATGAGGAATGATCTAAATTTTGAAAGGAAAATCAATGAACTAATGAAAAATGTTTTGAAATCTAAAAGAAAAATCAATGAAAATTTGAGGAATGATCTAAACTTTGAGAATAAAATCAATGAAAGAATGATGAAATCTCAAGTAGACATGAATCAATTGAATGAGTAAAACCTCTATAGGAAAAAAGGGAAAGCAATAATTGGATATATAGAAGAAGGAGAATCATCCTAGAAAGGAGCTCAAAGACTTACA
Source organism: Cupressus sempervirens (assembly GCA_028749045.1). Classification (NCBI taxonomy): domain Eukaryota; kingdom Viridiplantae; phylum Streptophyta; class Pinopsida; order Cupressales; family Cupressaceae; genus Cupressus; species Cupressus sempervirens. The sequence goes on along the minus strand of CM053791.1, from coordinate 111,301,175 downwards.
TGCAGTCATTATGGTAAGATAGGTCATACATCAAACAAGTGTTTGAGTAATGGAAAAGAAAAATTCAATGGAAAATGCTACAATTGCAATCAGCATGGTCATACATCTAATGAATGCAAAGAGAAACCAAGATTTGAATGCAAATGTCACAAATGCAAAAAACATGGACACAAGTCATCAGAATGCAAAACCAAGGTATTGAATATAGTAAAGCAAATTGTAAATGCAATATTTGGATGGGACTACAACACCTAGTGCATATATCATTATTGTGGAGAATTTGGAAACATTGGTATGAATTTTGTTAAACATCATATGAGGAAAAGAGATTCTAGCAAAAGATGTTTCATTTGTGCAAAACTTGGACATCATTCCAAGAACTACATGAAAACTAGAAGAATTGAAGATGAAAAGAAGGAAAAAGTTGATAACATCCAAAAATAGATGAGACAACAATGGGTTGCTAAGCCTACCAAGGATACAAGTCTGAGAAAGGATGGAGAAGTCACTCAAGAATTGGGTGACTCTACCATTTCTGATTAAGTTCTCATAGGAGAACTAGAACTAGGCTATCAAAGGAGACATCCAAAATAGTTCCAAATTGAAAGGTGGAAAAGATTCAAATTTGTATTCAGAATATAAAGGGATCACTAAGTGAGATTGGTATCAATTACTACCAAGTTACTTCTCTACCAAGTAAGATTAGGTCATAGACTCCACTAAGCGAGGTTGGGAGTAATAAAGATTAATATGGTTGCCATGTCATGAAAAATTCACCGAGTGTTCAAATTCCAAGTAGTGAATGACAATCTATCAACATATCTATTTTTGTACCAAGCATTAATGACAAAATTTCAACAAAAGACATGGAATCAAAATCATTTCTTACTGTGAAATTTTGAGTACTATTGTGAAGAGTGATTTTTAGTATGATCAAAGAAATTTGAGGGAATTTCTAACAAAATATTTTTGAATTTTCTCAAACCCTACTGAGTGAAAATGTCATCCAATAGCAGCAAGTTTAGGGAAGGATCTGACATGTTGGTTCATGGAGTTTAGTGGAAGGTGCCATATTTCAAGCCTACTCTGGTTGCTAAAACTCTAGATCCAAGCAGTGCACAATCTCAAATTCCTCCCAAGGTACTTCTTATCAATGGTATCCATACTCATTTCCTCATTTCAAATGTGCTATCCAAGAAATTGGTACACTAGAAATGGATGATGCCCTAGCTTAGTTATGTGTGGATGGAGTCCTAAGACCCAAGCATCAACATCTAGAAACCAATGGGTTAACACATATCCCTCACATGCCTCAAGAATTTCAAATCAAATGGATTAGGTTTATCCTCTACTGGGTGCATAACAGGTAGCTATGGCTAGAACAACCAATTCTAATAACCAAGAAGATAATTCATTGAATCACTAGCCTTCCTATGCTAGCCAAAGCCAAAATGACAAAAACCCTAGGTCAGGGAGAACTAAAAAAGAAAATCCTAGTAGAATAGGATGGTAGAGGAATGAAAATCAGCAATGTCATTGATGCAGAATTGAAGATTGGTATTCACATCATTGTACACAAGATATATAGTTCAAGAAGACTAAATAGTGTTTCATGTGAAGTCATGGACTTAGCTTATAACGTGGTCAAGAACAATTTATCATATGACCTTGCTGAGATATTGCTAAGACAATTCAACAAGAACATGGAAAATTATAAGATATTCAAAGAACAATCCATGTACGTTTGGTTCCTTGTTGACTTGCCTATTCTTTTATGTTCATAAATTCTTTCCTTCTAAAGGTACTATAGTATGGAGAAAAGATGTGCCTGTGCTCTATCAAATCAATGAGTATATTATAGAGCTGGGTGAGAACTACAAAAATATTATGGTAAATTATTTTGATGTATTTAAGGAGAAAATGAACAATAGGTTTAGAATCCCAAAGAAGCTAGTTGAGGACTACAAAGATGATATATGTTTCATGGTGGATAGTGATAAGGTGTATATTGAAGTAGTTAAGCCTATAGTTGTGTGGGTAAAACCTCTTGGCTATGAGGTCAACATTGATGAAGCAAAGGATATCATTGAAGCTCTTATCAATGAACCAATTCATCCTAAGGCTACATACTTTAGAGTGTATGATGAAGCAAAGGCTAAGATTGAACTTGAAATAAAGCTCCTTTAAGTGATGAAGAAAGGGAAAAGAAGAATTAAAAAACTAAAATCAAGTTCATCCCTTTTGTTAATTGAGGAAAAGGTAAGGATGAGTTTAAGGAAGAAGAGCCACTAAAGAAGAAAGGCAAGGTGATCATCACCAAGACAACAAAACCATCTACTACAGTTTTCACAAGGAAGTCAAGAACCTGACAAAGAAGGAGGAGACATCATATTTAGAAAACCTCCACCCACCTTCTAGGATAGGTTAAAGAAATTAGAAGAAGGAGTAGGAATAAAAAAATTTAAATCATTGAAATATGAGATTAGGACATCAGAAGAATAGAAGCAAGTTAAAGACTTGGTGCTGAATAAAATGGGTAAGTGAAAATACTCACTAGATCAGATCACTTCTCAAGTTCCCTATGAATTATTGAAAAAGATAAAGCCAAGATGGGATTTTTCTATGCAAACTATCAAGGATATATTTGGATAAACCTTGGGGTAGTTATTGTAGACACCTAAAAACCTTTAGAAAATAAAGTATTTTTATTTTCTGAAAAAGTCTTGATGACATCATCATTAATTAATTAATTAATTATTTAATTAATTAATTAATTTTCATGCCATTAAATCGCTTTATCTTAATTAAAAATATTTAATTAAGGAATCCCTCCCAAAAATGTTTAAATCTTATTTAAACATTATTTCTTTATTTATTAATTATTTAATTAATAAATTGACCAAAAATCTCAAAATAAATAATTTATTTTTTTTTTTCCCAAAAGTTGGCCAATTTCCTTAAGACCAATAACCTCTTCCAAAATCTTCTAATCCTTCTTTAATTTTCATTAAAGGCTAATCCCATCATTTCCTACCCCTAATCCCAACTCAAAATATTTAATTAAGATTAAATATTAATCCTCATGTTTATTAAAAAAGTTTTAATAAATATCTCCTCAACCCAAACCCTTGAAATAAATAAAACTTTATTTATTTCCTAAAAATCTAATTTATCCTCATCCTAAGAAGTTCTAGACTCTTCTAGAAAGTCTTCATCCTCATCTTAGGAAATTCTAGACTATTCTAGAAAGTCTTTATCCTCATCCAAAGTCTAGACTCTTCTAGAAGATGTCTTTAAACCTAATCCTAATCCCCTCCTAACCTTGTCACATTCCCTAAACATGGGTTAAGAATTACTAACCCAAGCCAAAGTTAACAAATATCTTCTCCTTCACCCACCCTCATTAAATGCCATCCACTTGCCTATCCCTAAGCTAATCCTAAACCATCCTAATCCATCCTCTAATCATTTTCACAAGCCTAAGCAAGCTTAAAACCTTCATAATCAAGTCCAAGTCGAATTTTCTCTCATCACCCTCAAAATATCTCAACCATAAAACTTTATGAAGTCCACTAGGTCATAAATGACTCTTACAAGCCCTTTTATTGCTCTTACAAGTCATTATGAGGGTCTTTATGAAGATTTTATCCCTTGAGCCTCCTTTGTTGACTCATCCTTTCCCTTTCCTCCATCCTCTCACCATGTGACATGTGTCACTCTTTGATTGGCTATAAGGAAGCACAATCCATTTGCTCTCTTCTCATGCAATTTGAGCCCTCCATGAGCTTTTTCTCATCCTTGCATCTTAGCCCTCAATCCCTCAAGCCTCTTGCCTATAAATTGGATCCTTCCCCTTTGCAAAATAACACAATCCATGAAGTAAAGTTATAATGCTATTTTGAGAGCCAAATCCATACTAAAGCCATCTATCCACACCAAAAATCCACAATCATCTATTGAAGCCTTTGGAAGCATATTGAGCATACATCTTATCCATTTAGATAAAGCTACTCAACAAGAGAGATTCTTATTGAGAGAGTCCATTAATGGCTCATATTCTCAATTGAGAGCTCATCTTAGTCTATCTTGAAGTTTATGAATTTTGTTTAGTTTGTAGAAGCTTTATTTAAATTTGGTTTCTATTAGCATACTAACATTGCTCATATACATTTTGGCACGCTCGGTGGGACCCCGCATGGGTCATCTTCATTAGCTTTTTTAGTCAAGTTTTGTATGTTATTTGCTGATTTTGGCTAATTTTTCTTGTTTTTGTGATTGGTAAGATTGTATAAATTGGTTTTGTAGGTCCACATGAGCATGAAGAAGACAAAGGAACTCATAATCTATCTCATAGTGTTTGCAGATTTTTCAAGCTTATAGGTGGACAAAGAACTTGAAATTCTTCTTCCTCTTCTTGTCTATATTCTTCTTATTCCATCTACTTCTTCTTCTTCTTCTTGTGGCAGATCTTGGCCATTTCTTTTTAAAGAAGCAAATTCATACACACTTCTTTTTAGTGCTTAAAATGAACCCCCAAATCATACTTAAATCCATTGAAAAATTAAAAATTTGCAAGAAAGAAAAAATCTTTTAACAAGTGAAAATAAACCAATCTAATCATTTGCATCCTTGCAACATCAAGGTTTTAGATGCATTCATGCAAAATTAGGAACACTTCATTTTTGGGAATTTAAAAAGAACTTCAAGTTTCCATTTCAAAAGGTTCAAAATCAACACTAAGTGCACACTAAAGTTCTTTTAAAAAAATCTCATGAAAACTAAGAGTCCTAAATGGTTGCCAAAAATTGTCCTAAAAGCTTTGTTATTTGTTCCAAACAAATGTCTTATTGCAAAATCTTGAATGTTTCTTAGGATTTTCATGCATCAAAACAATGTAGGAATATCATTTTTGGGCTTAAAATATGCAAACTAGAACGCAAAATCTTGAATGAAAACCAAAGTCCAAAGAGTCATTTTCACTTTTGAGTCCAAAACAATCTTGAATGATCTAAGGTTAAAACAAAGCACTTCAAAGTTCTTAAAACAACACACAAAATCTCAATCTTGAATGCTCAAAAGAAAACACTTGAATGCTTAACCACTTTTCTTTGAATGCATGTTGCTAAAATCACTCTTGAATGCCATGGATTAAAATCAAATTTTCCTTGAATGCGTGATTAAAACAACAAATCCAATCTTGAATTATAAGGATCAATTAACCATTGCAATATCAAACACTTCATTTGGAGCTTCTAAAAATTGAACAAAACAAATCTCTTTTCCACATGCAATCTAGGTAAAGTTTGATTTTTGGACATTTAAGAAACCTTGTTAAGTTAAAATACAAATTTGCAAAAATCAATTTGAGTAGTTCCTTGGACTCACCCCTTTTCTAATCACCCATCAAATATTAACCATTGGTTGCAATCTCAGTGCCATTTATGGGGATGGGTCTACTTGAAAAAGGTGTTAAATGTTCCACAATCTAACTCACTCACTTGGTCTTTGAATGTTTGCTTTAACTTTATCAAAATTCTTAAATGATCAAAACTCTAGATTAAATCGATCACACTTCAAGTTTGGGCACTAAAATTGAACAACAACTGACGTGGAGAGCCTCCGGGCGTGCACTTGAAAATCCAATCTCACACACTTTTGTTTTGGGCTTAAAACAAACTCACACTCAATCTTGAATGCCTTAAAGAAAATTAATCGATACTTGACGTGGAGGGCCTCTCGGCGGGCAAGTTTTCTTTTGTTGACCCTAACTCTTCTTATTGTTTGCATTCTTTGATCGATTTACTTTTGTTGGTGCTTCAAGTTGGAATTGAACATTGTCTCTTAGACATGAGTGCTTGCAAAGTCTAGATTAGCACACATAAGAGTCAGTTGGTAAAAGAACAAGCGTGTTTTTTAGCCCAAGGTCATCCAAGTCTTCTCTCCCCTTGTCATCTTTTGAGGCCATCTTGGGTGCATAAGATTAGGATCCAAAACCTTGTTTCTTTTTAGGAGGCCTGCTTGGGGATTTCATCACCCCTTGGACGACCTCAACTCCAGCATTCTGGCAGAGTATAAGAATTGGGAGGTGAATCGAAAGACACCTCTCTTGGGATCAAGATTTTGTCACTCGGGCTAAGCCTCAAGGAACTTTATACCCTTGAGAAGTGAAAGAGGAGAAGTGGGTTACCGCTCCTCTCAGCTGTGTGACATCTTTTTGGTCTCATCTACGGATTTGGGCCTCACGTACCTTGGGTATATCGAGGACTCCTTAGCTAAACCAACTGTCAACCTTGTAGACAACCATCTAGGATGTTAATGTGTTTGAGGTGACTGATCGAAACATTTGTAGAACATACACACTCCTTGGCACAAGTATCACTTTCTGAGAATCAAAAACTTCTATCTGGTTGTCTCTATCTATTGCTTGATCTTCTATTTGTTGAATGAATGTTTGCCAAACTTGGTCAATCCTAGCTTAGGGCATACTTAGCATAGTCACTGCCTATTTTAGAAGTTGAACAAGTTGAAGCAAAACAACCACGATCTCTCAAAGCCAAGCAGATTCAGGAATTGATGTCAGAGCAACCCAAACCCAAACAAAAGTTCCACAAAGTTAAACTCAAACCATCTCTAGCATACCAAGAACTTTCATCCAAGAGAAAAGAAATAACACCAAGCCCACGAATTGCCAAACTCCACAAAGCAGAAGACAAAGCTACCGATGAAGCACTTCAAGAGGCCTGGTTAGAGCGCACCATCAAATTTAGCCAAAATCTAGGAGTTAATCCTGCTTATGCCTTACCAACAAGGCATGATTTCTATGATTAGACCCCCTTGTTTCTCCACATCCTCTTGGATAAGCTTCACTTTAGAGTCATCTTTGTAGAAAAGCCAGCCATCTTAGGTTATCCCCTTAAGCATTATCAGCTCATCCATCTCATTTAGAATCAAACCATCTAGCCAGCAATCCAAAATCTGCACATCTAAGCTTTCAAAATTGTTGTCACTTTTGCCAAAAGTTTGCCACTCCTAAAATCTTCCAAATCCATCAATCTCATAAAGGTTATCCCTTTGACAGAGCTTTGTCTAGGGTAATCCAGCTTTGTCACTTGTTATCCCTCATCACCTTGAGCTAAAGGTTGGGATCCACAAGTGGTCAATCTCGTGTTCTTCCTAAAGGATCATCAGTCTATCCTTAAGTTGACACAATCACCACCAAGCTTGGACATAGGAAAGTAGACCTTTCGTGCTTTGGCAACATATCTTTGAAGTTAGAATCTCCAACCCAATCCTCCTTAGGTTTTGTCATATAGATTTGCCTTAACCTAGGAAATCATTTGCATAGAGAAGCCTTCCCCCTTTTCCATCCATCAGCATTATTGCATCTCATCCTTAGGAGCATTTTTCATGCCACCCGTCACTTGCTTAGCCAAGAAGAAAGAAAAAATGGAGCCCTATCATTTGGATCGAACTGCCTCACCCCCCTTGAGCACTCATCCATCCTTCAGCCCAGAGAAAGCTATGCCATCATGTACTGACATTGAAGCTTTCATGAACCAACCAGGAAATGCAGTATTGGTAAATGCCATTATAGACAAGAACAAAGAGACAATCATGGATAATTTTCGAAAGGAAAATGTAGGAACCTTTGACTTTGGAAGACCCCCTCCATTATCAGATCCATCTCCCCCATTGTTTGGGTAGCTACCACCATCCATAGGCTCTTATGATCCAAATTATCCTCAATATATGCCAAAAGAAGAGCCTCCAGCCAATCCATATGATCCAACAGACCCAAACATACCATCATCCACCCAAGTTGAAATCTCCATGCCGCAAGCCAACCCATCCACCACCACTCCATCCTTGGTTCATACCTCTCCGCCCCAAACCCCCTTTACCCAAAATAGCTCACCGTTCACCCCCTTCACTATTGTTGCTGCTGCTCCCCAACCCAGCCTTCCAAATCCACCCATCTCCCAAATTAGTGCTAGCATCTTTGGCCAACCTCGGAAATATACAACAGGGATGCCACCCATGGGGCCAATTAATCAACCTTTTATCACCCCCAGCTTGTTCACTGCAGCCCAAAGCACAATCCCATCATTTCCATTAGGTCTTGGGAGCTCAATACCATTAGCCACAAATCTACAAGCTACTACCCTCACTCCACAAAGCTATCAAATCCCACAAGCTACTACCAATTTTCTACCAAACTCCCAAGTGACCCCAGCCCCTGCCACCACTCTACCAAGCTTCCAAATCCAACCACAAAGCTATCAAACCCCATCAGTTCCATTCCAAGCTTTCAATTCCCACCACCTCCACCACCAACTAATCCATTACCTCCAATTACCAACTACTTTTCAATGCCACTTCTAGGAGGTAATCCACCACCCTAGCCAACCACCAAATATTTACAGATACCATCCCAAATGGGGGCACAATCCACATATATTGGTCAAACCCCACAAGCCCCTCGATCCTTTCCCCAAGCCTCTCAACCATCTTATACCTTACCTCCACAAAGCAATCCATTTATCCCATAGCCAGCTTATGTTCCTCAATCCCAACCTCAAATCCCATATCAACAGCAAGCCTCGCAGCACATGTAGCAATATGCGCCACCTCCCCCTCAGCAACCTGTCATCCACCATGCAGCTGCCCAAACAATGTATAATCCCTATCAGCAAATCCCTCATAGCCATCCATATTCAGTGGCCCCATCCAGCACATACCTACCTCAAGGCACTCCTACATTGGGGGCACCCCAGCCATCACCTATCAATTCAGAATGGGAGCAAATGAAGATAGCTCTGAAAGCCATCCAAGAAGGGAATGATCCGAAGACATTCAAGTTTGAGAATGTGTGTCCTTACCCATTTGATAGAGCCATTACCATGACACCATTTCCCAAACACTTTGAGGTACCCAAATTTGACAAATTTAGAGGAAAAGGAGACCCTGTCACACATATCAAAGAATTTTACATGCACTGCCAGGACGTAGCATACAATGATGTCTTCCTCTTGCACCTTTTTCCCAAAAGCTTAGCTGGACCAGCTCTTGAATGGTTTTATAGAATCCCCTATGGCACAATTAAAAACTTTGCTGAATTATCTGAGGCATTTGTAGCCCAATATGCCCATCTTATTGAAACAGAGCTATCAATAGTTGATCTTGTCCACACCAAGCAAAAAGGTGGAGAAAGCCTTGCCGAATACCTGCAAAGATGGCAAACCCTTACCACCCGCATATCCTGCACCTTACTAGAATGCCATGTGGTGAAAATGTTTATTGATAATGCCCATCCTAGCTTGGCTCACCACATGACCATGAACTGTTTGCAAACCTACAAAGATATCAAAGAGAAAGGAATGATCCTTGAGCAAGGACTCATTAAAGATGGTGTTGTCAAGCTTTACAAGGAAGCCAACCAAAATCAATCACATTCCAATGACAAGTCTAGGTATTGGAACAAAAATAAGCACGTTGCAATAGATGGCGTCACTGACACCAGACATGTGAATATTGTTGGTCCTTCTCACAACCAGTCCAACCCACCATATCAACCAAAAAATCAACAAGCTATCAACTACCAACAACAGAATAACCAAAGCTATCAAAACCACAATCCAAGGCCCAACTTCCAAGGGTCTAGCAATCAAGCTAATGCCATCAATGTGGTTGCAGGACAAAAGCCTAGATTCCAACCTACACCTAGAAACTATACACCCCTTGGTGAACCATTGGATGTCATTTTTGAGAAATTATTTAAAGAAAACCTCATCAAATTTCCTCCTACCCAGAAAATTGACCCAAGCCAATCCAAAGCTGCATGGTACAAAGATAATGAGTACTGCAAATTTCATAGGGTAAAAGGTCACACTACCCTCAGATGCATGAAACTAAAAGACTATGTGCGGGACCTCATTGATCGGAAGGAAATCACTGTTGGTGCCCAAACCTCTCCCAATGCAGGCTTACAGATCTATCAAAATGCTTTTCCTCCACACCACAACCAAAATCCTAGAAAAGCACCTATCCAAACCAACAACAACAACACCAACAACCATTAGCCAAACCAATAGCATGGGAAGAACAATGACCACACTTCATCCTATATAGGCTATGGTAGCCTTATAGGTTGTATATCCGAGAAAGAGCCTTCCATCAATGTTATCAATATCCAAGGACCAAACAATGAGTGTGCAGTCACCACTCAAAGAGCATGATTTAACATCGTAGGCCCACCTGTTACACCAACACCATCAGCTCCATCAAAAAGCTAGTACAATATCTTGGAACACCTTGGGAACATGCCAGCCCAAATCTCCATTTTAGACCTTCTTCGCACTAGTCCTGTGTACAAGAACATCCTTGATAGTGCTCTCATAGAATCTCGTGTCCCTTCTGATATCAATGCTACTGATTTTTGTAATCTTGTTGGACACCTCTCATCCTCATGTGCCCTATCATTCAAACCCACCGACATACCCGTGGTCGGGCCAGATCGCACCCTTCCGCTTCGCATAGCCATCATGGTATCCAACTTTGCTGTAAAAAGAGTAATGATAGATAATGGATCAGCCTTGATTATTTGCACCCTAAAATTCATAAAACAAGCTGGGTATATTGAGGCAGATATCATCAGTGAGGTTATCACCATCAAAGCTTATGACAACTTGGAAAGAACCACAGAAGGAACTATTTTGCTGCCAATCAAGGTTGGGCCAGTCATCCAAGAGACACTCTGCCATGTTATTGATCTAAACCTACCATTTAACATCCTCCTCGGTCGCCCATGGATTCATGCCATGAAAGCCGTTCCATCCACTTACCATCAGTGCATCAAATTTCCGCATCAAGGCACTGAGGTAACCATCCATGCCGATCTAGAACCCTTTGCTTACTGCAATGCAGTTGAAGCTTCATATACAAACCATTGCCCTGGAATTGATATCGACACATCCATCACCAGCTCATCCCACACTTATAATGACCCAAAAACCATCCTCACTTCTACCCTGTCTACCGTGAAGATCAATAACAAAGGTTGTGGAGAGTATAGTCTGTCAGATGCATTTGCTGTCGGGGCACTCCCACTTGATCCACATGCCCATGGATGATTGACATATCACAAAGCTAAGGAGGTTCCACCTCCTCGATACAAACAATTTGGCCCAACAACCTTTGTATCCTCAAAAATCCCTCTTCATGAGCAGCTCACTCCAGATATCAACAAATGGTTACATAAGGATGCACCTCAAAGAAATCAAGCACGCCTTGATCACTTCAGCCAAAAGTATCCCCAAGAACATAAGCTCATCACTGACAAATGGAACTATCAAGGTGGTGGTCTAGGACTAGAAGAAAGAGGCATGTAGTGCCCCATCGACGCACACAAGTGGGAATCGAAGTTAGGTTTTGGCTTTGGCATACCCACAATTGGGGGCACCAATGAGAATGGTCACGCTTTTTTAAACATTCACCGCAACCTTGTTGAAATCGAAGACATTCCTGAGGAAGTTGAAAAGAGAGCCTACGACGATATCCTAGACCAAATCTCCCTCAGAGACTCTGTTCTCCAAGAACTATCCATCCACCTCATTGACCTACCACTCGCCCATCCACAACTCATAGATTGGGACCAACCAAGTGTCATACACATCGATGTGTTCACATCAGAGGAGGCACTTCTAAGATTCATGGGAGCTGAAACTCCTCACAAGAAGACAAAGCTAGATTCTGCCTATATCTACAAACTAGATCCCAAGGGGTGTTTTGGAGAAAATCCCCAACCTAGTTTCGATACACCCAAAATTGGAACTAAGGTGAATCTAAGACTAGCTAAGGCAACAAAGAGAACCCCTCAGCAAGAAAATCCAGAAGAACATGAGGATTTAGCATTGCCTCCTCAAGATAATCGACCAGAGGTGTCTTCTATTCTAATTGAGGATACTCGAGAAGTCAACATTGGTTCTTCAGAGATCCCCAGACTTGTTCACATTGTTGCATCCCTATCACAAGACCAAGCTGACCTCCTCTTTGAGGTCTTAAGAGAGAACATTGGCCGATTTTCATGGTCATATCAGGACATGCTAGGACTTGATCCAAAGCTTGTAGTTCATCATCTTGCAGTTGATCCAAAGATCAAGCCCGTCAGACAAAAGCTTAGAAAAATGCACCCCAAGGTGGCATTATTGGTCAAAGCTGAATTGGAAAGAATGTTAGCTGCTAAGGTTATCCAACCTATTGACTACTCAGAGTGGATCTCCAACATGGTCCCTGTCACTAAACCTTCCGGTGACATCAGAATCTGCACTGATTTTAGAGATCTTAACAAAGCTTGTCCAAAAGATGATTTTCCCTTGCCCAACATAGATATGATTGTAGATCTTACAGCTAGACATGAAATTTTGTCCCTCATGGATGGATTTTCTGGGTATAATCAAATCAAGATTGCAGAAGAGGATCATCATAAGACAACATTCACTACCCCTTGGGGAACCTTTTGCTACAACATGATGCCTTTTGGCCTAAAGAATGCTGGGGCTACCTATCAAAGAGCTATGACAGCCATTTTTCATGATCACATCCATAGCATTTTGGAGGATTATGTGGATGATATCTTGGTCAAGTCTCATACCTTCATGGATCATCTTGCTGACCTGGAGAAAGTCTTTGATAGGTTAGCCAAATATCATCTCATGCTGAATCCCAAGAAATGTGTCTTTGGGGTCACATCTGGCAAGCTTCTAGGCTTCATAGTTTCTAAACGAGGTATAGAGATCGACCCCAAGAAGGTCAAGGCTATCTTAGACATGCCTCCTCCCCAGACACTATGACAGCTTCGCTCTCTTCAAGGAAAGCTCCAATCTGTTCGGTGCTTCATCTCCCAGCTTGCAGATAAGTGTACACCATTTTCACATTTACTAAAGAAGGATGAGAACTTCAAGTGGGATCCTTTATGTCAGTGCAGCTTCGACCATCTTAAGAAGTATCTCATCAATCCCCCTATCTTGGTTCCACCAGTTCCTGGTCGTCCCCTAATTTTGTACATATCAGCAACACCTACTGCTCTAGGGGCACTTCTAGCACAGCTTGATGACTACAACAGAGAAAGATCCATCTACTACATCAGTAGAACCCTAGTTGGTTATGAACTCAATTACACTCCTATGGAAAAAGCTTGTTTGGCAGTTGTTTTCTCAACTCAAAAACTTCGCCATTACATGCTAAGTCATACCATCCAACTAGTCTCCAAGATTGACCCTCTCAAGTATATGCTCTCTAGAACAACACTTACAGGCCGTTTGGCCAAATGGGTTATGCTCCTTAGTGAATTTGACATCTAGTATGTGGATAGAAAGTCAATCAAAGGGCAAGCTATAGCAGATCACCTAGTTGATGCACCTCTAATAGATGCCTATCCATTGATCATAGAATTTCTAGATGAGCATATCTGTCTAATTGAAGAACAACCCCCATGGAAACTTTATTTTGATGGCTCATACACATCTCATGGATCAGGGGCAGGAATATTGTTCGTCACACCTCAAGGAGATTACATTCAAAAAGCCTTCAAGCTACAATTCCCTAGCACCAACAATATAGCTGAATATGAGGCCCTCATAGAAGGATTAAAGATAGCTACAGAATGGAACATTGTTGAGCTACAAATCTTTGGCGATTCTTAGCTCATCATCAAGAAAGCCCTAAATGAATATCAAACCAAAGATGAAAAGCTATTACCCTACAAAGAGCTAGTTGATCAGCTAACCCAACATTTTACAAAGCTTCAGTTTACACAAGTGCCTCGAATACAGAACAAAGCAGCAGATGCTATGGCTACTATAGGCTCGCTCTTGGAAATTCCCCAAGCAGCTACACAGTATGAGTTTTTAGTGGAGCAGCTCCTCACACCCGCCTATGCGAATGAGGATTCAAATCATTTTTTTATCTTGGTTGGTCCCCAATCCCCTTGGTACCATGAGATTCACGCTTACCTCAACGATGGTATCATATCCCATCACCTCACATGTACCCAACGCCAAAACCTCATCCGAAAATCATCCCGCTATGTTATCATAGCCAATACCCTATATCGTCGGGGTTATCATGATACTCTCTCTTGATGTTTAGACCCAAATGAGGCCGCGATGGTGTTAAAGGAAGTACACTCTGGACTTTGCGGTGCCCACACAAGTGGTATTGTCCTAGTGCGACAAATCCTTAGAGCAGGCTACTATTGGCCTACCATTGAAGAAGATTCCTGTGACTTTGTCAGAAAGTGTCTCCCATGTCAGCAGCATGCAAATCTTGTGCACGCTCCAGCACAGGATCTACAACCTATTGCACCACCTTGGCCTTTCACTTGTTGGGGCCTTGATCTAGTTGGAACTATCACACCCCTCTCATTTGATGGACATAAATGGATAATAACAGCTACACACTATTTCACTAAATGGGTGGAAGCAGTCCCCCTAGTCTCAGCTACAGGAGTTCAGGTCTCCAAGTTCATCTTGTACCACATTGTTTGCCGCTTCGGTATCCCATCCACCATCTTCACTGACCACGAAGGTAACTTTGAAAATCTCAACATGGAAGAATTATGCACTTCCCTCCGCATCCATCACCGCTTTTCTAGCCCATATTTCCCACAAGGTAACGGCCAGGCCGAGGCAACTAACAAAACCCTTCTCAAAATTCTAAAGAAAGTTGTCAATGATTCTGGCCATGATTGGCACCTACAAATAAATCTAGCCCTATGGGCCTATCGAACTTCCTTCCGTACATCCATAGGAACAACTCCATACTCCCTAGTCTATGGTGCCAAAGCGGTACTACCTATAGAGGTTGAACTTCCCTCCTTGCGCATATCTTTGCAAGGGAAAATATCAGATGAAGAATATAGAGTAGCTCGACTCACCTAGCTAGATCTCTTAGACGAGAAGCGGCAACAAGCCTATGATCATCTCATAGTCTATCAAACTCGTCTCAAAAGAAATTTCAACAAGAAGGTGCTTCCATGACACTTTCAGCCAGGTGACATGGTCCTCAAAGAAAACATGAAAGTCCAAGTAGATCGAGAAAAGAAAGGCAAGTTTGAACCTACATGGCTTGGTCCTTATGTTGTCACTGCTTCCTTTGGCTCTGGAGCTTATCAGCTATCTACACCAGAAGGAGAACTCTTGAATGATCCTACTAACATCATTCATCTCAAGAAGTTCTATGCTTGAAGATCCTTGGTATACCAAGCTTTTGAAAAATACAAAAAAAAAAAATAGTAAAGAGAAATAAGCGTGCAATGGTGAAAACTTGGCAATTCAAGCACCTTGGATAGGTACCTTGGTGAAAACCTGGTAATTCAGGCACCTTGTGTACTAAATACTAATCCATTATCTATCACTATCCTATCCCTCATCCATTTACCCACCATCCCATAAGACACACTTGCTTGTTCCCTTGGTGTTCCAACCAAATATCCAAAATCTGATGAAGCTTGTAAATACCTCCTGTACAGCTTGTAAATTTTGTACCAAAGCTTGTATTATACCTTGTAAATCTTGTACCATACCTTGTCTATCCAAATCTTGTCCAAGGTTTGTACCATATTCCAGCCTATAAATAATCTTGTATCCTAGCTTGTATACTATCACGTGCACACACAAAACCCCATTTTCACTTAAGCTTTTCGCAAACCATCTACCTATCCACCTATCACCAATTATAGACATCCCATCCCTCACAAACATTTCCATCTCACAAAAACCAAAACATGAAAAGACTTGTACATTTGTAACATATCTTGGTCCATCAGCTTGAACATCCTCTTTAGCTTAGTACCATTGTATCTATCCAGCATTCATGTCAGTTCATCCTTGATCAGCATCTTGCACCCATCACACATCTTGGTTAGCTATTCCAACACATCCTTTAGCTAGATTTCCTATCACCAAAGTGTTATCTTTCTTAGTTCAGCTTGCCAGACGCATCACTCATCTAAATCCACCAGCTTTGGTGCTCTCTGATAGGTCCTTGCAGGATATAGCTTTCCTCATGTCTGATCTTGGTCCGTTAGTACCTTGTCCTACCCATTTCATTGGAAAATGGCTCTCTTTTGGATTTTCACTTTCTTTTGATTTGGGATCTTGCCTTTTGGGTCTTGAAGTATCTTTTCCAAGCAATCTCCTTGTTCCCTCCTTAAGGTTGCCATGATCTTCCATATCATGGTATGCTGCGAATGGGGCAATTAGAGCGTAAGGTCTTGATCAAGTCTTTCGTTTGTTTTTCTTTTTTGCTTGTGGGTTCTCTAGTGTTGTTTCCACGCTGCTTCCTCTAGGATTCATGTGTGATGCTAGGGAAATCCTTGTGTGTTTGTTTTGGGTTAATTTGTCAGTCCTCTGGATGGTTGGTGAAAAGGCCTTGATGTTCTTGGTAACCTTGGCAATTAACCAATAGTCCTATAGAAAATCTAGTGCTCAACTACATGGTGGTACTTCTCTTTGAAGTATCCCCCCGCTCAAAAAGCTTCAATGGTTTTCCTTCATCTCCATTATCCCCCATCCATATCTAGCATCCGTCTCTCCTACCCCAACTGACGCATCAGTATCTCTTTGAATCACTCATCACTCTTAGCTTTAGGGATCCACAATCCTAGTCTTAGGGATCCACCAATCCAAATCAACCCACCAAACCTCATCTTTCAAGATCCACAATCCTAGTCCTAGGGATCTCCGAAACCCATCTTCCGCCAATCTAACTCTTTGAAATCCTGTTGCATCAGCTTTATAATCCGCTCATCCATATCCCTATCCTGGATTCCTTTCTATAGCGCTCTGCTCCTTCATCCTCCACCTTCCCTCAGGTCTTAAGCTTGCTTCCTCTTATGCATCTGATTCTCCTTTATCATTCTCCCATAGTGAGAGTTTAAGCTAATTCAGCCCCTTCTCTTTGCCAATCTGAGTCTCCTTGCTCATCTCGGATTCTTGTACTTTTCAAGGAGCCATCGAGCCTCGCTTTCTCTCCTCGCTACCTTCTTGAGGGGGCATCTCACAGTTCATTCTCTTCTCTTCTGCTCTAGCCTTGGGCATCTTATTTTCTTATCTTTGATGCCATGCCACTTGCGGCATCACATCAAAGAGGGGCAAAATGTAGACACCTAAAAACCTTTAGAAAATAAAGTATTTTTATTTTCTGAAAAAGTCCTGATGACATCATCATTTATTAATTAATTAATTATTTAATTAATTAATTAATTTTCATGGCATTAAATCCCTTTATCTTAATTAAAAATATTTAATTAAGGAATCCCTCCCAAAAATGTTTAAATCTTATTTAAACATTATTTCCTTATTTATTAATTATTTAATTAATAAATTGACCAAAAATCCCAAAATAAATAATTTATTTATTTTTTTCCCAAAAGTTGGCCAATTTCCTTAAGACCAATAACCTCTTCCAAAATCTTCTAATCCTTCTTTAATTTCGATTAAAGGCTAATCCCATCATTTCCTACCCCTAATCCCAACTCAAAATATTTAATTAAGATTAAATATTAATCCTCATGTTTATTAAAAAAGTTTTAATAAATATCTCCTCAACCCAAACCCTTGAAATAAATAAAACTTTATTTATTTCCTAAAAATCTAATTTATCCTCATCCTAAGAAGTTCTAGACTCTTCTAGAAAGTCTTCATCCTCATCCTAGGAAATTCTAGACTATTCTAGAAAGTCTTTATCCTCATCCAAAGTCTAGACTCTTCTAGAAGATGTCTTTAAACCTAATCCTAATCCCCTCCTAACCTTGTCACATTCCCTAAACATGGGTTAAGAATTACTAACCCAAGCCAAAGTTAACAAATATCTTCTCCTTCACCCACCCTCATTAAATGCCATCCACTTGCCTATCCCTAAGCTAATCCTAAACCATCCTAATCCATCCTCTAATCATTTGCACAAGCCTAAGCAAGCTTAAAACCTTCCTAATCAAGTCCAAGTCGAATTTTCTCTCATCACCCTCAAAATATCTCAACCGTAATACTTTATGAAGTCCACTAGGTCATAAATGACTCTTACAAGCCCTTTTATTGCTCTTACAAGTCATTATGAGGGTCTTTATGAAGATTTTATCCCTTGAGCCTCCTTTGTTGACTCATCCTTCCCCTTTCCTCCATCCTCTCACCATGTGACATTTGTCACTCCTTGATTGGCTATAAGGAAGCACAATCCATGTGCTCTCTTCTCATGCAATCTGAGCCCTCCATGAGCTTTTTCTCATCCTTGCATCTTAGCCCTCAATCCCTCAAGCCTCTTGCCTATAAATTGGATCCTTCCCCTTTGCAAAATAACACAATCCATGAAGTAAAGTTATAATGCTATTTTGAGAGCCAAATCCATACTAAAGCCATCTATCCACACCAAAAATCCACAATCATCCATTGAAGCCTTTGGATGCATATTGAGCATACATCCTATCCATTTAGATAAAGCTACTCAACAAGAGAGATTCTTATTGAGAGAGTCCATTAATGGCTCATATTCTCAATTGAGAGCTCATCTTAGTCTATCTTGAAGTTTATGAATTTTGTTTAGTTTGTAGAAGCTTTATTTAAATTTGGTTTCTATTATCATACTAACATTGCTCATATATAGTTATTACCAAGCATATCAGATGCTGAGGTGAAAGAGTCACTAAAGAAAAATGAAGAAAATTTGACTATAGAGTTTAATACTTGTCTAGTTTTGATCAAGGACATCGAGCATGTTGTTAAGAATGCAAAAAATACTTGGAAGAATATATATTTGTTACATAAACAAAGTGATTTTCTAGTCAATATCAAAGATTATGGAGGGGAAGATAAGGAGAAAGATGGAGAAGAGAATGTTGAAGTACTAACTCACTTTGATAATGAAGAGGATGAAGAGGATCAAGCAAAAGAGGTTGCTAAGAAAGAAAAGCAAGATAATGAGGAGACTAATCTAGCCAAGATAGTTGTAGTAGTCATTGCCTTACCTCCTCACTCACCAAGCAAGCTAGTGTCAACATCAAGTGTGGAATTAGCATCATCAAGTTTGATTGTGACCACTAATGGTATATCAAATGTCCAATCAATCTTTGTTCCCACTCAACTCAATGCATCATTGATAGAAGTGACATCCACTTTATCCACTGAGCTATAGATTCTTCCTTCATCTACTAAGTTATGTACTTCAGTTTTCACTTCTCAAATTTTGATTTCTTCAATTGTAAGTACACCAGTTTTGGGTTTTATAATTTTGAGCACATGAATTTTGGGTACCTCAAGAATTTCTATAACTATTCCTTTAGTTATTATAGTATAAATTTTTACTACAAACCCAAGCATTTCTACTATTGTTTCTATTCCAAATACAAAAGTCGTGAGTGGAAGGACAGTTGAGCCCAAGGTTCAACCAAGCACAATTTTTTTGGGCAAAGGAAAGGAGATAGAGGAAGATATTGACTTAGATGAGGAAATAGTAATCCCCAATTGTGATATTTACAAGTTTACTCCAAACCAAATGCAAGCAATTGGTGAACTCCTCCAAAAGAAGGCTAAATAGCAAAGGCTAAGAGAGGAGAGAGATAAAGAGTATAATATAATTGAAGATGCTAAAAAAAATTGGCAGAGGCTATAGGAATTTAAATTGATTCTTCACAACCTATTTTGTATTAGCTAGTAGAAGCAATCCAAAAATTCAATGAAGACACTAATGGACAAGATAAGTTATTGAAGAAGGCTGAAAAGAAGTTTAACAATAAAGTGTTGGAGCACATTGCTCAGTAGATTGTCATTCAGCAAGTAGAGCTCTCTACAATTTTGGGCAATTTAGAAACATCATGTTCAAATGTGTCATCAATTTTTGGAAGCTATGTGAAGTTTACAGTTTTGAAAAAGAAATAAAGGAAAAATTGTCCAAAATAGATGAAGATTTGAAGGCTAGAGCTCAACAGCTACAACTTGACCATAGTTCAAGCTCTACACACTTCAAGAAAATAGGATTTTTGTCAAAAAAAATGTAAGTAGAATTGCTAAGGGAAGAAGTAAGGATTAGAACTAATTTATTGACATACAAAACATGATCCTTCCCAAAATGGATGCACTACAAAAACATATTGCATATTCAAAAGCTTTAATCCATGACAATATCTTCTCTATTGTAGACCATATGATGGAATTGTTAGTAGAAGTACAAATTGCACTTCATAATGCAAGGTCTTGTAGGAAAAGGGACAATACTTTGGCAATCATTGTTAAGGTACATTCTAAATTTTTGTCTCATTTTGGTGTTTCTATAAAAAATAAAATAGAAAAAATCTTTGGCATTACTATAAAAAGTGGGAGAAAAGATATATTGGAGAAAGCCTTATGTGATGGGAAGTAAGACATGAACAAAGAGACACACAATATGGAAAATATGCTATCTGGGAGAACTTTCAATTAGTAAGACATTGTATATAGAAAGAAGATGTATAGTATACTATATATACCTTACAAAATCAATTTTGAAAAATTCCACAAATAGTATACTCTACCAAGCTAGTATCACATGGTGATGAAAGCTACTCAATTTTGGCTAATAAGTGTTTTTGTCACTAATGCCAAAGGGGGAGATTGTTGACATGTCAGTCAAGTTTGTTATTAGTGACACACACTTATTCAGATTATATATAGCTGCAGAGCTCATTGTATAGTTCTTAGTGTTTGCCATGTAATTTAGTTGCTATCGAGTTTATCAGTGGTTACTGAGTAGTGTAGTGTTCACCGAGTTCATAGTGTATGTGATGAAAGTTTAGTTTTAACTAAAGTTTCTAGTGCTAACCAAAAGGCTTAGGTTATAACAAGCTCAAGGTGAGAATGTTTACCAAGTCAAACAATGTAAACCAAAAGACTCAGTTTATATGTTTAGTTTCACAATGTCTACCAAGTCACTAGTGTAGACCAAGTTTAGGACTACTTAGAAGTGATTAGTATGGATAGAGCTTCTATGTCTATTGAGTGCATGATGATTTTGAGTATTTGAACCTCATTGAGTTAGTCTTTGGAACCTCAATGTCTTCATGTGCGTTGACTTTGTAACATTTGTGGTAACTTGTATGATGGAAAAATTTGTAATTTGTGTAATTGGATTGATATATATGTAATGCATTGTATTATATCCAATGCATGATGTACAGATGTATGTAAGGTGTGGAAATATAAATGTGAATTACATCAGAGAAAAGAAGATGGAGAAAATTGTAAAGGCCATAACAACATAAGGAGCAACAAAGACATATATATCATAGAAAGGTGATCAGTACACAAAGGAATGTCATTCAAAAAAATAATTTATAGATTAGAGATCTACTACTACTTCATCCTAATAGGTGGATCAGTCAAATCCTTCTACAAGGTAGACCTAACAATCTTTTTAAAATCTCTTTACCAAGTGCATGCTTAATTTTATGTTTGTAAATCCTTTCACATGGTGGACATAATAGTCCTTATTGCTCGTAATAGGGTAGATAATTAGAAGTGACCAATGTAAGCTTTAACAGGATAACTTTTTATTATAGTACTAAAGTTGTTGGTATCATCCCCACCCTGGTTTTACTTTCTATTTGGAAGGTTTCTATGTCACCAAATCTTTGTGTTTCGGTGTTATGAATGCTTTTAATTTCTTGTGCATGCAATTAGATCAGAATTTATATAATGGATAAATTCTGATTGAATGGTTGCATTAAAGGTTGAAATTGTTTAAGTGTTAGAAGTTACTAATTCACCCCTCCCCTCTTAGTAACTTAGCTTAGTCTTGAATATTTCCAACAAGGTTTTTGCACATGACAACCTTTTCTTTAGAGAAATTATCTCTATAAATAGAGATTTATGACTTTTTTTCATTTAACCAAAATTTTCCATTTTAGGATTAGGTAAGATAAGGTAGGATACAATAAATCTACCCACTTTTCCATTTGGTTCCTCTAGAAACTTCTTCCTCAATCTTCCTTAAATTTTCCAAAAAATTGTTTAGCTTAAATTCTGTACCACAAACTTGACATAGTTATCTTCCACATGCTTCACAAAATTCAAGAAAAAAAAGTCATTTTAGATTCATAAAATCTAAAATTTAACATTAATACTAGCACTCAACATCAATATGTAATCACTTGGCTTCCATACTATTCTTTCAATTGGCCAACACTACTTCACTTAGCAAACACTAAAGTATACTGATGCTCTATGCCAACTAAACTTTACTCATCCTAGAGTATGTTCACTTGGCTTACACTAAATCTTCACTTTTCTTGGCTCCAACTAATTTTCTACTTGGGTTGCACTAACTTTGCTTAGTACCTTCTATGCTCTTGGTCAAGCTTGGTAGACACAATTCTTCTTACTTGTTCTTCTAAAGTTAATCAATTTGTCCAATCTTTGTAGCCTTAAGTAGATAAAAAATACACTATATTATCATTGTCTTAACTGATCTTTGTACTCCTTTTTCATTTCATAACTCAACCTTTCCTCTAGGTGCTCATGTTATCTCATTTGATTGAACCATCTTCATCAATAAAACAAATGAAGTACTCAAATTAACTAAGCAGTTGTCTTACCAATAAGTAGTAGATTTGACATTAGTGAAAAAACAATGATTGAAGCACATCCTCATACTTCTATTAGTTTCTCTCAATAGACACTCCTTCATTTGAGTCAATATTTTCTCACATTATTCATTCCACTTATAGGCATTACCTTTATGTAGATTCTTATTGAAAGGTTGTGACCTATCAACAACATGAGAGATGAACCTTTGTATTGATTGAACGTGTTCTTATAGACTCCTTAGTTGACTGATATTTCTAGGAGGAGGAATGTGCATGATATCTTGTACCTTTTTGGGTTCTACCTTGATGCTCTTTTGTGAGATTATGTACCCTAGCAATTTTCCCAATGCGATTCCAAAAACTCATGTATTTAGATTTAGCCTAAGTTTGAATCATTCCATGTGGTCCAGTATCAAACTTAGGTCTAATAGGTGAATGCCTCTTTGTCTAGATTTGGCCAAACTATTATCAAAAATATCTTCCATGTTTTTTTACATCATATCATGAATGATATTGTTCATAGCCCTTTGATAGGTAATGGAAATTTTTTAAATCTCAAATGGCCCAGCAGAAGGATCCCCATGCACAAGTAAATGTTGTTTTTTGTTGGCCTGGAGGAGCTATCTTGATTTGATTATACCTAGAGAAACTATCTATTAGGGAGTATGTTTCATAACCCATGGTCATTTCTACGATCATGTCAATGTTAGGTAGTGGAAAGTCATCCTTTGGTAATGCTTTATTGAGGTCCCTAAAATCAACACATACATGGATTGATTTTACATGTTTTGAAATGGGAACAATATTGGAGATCATATTTACAAATTCAATAGCTCAAATGAAGTTGGAACATAATAATTTCTCAAGTTTGGATTTAACTAACAATACCACATGAGGGTGTATTTTCCTCTACTTTTGTTTGTCTAGTTTAACACTAGGAGCTATGGAGAGATGGTGCATGATAGGCTATGTATCTAGACTAGGTATATCATTATAAGTCCATGCAAAATTGATCTTATTTTCCTTAAAGAACTCTATAATTTTTTCTTTCTATTATGTTGATAGGGATTGATCCACATGAAATATCTTAGGAAACTCCTCAGTATCTAGATTGATTGGTTGCATCGGTTCTATAAAAATTGATGACCTATCCTAAAAATAGTTTGGGGTAATGGCAAGCACCTCATCCTTAGGAATCTCAAAAATGTTTTCACCCTTTGATAACTCTTTATATTTACTATTTTTAGGTTTAGATACTTCCACAAGGTGGTTTTTGCTATCTCACTACTCACTTTTCATTTTTCTCTTTATTTTATGACTAAGCTATGTGATATCCATCTTTATGATATTAATTTCTATTTCACTAGTGAAAGACACCACTAGTTCAATAGCATTTAGATAACATGTGCTCTCATAGTTATTTTGGAAGGATGGTAGCACTAATATTTGACATTGGATACATTAATCTATGAGATTAGGTTGTATGAGTAAAAGGGAGGTGGAATCTTAAAGATTCTTAATGCAAAAGGAATCATCTCTAGTGACAAGAGAAGATTCTTAATTCAAGAGTAGACCTAGAGAGCACAACATGTTCCACTAAAGAAAATTACAAGCTAAACTCATTAGACCCTATACTAGATTTGTCAACTATGTTGGGTTGGGTAAAATAGACATGGTTTAAATCCATTCCCAATTCAAAAGAGGCATCTAAAAGAGACTCCATTCACATCTTTTAAATCAGTATAATAATTTTGGATCATTAAAAAACCAATATTTTCTCTTATTCTACCTTTATTAGGATCTTTATTATTAGATACATTGGATTCATCCTGTCTAGATATAGAGGCTTTGACATCATTATTGGTAATCAATTTTTCTTCTCCCCAAACTAGGAAGGTAGAGGGCATGAAGTCTTCTTCTTGTGTAGTGGAGGTGGTAAAGGGTTTATCACCATTTTCTAATTCACTAGCTACAGTGACTTTTTTTTATCAAACCATGGCAATTAATCATCTACCTCGAAGCCTAGACCAATATTTTCTCTCCTTTTTTATCCCTTAGTGTGACTTAAGCATTCTACAAGAGCCCTTTTATCACCATTTAGATATCCTTGACCATGATAGCCAATTTTTTTTTAAAAACTTATAGTTTTTTCCATATCATTTGGGAGAAATAGGAGTGGTAAAAATGACTTCATCAACATCCACTTATTCTCTATAAATCTAGTCTCTTATAGCCTTTTCTTCCTTCTCTTCTTCTAAAGTTATGGACAACTAGAAAAAAGTACCAAAGATAGTCATGGAAGAAGCTAAGGGTTTCATTTTCATAGAAGGTCTCCCAAAAGATCATGGAGAAATTGGCAATACAAAAATAGAATATAACATGTACTCTCCCATACCAACACTCATCACTTTTAGTTTCTTCTTTCATTTTGTAAGGGATGGTCTTGTTGGGACTCAAAATTGTCTTTTTAATTTGAGTACCATATCAAAAAATCTAGCCGTATAAGTACTTTTTAATGCGTGTGTACCTAGCTATCCTTTTGATCCCTAAGAGGTGTTTAATAATTCTAACAGTTTTCATTCAATATATCCACTCATCCCATGAAGATAAATTTCCATTCCGAGTCATCCTATGAAGTTCCATTTTGATTAATGTCCAAATCTACATTTTTGCCTGTGTCAAACAGTGATAGGAGGCCTTGTTTGCAATAAAATATCTTGCACCCATTATTGTTTCATTAATTTCCACTTTATGAGTGTTTATTATCCATACAAGAGAATGTATTTTTCATATTTTGATTCATTTCAATATGTTTTGACTAGGTTTTGCATCCCTCAAGGTTGGTTATTTATTGTTATCATGCTAATGCAAATTATTCAAAATTTTGGCAGGCCTTGTTTGACTTGTTGTAACTTAGACCCAAATTACCAAAATGAGAAAATTCCTTTTTTATTGCATTCTAAAGGTTAGATAATTTCTATGTTTCAATTTTGATCTTATGACGAATCTGTTTGATAAGTTTTCAAAC
The DNA here is from genome assembly GCA_028749045.1 of Cupressus sempervirens. Classification (NCBI taxonomy): domain Eukaryota; kingdom Viridiplantae; phylum Streptophyta; class Pinopsida; order Cupressales; family Cupressaceae; genus Cupressus; species Cupressus sempervirens. The sequence goes on along the minus strand of CM053791.1, from coordinate 111,275,538 downwards.
ATGATTCCAAATGCAATTTATAAAGTTTTATTGGTGTCAGTAAATGCTAATAGGTTGGTACCCCTATTTGTGATGTCATAAATTTGAATCCATGATAGTTCAGATTGAATGAATTGTACCATTGTGTTCTACTCTAAAAATTCTTTAAGTGTGCTAGTTCATAAATCTTAATGAATTAATTTGCACACTTTCCTAGGTCCATTCCATTTGCAAAATCCTCTTTTTTGCTAGTGTTTCTAGTCCTGCAACTCCAGGTAGCCCATTTTGACCACTCGCAAATTTTCCCCATTACTCATCATGAGCCCTAATAAAAAATTATATTTTCCTAATGGTAGTGAAGCAATGCCCCAATTTTCATGTCCTCAAGTATCCATTTACCCAGATTTTGAAGCCAACAAAAAAGTGATTTATTGTTTTCTAACATGTTTTGCCTACAGGTAGTTCTAAGAGGGCAACTTTGGCAGTCAATATGTTTAGAGTGAGATATTTTCATGAGAGGAGATTTGGTGAGGTGCAAAACTATTGAACAAAGGATCAATATGTCTAATTTTAGAATCTAGTCAGGTGTTTTTGTCAATTTCTAAAGCTAGTCAAAGGACTTCCTAGCACAAAGTTAACATGTTGTAGAAAGAGGTGAATTGAGTTTTAAAAGTTGAATCAATAGTGATCAAATGGTTTTTAGTCAATGCCATATGTTAATTAGATAAATTTGGAATGCTAGGTGTCTAAAAACAATTTTTTAAAGCCAAACCTACTTTGGGGTCTGACTGAATCATTATTAGATTTCTAAACCATGGTGTATATTGACGAGCTACAAGTTATTTTCTTGAACAAGGAATTCAATGAAGAATTGCCAATTAAGAATGTTGATGCTAGTAATATTGTTAAATAATTTATTAATAAAAAGAGTGGGCAATGCCAAAATGGATTTTCTAGAGCTAGATCTTAGCTCGCTCTCCTCTTTTCAAAATTTGTTCCCTACTTTCATAATTTTTGACTCTTCTTATGAATATCTAGAATATGAAAGCCGTTGTTTTGAGCCAACATTTGAAAGAACAAGACAACTAGCTAATGGAGAATTCATACATAGTAAAAGATGGATTGCAAAGGCATTAAATCAAGTAGCAGATAAGAAAGCTTGGGCTCATGAATAAGTAGTTGAGTGGAAAAAGAAATATGAGCTTCAGAAACTATAGAACTTGCAATTAAAGAAGAATGAATTCTCAATATAGAAAGACATTGCCACTAATGCAACACAAAAATGCTTAAACAATTTGTTTCCTCAAAGAAAGAATGGAGATTCAAGGCAAAATAAAATAGGGAATGTTGTATACAGCTTGGAATCTATGGTGTGATAATATTTCCAAGGGATGATATCTAAATGTGATCTTGTAATGGTTTCAAATCTATCTAGTCCAAAGACATCTTTCACTCTTGCATGGGGCTTTAGTGGTGAAAATAAAAAAATGCAAAACATGAATTGATGAGCCTGCTTTGTATACATTGCCTTTTCGAGGAACTAAATAGGGCCTTCATGGCAAAAAACATGACCCACAATTGGACAAGACATGAGTTTTTGAAGTGGCAAGTCATTCTCCTCAAAATGGTAGCTAACACTGTCATTCTCCCAAATATTCAAAGTGGTGTTTCTTCTTTTTATTCCCTTCAACTTTTTCCAACTTCTTGTAGGAGTTACAACCAGGTTGTTTTTATTTCTTGCCAATATTACAAGCACCAAAAACATTGTATCTAATAGTAGACTTTTGAGGATCATCATGAAGAAGGTAAGGAGCCAACACACACTTATCTGAGTCACTTTTCTCTTCAAAATCTTACACTTGGTTCATACTATGCAATCTTAGCTCTCTCCATTTCTACAAAATACTAGAGCATGTGGTTGTTAACCACAAGGTTGGAGATTCAAGCTCTCCTTCTAGTGGTGATAGAAACTTTTCAAACTTTTCCATCTCTCTAGATAGTTTTGTTCCCCTAGAGTCATTTGGTTCTATCGTAATTAATCTACACCTTATTTTCTTTCTTCTATCATAATGAAATGTTTTCCCTCCCTTAATATTTGATGAATAATGATGCTCTATAAATAAATCAACTCCAAAAATCAATTTCTAACAAACCACCATTATGTCTAAGCCCCCCTTTCACAGTTATTACTAGTTCTGTCTTGTTTGAAAAATAGGTTCATGGTTAAAAGGGAAAAATCATTGTTTGAAAGGGGTAAATAAAGATGTGTGCACCATAGGAAGCAAAATAAACACTAGCTGTTGGACATTCATTTTGCATTTGTTAAATCCATATAGAAATAGGGTAAAGTAATGAATGTAGGCCTGAAGTTGAAAAATGGAGGGAAAAGAGAGGAAAATCATAATAATTTTAATCCCACATTGAGTGGGAAATGGTCTTTTTTTTCATTTAAATACTTTTTCACACACTATACTTGTTGTCTAAAATGCTCATGCCTTTTAGGACACAAGGCAAGCTCACTATAGAGCCCAACCAACGAGATGAAGGAAGAAATTTTGAACAAACAAGACAAAAAGATGTTGATGTCAGTGACAAAGTGGAAATCCATTGACCAACAATTAACTAACATGTGCTTATAGAATGATGAATTAAGCAGAGATGTGGTAGTCCAAGATCTAAGGCACAAGATGGTGACATGTGGCACATCAGATGATTGTCATTGTGTTGCAAGAGCAAAGATGCTCAAATGATAATCATATGATATGGTGACCATACAATGTGGCAAGTTGATGTGGTGCAGTGATAAGATAGTGATGTGGCAATACTAATAGGGTTTTGACATGCCCAAAAATGTCACATTTCATGAGGTTGCAATGTCACAATAATGTAGCAAAATGCTAACTAGGATAGTGGCATGGTGACTAGTGACATGGCAGTCATGTGTCATGATGATGTAGCCACCATGTGGGAAAATAGTTAACCATTGAAGTGGTGACATGTGGCACCTAGGTAGCATATGTCAAATGATTGTATAGGAATCTAATGAATCACACATTGACACATGGTACCATTAGTCAAACACGTTTGACCTAGATGAAAAGTTGAGGGAAAAATTTAAAAATTTAAAAGTGAATATTTTATTACTTTTTCTTCAAAATCATGTGTAGGGCCCTTTAAAATAAAAATAGTTTTTAAGATATTGTTTTAACTTTAGTATATTTTAAATTTTTGTCAACAAATGTAGTTTCAAAGTCTTGATAGGAGCTCAATTTTCAAATTAAGATTTTGGGCATTTCTATTAAGCAGATACAACACTACTATATATCCCCAGAATTGGGAGAGAACAAACTTTGCATTTCTAGAGTTTTTTTTTTTTCTGCACAAGAGGCCACTAGTTCAAGGTATGCAAAGATTTGTCTTAGGTACCCAATATTTAGTTTATTTTAGTTTGGGTAGTTTAGATTGGATTTCTAGTGAAATGGTAAACTAAGTTAATGTAAAAGGCAATAGCAATGTAGTTTTGGATAAGTTTTGTCACCTCCAAGTTAGTTAAATGGAGGATTTATTAGTATTTCATGATGCACTTTAGATATTTTGGTAAAACAAGGGTTTCCATCATTGAGGGAGATATATTTTGGATTCATTAAAAAACAATGATGAAAACCAAATCAAATTTCATGGGTAGAAAGATGAGACATGCTCTACAATAGTAAAAAATAGATATTTAAGTGGACACATGTCACTACCAGATCATATCTAGGATTTCATTCTTCTTCTATATCTTTCTTTATCTCATCCCTTATAAGGGTTGGTAGTTTTCACTATGAGACCATAGGTTCCAATTTTGGTGAAAGTTTCTCACTACTATGATACTATGTTGTTTCTAGTTTGTCTATGAGACCACATTGTTTGATCCAGAGCTATGATTCCACCATTTTCTTTAGCAATTTCCCTTGTAATGAACAACAAGAAATAAGAACATAGATAATTATGGTCTATTAGGAATTTTTACATTTCATTTTCATGCATCTTATTGTACATTTTTCAAAGAAATGAACAAAATGAAACAACAAGTTAGTCTTCATTCTGATATCTTGTCTGCCATTCATGTTATTAATGATCCTTTGTGTTTTGTAAAAAAAGGGTACAAAACTCAGTTAGAATCCATTGGTTGTATATGTTGATTTATTTTTCTTATGACTCGAGGAGTTATGTAAATTCTTGATTCATCAACATAGGATTGTAGATCTCATGAAGGGATAGGTCGGGTATGAGATTCAAAAAGATGTAGATGTCTAATTCATAAGGTCGATAGATCAATCAGGAAGTCCTGATGTATGAGATATGTCAATGAATTTCAGGGATGTGTGTCAGGGTTTTGTGGGATTTCCCAATAGATAAAGCACTAATTAGCTATAGGATCAAATTACTATGTTGTTCATGTCATAGTTTTTTTTTTGAAATCAACATCATTAGTCAAATATATTTTCCTTCAATGTTGAAGAATTGAAGTGTGATACCCTCACTTAGCTTAGCAATTTCTTTGGTCATGTTATTAGCTATTCCATGTCTAAGATCTTTTCATAAGTGTTAGATAATTAAGGGTTTTTATCTACTTTGTTAGATTCAAGCATATGTTTTAGTACTAGTACCATATGAAGAATCTAATAGGTCCACCCACTTAGGTTTTATGAAGCTTGAAGTAGAAGGGTCTAGCCTTATAGTTGGCCTAGTGTTTGAAAGGTTATGTTGAAGATGGGAAGTAACCTAGATGTATCTTGTTCTCATCAAGGTAATTTGAAACCATGACATTTCAAAACACCAATAGGTCTGATCTCACAAGAAGATCATCTATGTGGTACTAGAATTTATGTAATAGAAAACATGTTAATGGATAGAGAATTTTCCCCTTGAATGATAATCTCTACACCATTGAAAGAGAATTTTATGCATTGATAGTATGTCGATCATACAACTTGAATTTCTTGGATGCATGGTCTTCCTAGAAAAAGATTTTATGCAAGCAAGATATCTAGGAATTGAAAAAACACATGCTTATGTACAAGACCCAGATGGATAGGTAGCACAATTAGGCCTCTAGAAGATAGTTCAAGTTCATCATATTCATTTATAGTGGTTTAGGGTTTGGGGAATTTCATAATTTTGAAATGGAACTTCACTTTTAGATCTAGAAAAATAATTCATACCTTTACTACCATAAAAGTACTCAATTCCATCATTTCTTTCTTCTTCCCAATTTGCATCAGACTCATATGAAAATGAACATATGCTATCACTATCCTCTTCTTGACTCAAGTAACAACTCTTTTCATTGTCTTCACATGATGCTTCTTCATAATATGTTAGATCAACAACTTTACTTTCATCACTTGAAACATGACTTTTAGCTTCTTCATCCTCACACTTAGATGAACATCTTTCACCTTCAAAGTTTATAACATTCTCAACATAATGCAATCCATCCATGGGAGAAGGAATAACTAAAATCATTTCTTGCATATCTAACTGATCAAATGAATCCACCTTACCATCCACTACTGAAATATTACAAACATGTGCACTCCATTCAGCAAGAATAGAAACATCTTTCCTTTGAAGCAAAGAAACTTCATGTTCACATGTCTTTACTTCTAAATTTTCAACAAAATTGTTTACAACAGCTAGGGTACCTATTTTTTGATCTAAATTTGAACATTCTTTATGACATTGATTTTTCCTTATGACTTCATCTTATTGGCAAACATTTCTAGAGAAATGACTCCTAGTTAAGCCATATTTTGCATTATTTTAAATCTCTATTGATGTCATGAATGCCTAATGCAAAGTCTTGGGCTCTTTGTCTCTTAATGGATAACTCATATTTTTATCAAATGCATCAAGATAAACAACTAAATGAACTTGATCTTCCTCCTTACAATTTTTAGGAATCTCATTTAAAATTCTAGCAAATATGATATTAAATTTAGGAACTAATTCATCATTCCTAATTTGAATCTTCAAGAACTTCTCAAAACAATCAGAGATGCTTACTCTTTCCCCAAACTACCTCATGAAGGCTGAATGTAATTCATCCCAAGATGAAATAGAACTTTCTAGCAAAAAATAAAACCAATCTCTAGCATCACCTTCTAAAGTTTGGACAAACAACTTCATATACACATCTTCATGAGGAATCTCAAAATTACCAATCAAATAATTTAACATCTAAACATGATGATTGGCTGAATTTTCATGGTTCACACTAAATTTAGACAAATATTTTTTAAGATCATATGGCATAGGGTTTGTGAGACCATGAATACCATCAAAAACTAATGGCATGTATCTCTTGGTAGAAACATATCTATAATTCTTATCCATGAACTACATACTAGGTGAAAAGAAATTTTCCATTTCTAACTAACTTAAAACTCATCCACCAAGGTTACTTTCAGAATTTATTACTTGTAGCTGATCTGAAAACTTTCTACCAATTCATACTCCAAACATACTTCAAAATATAAAAGCATTTGCTGAATATGTCCTTCACAAAGTATGCTGAGATGGCTCAAACCATTCTCCTACTCAGTTCTGAAAATACCACTTGATAGAGAATATTTTATAGAACTTACTTTCATGGAAAGGAAATCTCATGAAAGTGGAAAATACCTTGAGTTTTGATGCCTAAAAACTTAATCTACTAATTTGGCATGGGTGTAAACTTCAATTCTTCACACCACTGATCAAAATCTAATAGAGCCACCATCTCCTTGAGGAGAACAAAATGAAATAATGCTATGATTCATTTTAACATTCAAATTTCTTATGATAGTAGATCAAACACAACACTTCAAAACTTATTAGTCAAGAACTCACATATTCTCTCTTCTTCCCTAAATCTTATCATAACTTTCAGATCTGCACAATTCAGTTAAAAAATCTTGAAAACATTTATACAAAACCAATCTACACTGGTGCAAAGATCCTTTAGAGAGCCACCACTCATGACCATGAGAAAAATTTACAACATGATTTATAACATAACAAATCTAAATTGAACTTTCAACTTATAGGACTTACAAATCATCAAATACTTCGAAGAGAGAAAACACTTATAAGCAATTCTGACTCTGAAGTTATAGTAGTACTTTGAAAAGAAAATTTGGCTGTACTAATTGGAAATAAAACCTACTAATAATACAATTTGCATGTGACCTTCAAAGATACTGCTATCCTAAACAAAGCATCACTGGGTTACATGATATTTTGAGTAAGAAAATTGGAAAACACATTTGACAACTTACTACTACAACTTTTTACATGCACTTCTTCCGTTGTATTGAATCTCCTCCTTTCAAATTCTCAAGGTTTGTATACCATTCAAATTCAATATAGTCCCTAGTAGAGTTTCCATTTTGTTGGTGTTTTTGAACAAAAAAGTTTCAAAATTATCACGATGAGAACAAGATACATCTATGGGTACCTACTTCCCCTTTTCAACATACCCTTTTAGACACTAGGCCAACTATAAGGCTAGACCCTTCTTCTACTTTAGGCTCTATAAAACCTAGGTGGGTGAAGCTCAGATTCACTTATATGGTACCAATACTAAAACATACACTTGAATCTTGACAAAGTAGATAAAACCCTTAATCTACTAACACTTATGCAAAGATCTTAGAAATGGAATAACTAACAACATGGTCAAAGAAATTGCTAAGCTAAGTGAGGGCATCCTTTTCAGTTCTTCAACATTAAAGGGAAAGATATTTGATTAATGATGTTGATTTCAACAAAACATGACATGAGCAACATAAAATTCTGATCTTGAAGCTGATTGGTCCCTTATCTATTGAGAAATCATACAAAACCCTAACACACATCCCTGAAATTCATTGACATATCCCATATATTAGGATTTCCTGATCTATCTATTCACCTTGTGAATCAAAAATCTACATCCTTCTAAATCTTATTCTCAACCTATCCCTTCATGAGATATACAATCCTATAATAATGAATCAAGCATTTACATAAATCTTGAGTCATAAGCAAAATAAATCTACATATACAATGAACATATTGCAATTGAGTTTCATACACTTTATTTTAAAAACATAAAAGAACACAAATAACATGAATGGGAGACAAGATATAAAAATGAAGACTAACTTTCTACTATATTTTCATTCATTTCTTTGGGACAAATACAATAAGATGCATGAAAATGAAATGTAGAACTACCTAATAGATTAGAACTATCTGCATACTTATTTCTTTTTTTTCATTACAAGAGAAATTACTAAAGAAAATGGTATCACTGTCCTAAAACATATCAAAAACTAGAACCTATGGTCTCATAGTAAAAACTAGCAACCATTACAATAAATGAGAAACAAAAAGATATAGAAGAAGAATAGAATCCCAGATCTGATCTCAAAATGACATGTGTCCACTTGAATCATTATTATCTTGTAACAGACCTAAAATATCTCTTCCTCAATGATGACAACCCTTCTGTTACTAAAATATCTAAAATGCATCATAAAATGCTAATGAAATCCCCATTTAACTAACTTGAAAGTGACCAAACTTGCCCATATGATGTAGGAGCATCCATAGGTATAAGGGCAATCCTATGTCATCCAAAAAAAAATGAACTTAGACTTAGTTTCTATTTCATGTGTTTTCATTTTTGGATACCCATTTGGGTCAAATGAAGGTTCCAACTCTCACAGTTCCACTATCAGTGTTCTAAGATAGAGTATTTGAACACCTTGGGATACGTGTAAATGTCAAAAAAATAGGAGTATGTAATTGAGCCATCATTTTGGTGAACTAGGTGGTGTAAATTGGTCAAATGATTCTAATTATCATTTAGAGCATTCCAGAAAAAGAATTAGGTCAAAAGGCCCCACGGTTTGAAAGTTATCGTAGTTTTTCAGTTTTTGGAGACATCCTAAGAATGCTTCATAGTTAGGTTAGGGGCATTAAATGACCTCTAAAGGGGCAAAAAAATGGGGGACAAGTGAAGCTGGTCCATAGGGTTATAGAGCACTTCGAGAGCCTTTTGAAAATGTAAATGATTCCTCAATCGAAGCTATGGTTCCAAAGTTATGCCTCCCGAAAGTTCGGTTACTATTTCTAGATTCTTCTAATTTTGCACTGACTTCTAATGCAACTTCTAGAGCCTTCTATTTGGTTGGTGGATACCTACTAGCACTTTCTAGAATGTATTCCTAATCCTTAACACTTCGAGGTCTATTTAAGAACATTTTTGTCATTGTAAAAGGCAGTTTAGAGCGGAGTTTGAGAGAAGGTACTGGGAGAAGAATTTATCCCCAAATTTATGATATTGTAAGCCCTTAGGGCATGTTTTGAAGTCTATTTTCTTTGTATTGAATGTATTAGCATATTTACATAGTGAATAAAATTTTACCTTTCTTGTTGTATCCATTCTATGCTTGGGTTGTGTCCCCATCACCATAACTACCTTTTTACTATCTTTTACATACATTCAACTCATTACCCTACTAGATATCACATTTGAAATTTAATACTTGAATGCAATTACAAATTGGGAATCTAGGATAAAGCCTCATATAACTTGAACAAATGATGTCTTGTTCAAAAAAAAACTTCAAAAACAAAATGTTTGTCTTCTCCTAGTTCTGGTGATATATAATATCATTATATTTTCCCATCAAAAACACCCAAAAACCCATTTTGAAAAATATACCCTTGGCCATAGCCCATTTCATACTTGTAACACAAAACTAAGAACTAGTATTAAAATAGCCCATTAAGGAGAGGATCATTCATTAAGTGTTATTAAAGCTAGAGTTCTTGAGTGTGTGGATAGATCACTGATTGTGAGATAGTTTACACAAGGAGCATGGTTTGGGCTAAGTGTATAGATAGATCACCGATTGTGAGGTAGTTTTCACTAGGGTTTCCTAGCCCTCCAAAGAAAAATGCAAGCATTGGAAGAAAAAATGCATGGAGGAATAAATATTCCTCTAAGAGATGAAAATGTGGATGAGGGAAATGTAGAGGAAAATGTTAGAGTAGAGGTAGTTCTAAACCCAAAGGAAGAGAGGCTTTTTAGGGCCATCTCTAGGATTGGAAAAAGACCTAAGTTTGAATTTTCCACATTTTTGAGAAATCTTAATTGAGAGGAATTGATTGATTAGATTAATGAACTAGAAGGGTACTTTGAGTATGAGGATATTGAAGATCCTAATAGGGTAAAGTTTGTGAAGGCAAAACTATTTGGACATGCAAAGGTCTAGTAGTAGGAGGTTTAGTTAGAGAGAAATAGAAAGGAAAATGAAAAAATCACAAGATGGGAAGAGATGGTAGCTAAATTGAAGTGATAATTGATTCTTATAGATTATGAGATTGATCTATTGAAGAAAATTCAAGGGTCAAAGCAAGCAAGAAAATCTATTCAAGATTATACCAAAGAGTTCTATTGAGTTCTCATTATGACTAGCCATGCAAAAGCTAATAAAAAGAAAGTGGCCCATTATCTTTATGGGTTAAGGCCAGGCATTCAAGATGAGCTAAGTCTATTTTGAATGAATAGTATTAAGGAGACATAGAAATTTTCCTTGAAAGTTGAGGAGAAACTGAGCAAGAAGTTTGACAACAAGAATAGCGGAAGATGTTGTGGTGGAAGATCTAGTGAATGATCTTATGAAGGTCATAATGATGATTAGAAGAACAAGGATGAGGTTTAAACTAGCAATCAAAACCAAAGGGGAAACCATTTCAATCATTTCCATGATCACAACAATAGAGATCAAAGAGGAAGTGGTAGAGGACAAGGATCTGGAAGAGGAGGCTTCCATGGGAAATGTTTTCACTATAGACAAGAAGGGCATAGAGCATTTGAATGTACCCAGTACCAAGGAAGGAAAAATCAAAGAACCAAAGGCTAGGTTAGAGTTGGACATGTTGATGAAGATGCCAGATCCTCAAATTTTGAAGATGCAAAAAGAGGAGAAGTTCTAGTTAATAGAAGAGTCCTACTAAGTGGTGAGAATGCACCTAATCAAAGAAGGAGCTTATTTTGCACAAGGTGCAAATGTGAAGATAAGTGTTGTAATGTGATCATTGATGGTGGGAGTTTTGAATATCTAGTGTCAAAAATGATGATCAGAAAATTGAAGCTAAAAAGAAAAAAACACATACCTCTATACTATATTTCTTGGGTGCAAGATGACCAATAGGTCATGGTTAATGAGTAGTGCTAAGTGAAGTTTAAGATTGGAAGCTATCAGGATGAGGTACTATGTGATATCATACCTATGGACATATGTCATATGTTGCTAGGTAGGTCTAAATAAGGATGGAGTGAAACATAAATTGAAATTATTGAAGGATAAAGAATAAAAGGTATGCAGTGCTTCTAGAATGTGTTTTTTTCATGGAAAAGAGTTTCTCAAAGGTATGAAGCATGAACATGTGTGTTTTTCTATAATTCCAAAAGATAGTAAAGAAGAAATAAAGAAGGTACTTGCAAAAGTTGTAGATATTTTGGGAGAGCTTTTTGATATTGTATCAGATAATGTACCTAATGGATTTCCCTCAATGAGGAAGATCAATCACTAGATGGATTTGGTTCTAGGACCTAGTTTTCCAAACAAGCCAAGACATAGAATGACACCAGCAAAAAGTGAAGAGTTGAATAGGAAAGTTCATTAGTTGTTGTGGAAGGGGTTGATTCAAGAGAGTCCGAGTCCATGTGTTGTACCAGCAATATTAGCACCAAATAATAATGGAGAATGGAGGATGTGCACTTATTCTTATGCTATCAACAAGATAAAAACCAAGTACAGATTTCTATTGCTAAGGATGGATGATATTATGGAATGTTTCAGTGGATCTAAGTATTTCACAAAGATATATCTAAAGAGTGGGTACCATCAGATTCATATTAGAGAAGGTGATGAGTGAAAGACTTCTTTCAAGACAAAAGAATGATTGTATGAGTGGTTAGTCATGCCTTTTTGGCTAACCAATGCACCAAGCACTTTCATACAGCTCATGAATGAGCTACTGAAGGAGTTTCTAGGTAAGTTTTTTATTGTTTACCTAGATGATATTTTGATCTTTAGTAAGATATTGGAAGAGCATTTGATCCATATTTGTAAGGTGTTTGATAAGTTGATGGAAGACAAGTTGATAAACTTGAAGAAGTGCAGTTTTGTAAAGGAGTTGGTGTACCTGGGATTTGTAGTCTCAACAGAAGGTTTGAAAATGGACCCTGGAAAAGTGAAGGTTATCCTCAAATGGACTACTGCAAGGAGTGAAATAGAGGTAAGATCTTATCATGCACTAGCTATTTTTTACAAAAAATTCATAAGAGGTTTTAGGAGTATTTGTGGACCCTTGACTGAAACAAGGAGATGGGATAGGAAAGAATTTAAGTTGACTATAGGAGCAGATAAGAGTTTTAATCTATTGAAATAGAAAGTTATTGAGTAGCATGTTTTAGCACTTCCTAATTTTATTGAGGTGTTTCTAGTAGACTGTGATGCTATTGATACTACAATAGGAGCTGATATGATCCAAGAAGGTAGAACTATTTCTTACTTTAGTGACAAATTGAATGATGCAAAAAGAAAATATTATGTTTATGATCAAGAAATTTATGCTATAGTTTAAGCATTGAAGAAGTGGAGACACTATCTTCTTCCTGAAAAGTTTATTCTTTATACTGATCATCAAGATTTTCAATATTTAAATATTCAAGAAAAATTGAACCAAAGGCATTTGAAGTGGGTTGAGTTTTTGCAAAGTTATACATTTGTTTTGAAACATAGGAGTGGCAAGTCTAAGAGAGTTGCAAATGCTCTTAGTAGAAGAAAACTTTTGTTGATAAAAATTCAAATAGAGGTGGCTGGTTTCAATGAGCTTAGTACTTTGTATCTGAATGATCCTAATTTTGGTGAAGTGTGGAAGGCTTGTACAAAACCTCTTACACTTGATAGGACAAAATGGTTGGATTTCATGATCCAAGATAGTATGTTGTTCAAATAAAGCTAGTTGTGTATTTAAAGAAGTTAGATGTTTGCAAAAAATTCTTTAGGCTCATTGTTAGAGGCCTAAGAGTTTCCAAAGGAGGTCTAAAAACTTGATGGAAGGGTACTATTTCTATTCTAAGCCTATAGAACAAGAGCTGACATTTCAAAAAAGTGGTTATAGCAGCCAATCAAAGCAACGATTAGAGAGTTATGACCTTCCAAAGTTGGGTTACCCAAAATATCTAAAATAATTGTCAAAGTTATATTTAGCTGACTTTGTATGTATTTTTAGGGTATGTCAGCCCTAGGTATTAAGTTTCAATCTCTAGAACCTTCCGAGGTGGCATAAAATTACCTATTTAAGAGAGGCTAGAACATTGTTTAGAACAACTCTGGGTGGTAGTTCATAGCTTAGTCTTGCAAATAATTGTAACAAAGGTATACATGTGGGTTAGAATGTTCTATTTGTGAATTTTTTAATTCTACATTTATAGTTTAAATTAGTCCATATTTTTTTCTCACATTTGTTATTATTTCTTTATTTCTATTATGTGTTTATGGTATTAAGGGGAGCACCCTTCATCAATAAGATTACTAGAAATAAATAATTTTGTAAACCCTATCAAATGCTTATTTGGAAATGAAACAACTGCACACAAATTGATGGCATGACCACAACGTACTACTCCATAAAAATAGCTCCATATTCAATCCAAAAAACTCTATGAAACTCCAAAACTACTCTTCAAATGTACAAAATTGTGCTGGTACAGGTATTGTCTATACACCCAACTGTCTAGCCCTTGGAAATGAGTTAGAAAAGTCTTAAATAGACTTCATACTCCATTCTAACCTATAGTTTGAACCATAACTACCCAATTCATTGGTTTTGAAAAAAGTGCCAAAAATTTGTCAAGCAATTTTGGAAAAAATACAAAGTTGTCAATGCAATTTTATGACAACTTTCACAATTTTTCTCCTAGACTACTCACATTTGGATAGGATATTACCAAACCTTCTAGGATGACCTTAGAACATATAAGGACCACCTTTACATAATTTTTTCCTTCTTTTATGGCATGTTCCCTCATTTTTCCACTTAGAGAAACTTTGGCAATTTTAGACTCCTAATCTAAAACCTATCAAAACAAACCACCTAAACACACCTTAGTAGTTTATCACTAGTCCTTATTATCCCAATGGTTGGTTATGTTTATGTTTTTAAATGACACAATTTAAAAATTACCCTGACGAGAACAAGATACATCTAGGGGCACCTACTTCCCATTTTCAACATACCATTTTAGACACCAACCCAACTATAAGGCTAGACCCTTCTTTTACTTTAGGCTCTACAAAGCATAGGTGGGTGTACCTAAGATTCACTTATATGGTACCAGTGTTAAAACATACACTTGAATCTTGTCAAAGTATATAAAACCCTTAATCTTCTAACACTTATGCAAAGATCTCAGACATGGAATAGATAATGACATGGTCAAAGAGATTTCTAAGCTAAGTGAGGGCATCCTTTTTAGTTCTTCAACATTAAAGGGAAATATATTTGATTAATGATGTTTATTTCAAAAGAAAACATGACATGAACAACATAACATTCTGATCCTGAAGCTAATTAGTGCCCTATCTATTGGGCAATCACACAAAACCCTAACACACATCCCTAAAAGTCATTGACATAACCTATAAATCATGACTCCCTAATCTATCCATGCTTTTCCACCACCATCTCTACACAGCCAATATTTTATTTGCTTCCTCTACCTTATGATAATTCTCAAACCATGGAATTTGCTTTCCAAACTAAGCAATTTACCTTCAAATATTACCAATTTCTCTCTAATATGGGCATTTTTCACATTTTGTATGGACTGTGTTCTCCTCTTATCTCTCCCACAGGAGTATTCTACTCTCCTCATGCCATGGACTATAGATTCCTAACCAAGATATGGGCACTGATATCTATGCTTAGGAAAGGCTTCAATTCCTATAAAATCTTCAAGAATCTCTTTTTACTGCTGATAATATTCATCCACTCGATCACCAGTAACTTCAATAGTATCCCTTTGATTGGAGAAGACCACACACAACTATGGATTTTCATTCAAGAAATAAGATTTGTAAAAATGAATGAGGGCAAATGGAAAATCATGGGAGTCTTTAACCAAAATTTTAGATACTCTTTGACACCATCAAGGGAAATCTGAATAAACTTCCTACCCAAAGCCTTTATTAGAAGTGATAGTTTGCCAAGGGGGGTGAATCAGTTATATATCAATCTTAAAAAATTCTTACTTTATCAACCAAAGTAAACAAAAATCATAAAAAAAATGCACATACACACATGCACCAGATTTTTTTGACTAGGGAAACCATTGATTAGAGTGATAACCCTAGTGGGAGTGATGCCTATAGAATAATGTACTAATCTAAATATTCCTTGTTAGAGAATAGACCTTGATAGGAGTCTGTGACAATGCTTAGTACAAAGAGACCCTATTAGGAGACTTTGAATCCCTGTTAGGAGATTCCAACCCTATTAGGAGTTGAAGAAGGTAGCTGAACCCATTGTCCATACAAATTTTGGATTAAATCAATGAACCCACTATCTAATTGACCTTGGTACTATTCCTTTTAGAATAATAGATGTGGAACAATCTCCTTCTCTCTTTCTCTATATAGTACATTGGACTTCTTCATATTTAGGTCATTCAAACATATCTAGAACTCATCAATAACCCTTAAGGTCACTTACTCACATAGTAGATTACTCTGTTCTTCTCCTTTGCAATTCTCAAGTTTGTTTTGCTTCTTGATCATTCCAAAAATGATGATTAGAACTTGGAAAATACTTTTCCTTTATACCATACTCAATTATTAACCTTCTAATTGGGCTCCCCATAATTAACATTATTTTTGAGTTGAATCCATATTTAATTAAATGAAATGCACATTTAATTAATGTTGTTGGCTCTCAGTTCTTCAAAAACTTTCGCGCATGTAGCTTTCATACCTGCGCACTTGCTAACATCATCAATTGATAGTATTCTTCCCCCATTTAACTATGCAACTCTTCATTCCAAACATATAGTATTGTACTAATTGTACAATAGAAATTGTTTCCCTAATGCTCTATTTCTATGGTTCTTTATAAATCACTAATATCTTCTATTCGATCTCAATTTAGGTTATGCACACTTGACCACATGTAAAATACATGTTGTAGTACCTTCTATTAATTGTGCATAGGTAGATATACAATGTGGTGTCCTTAATTCACAAATCTTAATCTGCTTCTCTATTAGTCTTACTATGTCATCATCATGAAAAACATAGTCATAACACTATTTTGTACTGCTCCCCCATAGCATCAGCATTCATGCTAACAATATCACCCTTTGGCGTTGATGGAAACATAGATGAAAAAAGCTAGTTCTAAGAATACTAATCAATCAAATCTTGCTTACTGATCCCCCATAATGCAAGTTCACTTTTAAGATAATCACTCTTTTCTAATGTTTACTCTCTCTCCCATTTTAATGTTTCTCATATCACTCACTCTCCCCCGTTGACATCATTTTCAAAGGTAGTACAAAAATCAACCTATTAGCATGACCACAAGTTGGTTTTTTGCTCTACAATTCTTTCATAAACACTAAAAGTATCTAAAGATATTGTAATATACCAATTAACTATTCCAAGTGTCCTTGACTAACTCTATTAATCATAGATACTCCCCCATTGGAGAAGCATCGGCATTCATTCTAGTCTAATAATGGTGTTGTGTACCCTGGACTGATTCACTTGTCCATCTCCTACTTTGAGCTAGGTAGGGGCATAACCCCAAGCATACCTCTTAGGTATTCAAATGCATCCTTTGGTAAGGCCTTGGTGTTAATGTATTCCAATCTAATTTCTTTCTCTAAAACTTTCTCTTTTAGTACATGATAACTTATTGCTATGTGCATAGTTTTAGAGTACAAAAAAATATTCTTAGACATGTTGACTATAATTGTGTTATCACAATAAATGATAATAGGTTTTGTGAAAGTGATTCCAATATCCTTCATCATCTGCTTCATCCATATGACTTGATTATAGTTGTTTTCTACTACAACATACTCTACTTCTATAGTACTTTGTGAGGTACAATCTTGCTTCTTGTTGAGCAAAGAAACTAATCTTCCTCCAATGAAAAATGCTTCTCCACTAGTCCTTTTACTATCATCCCTATCTTCTACCCAATCAGTGTCTGTATAAGTACAAAGAGTGAAATCATTGCCTCTATCATACCAAATTCCATAATTTAATATCCCTTTTAGATATCTAAATATTCTTTTCACTACTACATAGTGATATTCTTTAGGATCAGCTTGAAATCTTGCCACTATTCCAATTGCATTAGTTACATCTAGTCTACTATGAGTGAGATACTGTAATTCACTAACCATAGATTTGTACTTCTTTTGTTCAATAGTAGGAGTCTCATCTTTGCTAGATAATTTATGACTAGTTACCATATGAGTTCCAATAGGTTTACAACTTTATAAATCAAATATTTTTTGTAAGTATTTTAGATACTTTATCTGAGAAATAAAAATACCTTCTTTGTTTTGAACAATCTACAATCTCAGAAAAAATTTCATTTCACCTATCATGCTCATTTCAAACTCATTCTTCATGTCTTTAGAGAATTAGTTACTAGTTTCATCATTTCCACCAAAAATGATGTCATCAACAAATATAATGATTATTAGCAAATCATCTTCTATTTGCTTCAAGTACAAGTTACCATTTATCATTCCTTTAGTAAACCCAAGCTTTCTTAAGTATATGTCCAACCTTTTATACTAGGTTCTTGGTGCTTTTTTTAATCCATACAATGCTTTCATTAGTCTAAAAACAATTTTTTTTTTTTTTGTTAAAGGAAAACAATTTGGTTGCTCAATGTAAACTTCTTCTTCAAGTTCTCCATTTAAGAATGTTGACTTAACATCCATCTAATATAACTTAAAATTCTTGTTTGCTGCATATTCTAGGAACATTCTAACTACTTCCATTCTTGCTATAGGTGCATATGTCTCATCATAATCAATTCCTTCTTGCTTAGAATAACCTTTTCATACAAGTCTTGCTTTGTTTCTTATCACTTCTCCTTGTTCATTCATTTTATTTTTGAATACCCATTTCATGCCAATCACATTTTTTTCCTTTGGTCTAGGAACCAATTCCCATGTGTCATTCTTGATTATCTACTATAGTTCTTTTTCCATTGCTGTTATCCAATGTTCATCTTTGATTGCTTCATCTATGCTTCTTAGTTCTACTTGAGCTATCAGACATAGTTCTTCATTAATTCTACTTCTTTTCATCACCCCTTTTTCCTTACTACCTATTCTGTGATCTATAGGATGATTCTTTATGAAGTTCCTATTAGGAGTAGGAATTGCTACTTCAATTATTATCTTGAATACTATGCTCTATTCTTCACTCACATTTTTAATTTGCACATTATTCTGAAAGTCATTGCTAGTCTTGAAAAGTAACTCACTACCTATGTTAGCCATTCTAGAGTAATCATCTCCATTAGAGTTATAGTCCATTATCTTTTCCTTGGTACCACACTTTTCATCAATTTTAACATTTGTGCACTCTACTATAGTTTTTGTTCTATAGTTGAAACATATGTAGGATTTACTTTTCAATGAATAGCCAAGAAACATACCTTCATCACTCCTTGGATCAAACTTACCAATATCATCATCTCTTTTGATGTAACATTTGCTTCCAAATATCCTAAAGTATTTGACTAATGGTGAGTGACCAAACAATAATTCATAGGGTGTTTTTTCCATACCTTTTCTAATCTATACTCTATTTAGTGTGTATACTACTATATTGACTGCTTCTCTCTAAAATGGTCTTTGGTACATCATTTTCAAATAGCACAACTCTTCTTGCTTAAACAATTTATTTTTTTCTACTTTTAGCAATCCCATTCTACTTAGGTGTATGGGGTGTCTCCTAATGCCATGTTCTTCACAATAGATATTGAATTCTCTAGAGGTTAATTGTCCTCCTTTGTCTAATCTTAAGCTTTTGATCTTAAGTCTAGATTCATTCTCAACCTTATTCTTAAATATCTTGAATTTATCAAATACTTTTGATTTCTCTTTAAGAAAAGCTACCCACATCATCCTAGTGAAATGATCAACAAAAATCATAAAGTACCTTTCTCCATAGAATCCTCTTCCTCTTGTAGGACCACTCAAATCTATATGTACCAATTCCAAGTTTTCTATAGTGTAAAATTTCCTCTTAGGAAATGAGACTCTTTTCTACTTAGCCAAAATGCATTCCTTACAAATAGTGTCAATGGGCTTAGAGATTTTGGGCACATCTCTCATAGCAAGTATATTACTGGCCTTTACAATGTTATCAAAGTTAATGTGACAAAATCTTCTATGCCATAACCAACTATTATCAATCCTTGGTACTAGGTAGGTTATTTCAATTGAGTTTAACTAAAATACATTACCTCTAGTTTTTGTGCCAGTACCAATTAATTTTCCTTCCTTGTTCTTGATAATGCATGTATCATTACCAAGTTACAATTGATAGCCTTTTTCCATAAGTTGTCCAACACTCAAAAAATTATGCTTAAGTCCATCAATAAAATAAACATCATCATTATATGTTTTACCATCAAGTGTTATAGATCCAATTCTTTTAATATGATAGGCTACATTATTCCCTACTCTAACAATTCCTACATCATAGCTTCTAAATTTGACAAACTTGCTCATATCACCAGTCATGTGATGTGAACAACCACTATCAATGATCCAATCTTTCTTTTCAACTTGTGAAGTTAGGACACTTTGTTCTCTGATTTCTCTATCAAGATCATCCTCTTTTATAGCTACAAATCCTAATTCATCTTCACTTTTGCTTTGATCAAATTCTTCTTCATTTTCTTCTTCATTAGCATATAAACCATTTCTAGATCTTCTAGATTTGAATCTAGCCTTAAACTTTCTTTCTATTTTAGGACACATAGATTCATAATAACCATATTCATTGCAAGTCCAACATTTAAATATATTCTTACCATCCTTTTCTCTTTCCATAAGAAGAGCCCCTCCTTTTTTGATATTTTCTTCAATGGATTTTCTACTGCTAGCAATGTCTCCCTATGTTTTTGTGCTCCTTTCTAAACCAAGTTTGATGTTTAATGCATTAAATGTTGTCTTGACTTTTGCCAATTCTCCAAACTATTTCAGATCAAATTCTATAGCTTCTAATCTACCAAGCAATGTCTCTTTGGTGAAGTTAGTAGTGCAAGGTATCATTAGTTGAATCATTTGTGCTACTGACTTAAAAAGTGGTGTAAGACTTTTCAAGATCTTCCATATTACTTTATCATCATATTTCTTTCCATCATGAGATGTGATTCCTACAAAAATCTCAAATATTCTCCCAACATAGCTTCTTACATATTCATCCTCCATCATTTTAGCATCTTGAAATGTGCAATACAAGTTTTTCAATCTAACTCTTTTTACATGTGTATCACCTTCATAATTAGCTTCTAAAGTTTTCCAAATTTCATGAGATGTTTTAAGTAGTTTTACTTGACTCTACTCACTTTTAGGTAATTCTAATAGTATTTCTTTTCTTTCCCTTATGTTGTGCATAACCACTTCTCTTTGTTCTTCAGTGCAAGTTTTAAGATTGTCTTCTTCTATAATGTTTTTGGATATCTTGATCACAAGCCATATCTTAGTCCTATGCACAAGAGATGAGTCTTCATTTTGTCCTTTTGACTATCATAGTTTGTGCCATCAAATCTAGGACTTCCCTTTCTAAATATATTCACCATGGATCTCCCAAAGTTGTTAAACTTTCTTTCAAGGACCTGATGCTCTGATACAAATTGTTAGAAGTGATAGTTCACCAATATAGCTAAGAGGGGGGGGCGAGGGGGGGGGGGGGGGGGGGGGGGTGGTGGGGGGGTGAATTAGTTATATATCATTCTTAAACAATTCCTACTTTATCAACCCATGTAAACAATAATCATAAAGAAATGAACATACACACATATACCAGATTTGTTGACTAGGGAAACTATTGATCAAAGGGAAAACCCCAGTGGGAGTGATGCCCACAGAATAATGTACTAATCTAAATATTCCTTGTTAAAGGATAGACCCTATTAGGAGTCTATTACAATAATTAGTACAAAGAGTCCCTATTAGGAGACTTTGAATCCCTGTTAGAAGTTGAAGAAGGTAGCTAAACACACTATCCAAATAGCTTCTAGATTAGATTAGTGAACCCACTATCCAATTAACCTTGGTACTATTCCTTTTCGAATAATAAATGTCAAACAATATCCTTCTCTATTTCTCTATCTTTTATGTTAGACTTCATCTTAAGATCATTCAAAAAGATCTAGAACTCATCAGTAACCCTTAAGGTCACTTATTCACATAGTAGATTACTCTATTCTTCTCCTTCACAATTCACAAGTTTTCTCTACTTCTTGATCATTCCAAAAATAATGATTAGAACTTTGAAAAAAAAATTCCTTTATAACATACTCAATTATTAACTTTCTAAGTGGGATCCACATACTTAACATTATTTTTGAGTTGGCTCCATATTTAATTAAATGAAATACACATTCAATTAA
The DNA here is from genome assembly GCA_028749045.1 of Cupressus sempervirens. Taxonomy (NCBI): domain Eukaryota; kingdom Viridiplantae; phylum Streptophyta; class Pinopsida; order Cupressales; family Cupressaceae; genus Cupressus; species Cupressus sempervirens. Next base: position 111,253,815 of record CM053791.1, on the reverse strand, counting down.
CATTTTCGGCTCTCAGTTGTTCACAAACTTTCACACGTGTAGCTTTTGTACCTACTCACTTGCTGACATCAGCAGCTGATAGTATTCTTTCTCCACTTAACTATGTAACTCTTCATTCCAAATATATAGTATTAAATTGATCATATGATAGAAACTATTTCCCTAATGCTTTGTTTCTACAATTTTCTATAAATCAGTGATATCTTTTTTACGATGTCGATTTAGGTTCTACACACTTGGCCACATGTTGATTACATGCTATAGTACCTTTTCCTAACTGTGCATAGGTAGATATGCAATGTGGTTTCCTTAATTCACAAATCTCGATCTTCTGCTTTGTCAGTCTTAATATGTTGTCATTGTTACATATTTTATCTCCCGCCAAAAATTCAAATTTGTATGCCCAGCCTGTTCATCGGCCACTTCCAATTTAATATTATTTTATCCCATAGAAATATCAAAAAATCAATGACCAAAGCCTTAGGTTATCTCTTTATTTCATAAGTGACTACACTTTAGCATTTCTACAAACCCATAACTCTCTTGCCATTGGATCTCCTCAGGATCTACGGCTCTTGCCATGTCACTATGAGAAAATGCTCAACCATTACCCATAGTGAGATGGCAAGTGTTTACCACATAGATCAACAGGCCTAGTTTGGTGGAGGTGGTTCATTTTGTTTCTTTGGCATCGAGTTTGGATAAAGCCACCGGTGCATGCTACCTCGCCATTTGAAAACTCAAGCATCTCGCCGTTAGTGACATAGCAAGTCACCATGAAATGAGTGATGGTGGGACCTCATGCAATGTGGGAGGGTGACAATGTTTAAGTGGGATTCTAACTGTCAGATCAATGTGAAATCAACAGTCCTCACTATCTTGCTATGGAAAGTTGCAAGTTGTTTACTCATAGCGACATAGTGAGCATGGGACCCACCAATATTTAGAATGCCTGATGCAATTTCTCCTCCCTTGGATTGACCTCAGATCAATGGCTTTCGTTATCTTTCTATGGGAAGTTTCTTGAAAGATATGTATAGCGAGATAGTGATTTACTGTCGTGTGTCTTTGTGGGGCCAGGTTTGTTCCATAAGCCACAGGGTGGATCCTGAACTAGTGATGCATCAAGAATGAGTGTATAGATTAATGACACATTGGTAGTTGGTTGATTTATCATTGGCTAGGTTGATGAAAGTGCAAAATATGGGCTAGTCCTTTCAACAAGTCTTTCACTATTGTCAGATCAACATGGATCTATGGTCCTCGCTAACTCGCTATGAGAATATGCACATTGTTTAGTTATAGTGAGTTACCTCCCTGGTGACACATGGATTGTGGGTCCTGTTTCCCTTGGTGGGCTACAAAAGCAAGAACTTATTGGACAAGTTGGAAAAAGGCCAGGTTTCTATTGGTCAGCACATTGATAGATTGGGTGTATGTTTTGACTGTTGGATGGTGGAAGATCGATGCTTCTCGCTATGTCGTTATGAAAAAATGCTTGATCTTTTGCTATAATGACATAATGAGGATTTTCCATGTATCCTCAAAATTCTATGGGTCTAGTTGAGGTAGTAACGATTAGATGCGGCTAATAGTTGTTTTAGGCTATCGTGGTCAGGATTTAAAAGGATGCCGCAGTTAGTTAGAAAAGCATGGTCAACTCAGGAGGACCCCGCGAGATGGAATGAAGATAGAAGATTGTTGGTCCACGTTGCTCATCTTGGTGCCAAGGATAGGTTGACTAGGCTAATTTTGCTGATTCATGAGATAGGAACAAGGGAGATCAAGAGTTTTACACAAATTCGATCTTCATGATCGATTCCAACCACTAGAAGTGAATGTTGAACAAGGGAGGAACACTCTACCACTGATCCAATCTATCCACCTAATCAAAGCATAGTTATGGCATTGCTTCTGTCATCTCAAGGCCCCATTTTAGTTAAAAATCTAATTTCATGGTACCAAAAGGCTATACCTAGATCATATTTCTTTAGATCCCCATGATTATTCCTAATAGAGCCTTGATGGGGGTGCTTGTAGGATGGTTTCGGAGGGAAAATCTCAGTTATGCCTATTCTATAAAGGCCAATTTTGTAGATTTTGTTCATAAGGTTGATCATTCTCTGTTGTTCTCTACTATTGATCTACAATTCTAGTGTAAATTCCCCTATGCCTCTGAACTGTATGATTCTCTACTTTATCTCCTTCAGCCATTGTTATGAAAGTGCAAGAACTCTTTGCCTTTGCCATTGTTTTGTAGAAGTCTGTAATCTACATGACTGTATCTCTTCTAGCCTGTGAATGATATATAAGTGAATCTTCTCTTTCCTTGTGTCATTCATCTTGGTCTTTTGATCTGCATGTGATTATTAGATTAAAACAAGTCTAAATGTGTATATCCTTAGTTTCATTCTGGTTCAATAGTGCATATATGGGTAGAGATTGGTCCGAACACTCTATTTTGGCACATCACCTCTTTAGATTAGATTAGGTAGATTTTCTTTCATCATCTCCTTCTCCCTTTTTGTCTCCAAGAGTAGTTAGGTGCATCCTAATAGTAAGAGGAAGCCGACCTTCTCTAGAGACTCAACCTCACAGTTCAAGTCCCATAGCTTGGAGGTTGTTTCCATGTATCACTAGGTTGTCCTCATGCATAGGCTTTGGACAAGGGTGCAAACCTAAGTGAGAATAGTTTTTGGAATGCCTGGTGGGACAACATCTCAGAAAACTTCAAGTCTACTGGTGTAAAAGGGAAGATTTCAAGATCAATACTGAGGAGATAGTATTGGCTTCGGTGTTTAAGCCCTCAAGAGGCTCATTCCGCAAAGTAATTGGTGACTCTACTGGGCTTCAATTCATATCTGGTTCTAGACCAAAGTTGTAGTGATTCATGCCCAGAGTTGAAACAAGGGCAACTTCTAGAGGTAAGTTTCAATATCAAGAGCTTTCATTTTTGAACCCTAGAAGAAGGAGGGCTAGAATATCTTTATCACTGGTCAGGAGTGGAATAGTAACAAATATACATACAAGATCTATCTCTACTCCTCCTGCTATTAGATCTCAGCCTAGACTGCCATCAACACATATCAATAGATTAGTTGTCTAAATGGAATTGCCTAGAGCTCATACTTTTTCCACCTTTAATGGTGGAAGTCCTCTCTTATTAGCTTGAAGAAATGATATACTAGTAGCTTCACTCAAAAGTATACTAGAGTTTAATGGTGAAACTTCTATGTCTCCCTCAGAACACATTCAAGAAGTTGCAAATGTCTACAATATCCATGGTATTATAGAGGATGATGTTGTAGTTAGGCTCCTAGCCTCATCCTTGAAAGGAAAAGCACTACAATGGTATAGAGGTTTGGCTCATGGTTCTATAACAGATTGGGATGGATTAGGAGCAGGATTGTGCAAACATTTTGAGGATAAAAAGGACTATTTGTCACTTTTAGAGCAGTTGACTACTATAAAAAGAGCCCCCCATGAATGTATGATTGATTTTAATTATAAATTTCAAAAGACATGGGATAGAATACCTACTTCAGTGAAGCCTACCCCTGGTAATGCCTTCTTGCATTACCTTAGAGCTTTTAACAGTGATATTGCCACTACAATCCAAACTATGGGAGGAGATACCTTGCGTAATGCTTATGACATAGTAATAAGAGTAGAAAATATATTGATACAAGGAGGTAAGTTAGCTCCAAGGCCTACTATGCCTTTCTTCTCTAATGTTCCAAATCATCAACTAGCAATGACTCCCCTTCCCACAACTTCTATATCACAATCCCTTGTCCCTGTCCCTTAAGCTTCCACATCTTCAAATGGGATAGATGAAATCAAGGATATGATGCAATCTATGATGCAGAACATGGATAGAAGAGAAAAGAACCTTGATAAAAAATTGCAAGATCATGGGAAGAAGTTAGAAGATCAAGGAAAGAGGCTGGAAAATAATTTCTGTATGATGCAAAAAATGAGCAACAAGGTGGTGACTTTAGAAAGATAGCAAGATTAAGGTAGTAAACCTCATCAATTTCAATATCAAACTCCAAGTGGTGGTAGGCCTCCAAATCCTAATCATTGGAACAATTCTTTTGATCAGAGTAGGTAGGGTGGCCATGCTTCAACCTCAAACGTAAACCAAAGTAGGGCCATAGTCCCTCAAAACAATATGGCTCAAGATCAAGATTTTTGTCCCTCCTATAACTAATCCTATGCCTATTTCATGTGTCAAAAACCTAAATATTTTATGGATTTGACAGTCCAAGAACCTACAAAAAAGGAAAAATCATGGTAGAAAAGATGCAAGTGATCCCCAGGTTATTCCATCTCAATCTCATAAAATTGCAGCTTCCAAAGCTTCTACCAAAATACCTGCTATGCCATTTAGTGTGGTAGAGAAAATGAAGAAGAAAAATGTGAATATCTCCATGTGGGATGCTGTTGCTACTATACCCATGCAAAAGAGGTTGCTACAGCAAGAATTGGAAAGAATTGAACCAAAGGATTAGACACCTAGTATGGAAAGTGCCACAAGCCTAGTACAACCATCAAGGGAGGTAGAAACAAGTAAAAAGGTTAGACCTCCTCCACTCTATGTTTCTTTAATTATAGGGGGCAAGCTAGTCCATAATTGCATGATTGATTTAGGCGCTAGTAGTTCAGTGATGCCTAGGTGTGTTGCTAATGCTTTGGGAATGAAATATGAGCCCATTGTTAAGGATGTATTATAGTTGGATGGTAGTACTATCAAGACTGTAGGGATCCTTAGGAATGTGGAGATGGCCTTACATGCATGCCCTGGTTGTACTATAACCCAAGATATCTCTTTTGTCGAGGTCAAGCCATATTTTTCCATCTGTCTATCAAGAGACTTCACTACCCAAAGAGGTAGTTACATATCTTCTAACTGGTCATATATGTTTTTTAGAACAAGATATGGATCCAAAGTTTCAATTAGAGTAGAGCCTCAAGCCCCCCATAATACTGAGCCCTACACCCCTAATCGCATCAACATGAATTGCCCTATCCTAGAGATGGATGAGAATGACATAGTGAATGGGCCCACCACTCCCCTAGCTGAGATACCTAATTTTTTCTTAGATGAATGGGCTGATGCATATCAATTCAATTCTACATCAAAGATCCTTGAGATAGGTCTAATTACATATTGTATATTAGAAAAAGATTCTCTAGTTCCCAATCTTGTGGAGACTGAAGAAGATATAAGTGGGATATGGAGTATGTACTTTGATGGCTCAAGAAATAAGAATGGATCAGGGGCTGGTGTGATTTTAATTTCTCTTGCACCAGTAAGGTACTACTTCTCCTTTAGGGTCCAATTTAGTTGCACTAATAATGTAGCCATGTATGAATCCTTGATTCAAGGTCTCCTACTTGCTCAAAAAAGAGGAATCCAAGCTTTAAGGGTGTATGGAGAAAGTGAGTTAGTGGTTAATCAAGTGAGAAATCAGAATACCACCAAAAATGGTTTGCTCAAGTCTTACAAACATAGAGTATGGGATTTTCTTGAAGGTTTCAATGCATTTAGTATTCAAAGAATCCCTAGAAAAGATAATAGACATGCTGATAGGCTTGCAACAATAGGTGCATCTTATTATGTACTAGGGAACCTTGAGGAGGAGAAGAAGCAACAAATCAGAGTGGTAGTAAGGCCTTCTATCCCTAATAACACCATCCATTGGAAAGTGTTTGAGTCTAATGAGAAAATAGTTAGCTTCTTGCAGAATGAGGCAAGATTTTCAGAGAGAAATTAGTCAAGATTGTAGGATCAGTATGGTGACCAAATCATTCATCTCAGCTCTAAAAAGTTGCCTAAGGGTATCATTACTCTAGAGAGTGTTTTTAATCCTAATGACCAAACAAGAGGCAGAGGCATGAACCTAGCTACTGATGAAGATGACTACACTCCAGTCATAGTTGTTGATGGAAAGTCCTTAAACATGGGAAAGGTATGTTCTGAAATTGAGTAAGAAAATTATATTAATCTATGTCAAGAGTTTAATGATATATTTTCTTGGACATATGATGACTTAAAGGGCTTTGACCCAAGGTTTTTTCAGCACACCATAGATTTAGTTGATGATGTGAAACCAGTAAGACAAAAATAGAGACCATTGAATCTCAAGATTTAACCCTTAATGAGAAAGGAGCTATCCAAGTTGATTGAGGCCAATATAATTTTCCCTATCAAGCACTCATCATGGATAGCAAACCTTGTCTCTGCTAGGAAGAAGAACAAATAAATTATATTGTGTGTGGACTTTAAGGACCTTAACCAAGGTTCCCTTAAAGATCACCATCCTCTCCCTTCTATGGAGTAGATTTTGTCCAAGGTCAGTGGTTCAAAGAGATTTTCATTTCTTGATGAATTTTCTGGTTACAATCAAGTGCTAGTTAAGGAGTCTGATAGATACAAGACTGCATTTACCACCAAGTGGGGTACCTATGCTTAGTGTAAGATGCCATTTGGGCTAACTAATGCAGGCACTACCTTTCAAAAGGCAATGGAGATGGCTTTCAAAAGATTGATTGACAAGTTTTTCTTAGTTTACCTTGATGATATTACAGTGTATTCAAAGGATGTAGAAGATCATTTTGATCATCTAAGACAAGTATTCCTAAGATGTAGAGATTTTGGGGTTTCCCTTAACCCAAATAAGTGTGTCTTTGCTACTAACCAAGGAAAACTATTAGGACATATTGCATCTAAGGATGCCCTAACTATTGATCCAGAGAGAGAAAAAGCAATACTTGCCCTCCCTCTTCCTAAACACAAGAAAGGACTGCAAAGTTTCTCAGGTAGGATAAATTTTGTGAGAAGATTTATCCCTAATCTTGCTACCATGGGGAAGCCTCTTACAACCATGCTTAAGAAAGGTATGGTCTTTGCATGGACCACAGAAGGGAAGGAAAGTTTTGAAAAAATCAAGGCAGCCATAGCCTTAGCCCCTACTCTCATGAATCCAAATTTTGAGAAGGATTTCATCCTTTATACTCTAGGTGGTGAGTCAAGCATTTCTGCTGTCTCGACTCAAAGAAATGATAAAGATGAAGAGTAGCTGATAGCCTTCTCTAGTGAAGGGATGAAGGAGTATGAAGATATGTATAGCTACATAGAGAAGCAAGCCCTTGTAGTCATCAGAGCTTTAAAGAAATTCAGACACCTCCTATCTCATAATAAGATTCATTTGTTAGTACCCCATACTAGTGTGAAGGATTTCCTTTTGAACAAGGATGTTTTTGAGAAAAGAGTTGGTTGGATTACATAGGTAATGGAATATGATGTTGACTTTCAAATTACCAAGCTGGTAAGAGGGAAAGGATTGTGTAAATATATGTTATCATCTCAGGAGCCTGATGAGGAAGTTGCCATGGTATTAACAGAAGAATAAGAAGTAAGAAATAATAACCCAAGGAATTGGATGGATGACATGAAGAGTTTCTTATTAGGCAACGGATACCCTCAAGGATTAGACAAAGCTAAAAGGAGATAGTATAGGCTACAGTCAATTCCTTATGTCATAATTGATGATATCCTTTTCAGGAGAGATTTTAATGGAACCTTATTGAGATGTATTGATATAGACCAGGCTAAAAGAATGATCAAATAACTTCATGATGGTCTTGATGGTGGTCATTTCTCAGAAAGGACAACTGCAATGAAAATCATGAGGGTTGGTTATTACTGGCCATCTCTTTTTCATGTCTGTCATAAGTATGTGAGGAAGTGTGAAAAATGTGCCTTCTTCTCTAGCAAGAAAAGGCTTGTAGCTCTTCCCCTTCATCCTATCTAGGTGAACCAACCTTTTGCTCAGTGGGGATTGGATTTCATAGGCCCTATCAATCCTTCCTCCAATTCTAGTCACAAATGGATTTTAGTTGCTATAGATTACTTCACCAAATGGATAGAAGTAGTTGCATTGAAGGATGCCACTGAATCTTCAATTGTGGAGTTCCTTGATGGAATTGTGATAGGTTTGGTGCCCCTTCAACCATCATTTCAAATAATGCAAAATCTTTTGTTGGAGCTCAGATTTGTGCCTGGGTAGTGGATCATAATATCTATTTGAGCACATCTTCAAATTACTATCCTCAAGGTAATGGCCTGGCCGAATCATCTAACAAGAACCTAATCATAATTATTAAAAGGACAATAGAAAATAACCAGAGGTGTTGGCATAAAAAAATGAAGACTACTCTGTGAGCTGACAGGATGACACCTAAAAGATCAATAGGGAATTTACCATTTATGTTGCTATATGGTAGAGAGGCAAGCCTTCCAATTTCATTGGAGTTCCCATCCTTAGAGCTAGCTCATTAGTTGGAACTAATTGAAGATGATGCCATGATAGTGAGAATGGCAGAACTGATGGAGCTAGAAGAGAAAAGAAATCAAGCCATGCAGACCCTAGAGACACACCAACAGCAAGTAAAAAAGAGTTTTGACAGGAAGGCTAGGGTTAGAATCTTCAGGGAGAGAGATTTGGTTCTGAAATGGGATGCAGATAGGGAAAAACTAGGAAGACACTCAAAGTTTGATGCATTGTGGAGTGGCTCCTATCTGATTGATAGTTGCAAGTAGGCCAACACTTTCTAGTTAAGCAGGCCTAGTGGTGAAATTTTACCGATCCCAGTCAATGGGATCTATCTCAAGCCATGTTTCTAAGGGTTTGGGATTCCATGTACATAGTTTGTTTTATTTTGTCTCCTATTTGTTTCTTGCTTTTCCAAGAAGTGCATGAGCACAATTTGTCTCCGTGCGATAACAAGTTTTGGATTTTTGAAGGTTCCAGATGAAGGTTTGATCTCTGGTTCTAGTTGCAAAGGTAGGGGATTTTTAGTGTTTTTCTATCTCAGAGGTAAGGTTAGGGTTTCAAAGTGCTCAAAATCTACATATCTTCTCGACTCTATAGCCCAATGGATGCTTCAGGCCACTAGTCTTATGCATAGCTAGCTTGTGTCCCCTTTGAGTCACCAAAAATGTTACATATTTTGTCTCCCACCAAAAATTCAAATTTGTATGCCCAACCTATCCAATGGCCACTTCTAGTTTAATATTATTTAATCCCCTGGAAATATCAAAAGATCAACAACCAAAGCCTTAGGTTATCTCTTTATTTCCTAAGTGACTATGCTTTAACATTTCTGCGGACCCACAACTCTCCTGTCATTGGATCTCCTCAAGATCTATAGCCCTTTCCATGTCGCTATGAGAAAATGCTTGACCATTACCCATAGTGCATACTTGATACTATATTAGTGATTGGGATAGTTGCAATAGTTTTTACAATTCCTAAAGAGAATCACATGATGAAAATAAAAAGGATATTGAGATATTTGAAAGGAATAGAAGGATATGGATTATACTACAAGAAGGGTGATAAGTTTGCGCTGAAATTTTTTATTGATTCTAATTGGGAAAAAAAGTTGATAATAGAAAAAGTACAAGTGGTGGAGCATTATTTCTAGGAAAGAGACTAGTTTCATAGATAGAAAAGATGAAAAACTATATTTCTCAACTAACATTTAAAAGTGAATATGTAGCAGCAATAGAAAATTATTCAAATATCATATGGATCAAGCAATTATTGAAAGGTACAATGAAAGAGATTACCAATCGAGTTTTTATCTACTGTAATAATGCTTGTTCTATTAACTTATCAAAGAATATTATAATGCACAAAAATACTTAGCATATTGCTATAAAGTATCATTACTTGAGAGAGATAGTTCAAGAAAAAGAAGTGAAATTAGAGCATGTGAATACTAAGTAAAAAATAGCTAATATTTTGACTAAAGATTTACCTAAAGATGTTTTAGAAACTTATTTAGTGCTTCCCTCTAGATTTGTGACAAGGACTTAATGACCTCTTATGTACTATAAGTTGAGTGGTTGTATTAGGCATTAATAGATTAGTCTTTTGGTGCAACCACAACCTTTCTTTAAAAAGTGGTAATAGAGCTTGGTCATAGGTTTACATTCCTAGACCCTCCAGTAATGATGAGGGTGGGATTGTTAGAAATTGGTTCACTTCTACCCTTGAGATTCATGATAAGGTCTTAACTACCTCTTATATACTATAAGTTGATGTTAGAAACAATAATCTACAAAGATAACTAAGAGGAGGGTGGTGGTGGGGGGGGCGCTATGAACCAGTTATCTAACAATTAATACATTTGTCTTCATTAAATAAACTTAACCACTCAACCAAAATAAATAGTAACCATAATAAGATGCACATAGACAATTATACTAGATATGTTGACTAGGGAAACCCTTGAGTAGAGGGGAAAACCTTGGTGGGAATGATTCCCACAATATTATGTACTAATATAAATATTCCTTGTTAGAGGATGAATCCTTTTAGGAGTCTACTACAACATTTAGTACATAGAGTCCCTTTTAGGAGACTTTAAATCCCTATTAGGAGATTCCAACACTGTTAGGAGCTATGCCAACCCTATTAGGAGTTATAGTACAATGTATGCAAGAAGAGCCTACTACCCAAACATGCAACTTCAACTACAGGAAGAGATCACTGCTCAAACATGTAATTTATCATTATTTTATTCTGTCCTTTATTTTTTCAACCAAACCAATCACTATTAGACCTTCTAGACTAGGTCATGAACCTTAGATCCAAATATCAAACCTTAGATCACTTAGCAAAACCTCGACAATGAAGTTTCCTTCACTTTCATGCTCCTCTACTCAACTTCACATTATGCTCTTACTACTATTTATCATCAATCAAAACTGTACCATCTCAACCATGCTAGATAAAGAAAAATGTCCTTCCTATATATCGAGTCCATAAAATAATTTCTTAAGTCAGCTATTAAACCTTCTCAATTAACTATTATAGGACCATATTAAGAATACATTACACTTAGCGATTACATTAATCTTCCACTTTGTAACTTGAATAAATTTCCATACATGCAATATTATGATGAGTGATCTTAGCCACATCATCGCCAACATGTCTTCTACATGTCCTCAAGCTCAATTCTCAAGATAACAACTCTACTAAGATATATAACAAGTTTACTAGAATAGGCCTCTATAAACTCTATCTCAAAACATACATCACCAAAACTTACATAACTTCTTCCAAACTTATCACTTCTTCTTCTAATGTTAAATGAATATACTATATACTTAGAATTATTTTTTTTAACCTCAGATAGTTAGCACACTTAACTAGCCATTCATACCAACTTGATCTTTCTATTGTTCTTCTATGAGATACCATAGAAAACTTCTATGTTGACATCAATGAAAAACTCAGTCATGAATGTAACATACCATCATAGTAACATATCTACAATACTACCCCATAGGAATATCATTAGCATTCATGCTTGCAAAAATTCCCCCTCTAGCATTGATGGCAACATAGATGAAAAAAATCTAGTTCCAAGAATACCAACAAAAGACTATTCATAATCCTTTTAAAATGTCTTCATTAGTCTTTCTTCCCCATTGATGTACCTCAATATGCTTTATTTCAAACTGTCATTCCATGTTGTACTCATGTCAAACTTCTCCAACTTGCATGCTATAAAAATTGTTCTTCTTCTACCCAACATGATGGTTTTTCTATAATGTTCTTCTCATAATGCAATGCATCTCTCAAACATGTTTTTCATGCTAAACTTCTCCCAAATTGAAATCAATGTCAAAGGTTTCAGCAACCAACTTCACTACATCAAATCTCTATAACAACTAATTCTTACTTACTTCAAGTATCAAAAGGCAATATTCACAATAATATCCAACAAGAGTCCTAGATGATTCTATTCATCACAAATACTCCCCCATACAGGAAGCATCAGTATTAAATCTAGATAACAATGGTGCTCTATTACATTGGACTGATGCATCCTTGCATCTTCTACTCTAATGTAGGAAGGGGTATAACTAGAAGCATACCTTGAAAATACTCAAAAGTCTCTTTTGGAAGAGGCTTAGTGAATATATATGCAATCTACTCTTTAGTGCTCATATACTCCAATCTAATTTCTTTATGTGCAACTTTCTCTCACAACATGTGATACTTAATAGAAATATGCTTAGTCTTCAAATGCAACACTAGATTCTTAGACATATTTACCTTTCTTCTATTGTCACAATGTCTGAAAATAGATTCACTAATTTCTATCCTTATATCCTTCAACATCTACTTCATCCAAACAACTTGATTGCAATTGTTTGCTACTGCAACATATTTTTCTTCTGTTGTACCTTGTGATGTACAATCCTACTTCTTTCTCAAAAAAGAAACCAATCTTCCTCTGAGAAAGAAGGCTCCACCACTGGTTCTCTTTCTATCATCCATACTAGCTATCCAGTTAGCATCAATATAAGAATTTAGTGTAAAATCATTAGATATGTCATACCATAATCTAAACTTAGATGTTCCTTTTAGATATCTAAATATCCTTTTGACTAGTACATAATGTTCTTCTTTAGGATTGGCCTTGAATCTTCAATCTCAACTACATTTTCTATATCTAGCCTTGTATGAGTCAGATATTACAAACCTTTGATCATAGATCTATGCTTCTTCTACTCAATAGTAGGTTTCTCATCTTTTTTAGATAACTTGTTTCTAGTTAGCATAGGTGTTCCAATGGGTTTACATATTCCCAAACTAGATCTTTTTAATAAATCCTTCAAGTACTTAGTCTGAGAAATAAAGATCCTTTCTTTATTTTGTACAGTTTGCAATCATAGAAAATATTTCATTTCTCCTATCATACTCATCTCAAATTCTTTCTCCATCTCTTCTACAAATTTCTCGCTTTCCTTATCAATTCCTCCAAATATGAAATTATCAACAAATATTACCAAAATTATCAAACCATCATCAAATTTCTTACCAATATAGATTACTATTTTCCATACATTTTCTATGTCTAAGCTTTGTCAAATACTTATCCAAGCTCACATACTAGGGTCTTGGTGCTTTCTTCAAGCCATACAATGCTTTCTTTAATTTGCATACTATATCCTTGTCATTTGTTCAAGGACAACCTTTAGGTTGTTCAATGTACACTTCTTGTTCAAGTTCTCCATTCAAAAATGTTGACTTGACTTCCATCTGATATACTTTGAATTTCTTCTATACTACATAAGCTAAGAATTATCTTATTGCTTCTATTCTAGCCACTAGAGCATAGGTTTCATCATAATATATTCCTTCACGCTATGCGTAACCTCTACATACCTATCTAGCTTTGTTCATTACAACTTCTCCTTTCTCATTCATCTTGTTCCTAAATACCCATTTAGTTCCTATCACATTTTTGTCTATTGATCTAGGGACCAATTTTGATTTCTCATTCTTTACTATTTGATCTAGTTCCTCTTTCATAGTTTGTTTCCAATAATCATCTTTGCATGCTCCATCTACATTCTTAGGTTCAACTTGAGATATCAAACATAGTTCTTCATTGACTTTGTTTCTTTTCATCACACCTTTATCTTTTTTTCCAATGATCTACTCAGCTAAGTGATTCTTTATCATATTCTTTCCTAAAGTAGGACTTGTTATCTCAACTCTTGGCTTTGTTGAAGGTTCCAAGCTTTTTTCCTACCTTGGTTCTCCTTCATTCTCCAAATCATTGTTAGTCTCAAGAAATACTTCATCATTCCTTGGCTTAGTAACAACATCATCATCTAAATTGCAATCAATTATTCTCTTTTATATCCTAAATTTGTTATCAATTCTAACATTTTCACTTTCTATAATAGTCACTAAAGTTGTCTCTTCTATTACTTTCTTCTCATTAATTAGTTTAGCCTCATTATCAGAATATTTCAAGGATCTTTCTATACATGCTCTAAATTCTTCAACTTGATTAGAAAGTAAATTCTTTCTAGTTTTCCTTACTCTCTTTGGACATCTATAGGAAAATAGCCAAATATTTTACATGTCTAACAAATGAAAATTTCATACCTTCTAGTTCTCTCTTTGTAAGTAGATCAATACCTTCCTTTGTATTTATGTCTTCTTTGAATTTGGATCCATCTATACTTATACTTCTATTCCCTTGTATACAATAGAAGGATTCTAGATCTGAAAACTCAATACTCTACGCTTTATACAAATTTGATAACTTGTGCCAAGAATTTCCACCATTCGGATATCAAAATTTCTTCTATCAGATGTAGGACTATCTTTCCTATACATGCCTTCCATGGATCTCCCAAAGTTGTTAAACTCTATCTTTAAGGAATTTATGCTATGATACCAATTGTTAGAAAAAATAGTCCACCAAGATAACTAGGGGGTGGGTGAATTAATTATCTAAAAATTAATGCATTTATCTTCTTCAAAAAAACTTAACCATTCAACCAAAATAAATAGTAAACATAATAAGATGCACATAGACAATTACACTAGATACGTTGACTAGGGAAACCCTAGTGGGAATGATGCCCCCAAGATGATGTACTAATATAAATATTCCTTATTAGAGGATGGAACCTATTAGGAGACCTTGAATTCTTGTTAGGAGATTCCAACCTTGATAGGAGTTGTAGTACAATGTATGCAAGAAGAGCTCACTTCCCAAACATGAAATTTCAACTACAAGAAGAGCTCACTACTCAAACAAGTAATTTACTGTTATGTTCTTCTTTCCTTTATTCTATCAATCAAAACAATTGTTGTTAGACCTTTTAGATAAACTCATAAACCTTAGATCCAAATATCAAACCTCATATCACTAAGAAAAACCTCAAAAATCAAGTTTCCTTCACTTTCATACTACTCTGCTCAACTTTGCATTCCTCTCTTGCTACTGCTTATCATCAATCAAAACCATACCATCTCATCCATGCTAGATAAAGTAAAATGTCCTTCCTTTATATAAAGTCCATAAAAAAATTCCCTAAGTCAAATATTAGACCTTCTCAATTAATTTTTATAGAACCATATTAAGAACACATTACACTTAGTGATGAAATTAATCACCCACCTTGCAACTTGAATAACTTTTCATATACGCAATATTATGATGAGTGATCTTAGCCATGTCATCACCAACATATATTCTACATGTCCTCAACCTCAATTCTTAGAATATCAAATCTACTAAGAGATATAACAAGTTTACTAGAATATGCCTTTGTAAATGCTATCTAAGAATAGATATCACCAAAGCTTACATAAATTCTTCTAGACTTATCATTTCTTCTTTTTACATTAACTAACTATACTAGATACTTAGAAGTATCTCCCATAACCTCAGATAGTTAGACTAGTAAACTATTCATTTGTACCAAATTGATCTTTTTGTTGTTTTTCTATCAGATACCGCATAAAACTTCTATGTTGACATCAATTACAAACTCAGTTATGAATGTAACATACAATCATAGTAACAAATCTACAATACTCCCCTATAGGAATATCATCATCATTCTTTCTTGCAATAGTTGAGTAATTGTATCAGGCATTGACAGGTCAGTCTTTTGGTGCAACAACAACCCTACTCTAATAAGATGCTCATGAATATATAAGAGATAAACTAGAGTTGATTCCCCTTGTCAAGGCCACCTTAGATGAGTTGGTGCTCTACATCAACTGTGTTGATTATACTATCTTGGAAGTTGATGTAGACAATGTTACTTTAGGAGTTGGCTAAAGTAGTAGTGAAGGAGAAGGATGAAGTGTTGTATCAATTATACATAGATGACATATGTAGAATTTAGTATTAACATGAAGATATCTACATGGAAAAGATGCTTTAGTTAAAATTTCTTTCGCATTGTTGTCAAAGAGGGAGAGATTACAATGAAGAGATATATTGTGAAGAAGTTACCATAAGATACAAAGAGAAAGTGAAAGAGGGAGATACCATATGAAAGAAGGAAAAAATGTAATAAGTAAGAGGGGGAGATTGAATAAGAAGAAAGGTTTTGATAGAAATATAGAAGAATCTAATTGATTTCATGATTTGATATGATAAAGGGAGCATATGTGTTGCATATTAGAGATGTGTAGATGAGAATCAAAGTGAAACTAAAGAAAGAGCTTGTTGGACATAGAGATGTGAGTAAGAATGAAACTAAGGATATTAATAAAGATATGATACTATACATAGAAGGATATTTCTCAACTCAGTACATCTTTTGGATTTCATGGTAACCAAAGGTGTTTCCATCAATGCAAAAGAGGGATATTGTTGGAAACTACAATTGATACAATCATTTTATTTATTTATGTTGAGCCTTATTGGTGAGATAGTTTTTAATCTAATCTGAGTATCATATCTATATGATTGATGAAGGGGATTTGAGAATTTGGTCATAACAAAAACACCTAGAAAAAGAAACTACAATGGACACTTGATTATTTAGACTTTGATAAGATAAAGTGATTATTTAAATCATGTTACAAGTAAAGAAGATAGGTTTTCTAAAGCCTTGAAGAAGTGATCAAAGACTGACCAAATGCATAGGCTTAACCAAGAAACATAGCATAAGATTAAGGAACTTGAAGTTTCCACTAAGTGATTCTAGCGTTGACTGAGCCACAATATAAGTTGAGCATAAATAGTGTTGACTAAGCATAATTATATGTGTTGAAAAAGATAAATTACTAGTGAATCAGTAACCCAATGATGAGTGAGTGTCAAAAGATAGTGTTGGGTGTGGGGCAACATTTTGATAGTGTATGAGAAATCTTGATTTCTAGTTGATAGAGATGGTTTTTTGAAATATGGAAAGCATGTTGAAGATAAATATGTATGACTTGAAAATTTAAATATAGGGAAACTTTATTTGGTCATTTGTATTTAAGGATTTATGAAGTTGAAAGAAGTTTCTAGAAAAGAAGAGGATGAACTAGAACGTGGACAGATTCATTGTATGTATTGACTCTTTTAAAAACTCTAAAATCTATGATGATGTTTAAGTGACAAAAGATTAGAATTACCTATTTAAGGAGGTACAAGGGCTAGCCTTTATGAGGGTTTGAAGGTTGGGGAAATTATTCATGCTACTAATTGGTGAGCTTAAGTAGAATACTAAAAAGAGTTGAGAAGAGAAGTTTGATTTTGTGAAGGGTTGCCAAGAAAATTAGAGACTAAGATGGCAATTTAGTCCTATTAGTGGATTATCTTTTAAGTTGAACTAAGATATATATTTGCAAAAAGTGTTGTAACTATCAGATTAAAAGCTACTATTACATTCTAATCATTGCATCAGTTTTAAAATCCTTTTATCAAGGTTGACCTTACAATCATATGTAAATCATTTAACCAAGGTGACATTCTAAATGAATGTTCTAAAGTCATCTAATAAGACCACTCCTAATAGGCTGATTAAATATTTTAACAATGTTACATTTAACAATGTGTTGTAACCTTTAACTTGGTTGGCTCCTAATAGAGTTCACTTTAGAAGAATGAAATATTAGTCACATGTTACTAGTAGTTTTTCCCAAATTGGGTTTCCACATTAAATCCTAGTCTCAAACTTTTGTGGATGTTATTTGTGGTGATTTATTGTTAATATTTAAATTTAGAAGGTCATATATGTTTAGGATAGTGGAATGCTAGTTTATGTTACTTAAAGTTTTCTATAGAGGTTGAGCTATCGAATATTGAGATTTAAAATTGTTCAAATGTTTGTTTGTTCAATTGGTACATATGGACCTTGGATAACTGATTCACCCTCCCCCTTATCAATTATTCTAAACATTCTAACATATGTGTTCAAACAAAAATTTGGGGAAAAGTTTTTGACTACTTCTTTGAATAGAGGAAGTGGAAGAATATTGTAGAAGGGATTCCAAATAATCTAAGTTATATAGTTGTTGAACTCAAAAATCATCTTCTTGCTTAAAAATTACTCTTTTCTCCAAGGAGGATAGATTTTTTTGGGAAAGAACTTTGGATGATACCTTCTCTATGAAGTTAACATATCACATATTTTTGGATAAAGATATCACCCCCCTTATTGGAAAAATATCTAGAATAACCATCTTATCTGCAAGGTGGATTTTCTCTTGTGGACAACCTTACATGGAAAAATTCTCACAATTGACAATTTTATATAAAGAAGAAATTGAATTCCTTGCATGGAAAAAATCTCACTCATTTGTTTAGAATATTTGGAAATCCTTTTTCGTGGAAGCTTCATGTAGAATGATTTTTTCAAATTGACTTCCAATTGTTCATCCTAAACTAGAATATACCCTTTAAGTAGCCTTTCCTTAAGCTAATGTGGAAAGTGATGTCTCATATTTTCTAGGGAAATTGTAAAGAGAGGAATAACATGATCTTTAGGGAAATATAGGAGGTGAAAATTTTGATTGAAATCATTGTTAGACTATTGAAGGAAAATTTGGAAGTTACTAAATGGAGAATTTTGTAGGACCACCCATAGATATCAAAAAAAAAAGTTTCTATGTAGTGGAATCTCGTGGAGGTAGTGAATATGTTTGACCAAAAAAAAAGAAAAAAGAAGAGGATAAATACTAAATGTAAACATCCATCTATCCCTAGGGTGAAGCTTAATTTTGATCAAGCTTCTACACATGGTGGAGGAGTTGCAGGAGGTATCATTAGGGATTCTATTGGTAGACAACTCATGGCTTATGCTAGCAATGTAGGAAACACCACCAAGAATGTGGTTGAACCTATGGCCCATTTCTGGGGTCTAAATCTTGTTGTTAAATCATGATGGAAATGTTTCACAATTAAAGGTAACTCTATGATAGTTGTTGAGACTATTGAAGGTAATTATAACCCAAGGTGATCATTAAGTGGAATTATCAGATACATCTAGCACCTTCTAACTAAGGTTGAAATTTATGATCTACAATGCACTTACAAAGAAGGAAGCATGGTAGTAGATGCTATGGTTATCTTGGGGCTGCAATTCAAGAGTTTAAGATGGTGAAGGAAAATGGAGGCCATTCTAGTTGATATTTGAACTCTAATTGAGAAGCATCAAAATCTTATCCAAAGTGATCAATGAGCAAGTTTAAAATGAAATGATTTTATTGGATTCTATGGGTGGTAACTTTTTTAAGCCAAGACATGGATTCTAAGTTGATTTCAAATAAAAACAATAGTGAATATTATTATTTTAATGATAATATTGGTAGTTAGAATCAGTACAATAGTATAATTATGAAACTTAGTGGATGTAAGATGACATATATTTGGGGAGATTATATCATGAAGGGAGCTCCCCTTAATATGTTAAACACATAATAGTAACAAAGAAATAACAACAATATGTGAGAACAAAATGTGGACTTCTTATTATCACTGCAAATGCTAAATTACAGAATTTAGTTACAACATGCTAACCCACATGGGTGCCTTTATTATTAAAATCTACAAGGAAAAGTTGTGAGCTATCACCTAGAGCTATTATAGATAATGCATGAGCATTTATTAAATAAACAATTTTATGCCATACAAGAAGGTTCTAAACACTCAAACTTAATACTTAGGGCTGATAGACTTGAACAATACATATAGAGTTAGCCAAATGAATTTTTGAAATTTATTTTGGAATTTTTTGTCGACCCAACTTTGAAAGGCCATAACTCTAGAACTATTTCTTTGATTGGCTATTATCCCACTTTTCAAAATTTGTAACTTCTTATCAATAAGCTTGGATCAGTGCAAGTGCCCATCCATCAAGTTTTTGGGCCTTATCCAGACATGATTAGACCTTCAGCAGTGAGCTTGAAGTTTTTATACCAAAATTACACACCAAAAGTATACAATAAATCCATGAATACTCATTATATGGCACTAAGCCTCAGCTAGTAGGCTGATATATCCAAGATAAACATCCATCTTTGAAATTAGGACATTATGAGCTTATATGACTCATTTATTAAGTAGAAAGACTCCATAGACAACAACTCTATATTTAGACAACCCTTATTTGGACAATTGAAAAGAAATATTTTTAGTTGATGCAAGATTTCTCTTACACCCAAGATTAACTAGTATCAGACACTCAAGGTAATTTGAGAAGTGACCCCTTCATGTCTCAAGTATTCATAGGAAAACCAAGATGTTTAACCTCCTCTCTTGCTAGTCATGATAAATCTTTTACTGGCCTCCCTTCCCATTTGACTAGGTATTCTTCATAAGTTTTCTTCCTTTTACTTTTTCCAACATGACCATCTAGTATCTCCTCAATCTTTGGTGTAGTGAAACTAGCTAATGGAATACTCAATTGTGCTTCTGCAATATCATCTTCATCACCTCCTTCACAATAATTTATCAAATCTGAAATGTCAAAAAGTGGTGAAATATTCAATTTGGTAGGCAACTCCATTTCATAGGTATTTTTAGAATCATGCATTTTTACTATCTTGCACAATGCAAACTTCTTCAGTTTCATCTTATTATATTTACCCACTAGAAAACACTCCTTTCTCAAATGAAACATGACTTCATCGCCAATATAGAATTGATTGTACCTCCTTCTCACATCTACCTTAGCTTTATACTATGTATTCATCTTAATAATTTCCTTCCTTGTCTCCTCATGGATATTCTTCAAATATTCAACAAATTCTTCTACTTTAGCACTACTAATCTCTCCTTTATCTAACTATCTCAATTCCAAAGCATTTCTAGGACTGATCCCACATAATCTATAATATAATTTACTAGTACTCTTATTGATAAAATTATTATATGAAACTTATGTTTATGGTAAAATTACATCCCATCCTTTTGGTTTATCTCCAACCAAACATCTTAGCAAGGTTCCAAAATTGTGATTCATAATTTTTGTCTTACCATTAGTTTGTGGATGACATAATAAACTAAACTTCAAATCTATCGTCAACTTCTTTCACAATGTACACTAGAAATGCCTAAAAAATTTGGTACCTTGATTTAAAACTATACTCTTTGGTAGACCATGTATCTCACCACTTCTCTAGAAAACAACTCTGCCACATGAACAACATCATTCACCTTCTTGCAGGGAATAAAATGTGTCATCTTTAAAAACCTATCAACCACTACAAAAATAGAATCATGCCCTCATTGTGTCCTTGAAGATCCAAGAATGAAATCCATGCTGACATCCTCCCATGGCTTCTATGGTATAGGTAATGGCTAATACAACCTAGCATTATTCTTCACACCTTTTTCCATATAATATACTCTACAACTCTATAATAAATTATTCTCATCTTGTTGTAATTATGGCCAATAATAATTCTTAACAACTAAAGAAATAGTCTATCTCTACCAAAGTCTCAAGTCAATTCTCCACTATGCTTCTCCCTGATGAGATTCTCCATCGTAGAACTTATGGGAATGCACAACTGACTTCCTTTGAATTGTATACCATCCTTGATAATAAAATTTGACCAATTTGTCCTATCAAGTATAAGATGTTCCCTCAAATCCTTTGAAGCTTCACCAAAATTAGGATCCTTTGGATACAAAATTTTGAGTTCCTTGAACCCATCCTCCTCAATATGCATTTTTATTAGAAGAAGTTGTCTTTGACTAAGAGGAAATGTATATCTATGCAAAAAATCAACCCACCTCAAATGCTTTTGGTTAAATTTTCCTTGACTATTCAAATAGTGAAAATTTTGATGATCAATATGCAAAACAAACTCCTTAGGAAGAAGATAATGTGTCCACTTCTTCAATGCATGAACTATAGCATAAAATTCTTGATCATAAACATAATATTTTCTTTTGGAATTGTCCAACTTCTTATTGAAACAAGTAACAAGTCTACCTTCTTGTCTCAAAATAGATCCTATTGCCATACCACTAGCATCATAATCTACTTGAAACACCTTGTTAAAATTTGGAAGTGCTAAAATAGGCTAATTTGTAACTTTTTATTTTAACAAATTAAAAATCTTATCTACTCCCACATTCTACTTAAATTATTAACCATCCCCTCTAATTGTTTCAAACAAGGGTCCAAAAATACTACTAAAACCACTTATGAACTTTCAATAAACACTATCCCATCCATGAAAAGATCTTACCACTATAGAACTCTTTGGAGTAGGTTATTCAAGGATAACCTTCACTTTATCTAGGTCCATTTTAAGACCTTCTATTGATACTAGAAATCCTAGATACACTAACTCCATCACAAAACTCCACTTCTTTGGGTTTATCAACAACTTTTCTTCCCTCAACTTATATAACACCTTTTGAATATGCATCAAATGCTCCTACAATGTCTTACCAAAGATCAATATATCAGCTAGGTAAACCATGAAAAAATTACCTAGAAAATCCTTTAGTACCTCATTCATGAGTCACATGAAAGTACTTAGTGTGTTGGTTTGTTAGAAATAGATAATACTAAGAGGGGGGTAAATTAGTATTTTCAATCCTTTTAACCACAACTGAATATTATTACTCACTTTATGATGCACATAAGAAAATAAACCAATAGTACTGAGCAATTTAACAACCATTAAAAAGGAGAGATCATAACACCCTATTTTGTTAACTAGGGAAACCCTGGCCAAGGGAAACCCCAGTGGGAATGGAATCTAGTAAATGAATCACTATATATAAGAATCCAATTAAGGATATTGACCCTATTAGGAGTCTATGAAGCATGTATAGTGTCTCAAGTCCCTATTAGGAGACTTAGGCCTTGTTAGAAGCCTCAACCCTATTAGGAGTTGGTGGTGTTCATGTTTTAAAACTACTAAACAACAAAATACTCAATACCAAATTGATATTACTCACACAACCTAAGGAATAGCTAATTCCTCTTTAAAATTACATGTGCAAACCATTTGGACCCAAATTCAACAAAACCAAGGATGGTTTTCTACTCTTTAGGCTCAACAAAACTAGGGTGCATATACCCTAAGGATGATTCAAACTAAATGCTACTAAATAAGAATTATATTAGTTTCATTCTGATTCTCATCTTATATCCTTAGATACATATATTATTTTGACATTTTAGATAAAATACATCCTGTAGACACCTAAATTTGATTACACTACTTTGGTAATCTAATTTAGCCATCTCTAAAGGCATCATTAATTAAATTCTTATTTAATTAATCCTTTGTCATCCCCTAGTTGATTAATTTAATTAATCATCTATAGTCCTAATTGATAAATCAAATAATCTATTATTTATCAATTAAATACTTTTCTCCTATCTAATTCCAAAAATCCCCATTTATTAAATAAATCTATTTGATAAATGAAATCCTCAAATTCAAAAACCCCTAACCTGTCTCTAATCCTCCATTTAGCCTAATCCACCCCATCCACCCATACTAACCAAGCTTAGCCACTAACTCACCCACCCTCATTAATGCCATCCACTTGCACATCTCTAACATCCCTAATCTAATCCTAAACCCAAGCCTAATCCACCCCCTAATGTTTTCACATTCCTTAAACAAGTTTAAGACTTTCCTAATCCAAACCAAAGTCTCCCCTCAAAAAAACACAACCACTAAGTCATGAGTGCTCTTACAAAACATAAAGACTCTTACAAGCCCACACATGACTCTTACACCCATCTTCCACACTCTTCCCTCTTCCACACTCATTCCTCTTACATCCCTCTTACATACTCAACCCCACTCATCATGCCCTTAACCAACCCTTAACCCTACCCTCTCACACTCATCCTCCTTGTGACAAGTGTCACCTTCCCATTGGTGCTAAACAAGCACAATCCATGTGCTCCCCTTTGAGTGCATCTTAGCCCTCCTTAAGCCTTCATCCATCCTTGCATCTAAGCCCTCCATCCCTCTACCCCTTAGCCTATAAATTGAATCCCATCCCAAGCCATTTCATCAACACTCTTTGAGCTAAAGTTACCATGCTATTTTGAGAACCAAAGCCATCAACCATACCCTTATAATGCCAAATTGAGAGCTCACAAAGCTACCAATTTTCCATTACCCATCTCCATTGAAGCAACTTTTGAGCATCTTGAGCATACATCCACAACAAAAGGACACATCTACAGAATCAAGAAAGCATGGAGTGTTTTCTCTCGTGAGGTTTGCACTTCTTATTTTCTTTCTTAGTATAAGCATATATGTGAATTTAGTTTTTGGTTTGTGAATGTTTACTTTATTTTTTAATGTTCTTTGCATACTGATTCTAGTTCTACACATCCCATATAGAAGATTTGGTCATAGTTCTTCTATAGATTTGTAGGTATCCCCAATAGTAGTGGCTAACTAAGGCTAAAACATTCCATGCAAACAAGTGCTAACCACATTTGAAAATCTTCAATAAAATTAAAATAAAGTTGATTATGATTTTAGATTTGATGCTTCTTCATGATATACCTATCTATAGACTGAATTAATTTGATTAGTGCCTATTCCATTGGGATTCAGAGTCTACTCCAATTCATAGATATAATTTGTTGCATTACAACAAATATTATCAACAATTCCTTCTGGAATTTATCCTTATAGACATCCTTTCTATTACCATAGAAATTCCATCAAATTCATCAAAGACATTAATTTATTCATTGAATTAATAGTAGTAATGAATTAACATACAACCTAAAAGAATTACATTCAATTAAACAAGCTTTATTCACACAATCTCAAAATAATGAGGTAATAGAAAAGGAGCCAAAATTCAACAATAATTGATATGGGGATAGTTTAAATTTGTATTAATTTTCCTTGAAAATTGTATATAATTGCAATAAACTCATAATGACTCTGGAAAGTGACACAAAGACCACTCAACATTAATGTATTCTCAGTGAATTTAGAGAGAAGATACATCATAAAGTTTGCTCAAAGACTGGACCGAAAACATCCTAAGTATAAAACTAAAAATGCATTAGAAATTGGTCCCTTCTCTAGCCCTAGAATCTCACTTATATAATGTGAGATGCAACAAGCTTTAGGCATAGAGAATAGACAGGTGTCATTTTACAAAGAATATTTACATTTGATGTTGTCAAAAACAGACAAAACTTTGTATAACAGAAAAGATTTTTCATTATGATATTCCTTTTGTGGGGCTTTTTTCTATTCACATCTTTTGTGATATTACAAACTCTATGATAGGCTCCTTTATCATTCTAATTCATTAGAGTATGTAGACATTAGGCTTGGCAATTATGAATACTACTTTAATGTTAGTAGCTTTACCTCAATTCATGGATCTTCATTGTCACCATCATGAAATATAAAAATAAACATTATCTACAAATCCTCTTCTGCCATATCATTAGTTGGGACCATGATGCTTTCTTCTTGAATTGGTCTTTCCTCTTTGTCCTGCCCTACATGTTTTGTTAGTTTCATCCACTTACCTTTCTTCCTGATTAGTAGTTATAACTAGCTGATATGTTTCCATTGTTGAGAGCGACTACTCTATTTTGTCTTCTTCATTTCTAGGTGCTGATGGAAGTGAATTGATAATTTGTAATTCCTCTTTAGGTACTTCTTCATCATCACTTTTAGCTTCCTCTAACTATTCACTAGAAGCAATATTTGTCATCCATTTTTCATAAAGAATATCATTTGGCCAAACAAAATGTAGAATGTCTTGTTGCTTTCTGATAACATCTTCAACTTCTTTATCAATATCAACAAATTCTTGTTTCAAAGAATCAAAGAATATCTAAGCTTTCACCATTTCTTCTATTGTGGTAGCCCACCATGCATGCCCTCTCTCATTGATGATTTTATTCATTCTTAAACAAAATAAATCATCTAATTCCTTAGCCCAATCATCATTTTTTTTCTAACTTATTTTTTCTATCTAGGGCACAAGGGAATAAATCAAATTTCTGAATTTTATACTTATGTAGCCTATTATTCTTCTCTATAGGTGAATTCTCTTATTATTTAATTTTGGAAGATTAGTAACAATATCATAAGTCTTTTAAATTTGATCATGTGAAAATTTTATGATAGAATAACACAAAACTATCATTTCTTTTCTTCTTTTTACCCATTTATTCACAATAGGCTTCAAAGGCTCATCATGGGCTTTCAGTTCATCCCATATATTTATTGTCATTGTTAATTGGTCATAAAACAATGGCCATTCAATTTTATCCCCCAAATATGTGAGAGTCTTTCTCAATTTATCTTCATACTATACATTCAATTCTACATGTAATGCCCATAGTTTGCTCTTTTCTTCTTCAAAATATTTAGTAGTGTAATATTGTGGCCTTTGTGGGGTGTCTCATAATTCTATGAGAGGAGTGGATTTAAAAGGTCCTACTAGAGGATGGGGATATGTTATTCTTTGTCTTGTAGACCTCTTCATTACTTTATTTTCAAGTTCAATCCTCTTTTGAACTTCTTTATTATAGGCTTCCAAAACACTCTCATATTTGCTCTTGAGTTCAAACATTGTTTTTTCTTCTTTCTTTGTAGTGGTCAAGACAAACTAAGAGGTTTCTACACCCATATGAGCTACCTCTACATGGGATGTCTCTACTACTCTTCTCACAATGATATTCCCCATTAATCCCGAGTCATCTGGCTATGATGAAACAAAACTATATCCCTTTCTTAATGACCATATAACCAAAGTAGCCTAGTCTTCATTGAATGTAGTCCCTATGAATTCCTTCTTGTTTTGGTATTGAAAATTCAATTTATTTCAAAAAGAATTAAAAATAAAGGCATCAACAATATCCCAATTGGGTAATAATAAAATATTCAAGGCCTTTACCATTTGACTCTCTTCTTTAGCGATTATATTTTGAAATTCTTGCATCATCTCTTCTTTTATTTGATTTTGCAAGGATGCCTCTTCTAGCTTAGGATTCTTTGTTTTTAGTTTATTACATCTTTCCTCAAATTTTCCCATATTGGTTCTCCATGCAAACTGGCAAAAGGCTCTAGATTTAACAAAATTTTCATCTGACAGAAACTGTTGACTTGTTTTCTCTAAAATAGGGTCTAGTTCCCTTCCTTTATAATCTATAAGCATCAACTCAAAACATGGCACAAGAGGCTCCTAGGGGTTTCCTTCATCTATTTCAGATTGGGTGACAAAAACTCCCCCTTGGGATCCCAATTATTCAATTTTCTCCCTAGTGAGTTGTTCATCCTCAATCCTTAGAGGGGTTTGTGAACGTGAATATTCCTCAACATGAGGATCCACCTCCCTTATTATTTTCCACCTCTTTCAAGAGGGGTCAATAGGCCTCTCTTCCTAGACTGCACTAGTGGACCCAATTATTTTTTTACCTTTTTCCACAATGGCATTTTTATTTTCAATGATAGTATAACCTAACCTCTTCTAGACGGTCAATTAATCTGCCCCTATGTTGGGAGTAAATCCCATTTTCTCATTAATTCGCTAGCCTTATTTAGGAAAGAATTAATAAGAACCTACTTCTTCTCATTCATGGTTTCCATTGTTTTAGGAAAAATGAGCATAAGCTTATTTATTTTGTCTGCTACTATAACAACATTTCCTAGAGGACTATAATCTACATCAAAACAATGAATGAAATCGAAAAATTTTGAGAAAACTCTCCATGTTTCCTTTTTATTCTCTTTCTCTTGTAGGGAATATTCATTTCTTATTATATCTTCAAGAAAATAGAATTCATGTTCAATTTTACCCAACTTAACTCTATGTCTAAAAGCAATATGATAAAATCCCTTAGTATCACAGAAATGAGGGTGAGAAATAGCCATCTTATATAGAGCCAAAATCTTGTGTAGACAAAGCCAACCTCCTTTGGCGATTACAAATTGATGGGCTGCTGTGCAAGTGGGAAAAATTGACCCTCTTGATCTTTTTAGCAAATAGGTTTCCTCCATTCCTCGGAGCTGCCACAAAAATTTTGCTACTCCTACTTTTAAAGGCACTTGGTAAGGTAACACATGGGGAGTACCTCTGAAACCATAAATTTTGATGACAGTTGAAACAAAATATAGAATGATGTCTCCCCAATTGTGTGAAACCTTGAAACCAATAGGATTGTCTAGGGGCCTACTGAGACCTTCCAATGCCTTGGTATTCTAGGATTGTCACTCAATAATAAACATCTTAGTTTTGAAGAAAAATATCTATCAAATCTAACAAAAATGGCTTTCTCTACTTCCCAAGTCATATCTCCACTCCATAATTGGATTGGCAATCCTTCCCCATCTTGTTCCCTATTTAATTTCACCTCTTTTCCAAAATAGGTTAGTCCTTCGAATAGAAAAATGCACATTATCAAAGAATAGTGACCAAAAATCTTTTCCACCTTTCCCTTAGCAATTCCAACCAGGATGTTGTGAATTTCTTCAGCTAAATAAGAAGAAAAATAAAAAAATATGTCCACACCAAAAGAAGAGATCTAAGAAATCATGTGCATAAAACTCACTGGCATAAAGTCCTCTTCATCTTCTCCGAAAACCCTGCAAAGTCCTATATGCCTCCATAGCCCTAGTATTGAAATATGCCCTTTTGAAGGGTTCCTTGGAGGCTATTGTTATTGTTGGTAGGGTTCCAATTTTACATATATGTACCCTTAGTGCACCTTTCCTAATAGCATCCTTCTTTTACATGTATTCTTTTTATAATCCTTTCAAATCAATTGGCACATGGTAGTCAGTGAGAGGCCCTAAGCAAAATACTTGCCTAATTTCCTATGGACTGATTGTGATTAGAATTTCACCATCAACTCTCCTCACTACTCTAATTGGTTGGTCATAGTTTCTTGCCACTACTTCAAGGATGTCATAATCCATAAAGACACTAGGAACTACTAATTTTCCTAAATCAAAGCTCCAAATATTTGCATGTAGGGCAAACAAGTTCCTCTTTGAAAACCATTTCTTAAATAAATCTAGACTAGTCTAAGAAGTCTTAGCATCCTGAACCCAATTTCCCTTATCATATAACCCATCTCCTACTCTTAGCCTAGGGTTTAATGAAGTTATCTTTTTAACTTATACAATCTCAATAGTGGATTCAAGAAGTAATTCTAGCAAGTCATCATGGATGTTTCTATCCAAATAGTTCTCTTGCCCAAAAAACACCTTCTTTGGAGGCATCTTGACTATAATTAGTAGAAACTAAAATGCTAAATAGGTTATAATGTATAAGTACTTTCTTGTCTATTGGTTCTTCTCTATAATTTTACAATAGCTCGTGAACAATAGAGAAATACTTCATGCTCTTGTTAGGCTCAACACAATATTCTTGGTAATCTCTTGCACTTAGAAAACTTTGAAATATTTGTTTGCATGAGATAGGAATGGTGAGATCTCCTATAATATACTCTAACTTTTCTCACATACAAAGCTTTCAATCCTCATAAATGAACTGTAAGGGGAAAAAGAATGGCACCACCTTCTGTGTTCAAATTTATGCCGTTGATCTTTAAAAAATCCTACAATCCAAGGATGCAAGTAGGGATGACTCACATTCTTCTTGACATGTTGGCAGTCAATTAAATGATATTTTTCCATGTGTACCTTTCCTTTATTGTTGGTACTTCAAGTTAGATCCATTGACTTCTGAGGACACATGTCATTGAGTCGCTACCTCACTATACATAAAGATTGAGCATGTTTCCATAACGAGGAAGCAAAAAACCTTGATCTAATCTTAATCTGATGGTAGGCATTTTAAATATTTTTGTTACTAGAGTGGTGGGTCCCTCCTTGTTCACTATGTCACTATAAATAAAATTTGAGCAACTTATCATAGTGACACAACGGCAGTCATGGATTCGGGCTTGATCTAATGGCAAGGAAACTCCATGATGCATATACACTATGGTGGGTCCTAAGTCACTATGTCACATACAATAAATAGTGGACATCCTTTTATAGTGACAAGGTGACTATTGTTGATGTCATCTTAATTTGACGATCACAATTCTTCAGGTGGTCTCTGACTGGAGCATGTATTCAAGTTACTGCTAACGTGAGAATGTACTATCTAGCTATCTCGTGAATTAATATTTTAAACCTTGTTATATTACCTCATGGGTTAGATCCCAGCACATGCCCACTTTTTGGCTGGGTGCTATGTTGCCAATAGTGATGTGCAAAGTTTTTTCGATTGTGACATAGAAAACTTTGGTGTTCTCCTTTTTTTTGGTGCATGACATGTATCCGATTAGATGCCACTATGTACAAAGGTTGCATGACTCATATCCGACGAAGAAAATGTTTGGGACTCGGGACCCACCTTATGAAACTATTGTTGCACTATCATTTTCTATCAAGGTGTTATGTCACTAACAGCGAAGACCATTCATTTTCTGATCATGGCATAGTGACCTCTAGTGTCTTGTTAGAAACTGGTACCAAAAAGATAAATACCTATCAAATTACAATTATCCTAATTAGTGCTTCTAACAAAAAAAATAAAATTACACGTCCACCATGCCACTTGGGAGTATTTATGGCACCTAGAAATTTAAAAGTAGTTTTCATCTATTTTTTCTGTTAAGGTACCATGTCACTACCGACATGGCACAATTTTTTTTTAATAGTGATAGGGCGACCAATTAGAAAAATTTGAATTCTACTAATGCCTTTTGTACTTCATTATTTTGGTTCCTTTTTTGGTTCTAACAACTTTGACATAAAAATTATGATTGATCACTTCTAATGTAATGCACTTTCCAATCACCACTCCTCCATTTCACAACACTACCCCTCAATTTTGCAGTAGTCACTATTTTGCATAGGATAAAATACTTGAATTTCTTGATAGTAATGATGAAACTATCATAGATCTTACAAGGATGAGATAGTGTGAAACAAATGGAAAAATGTCACTTGGGGGGGTGAAAGATTTGAATAGGACATGGAGTTTTTGTATTTGAAAAGGTTTTGCACCTGCATAAATTCAAAAGGAAAAAGACATAGGTTTTAACCAAGGTTTTTAAAGGTTAACAAATTTTCAAGACCAAAGACCAAAAACCCTATTCTCCATAACAAACTCAATTCTATTTTTAATTTTTTTTAGATTGGGGAAATTTTAACTTGTGAAAAATCAGACCAACAATAGCTCTATCCAGGGATGATAGACTACCCAAGTCTATACAAGAATTTAGAATCTATGGTTGAATAGACCACATACCTAAATTTAAAATGACAACTTCTTTAGAGGTCACAGGAACAAAATATTAGAAATAAGGAACATCACTATATAGGGACATTTATAGGGATCTAAAAAATACACAAAATGTACAAGGGAACAAGAAATCCTAAGATACTATTCATGGAAAATAAATACTTTAGGAAAAGTATCTCTTCAAGAACTATCCACGAACTGCCAGTTCAAGAATATTGTTTGACAAATCCTTGAGGATATAAGAGTCTTCTCCCCATGTATTTTGAATTAAATAGGGACCTAACCAAATAGGATCAAATTTACCATGTTTTCCTTTATCCTCAATTTTGTCATTCCACATTAGAACTAAATCTTCATCTTCAAACCTTTTTCTTACTTTCCTCTTTCCATATAATGTCTTGAATTGTAATTGTAACTTTTGGTTCCTGAGGGATGCATCTGTCTTGGCTTTTGCTAATCTTATGAGCTCATCCATCCCCTCTTGCATGTCATCAATGATATCCTCATCATACATTTGAATGTAGTTATATAGGCTCATTAGATTGTTCTAAGGCATCCTTGCCTAAATTCTAGATACCATATCAAATGGGGCTACTCCAATAGCTTTCTTCATAGTCACCCTATCAACCCATATTGCTAGCTGCAACTTAGAATCCTAGGTCTTCTTTTTATCATCCAAGGTCCTCTTTAAAACTTTTAACAAGCTTTTATTTATGGATTTAGCTTGTCTATTTCCTTGTGGATGATATGGGGAGGATGTTGATCTATTAATTCCATAATTTTCATAGAATTTTATGAATTTCTCAGACCTAAAGCACATTGCATTATCTATTACAATTCTTTGAGGATAACCAAACCTAGAAATAATGTTACTTAGCAAGAAATTTTTGACCTGGAAATAATGTTATTTAGCAAGAAATTGTTGAAAACTTTACTAGTTACATTTCTTGTAGGGACTACCTCTACCAATTTTGTGAAATAATCAGTAGCAACTAAAATCTAGGAATAACAAGTGCTAGATTTAGGAGACATCTCTCCTATGAAATCCGTACCCCATTGTTGAAATGGTGCCTGAACCTCAACTAGCTTTAATGGAGTATTATTTGAGAACTTCAATTTTCTAGCAAACCTTTGATAGACATCACATTTTCTAACAATGATTTGAGCATCCTTAAAAAGAGATGGACACTAGAATCTAGCTCTCATTAGTTTGTGTGTAGTGGTCTTGGCCATATAATGTCCTCCATAGACTCCAACATACATTTCATTTAGGATTTCTGTTGACTTTTCTTGATCAACACATTTTAGTAACACTCCTTCAAAATTTCAACATAAACTATGCTTGATAATGATATACTTGATGGCTTGTAACTTAGTACTCCTCTTCTTATTTTGAGTTAAATGGGAAGGAGCTTCCATGTGTTGTAGATAATGAATAACATTAGCATACCACTCATAATGATCCATGTCACATAAGTAAGATCTGAGGTCATCAACTACTATATTTATTTTATTTGCATCTAGATTAGATTGAGTCATGAGTTTAGCCAAACCTTGACCCCTTACTAGTTTAGTTATCTATATTTCAATGTTAAATTCTTGGATCCTATTGATCCACCTACATCTTCTCCCTAACACTTCTTGTTGAGAAAATATGTCTTTTATGGGATCACTGGGTACAAATGCAATAACAATAGCACCTATCAAGTAGCATCTAAAAGCCTTAATAGCCTTTACTAAAGCATATTCTTGTTTTTCATTTATCTCATATTTTAATCCAATAGGCTATAATGACTTACTAAAGAATGCAATTGGCTGTTTATATCCTTCTTCATTCTTCTAGAACAAGACTACAACTATAGTATGGAAAGATACAAAAGAGAAGATATGCATTGGTTTTGTGTAATATGGAGTCCTAAGGACTATAGAATTCTTTATAGTAGTTTTATTATCTTGAAATGCCTATAAAAGTTCACTATCCCAATTAATAGTAGCTCCTTTCTTGAGCATTTTGGAAATAGGCCTAATAATCTTAGTTAAGTTTGTAACAAATCTTCTTAGAAAGTTAACATACCCAAAGAAAGATTGGATTACTTTCACATTCTTTGGTTTAGGGACCTTATCAATGGCTACTACTCTTTTACAATCTATCTTTACTCCATCCTTTGATACTATATGTCCCAATAATTTTCTTCAGTTACCCCAATTGTACATTTCTTAGGGTTTAATGATACTTCATATTCCAAGGCTTTGATAAATATCTTCTCCAAGTGCTTACAATAGTCTTCAACTTTTTTAGAATAAGCTACGAGGTCATCTTGGTACACAACCATAAACTTATTAATACACTCATGGAAAGCCACATCCATAGCTCTTTGAAAAGTGGCACAAGCATTAATCAGTCCAAAAGGCATCCTCACATATACATAAGTTCCCCAAAGAGTTGTAAATGTTTTCTTAAGCTATTCTTCTTCTTTCACCAAGACCTGGTTATATCCCAAGAACCCATCCATTGTAGACATATGTTTAGACCCAATTACTTGCTGCAACATAGCTCCCATGTTTGGTAACCCATAATTATCTTTTAGGTAAGAAATGTTCAAGTTTCTAAATTCTACACACAGTTTGATATCTCCATTCTTTTTCTTGATAGGTACTAGACTAGTGAACCAAGTGGAATGTCTAATAGGTTTAATTATTTCCCCCATCTCTTAACTTCATTAATTCCTCTTACATTTTAGGGGCTAGAGTGGGATTAACTAGTCTCTCTTTCTAACTAAAAGGTTTTACATTATCCTTTGAAGGTATGACATGTTGAAAGAGATCTTCTCTATAGGCTTTTAGGTCATCATATGACTATGCAAAGACATGTCTATATTTTCTCAATAAGTCAATCAAAGGCTTTCTAATCTTAGCTAACAAATTTTGACCAATATAAATTTTCTTAGGGGCCTCATTAGTACCCAAATTTATCTCTTTTAGCTCTTGAGGTTTACAATATTTAGCACCAGGCATTACCCTATCTTGATTATCAAACATGTTCTCCAAAACAACCAAACCTTTAGGTACTTTATTTTTCTTTAATTGTATAACCTTTTGACCAAAAATTGATTCCTTCCCATCTATGGTTTGAACCAAATCACTCCAGTCCAACTCTTGACCATGGTATTTATGTTCATTTAGCAAGAAATTCACAATGTCTTTGTCATCTTCAAAGACTTGCCATAGTTCAATATTGTCAGGTATTGATGGCCTATTTTGAATTTAAATCTATGAAATTCCTACAAATGATATCTCTTGGGGTTTAATTGCTACATTTGTTAATAATTCAGCCATCTTATTCTGAGTTCTATCTCTCCATGATATACCAAATGCATCAAAAAATTTAATTTGATCCCAAATAACATTTCTATATTGTTTCAACCTCTTATTCTTAGAATCATATGTTCAACTTATCTATGAGTTAATAAATTTAGAATCACCTATAACCTACAACTTTTTGATATGATGGTGGGTAGCAACCTTCAATCCTAACAACAAGGCTTCATATTCAGCTATATTGTTAGTGCATGAAAATTTTAAGGTAAAGGAATAACTAAAAGTGTTTTTGTCTAGAGAAACAAAAACTACCCCTATCCCTACAACTTCTTTTGAACTAGCCCCATCAAAGAACATTATCCATAATATAGGCGAGTCTATACAACACTTAACTTCATGTTCAATCATAGCAGGAAACTTCTCAACTTCTTGGATAATTAACTCAGCTCTGAATGCATTCACACCAGTGTCTAAAATGAAAGTAATATCTTTGTTAATTTCCTAACCAAAAATATGACTAACCCTTGGCTCTCTATCTACTTTAATAGCCTTGTCACTTATGTGAAAAGTTGCATAGGTTAAGTCACATTGTAGGCTACCTCCCATAGCAGCACTCCATTTTCTAGAAAGCAACATTCCATAATGTGAAGGAATATCAACTACAAGGATTGACATGGTCAATTCTACCTTAGGGTATTTAGCTATCTTAAATGGTAAAGCATTTATAGTACCTATGATTGGGACTTCTCTAGCATCCATACCTCTACATCTACCTTGCTTAGTATCTACTTTCAACCCTAAGGCTTCCATTACTTTGAAAGGCATGATGGTGTTAGAAGATATTGAATCTATCATGCAATTTTTTAGGTTCTTTCCTTTTATAATCATACTGAGGAAAAATGGGTCAACATCTTCTATGTATCCTATTGATGAATCATCCAAGAACATTTGGGGAATTTGGGACATGATACTACTATCTTCTATTACTAAGGGGGTCTGGTGAATGACATTCTGTTCTACATTATTGGTATTATTTCCTATGCCTCCCAACCATGACAAGGCTTTGATCTTATGCTCTTCAATTATAAATAGTTTAGACAAGGATACTTTTACATTAATTTGTGATAACATGGATATCATGTCAATAGGATTAGATATAGTGGGTTTCACAATCATACCTGGAGTAGGAACCTTCTGAGTAGAAGGGACTACTATTTTTTTGGTAGTATCAAATCCTGATCCCTTTTCCTGCACAATTGATTTTGCTATCTCATTTTTTTGAAATTTCACTTTCTTCTTGGGTTCCCACGTCTTAGTTTTGATTTCTTTAATCTTGACTATCTCTATATTAGCCTTCTTGTCTTCATCCTTCATCTTATGTATAATATCTTTTATGAATATACTAGAAGGCTTCCCAACATCATTGTTAACTATTATGTTTTTGAAGCTGTAATTGCTATGTACTTAGTAAATCATCTCTATAGTGATCCTATCAATTTCCTCTTTAGAAGGCATTCTCAAATTCCAATGACCAATTTCAAAAGATGTAACACATACCTGATCTTCATCATAGCCTTCATTGTCTGAGAACACTTATTGATAATGTAACTTATAAACAATTTTCTTATTCTCTAGATTACTTTCTATTTCTTCCAAATTAGAATCCACACAATTATTACACATGCTTACCATATTATAGCTTACATCATCATGGCTCTTTTCTTCTTCCTCCTCCTTTGTATGTAAACTATGATCAGAAGCAAATGACTAAGAAACTACATAATATTCTATAGAGTGAGGTGATTGAAAAATAATACACCATGGAACATTATCATTCATATTTACTAAACTTCTTTGTAGAGTATCTAGTTTACCCTTATCTTTTACACTTTGGGTTTGGTTAGGGATTGGGTTGTCGTCCTTCCATTGTGTAGTATAAGGGTAATTCTGCATTCTAGGTTGTCTATTGAAATTGCTATTGTTTATAGGGGCTTTCTATACTACATTTGGCTTCTGAGTATTGAAACTAGTAGGATTCATCTTTTTATAATGTAACTTCTTCTAGCTTCTTTCCTACAGAAGTTTTATCAACCTCCCTTTTATTATTATTTTTGGGATTGAACAACTTTGGATCATCTCTCCTACCAAGCTTGCTAGATGCCTTCCTATTATTTTAAATATTTATTGCAACCTTATAAGCATCCCTCAATGTTTTAGTATCCTTATCCCTCAACTAATAATCCATTTTTCTATCAAAAGCATTAGAATATGTTGTAAGACAAACATCCTCATTCAACCTCATAACCTAAAATAGTTGGTACATACCTTTCTAGAATCTTACATAGAAATCAAATGTGAACTCATTAGGATTCTTCTTGATATTATTGAATTCATTTAACATGAACTCTAAATTGGTATTATCTCCATACTGCTCTTTGAACAATTTCTCTAAGTCACTCCATGAGGTAATACGATCATCAGGTAACCTTTTGAACCAATTTCTTGCATCCTCAGTTAGCGAATGAACAAACAACTTCATTACCACATTCTTGTGCTCAACTTCATAATCATTTAGCAAATCTATGAAAATTCTTAGATGCTCCTTGCTAGTAACAACATTATTTCTGGAAAGCATGACAACTTTATCTCTTAAATCAAAAGATATGGGATGTGGAGCACCAAGAATACCTTCAAATGATTTTTTTTTTTTTTTTTTTTTCTATGTATACAGGTGTGATCTGAGAAATAGAAATATTTGAGGTGCCTGCTATGTTGGCCTTGTTAGGGACAACATTTTTAGATTATTGAGGCTAGACAAAGGGGACTTGAGTGCTAATGGTGGATGATGAGGTAGGGGTAGATTGAGATATTCCCTAAGTTGGAATCATTAGACCACTAGCAAGTATAGAAGTTGAAAATGGGCTAGAAAAAATTGGCCATGAAGCCAATGCAGAATTAGATTTTATGAACTAGATTTTCCTCCTAGTTTCTATGACTTGAACTTCATTCTCCATTTTCTCAAGCTCTTTTGCAAGATCTTCCTTCTCCTTTCTAGCCTTCTCTAGATCTAGATCTAATTTTGACATGAAAATTTGTATTGATTTACTTGGTAGAGCTTGAGGTTCATTTATTTGGATTCCTATGGCTTTGCCTTTCCCTTTATCTATAGCTTTCACAGTGGGTTCTATAGGATCTACTTGGACAAGCTTATAAACTTGGACTTGAGTAATGATAGGTTCTTGCTTTTGACTCAAGAGTTTCTCTTGTTCCTAAACTATAGTTTTTAGGCTGTCTACAACTCCAAAGACATCAGCATGACAGGTTCTTTCTTTTGACACAAGAGTTTCTCTTCTTCCTCCCACCTTTAGGAAAATTAGTATACATTGGTACATCAAGATTAGCTCTTGTGTAAGCTCTTGTGTTTTTTCTTTTGTCAGCCATTTTACTATTTGTCAAATAAGCACTAGCTTCAAAACCTTGACTGAGTCACCACCCCTTTCTTGGGAAAATACACAATTACAATTACTCTTGACTTCAAAGAAATGACACAGATGGGCCAATCACTAGAATCATAATATTGTAACTCTTGCTTGATAGATAAGACACTTGGAAAGTTTGGATACATCATTGCATTCTGTGGCATTTGGCATTTTTTTTTTTTTTTTAATTCTCAAGTTTTTTCACTACAAGATGCAAATTACTATAATAAGCAATACTAAAATATCTAACACACACGTACATAATAGGACAAAAGAAACTGTAGTACTTTTCACAAATTTGTTGGACAACTCTTTAGTAGAGTCACCATTTTGTTGGTTTTTTAAAACTATTGAACAACAAAATGCTCAATACCAAATTGATATTACTCACACAAGCTAAGGATTAGCCAAATCCTATTAACAATTACATTTGCAAACCATTTGGACCAAACTTCAACAAAACCAAGGATGCTTTTCTACTCTTTAGGCTCTACAAAATTAGGATGGGTATACCCAGCGAATGATTGAAACTGAATGCTACTATATGAGAATTATATTAGTTTCATTCTAATTCTCATATTATATCCTCAAAACATATATTAATTTTATATTTTAGATAAAATACATCCCATATAGTAAATTTGGTCACAATTCTTCTATAGATTTGCAGGTATCCCTAGCAATAGTGGCTAACTAAGGCTAAAACATTCCATGCAAAAAAGTGTTGAGCACCTTTGAAAATCTTCAAGAAAAGTAAAATAAAGTTCATTTTGATTTTAGATTTGATTCTTCTTCATGATATACCTATCTATAGACTGAATTAATTTGATTAGTGCCTATTCCATTGGGATTCAGAGTCTATTCCAATTTATAGATCTCACTAGTAGAAATTTGGCAAATAAATGACTACATGACCAAAAAATTTAGTCATAAGACTAAAATTTTTAGTCATGTGACTAAAAGTGATCAAATTCTAGTAATATTTTAGAATTTGTAAGTACAAGTGACTAAATAAATGACTAATTTGATCATCAGGTAAAATCATAAGGTTAGTCAAAGATAAGTGACTATATAACTGATCAAATAAATGACTAAACATCTAGTCACTAATAATTTGTCATCCAAAAATATGACTAAATGAATGATTAACGATTTCTTTTATCATATTAATACATTATTAACTTTTTTTATAACTTTTATTACTCAACCATAGAGTTGTTATCCTATCAATAAATTAGTATCAATTAACTTCCTCAAATGTCCTCTGAACTTATTTTGAACTAGAAATTTAAACTCAAAATCACCCCAATCTACACTCAAACTCCTCAAAATCCATCTATAAACTACCAAAGAAAATAAAAACCCTCTAGAAACTCAAAAGAAAACTCCAAATCTATCTTTGCATATCAAAAATATTAATTATAAATTAAGTATTTTATAATCTTAATATTTAATTATTATTAATCACATTAACATCATGTAATAACTATCTCTATAAAATATAACATTATTTTATTTTTATTATAACATTAATGTATTTTAGTATTTATGAGAACTAATATTTAATAAATATTAAATCTTGAAATAAAATAATTTAATAATAAAAAGAATAGATATTTATGATTTAAATTATATTTATGAACTTGGTAGGCTTTTCTTTAAAGCTAATGGGATTTTCTATTTTGAGAACCACAATGACTAGAATGATGTTGGATGCACAAAAAATATATGAAAATTTTGCACTTTCCCTTCAACATTTAGTCTCAATAATTAACAGAACATGAATAAATATATATTTGCATCCACTAAAACATCCACTTTTTAAATGTATTTGATCTCATGTTATTAAGATGATAACATGGGGAGATAAGTACATCTAAAAAAGGGATCTGTATTATCCTTTCTCTATAACTACAATGTGAGTGCAATGGATAATATGATATTGCATGCTTTAACATGGTGTGCACCCTTTTTAGTAAAGATATGAGCATCAATTTTTAGATACACTTCTCCATTTAGGAGATAATCTCATCTATCGAGAGCCTCTGGTAAATTCATAGGCACTATTGTGTTGAGGGACCTAATGAAAAATATGTTGAACATGATATTTTTCTATGTTTTTTTAGTAATTTCTCTTGGAAAAGATTACCACAATCATTGAAGATAGTGGGTATCCTAGAAATCCTCCATTTGCGCCTTTCATCTGATAGGTATTAAAATTTTATTGTTTTCTTTTTTTCTATTTTAGACACAATCAATGTCCTTTTCCCCTCTTTTCATTTATTGCTTAGTTCTCAAATTGTTTCTAGTATTATTAAAACTTTGGTATTGAGAGCCATTTTTCTGAGTTGAATTTACATTTTTTGTGGTCTCATTGTTTTGTTTTGTTTTGGTTATTTGATCATTTTCACAACCTTATTAAAAATAAATGATTTTCAATTGTGATTTAAATAAAAAGTAAGATTGAATCCATGCTAGAGACTATTTGTTTTTAGTAAGTTGCTCAATTTTAAGGTCAAATTAGAAGTAAGATTGAATCCGAAAATCACAAATTTGATATTTTTATTGGTGCTTCAGTTTAGCGTTAATATTTTTAGAATTAGTATTTTTAACTTGATTTAGAATGTATATTGTATAAAAATTTGAACATATTGACTTTTTAGTATATTTGAAATAATTTTTAATACATTTGAAATATAAAATTAGATTTAAAAAATTATATCTCAATACAAAATGTTTGTTTAGATTTTTAATTTTAGAATGTAAGATTAAGATATAAATTCATATATAAAGTTAATACAATAAAATTTTAAAGTATTAAATTTATTATTATATAAACTGTAAATACAAGATTTAAGTTTTTAGAGTAACAAAATAATATTAAATTTCAACTCTATTAATTTCAAACCAATCTCACTTTTTAGAATGGCTTATTTGTAAGGCCTTATTTATAATTAATATTTTAGGTCTACATTATCAAATATGAAACCACATCAACCCCTTTATGGTTGAGATGATTAAAAAATTCCTTTTTGCATGAAATTAAAATTGAAGGTGTAAGCATACACTTCATACATGATACAATACATGAGTAGTCCATGAACCCTAATTCTCATTTTTTTGACTATCTTATCTCATCAAAATTGTGAATTCAAAATTTTCTCTATTTGTATACCTTTGGCAATGATTTTATGGGCACTC
This sequence comes from Cupressus sempervirens, assembly GCA_028749045.1. Classification (NCBI taxonomy): domain Eukaryota; kingdom Viridiplantae; phylum Streptophyta; class Pinopsida; order Cupressales; family Cupressaceae; genus Cupressus; species Cupressus sempervirens. Next base: position 111,212,737 of record CM053791.1, on the reverse strand, counting down.
ACAAAGCTTGATAACTAATACTAACAAGATTCAAGAAGTATCTTTACCCAAAAAATATAAAACTATGAAGATTTAATATATTCTCTCCTACCTATCACGACCATTCATTATAGAGCTCATTTATCTCATCAATTGATTTGATGTGGAAAATAGCTCCTACTTATCATTTTCAAGTTAGTAGCCAATTTAAGGTTTGTAATGTTAACCCTAAAATTATAAACACAACCCTCAAATTCAAATTCAAAATTTGACCAACTTATGTTGATTCTTTTATTGATAAGGGACAATTGAATAAAAAAATGTGCAATTTGATGTTATATATTTTTATTTAGAAGCACTAAACTGAATTCATTTTTCCCTCATTAAACATCCTCATATTTTGGCCTCTCTAATCATTCGAAGATAAATCTTTATTATTAAGAAAGGAAGAACTTCAACTCGTGTTCAATGAGTCTAGATCTACATATTCATCCTAAGAATATTTGCATGGTTTAAGACAATTATACTTGATTTTTTGAATATTTTTTAAGGGATGATCTTGGAAAATGCATCAAGTGAGACACAAATAAAGTCTTCTAGTGATATTTTTAGTACTAGTAATCCCAAACATAAGAGGAGTAGATAAATTTTTTATTATTGCTTCTGAATCAATCGTATGAAATTTTTTCGTCAAAATTTCACATCACACTGAATAATCCATCATCACAATGAAACATACTAATTATTATAGGAGAAGATAAATCAATTGTAAGTCAATCAAATCAAAAAGAGAATTTATAACATTTCTATAAAATTTATTTCATTTTACTATCCCCTTCCAAATGACGATGTGAATGTTTGTCCAAAAAAATATTGAGTGAAAGAAATTTCACCTTTTATTCCTTACACAAAGAAAAACATCGATAAGGATGGTTGCATCCTCAATCTAGGTCTGAAAATACAACCCTTGATGGTAGGAGATACTGCATTGACGGAGAAACTTGTTGCCAAAACCTAGTTGAAATCTCTATTAAATAAAGGAAATTAATTTTCTCTTAAATGACTTGGAGGTAAAAGATGGAATCTTCTCATTTAGGTTCTCAAGAGGTCAAACCCTTTGAAAAAGGGTTTCAGATTTAAATCAATAGAAGGCGAAAAAAGGTATGATGCCCTGTTCCAAACATTAAAATAGAAGTAGCTATCCTTATATTTCAAGTGTTGAAGACATATAATATAATGAAATATTATGAAAATATTTTTCAAAAGACTCTTTTCAAATCAATAACTTATTACATCATCTTTTCCTACGAATTGAATCAAAACTAGTTATTGGTGAAGCAGGCAATAAGATTAGCAAAGTTAAGAGCCTTGAATGTCCTATTGCTAAAGATGCATGATGATCAACATGAACTTGAAGTGGGCACAAAAGCTAGGTACAATGACCCCTTAGAATTCACCAAAATAGATAATTCTCTTTCTATAAGGTTAAAGAAATCCAATTCAAAAAAATTTAAGTTAATAATAGGAACATGAACACAAAAGGGAACAATTTTTTCTTCAATCTAGTCTCCAGACATAGGCTTCAAGGAATGAAGAATTAATAATCAAATCATCATAGGGTCAGTGTTTAGTGGATATGGGTAATTGGTCACAATTAGTAAACACTTTTCTTATCGGTGTTCCTAATTACTTGGATTAGTACTTGTGTGCATTTCAATTTGGTTGGTAAATGTATTACAAAGATTTCAATAATTCTAATTTGAGCTGGACAACTGGTCTCTTGTTCAGCAGAGGAGCTTGTGAGACATGGTATGAATTTAAGGAATTAGTCTATTTCAAATATGGTTTGAGGATAAAATATTTTACAGTGGACACAATTAGGTTTTCTTTTCTGGGGGTTGCTGGTGATCTTGAACTTGATATGTAGTTCATTTTTTTAGGGACACTTAATTTTTATGAAACTTAAATTCCTGAATCATGCCCCTACAATCTATAGAAATTTACAAGCAACCTGATTTGAGTCATTGCAAGGGGTTCACAAATTATTTATGATTTATGATTCATGCATTATAGATGGTAGCAAATGATTGTGATTCCTTCTTTTCATCTCTAGTTTGTAGAAATTCAAATGTTACTTGATCTGAATTGATGCTAAGAAATTTGACATTATATTTTTAACAACATTTTTTCTCTTTGCACTTTCACACATTTACCTTTATATATCATACAGACCCTAAGCATATAGAAATTTTCCTTTAAGTGGTGAAGTGGGTATTGGAAAGCTAAACTCAAGAAAATTTTATTTGAAATTTATAAAAACTTGCAAGATCCCCGATCTTAATTGTCACCTATGGAGGCCATAGGGTTACTACTTTTTTATTTTAAAAAAAGGATGGTACTCACTAAGTAAGCAACAAGGCAGTGTTCCAGAAGTTGGATTTCACATTGCAATATGTGGTGTTCTTTCCTTGAATTTTTTTTTTCATGGAGCATCTTATGTATGGAAAATAAATTCAACACAATTCCATAAACCTGCATAGACCTTTGTTGAGGATAAGATGATACAAAGAGGCCTTACGAACTTGGAACTACAATAGTCTTTGAAGCTATTGGCCTCCAAATTCAGGTACCCATTTCATAGTTACTCTCTTATTGACATAAACATAGAAAAAAAAAATTCTTATGTAGTATTTAGGAGAACCTTTTTATTAAAGTGAAAAAAATATTTGAAATAAAGGCTAAAAGTGAGGTTATTCTGAGAATTTCCCTCCAAAGTGTGGCCTCCTCTAATGCTTCCCCAAATCACTCTCAATGTAATCTTGTTCTTTGAATGAGTCAACACAATTTGGATTCAAGTTGATTTGAAGAAGATTTTTCATGTCCCTAAATCCAAGTTCCAGCTTGTCAGGCATTGAAAGACATAATCCAGTGTTTAGCACCAATGCCAAAACATTTGAAGTTGTAGTTCAAATGCAATTTACACCCTCTGCACAATCAACCAGAAAAATCACCAAGGAAATAACCATAGAAAAATTAAAAGGCCTAGGTAATTTTTTAAATTTTTATCGCTACTAGATTCTCATGCTGAGGATGGATGTGGTTAGTGGAAAGAAGCACTAATTATACTCTGTGTAGATTTGCCACTTGAGTATGTATGTATGTTTATGAAATCAAGAAAATAAAGAATGTGAAGAAGTCTAAGGATGTAGCCCATTGTAGGTTAATCCAATAAAAAGAAGTATCTTTCAATCTATTGCACCAAAATTAAATCTCACACCAATCTTTGTATGCCAAATAGAAAGCTTTAAAAATAATTTTAATGCTAATACAAAGATCAAATTTGATTTTTAAATTCTTTTCTTGCCCAAGAAGATACACAGAAGTTGTCAAACCTAACGCAAGGGGTGAAATTTAAAATAAGGGAAAAACATTTTTGCTCCCACAATCTTGACATAAAATATCTTTTGTTTTCATTTTTTAAGCATTTCAAACTTTATGTAGGGAAGATAGAGAAAGCAGGTAACATTTTGGGGATTTTGATGGATGGGTCACTCAAAATTAATTTGGGAAGCATATTTTTTAATCCTTTTTAATCTAGTTCAAGTAAGGCTTACACTAATTTTCACAGAACTTTTGATGTAGAGCATCTAGAATAACAACTGACCAAGTTCAACTACCTTCAATTATGGAAGACTATGACTATTTAGTCATTTGGAGTTTAACTTAGGTTTAGTGCTAGCACAACCAATGTTTTTTGAGTCATCTTTAGTAATTTCTATGTCATGCTTTGATTGGTTTGATTTGTTAGTTAAGTGAATTACAAAGGAGTTGAATCAAGGGGTTAGTTCTAGTCCATACAAGAGATAAATAAGGAGATAACTATCTAGTTAATTAGGTGTTAGTTTCTAGTCTTGTAAGAGGAATTAAGGAAAGTATTTTGGGAGAGTAGAAGTCTACATAGGGGGGAATAGGGATAGAGTTAGAGTTTCTAAATAAAGGAAATAGTGGACTCTTAAGATGGGAATTGGTTTTGAGGATGTAATGTTTTGGTTTATTGAAAGAAATAAAATAGCCAAAGCATTATAGGATGCTGATTAACACACTCTACCAATGGCCTGATTATATTTTGTAGTTAGTTACCTCTTATGAAAACATAGAGTAGATGTTTTTTTTGGGTTAATTACAGGTTCTGAAGGTAATCTGCATCAACTTTCCTAATTTCCCTTATAATTTAAACTTTTCTAATTTGTTTCAAGTAAGGATTACACTAGTTTTCACATGTTTTCATACTATCAATTTTAGATGAACTTTGATACTTATTTATGTAAATCTTCATTAGGTGTTAAAGAACTTTCCTAATTGTTCTTATAATTTTAGCTTTTTTATTCAGTTCAAGTAAGGCTTACACTAATTTTCACATTATGAATTTTAGATGACTTTTCAAACTTATTTTTTGGTTTAGAATGATAATAAGTAGTTATTATTTGAGTCCAAAACTTATATAAAAAAAAATTAAATGTCACCATAGTTCAAATCTAGAAAACTTATGCAATAACCAAGGATTCTTCACTTTTGAAGATACAAGATGATACATGGAAGTAGTCTATTGAGTTCATCTTATATTGATTTTATTACCATGTGTTCTCTTAAAATTGTGAGGATTAAGACCAGCTCCATTTTTCATTGTCAACTTTCATAATATTGAAATTTTGAAATCATTGAATAGCATGGACTAGAACTAATCTCACTACATTATCAAAGGGTTGCACCTAGAGTAGAGGGTTAAAATCATCCATGTGAAGGATTTAGACCTACCCACCATTCTCTACAAACCAATTCTTTCTCCAAATTTTTTTTATCACATTATGATTTCTAATATAGAAAGGGAAATCTTAAGGTTGGGATCAAACTAATAGCAGTCCATGGGCCTAGGCACAACCCCATGTTTACCATAGCACCCTATAGATATAGAGGTTGTGGATAACCATATTAAGGACCAAATGTTTTCCCATTTTCTTTACAAATATGAAGTAATTTCTCCATAACAATGCAACTAGGATGGGAATATTAGAAATTTTGACTAGTATACACATCACAAACTTCCAAAATTGACACTTCAAAGAGTAAACATAAGGCAAAACTGTCAGAGCTTAGGTAATCACAAATCATGAAAGACTCAAGATATAAATAGGAGGGCCAAATTGACAATGAAGTCTCTTTTCATACTGAAACATTCCTACTATTTATTTTTTCCTTTCTACTTGTGCTGGTGTCTTTGGATTCTAAGGAGTTGCAAAAATAAATAAACTTTTGAATGAAGGTGATTACTGATACCACTTTTTATTAATATGATTCATATGATATTCCTCAACATTAGAGCTTATATGTTATCCATAGCATCAATGGAATTTCATCTTCTCATTCTAATGTTTATCGATGTGTATTATCACCTACTCCCTCACTCTAGATTATCACTACTTCACTTGTTCATTCCTTGGTTAGAAGATGTTAAACTCCTTGTCCCTTATCATTCCTATAAATCTATCTATGGGGTTAATCTTCCTATATGTATTTGATAATTCTTGTTCATGTGTTGGCTATCCTCTAAATGTTAGCATTCTTCTATAGCATCTTCATTCATAATGTCATTTTGTCTTTCCCACTATTAAGTATGAAGAATAAAAATATTGTTCCTTCTAGCTCTTTTCCATGAGCCTTTTGTACCATGGGAGACTTCAAAGGATCATATTTTCTTGGCTCAAAAGTAATCATGTATTTTTGGTTCATTCTTATTTTGTAATCACTGTTGTGTTCAATTCTTTCTAAACTATCCTTGACATAGTTTGAGGTCAAGGTAAGCATTAATTACTAGGACATGATTTTGAAAACTAATGAAATTTATTTTGTCAAGAAAAGATAGAAAATGTCTCAACAACTGAAGCTATGACTTCCCATCAGTAAGGAATAACCCAACACATAACAATTTGAAAGGTATGCAATATCACTTCTTTCTATCCCTTGGTTTCTTTAGCATCACAGATTAGAAGTGACATGATTCTTATTTTGAGTTAAATTAAATTTGATACATGCACTTGACTAACATATAAAACTATATATTTATGTCAAAGCGCTCAAGGTTTACTTCTCCAACTAGAATATATTTCTAGGCTATTCTAACTTGAATACAATAGTAAATCAAACATGTTAAGGTTTACTTCTCTGGAGAGTCTATATGAATTTTTTCACTCAATTCCCTCTGGGCTACTCCTTTGAAATGACAATTTCATTTATTCCAACTAGCATGAATCTCAAACTTTGATCTAGTAATGGTCTAAAAGAGACAAATATTTTCTCTTTTCCTACATTTTATATGTTGCAAACTTCTTCACACATTTCTTGTCCATTAGATAATCAAAATGTCTATTGGATTGCTAACCTTTAAGAATTTGACATCTTTAGCACTTGACTAAACATTTCTTTTTTTCCTCTATGTTGAATCACTTCAGTTTTTGTCAGTTTAAGCAAAGTATCCATTCATTCTATACTATCATCTATTTGAAATTTTTGTATGCCTCTTATAATTTCTTCTTATGGATTTGAATTTATTTACTTTGGAATATTTTCCATATCCTAATTTTTTATGTCTAGGTGAAGGATGTGTTTCTTGTTGTCATTTTTAATTTTAGCACTTCACAATGTAGCTTATGAGATTATTTCTTCAAGTACCGCAAGAAACCATAGAAGAAGGGTCATTTAGAAGGATCTCTTGCAGGCAACCTTTTAGAATTAGTTTTAAGCACTTCTCCATAAATTGCCTCACTATGGCATCTTGAATTTTGTAGAGGGCTTGTAGCTTTATCCTCTAAATATTAAAACATAGCTTGATTTCATTTGGATGTGGTTAAACTATATTATATTTTCAAGTGAGAAACACAATTTGTGGCACCAATCTTTTTAGCATGACTTCCTAACAATGCTAAGTTGCAGCACAAATACAATCCCCTAGCCCATATGTACAGTGCACCCATTCTATGTCTTTCATACATTCATTTAGTATATCCTCTAATCCATAGCCACATGCCATGTAAAAATATACATGCACAATGTATATATACCAATATATATATATAGGCACAAATAAATACCAAAAATAAATTTCTAGAAACTTCTATCAAACTCTTTCTAAGCATTTAAGAATTCAATAATTTTTTCTACAGAGCAGTAGAAAATGGACTTTTTCCTTCTCTTGCTATGTCATAGTCATTTGGTTCCCATCTCCATTTCTCAAACTCATGATCAGGTTGCCTATAGTGAAAACAATTGAAAAATTCATCTATGTGTGGACAAGAGCCTGCATGATACAATGGCTTTGTGTCATCTGAAACCCACCCATCTTCTAGAAAATATATTACACTTCTTCTCTGATGTTCCTGATGATACATTAGAAAGCTTATTAGCCCTAGTTTGTGTAATGTTTAACCCATCATAACCTTGGCAACCTTTTCTTTAGCCTTTGGTGCAACCACATCCTCTACAATAGAAGTAGTAATAGCTAGTGAAATCTAATCTATAATATATCCTATAGGTAACTTAATTCTTTCTTATTCAATTGTATCCTTATCTATGCTGGGTACTTGCAAGTTATCAATTTTAGTTGTGGTGCTAGTCTTGTTGGTTGCACATTTGACCATAGATTGGCATATGCATACTCTACAAACATGTTTTTCATGAGCTGGGAAAAGATATGCTAAAATGACTCATTTGTGTCTCCAAATCCAAGCATTAAACTCTCCATAATATGCCCTCGAGATCCCTATGCTTACTATTCTGAAATTGAAAATATGTATGTGAGGCATAGTGCACAAGATTTAAATCAAGAAAATCCTCACCCACTTTGGATAGGTGGTAGAATTTACTATCTAGATGTGAAAAAAGATTATGGGTCTCCAATTGAATGCAAACTACAATGGTAACAAGTACACCAAATTAGATGCATTTAGTGCATACTTATGGAAGCTACTGGTATGCATCTAGAATGCAGAGGACACAGTAAATTGCAAGATAAGAATTGGTGTATATGGTTGCTCATGCTTAAAAGACATTGGGATTTCTCCTCATTAGTTTGGCAATGTTATAAGTTTTCCTTTTGCTGAATCTCATGCCCATTTGTGCTAGACTACAAGGTTGATTTGTGATGCAGTGAATGAGGAACATTTTCAAACTTTAATCAACTTTGTGGAGACAAAAAATCCAATACCACCTCTAAAATTTAGAGATCACAGGTCAGAGCTTCAATCGTGATCAGGAAAACTCCAGATCGCCAATTTGCTGGGCTAAATTCTATGTTTTTAAATTGAAAAGAGGAGATAGAAGACATTGGATAAGGATGAATTAACTAAAAGTTTGAATGTTCTTGCACATGTCAAAAAGCTTTGCAGAAAATGTAAAAACTAAGAATTAAAAATGGGCTAGAGATGTGGGTGCATTAACTATCTCTGTCAGAGATAAATCACCGACTTTATTAAAAGTCATAGAATTTCCCATGGGTTTTAGGTAGTCTGATGCAGAGAATCAATTCTTAGTATTTGGTGTGGTGAGATTTTTTGCACAAATATTATAAATAAATGAATTTTGAAAGTTCATCTCTTTTTCCATTTTTTATTAGTCCCTGTCTATTTAGGGAACTAATGTTTTCATTAGACCCCCTCAATTAATTTTTATCTAAAAACAATTTTAAAATTTAAAGTTTGGTGAGCTTTATTTTTAAAATGTAGTTTTGTATATTAATTCTTAATTTCTTATTGGTACAAACTAAATTTCTTGGGGTTTTAACTATAGCTTGCATTAATAGCAGTTGTGAACTTTATCTACCTATATACCATGTGTGGTGCACTAGCTATGGAGCTTGTAAATTGGCTTCCTCATCTATCAATCAATGTCACCCAAACATATATATATATATATATATATATATATATATATATATATATATATATATATATATATATATATATATATATATATATATATATATATATATATATATATATATATATATATATATATATATATATATATATATGTGTGTGTGTATGTATATATATGTATATATGTATATATATATGTATGTATATATATGTATATATGTATATATATATATATATATATATATGTATGTATATATATGTATATATATATATATGTATGTATATATATGTATGTATATATATGTATATATATATATATATATATTTTTTTTTTTTAATTTTTTTTTTTTTCCTTCTAATTTTTGATAAAAGTATTTTATATATTAGAGACTTGCTTAATATAATGCTTTATTTATGTATTATAATTTTCAATTAAAAATTGTTTATTTATTTATATTAAAGTTTATTGGAGAAGATTTGCACTTGGTCCATTCACATGTCTAGAGAAAGATATCTCATCATACTACATATTTTTCTCTCTTTATATTTCAAACCTTAAATGAGTTTGTTGGTGAATAATTTAAATGATAAATCATATAATAGATATTTTTTAATATTCAAAATTCTATAAATTAATTAATTATAAATAGAACACCGGTTGTATCTATTTAATCATTCCATTTTTTTGCATTTTAATTTAATTTAATCATGAACTTATAATATTGGCTATGCAAATTTATCATGTACTTGGTACTTACTCTATTCATATACTATTTTTATGTTCTCAAACTTCCATTCCAATTTCAAAAGATAGGGACTCTAGCTAACCATAAGCTCTTGTTCTTTAAAAGGTACTAGCTCAATGGAAGAGCACCTGCTTTATAAGTAGGAGGATGGTGGTTCAATTCCATCGTGCCCTAATATGACAAAATTAATGATTAAATAAACTACCAAATATTTTGCTAAATATACTACCATATATACTACCCAAAAAACTACCAAATGTACTACCAAACCAACTACCAAATTAGCTCCCAAATATACTACCCCAAAAACTACCAAATATACTACCAAATAAACTACCATATAAACTACCAAGTAACAACAATAAATGACTAAATCAATGACCTAATCAATGATTAAAATAGCTTAGTCATAAATTTGGTTGGGAGATAAATGTCTGGCAATAAACTACCAACGGTCATGTGATCAAAATTAGTCACATATCTACAATTTTTAGTAGTTTATTTAGTAATATATTGTTGTTTTTGTACTAATGTCTACTTCATTGTAGTACAACAAATATTATCAAAATTCTTACTAGAATTCATCCTTATAGATATCATTTCTATTACCATAGCAATCACATCAAATTCATCAAAGCCTTTAATTAATTCATTGAATTAATAGTAGTAATGAATTGACATACAACCTAAGAGAATTGCATTCAATTGAACAAGTTTAATCACACAATCTCAAAATAATGAGGTAATAGCAGAGGAGACAAAATTTAACAATAATTGATATGGGGATAGTTAAAATTTGTATTAATTTTCCTTGAAAATTGTATACAACTGCAATAAGCTCAGAATGTCTCTGGAAAGTGACACAAAGACCACTCAACGTTGATGTATTCTTAGAGAATTTATAGAGAAGATACATCATAAAGTTTGCTCAAAGACTGGACCAAAAACATCATAAGTATAAAACTAAATATGCATTAAAAATTGGACCCTTCTCTATCCCTAGTATCTCACTTATATAATTTGAGATGCAACAAGCTTTAGGCATAGAGAATTGATAGGTGTCCTTTTGAAAAGAATATTTACATTTAATGTTGTCACAAAAAGACAAAATTTTGTATAATAGAAAAGATTTTTCATCATGATATTCCATTGGTGGGGCTATTTTTTTATTCACATCCTTTGGGATATTACAAACTGATGGGGACACAACCCAACAACCAGAATAGACACAATAGAAAGGGGAAATTATATTAACTGAGAGAATAAGCTGGTACAAATAGTACAGAGAAAATAAACTCAAAACATGCCCTGCGGGCTTACAATAGCATAAATCTAGAGAATATTTCTCCTTTTAGCACCTCCTCTCAAGCTCCAATCCGAACTGCCTTTTACAATGCCAAAAATCTCCTTAAATAGACCCCGGAGGGTTAAGGACTAGGAGTACATTCTAGAAAGTGCTAGTAGGCATCCACCGACAAAATAGAAGGTTTCAGAAGTTGCGTTAGAAGTCAGTGCAATTCTAGAAGAATCCAGAAATGGTAGCCGAACTTCCGGGAGGCATAACTTTTGAACCGTAACTCCGATTGACGAACCGTTTACATTTTCAGAAAGCTCTCGAAGTGCTCTATAGCCCTATGGACGAGCTTCGCTCATCCCCCATTTTTCGACCCTTTTCGAGGTCATTTAGTGCCCCAAACCTAACTTTGAAGCATTCTTAGGTGGTCTCCAAAACTCAAAAAACTGCAATAACTTTCAAACCGTGGGGCCTTTTGACCTGATGCTTTTTCTGGAATGTTCTAAATCTTGATTACATTCATCTGGCTAAGTCACACCTTCTAGGTCACCAAAATGATGGTCAAATTGCATGCTCCTATTTTTTTTAGGATTTTCAAATGCACTGATAGTTGAACTATGAGAGTTGGAACCTTTATTTGAGCCAAATGGGTATCCAAAAATGTAAAGACATAAAATAGAAACTAAGTCTAAGTACATTTTTTTTTGGGTGACACAGGATTGCCCTTATACCTCTGGATGCTCCTGCATCAGACACCCAGGGTAGATTGAAAAGTGACCCTGTCACTTTATGGATGGTAGAGGAAATCCCAAATGGGAAACCTCAGCTGCTGAAATCCAAGTTGAGTCTTCGATCGGTCGTCCTTTCCATTTGACCAAATACTCTTCATACTACCTGTTTCTGGTACTCCTACCCACACGATGATCTAGAATGTCTTCTATCTCCTTCTTCTTAGAAGCAAGAATTGGACATGGCTCTAAAACCAGCTCCTCATCTGCACCATCATCATGATACTCTATCAAATCTACAATGTTGAAAATGGGAGAAATGTGAATACCATCTGGCAGCTCCACCTCATATGCATTTCCTGAGTTATGTTTCTTCAAAATTTTGCAGGGGCCAAATTTCTTCATTTTCAGCTTGTTGTAGGTACCAACTGGAAATCTTTCTTTTCGTAAGTGCACCATGACAAGATCCCCTACTTGGAATTCCTTATGTCTTCTCCTTGCATCAGCCCTAGCTTTATACTCTTGATTCATCTTGATAATGTGTGCTTGAACCTCCTCATGTAGATGCTTGATGTGTTTAGCAAATTCCTCAGCTTCAGCACTTGTTCTCTCCCCTTGTTCTATCTTCCTCAATTCTGGTGCAGTCCTTGGGCTATTCCCATATACAATTTGAAATGGTGATTTTCCAGTACTCCTATTTACAGAGTTATTATAAGCAAACTCTGCCTGTGGTAGAATCAAATCCCATCCCTTGGGCTTATCCCCAACTAAACATCTCAGCAAATTGCCCAAACTTCTATTTACCACTTCTATTTGGCCATCAGTCTGTGGGTGATGCGTGGAACTGAATTTCAAGTCTGTTCTCAACTTCTTCCACAATGTCCTCTAGAAATACCCCACAAATTTAGTATCTCGGTCAGAAACTATACTCCTTGGAAGACCATGTAGTCTTACCACCTTTTTGAAAAACAAGTCTGCAATATGGACAACATCATGAGTTTTGTGGCATGGAATGAAATGTGCCATTTTGGAGAACCTATCAACCACCACGAATACTGAGTCATTACCCCTTTGTGTCCTTGGCAATCCAAGAACAAAATCCATACTTATGTCCTCCCATGGCCTTGATGGAACAGGCAATGGCTGATATAGGCCAGTATTTTGACTAAACCCCTTGGAAACTTGACAAACCTGGCAACTTTGTACAAACTTCTTCACATCCTGTGTAATTTGAGGCCAAAAATAATGTTCTCTAAGAATGGCAATGGTCTTATCCTGACCAAAATGTCTTGCCATCCCTCCACTATGTTTCTCCTTAATCAGATTTTCCCTCATGGAACTCCTTGGAATGCACAATTGACTACCTTTGAACAACATGCCATCCTGAATCAAATAGTCTAACCACTTGGTTCTATCTACAACAACAGGTTCTTTACAAGCTTTCCATGCTTAAGCAAAATTAGGATCCTCAGGGTACAAATTCTTGAGTTCATCAAACCCAACTACTTCAACCTGCATTGTTGTAAGCAACAATTGTCTCCTACTTAATGCATCTGCAACCCTATTAGATTTTCCACTTCTATGCTTCAACACAAATGTATAACTCTGCAAGAATTCTACCCACTTCATATGCCTCTGATTCAATTTACCTTGGCTATTTAGGTATTGTAATGCCTGATGATCAGTATACAAAACAAATTCCTTTGGCAATAAATAATGCCTCCATTTCTTTAAGGCTTGAACTATTGCATAGAACTCTTGATCATAAACAGAATACTTCTTCTTTGCATCATTCAATTTTTCACTAAAATATGCAATAGGCTTACCTTCTTGGCTTAATACAGCCCCAATAGCGCTACCACTAGCATCACAATCCACCTGGAATACTTTTCTGAAATCTGGAAGTGCCAACACAGGCTGTTCAGTCACCTTCTTCTTCAGCAATTCAAAACTTCTCGCAGCTGCTGCAGTCCATTTGAACTCTTTTCTATCCCCTCTTATTGTATCAGTTAGAGGTGCACATATGCCACTGAAATTCTTAATAAACTTCCTGTAAAAACTAACAAGACCATGAAATGATCTTACCTCAGTAGCAGACCTTGGAGTAGGCCATTCCAAGATGGCTTTTACCTTCTCTGGATCCATTTTGAGACCTTCAGGTGATATAACAAATCCCAAATAGACTAACTCCCTTTTTGCAAAGACACACTTCTTTAGATTAATTAACAGTTTCTCTTCCCTTAGCCTTTTAAGGACACTATGAATATGCAGTAAATGTTCTTCCAAAGTCTTGCTGAAAATTAAAATATCATCCAAATAGACAATAACAAATTTTCCCAAGAACTTCTTAAGTACCTCATTCATGAGCCGCATGAAGGTGCTTGGGGCGTTCGTCAATCCAAAGGGCATGACTAACCACTCATAAAGACCCTCCTTGGTCTTGAAGGCTATTTTCCACTCATCTCCTTCTCGAATCTATATCTGATGATAGCCACTCTTCAGATCTATCTTTGTGAAGTATTGAGCTCCACTCAAGCAGTCCATAAGATCATCCATCCTTGGTAAAGGAAATCGGTACTTGATGGTTATTCTATTTATAGCTCGGGAATCTGTACACATCCTCCACTCTCCATCCTTCTTTGGTGCAAGTACTGTAGGTACTGCACATGGACTTAGGCTCTCTCGAATCAAGCCCTTCCTCAACAGCTCCTGAACCTGTCTATTTAGCTCCTCTGTTTCAGTAGGAGTCATCCTGTGAGCAGCCTTGTTAGGCAAACTAGCTCCTGGAATCAGATCTATTTGATGACTGATTTGCCTTACTGGTGGCAATCCATCTGGAACATTATCAGAGATAATATCTCCAAATTCCCCTAGTAAATCTGAAACTTCAAATGGTATTTCACTACTACCTTCTTTATCTTTCCTAGGAATCAAAGCATAGCACATACGCTGATGTTTCATGCCATCTAAAAACTTCCTTCCATCAACAAGACAAATCCTAGCGCTGCTACATACCTTTTCACCTTCCTTTTTCATGGGCTTCAATTTGTGTTGAACTCCATCCTTTGTCAGAGAGTATGTGTTTGCATGTCCATCATGTATTGCATGTCTATCAAACTGCCATGGTCTACCCAACAATAGATGGCAAACATCCATCGAAATAACATCACAGAGGACTTCATCATGGTAACTACCAATTTTGAATTTTACTAAACATTTTTCACTTACCAGGACCTTATGAACATCTTTTACCCAAGAAATCCGATAGGGCTGGGGATGTTTCTCCCTCTTGAGCTTCAGCTTAGAGACCATCTCTTCGGATACCAAGTTATCAGTGCTACCACCATCAATGATCACATCACAACATTTATCCTCACACTTGCATCTGGTACAGAACAAACTTCTCCATTGTCCTGGTTCATTCTCGCCACTTAGTAGGACTCTTTCATTTACCAAGGCCTCTCCTCTTTCTGCATCCTCTGAATGTGATGATTGTGTGTCCTCATCCACATGAGCAACCCTAGCTTGGCCCTCAGCTCTCCTATCTGTCCTTCCTTGTCGTTGAGGGCATTCAAAGGCACGATGACCTTCTTCATTGCAATGGAAACAGGTACCATGAAAGCCTCCTCTTCCTTGCCCACGTCCTCTACCTCTTCCTCTTTGATTTCCAAAATCTTGATCACGGGAGCGATTGAAACCCTCATTCCTCTGGTTCCTACTAGTACCCTCATCTTCATTTTTCTTTTGAGTTTCATTGCGCCCTCCAGATGATCTACCGCTTCCCCTTCCTCCTTGACCGTGCCCTCTTTGTCTTCCTTCAAACCTTTTACTCAGCTTCTCTTCAACTCGTAGGGCAAACTGGTATGCTTCTTCAACGCTGGTCATTCTTACCAGACTTAATTCCTCCTGGATGCTAGGTCGTAACCCACTGATATAACGAGAAACCTTCTCCTTATTTTCCTCTGCATGCCCTACTCTAATCAGGAGTCGGTAAAACTCCTCTATATATTCTTGGACTGATCTTCCTGCTTGCTTTAACCTATGCATCTTCTTAAATAGATCAAGCTCGTAGTCCACAGGAATGAACTGCTTCTTCAATTTGTCCACCATGCGATCCCATCTTGTGATCTTCTCCTTTCCTCTTCTAAGTCTTTCCAGTTGAACCTCTTGCCACCAGATTTTGGCATGGCCTTTTAGTTTGGCCTTTGCAAACTTAACCCTATCTGGGTCACTTATATCCTCATACTCAAAGTATTCATCCAGTTCATTGATCCAATCAATCAACTCATCTCGTTTCAAATTTCCCAAAAATATACCCACTTCAATTGTAGGTCTTTTCCCAAACCTAGAAATGGCCCTAAAAAGCCTTTCCTCTACAGGATTCAGAACTTCCCCATCAACTTCCATTACTTCCTCTTCATTGTCATCCTCACTATTGTCATCTGCAGCAATATTTGCTCCTCTATGAAGCTCCTCTTGCAATTCTTGTACCTGTCTCTGGAGGGCTCTAACCTCCTCAGGATCAACAGCTCTAGCCCTTCCACCACGCTCTCTTCGTGGAGGCATCTTCTAACTTGAACCCACAACCACACAGTCCTGGTGCAAACTGCCTCACAGTCGGCGCTCTGTCTACACACTCAGGAAAACCTGCTCTGATACCACTTGATGGGGACACAACCCAACAACCAGAATAGACACAATAGAAAGGGGAAATTATATTAACTGAGAGAATAAGCTGGTACAAATAGTGCAGAGAAAATAAACTCAAAACATGCCCTGCGGGCTTACAATAGCATAAATCTAGAGAATATTTCTCCTTTTAGCACCTCCTCTCAAGCTCCAATCCGAACTGCCTTTTACAATGCCAGAAATCTCCTTAAATAGACCCCGGAGGGTTAAGGACTAGGAGTACATTCTAGAAAGTGCTAGTAGGCATCCACCGACAAAATAGAAGGTTTCGAAAGTTGCGTTAGAAGTCGGTGCAATTCTAGAAGAATCCAGAAATGGTAGCCGAACTTCCGGGAGGCATAACTTTTGAACCGTAACTCCGATTGACGAACCGTTTACATTTTCGAAAAGCTCTCGAAGCGCTCTATAGCCCTATGGACAAGCTTCACTCGTCCCCCATTTTTTGACCCTTTTTGAGGTCATTTAATGCCCCAAACCTAACTTTGAAGCATTCTTAGGAGGTCTCCAAAACTCGAAAAACTGCAATAACTTTCAAACCGTGGGGCCTTTTGACCTGATGCTTTTTCTGGAATGCTCTAAATCTTGATTACATTCATCTGGCCAAGTCACACCTTCTAGGTCACCAAAATGATGGTCAAATTGCATGCTCCTATTTTTTTCGGGATTTTCAAATGCACTGATAGTTGAACTATGAGAGTTGGAACCTTTATTTGAGCCAAATGGGTATCCAAAAATGTAAAGACATAAAATAGAAACTAAGTCTAAGTACATTTTTTTTTGGGTGACACAGGATTGCCCTTATACCTCTGGATGCTCCTGCATCACAAACTCTATCATAGGATCCTTTATCATTTTGATTCATCAGAGTATGTAGACATCAAGCTTGCCAATGATGAATTCTACTTTAATGTTTTTAGCTTTACTTCAATTAATGGCTCTTCACTGTCACCATTGTGAACTATCAAAACAACTATTATTTGTGAACCCTCTTCTACCATATCATCAGTTGTGACCATATAGTTTCTTCTCAAATTGGTTGTTTCTCTTTGTCCTTCCCTACATGTTCTAATGTGTTGTCCACTTGGCTTTCTTCCTAATTAGTAGTTATAACTAGTTGATTTATTTCCATTGTTGAGAGCTACTGCTCTATTTTTTCTTCTTCATTTCAAGGTGTTGATAGAAGTGAAATGATAATTTTTAATTCCTCTTCAAGTACTTCTTCATCATCACTTTCAACTTCCTCTAGCTATTCACCAAAAGAAATGTTTGTCATCCATTTATCATAAAGTGTATCATCTGGCCAATAAAAATGTAGAATGTCTTGATTCTTTCTGATAACATATTCGACTTTTTTTTATCAATATCAACAAATTCTTTTTTCAAGGAATCAAAGAATATCTATTCTTTCACCATTTCTTCTATTGTGGTAGCCCACCATGCATGCCCTCTCTCATTGATGATTTTATTCATTCTTAACCAAAATAAATGATCTAATTCCTTAGCCCATTCATCTTTTTTTTTTTTAACTTATTTTTTCTATCTATGGCATAAGGGAATAAATCAATTTTTTTACTTTTATACTTACTTAAGTATACTAATCTTCATCTCTATAGATGAATTCTCTTATTATCAAATTCTGGAAGATCAGTAACAATATCATAAGTCTTTTCAATTTGATCATGTGAAAATTTTATTATAGAATAACACAAAAATGTCTTTTCTTTTCTTCTTTTCTCATATTTATTCACATTAGGCTTTAGAACCTCATCATGGGCTTTCAACTCATCCCATATATTTATTGTCCTTGCTAGTTGATCATAAAATAATGGCCATTTAATTTTATCCCCCAAATATGTCAGAGCCTTTCTCAATTTATCTTCATACTGTACATTCAATTCTACATATAATGCCCATAGTTTGCTCTTTTCTTCTTCAAAATCTTCATTAGTGTAATACTATGGCCTTTGTGGCATATTTGGAAATTCTATGAGAGGAGTAGATTTAAAAGGCTCCACTAGAGGATGGGGATATGTTATTCTTGGTCTTGTAGACCTTTCCATTACTTTATTTTCAAGTTCAATCCTCTTTTGAACTTCTTTATTGTAGGCTTCCAAAATGCTCTCATATTTTCTCTCTAGTTGAAACATTGTTTTTTCTTCTTTCTCTACAATGGCCAAGACAAATTGAGAGGTTCCTAGACCTATATGAGTTTCCTGTACATGGGATGTCTCTACTACTCTTCTCACAATGATATTCCCCATTAATCCTAAGTCATCTAGTTGTGATTAAATAGCCCTAGATCCCTTTCTTAATGACCATATAACCAGAGTAGCCTTGTCTTCGTTGAATGTAGTCCCTATGAATTCCTTTTTGTTTAGGTCTTGCAAATCCAATTTATTTGAAATAGAATTAAAAATCAAGAAATCAACAATATCCCAATTGGGTAATAATAAAATATTTGATGCCTTTACCATTTTTCTCCCTTCTTTAGGGGTTATGTTTTGAAATTCTTGCATCATCCATTCTTTTTTTGATTTTTCAAGGCTTCCTCCTCCAGCTTAGGATGCTCTGTTCTTAGTTTATTGCAACTTTCCTCAAATTTTTCCATATTGGTTCTCCATGCAAACTTGCAAAAGGCTCTAGATTTTACAAAATTATCATTTGACTAAAACTATTAACTTGCTTGCTCCAAAATAGGGTCTAGTTCCCTTCCTCTATAATCTACAACTGTCAACTCAAAACTTGGCACATGAGGCTCCAGGGAGTTTCTTTCATTTATTTTAGATTGGGTGACAAAAACTCCCCCTTTGGATCCCATTTATTCAATTTTCTCCACAATGAGCTTTTCATCCTCAATCCTCAGAGGGTTTTGTGAATTTGAATATTCCTCAACATGAGGATCCTCCTCCCTTATTATTTTCTACCTCTTAGGGGAGGGCTTAGAAGCCCTCTCTTCCAAAACTACACTAGTGGACCCAATTATTTATTTACCTTTGTCCATAGTGGCCTTTTTATTTTGAATGATAGTATAACTTGGCCTCTTTTGGATATTCAATTAACCTACCCCTATTTTGGGAGTAAATCCCATTTCTCTCATTACTTCCCTAGACTTATTTGGGAAAGAATTAATAAGAACCCACTTTTTCTCATTCATGGTTTCCATTGTTTCAGTTTAAGTGCGCATAAGCTTATTTATTTTGTGTGTTGTTGTAACAACATTGCCTAGAGGACTATAATTTGCATCAAAAAAATGAATGAAATCCAAAACTTTTGAGAAAACTCTCCATTTTTCCTTTTTAGTTTCTTGCTCTTACAAGGAATATTCATTTCTTATTATATCTTTAGGAAAATAGAATTCATGTTCAATTTTACCCAGCTCAACTCTATGTTTGAAATCCAAATGATAAAATCCCTCAATGTCACAAAAATGAGGGTGAGAAACAACCATCTTATACATATCTAAAGTCTTGTGTAGAAAAAGCCAACCCCCTTTTGTGATTAAAAATTGATGGGCTACTATGTAAGTGGGGAAAATTGACCCTCTTGATCTTTTTAGCAAATAGGTTTCCTCTAATCCTCATAGTTGCCACAAAATTTTTGCTACTCCTACTTTTAAAGGCACTTAGTAAGGTAACACATGGGGAGTTCCTCTGAAATCATAAGTTTTGATGATAGTTGAAACTGAATATAGAATGATGTCTCCCCAATTGTTTGAAACCTTCAAACCAATAGGATTATCTAGGGGCCTAATAAGACCTACCAATGCCTTGTGTATTCTAGGATTGTAACTCAATAATAAAAATCTTATTTTTGAAACAAAATATCTATCAAATCTAACAAAACTAGCTTTCTCTGCTTCCCAAGTCATATTTGCACTCCATAATTGGACTGGCAATGCTTCCCCATCTTTTTCCCTGTTTAATTTGTTCTCTTTTCAAAAATAGGTTAGTCCTTTGAACAAAAACATGTGCATTATCAAAGAATAGTGACCAAAAATCTTTTCCACCTTGCCCTTAGCAATCCTAGCTAGGCCATTATGAATTTCTTTAGCTAAATAAGATGCAAAATCAAAAATTATGTCCACAACAAAGGAAGAGATCTTTGTAATCATGTACATAAAACTCACATGTATAAATTCTTCTTCATCTTCTTCAAAAACTCTCCATAGAGTCATGTATGCCTCCACGGCCCTAGCATTAAAATATGCCCTTTTGAAGTGTTCCTTGAAGGTTGTTGTTATTGCTGGAAGAGTTCCAATTTTACCTATATGTTCCCTTAGTGCACCTTGCCTAATAGAATCCTTCTTTGACATGTATTCTTTTTCCAATCCTTTCAAATCAATTGGCACATGGTAGTCAGTGAGAGACCCTAAGCCAAATACTTGCCTAATTTCTTCTAGGCTGATTATGATTAGAATTTCACCGTCAACTCTCCTAACTACTCTAATTGCTTGGTTATAGTTTGTTTCCACAACATCAAGGAGGTCATAATACATAAAGACACTGGGAACTACTAATTTGCCTAAATCAAAGTTACAAATATTTGCATGTGGGGAAAATAAGTTCCTCTCCGAACACCATTTCTTAAGTAAATCTAGACTAGTCTGAGAAGTGTCAACATCCTAAATCCAATTTCCCTTATCATATAACCCATCTCTGACTCTCAACCTAGGGTTTAATGAAGTTAGCTTTTAAACTTTTATAGTCTTAACAGTGGATTCAAGAAGAAATTCTTGCAAGTCATCATAGATATTTCTATCCAAATAGTCCTCTTGCCTAGAAAACACCTTCTTTGGAGACATCTTGACTATAATTCGTAGAAACTAAAATGCTACAGAGGTTATAGTGTATAAGTACTTACCTGCTTTTCTACTGGTTCTTCTTTATAATTCTACAATATCTCACAGACAATAGAGAATTGCTTGATGCTCTTGTTAGGATCAACACAATATTCGTGGTAATCTCTTGTGCTTAGAAAACTTTGAAATCTTTGTTTGCATTAGATAGGAATGGCAAGATCTCCTATAATATACTCTATTTTTTTTGAGATGTGAACCTTTCAATCCTCATAAATGAACTATAAGGGAAAAAATAATGGCACCACCTTCTACGTTCAAATTTATGCCATTGATCTTCGAAAAATCTTATAATCTAGGGATGACTCACATTCTTCTTGACATGGTGGCAATCAATCAAATGATATTTTTCCATGTCTACCTTTCCTTCATTGTTGGCACTTCACGATAGACCTACTGACTTCTAAGGACACATATCATTGAGTTGCTACCTTGCTATATGTAAAGATTGAGCATGTTGCCATAGCAAGGAAGTGACAACCCTTGATTTGATCTTAGTCTAATGGTAGGAATTTTACTATATTTTTATTACTAGAGTGGTGGGTCCCTACTTGTTTGTTGTGTTTCTATACATAAAACTTGAGCAACGTATCATAGGGACACAATAATAGCCATGGATCTGGGCTTAATCTGATGGTGAGGAAACTACATGACACACATATACTATGGTGGGTCCCTAGTCACTATGTCACATAGAGTAAATAATGGACATCCTTTTATAGTGACAAGGTGACTATCATTGATCTCATCTAAATCTAATGATCACAATTCTTCATTTTGTCTTTGACTAGAGCGTGGGTTCAAGTTACTTTTGATGTGAGAATGTATTGTCTAGATGGCTCATGAATTAATATTTTAATCCTTGTTATAGTACCTTGTGGCTTAGGTCCCACCACATGCCCACTTTTTGGTTGGGCCCTATGTCACTAACAGTGAGATGTAAAGTTTTTTAGATCACAACATAGCAACCTCCAGTGTTCTCAATTTTTTCTATGCATGATATGTATCCAACTGGATGCCACCATTTCCAAAGGTTGTGTGACTTATATCTGATGAAGCAAATGTTTGGGACCCACCTTATGAAATTGTTGTTGCACTATCATTTTCTGTCAAGGTGTTATGTCACTAATGACAAAGATCATTCATTTTTTGATCATGACATAGCAAGCTCCAATGACTTGTTAAATCTAGTGCTAGAAAGATAAATATCCTTCAAATCATAATTATCCTAATTAGTGGTTCTGATAGAACAATAAAACTACATGTCCACCATGCCACCTAGAAGTTTTTATGGCACCCAAAAATTTAAAAGTAACCATCATCTATATTTTTTGTTAAGGTGCCATGTCGCTACTAGCATTGCTCAATTTTTTTCTGATAGTGACGTGGCAACCAATCAAAAAAATTTGAATTATGTTGACACCTTTTATAGTTTGTTTGTTTGGTTCCTTTTCCAGTTTTGAAAACTCTAACATAAAAATGTGACTAAACACTTCTAATGCAATGCACTTTCTAATCATGGCTCCTCCATTTCATGACACCACCCCTCAATTTTGTGGTAGTCACTATGTTATGTAGGACAAAACACTTGCATCTCTCAATAGCAATAATGCAACTGCCATAGATCTTAGAAGGATCAAACGATGTGAAACAAAGGGAAAAAGGTCACTTGGTGGGTGCAAAATATTTGAATAGGACATGGAATATTTGTATTTGAAATGGTTTTGTGCCCGCATAAATTCAAAAAGAAAAAGACATAGGGTATAACCAAGGTTTTTAAAGGTTAAAACATTTGCAAGACCAAAGACCAGAAACCCTATTCTCCATAAGGGAATTAGTTCTAATTATTATTTTTTAGATTGGGGAAATTTTATCTTGCAAAAAATTAGACCAACAAGTGGATCATATACAAAAGTGTGCAAGAGGAGCTACCTACCCTAGCATGCAACTATACAATAATTTCTTCATGAAATGGGTATACATACAATACTAATTTGTTTGATGTATTGTGTAAGCCTTCTAATTCATGATTCTCACACAAAAGTGACTGCACACATATCTATATACATCATATCTTTGCATCACATATCAAAGTGCCACATTCAGTTATTACTCTCATTTCACAAGATCATATCATTTTTGCATCAACTAATTACTGAATTCACTTTTACCTTTTTTCACACTTCTCAACTCACCTTCACAAATTAAATACTTTACTTATATGGAACATCTTAGTGAATTATTCTTTAGTTGGATCATATAACATCATTAGAGTTAGTTCAAGAAGAAAATATAACTTAAAACAATAAATCAAATCATTAACCATATTCTGTTGATATGCTCTATTCTGGAATGTGTTAGTATTGCATCACTATTTTCATCATAACTCAATTTTGGTTGACTATACGAACATGTGCACTGGTATATGTCATCCTTATGTTTTCATGCAACTCTGGTCAATTGTGTAAGAGAATATTCTAAGGGAATATTCTATTATCATCAAAACTATCCTGCTACTATAACACTATCTAATACTTAGACAATTTTCTTCTGCAACTGAATGAAGTTAATCTACAAAACAAATATTTTGCCACAAATGAAAATCATAATTTCCCTTAATAAATTGATTGGACATATTCCAAACATGGTTATCCAAAAAGGCATGTCTATCCACTCATATAGTTCTTCCCTTGGCTTGAAAGCAATCTTCTACTCATCACCTTCTCTTATGTGAATGTGATGGTATCCACTCTTCAAGCCTATCTTTGTGAAATACACAACTCCACTCAAATAGTCCATAATATTATTTATCCTTGGAAATGGAAATCTGATACTTGATTGTGATCTTGTTGATAGCTTGTGGATATGTGCACAACCCCCATTCTCCATTCTTCTTTAAATGTTAATACTATTAGCACAACACATGGAATTGGACTCTCTCAAATCAACACCTTCTATAAAAATGTGATCTTGTCTATTCAATTCTTCACTTATTGCTGCTTTCATTATATGTATTGCCTTGTTTGGAAAAATGGCTCCTAGAATCAAATCCATCTAGTGATTAATCTTCCTCACTTGGGGTAAACCATTAGGTACATTATCTAACACAATATCAAGAAATTCTCCCAACAAATTTTTAACTTCTACAAGTACCTCCTCTACTTCTTTATAATCTTCATACACATATTCCCATGCTTCATACCTTGGAGAAACTCATTTCCATTAACAAAACATATTCTAGCAGCACTACATACCTTTTCATCTTTCTCCTTCAATGGTTCAACTTATGTTTGAATCCATCCTTTCTCAAAGTGTATATATTTGCACACCCATCATCTACAACATGCCTTTCAAACTTTCATAGCCTAACCAACAACATATGACATATGTCCATCAGTATAATATCACATAGCACCTCATCTGGGTAGCTTCCTAATGGTAAACAATTTGTCTTCCTTGATACTTTGGTTATTTCTTAACTCTTGACTTTCCCAATGGCTTATGGAAAACAAAGGAGTTAACAAAAAAATGGGTCAAAGTAGTAATCTATTAGATACCCCTAAATTGAAAAGTACAACTCCCTTATGAGTACAATTTAAGCAATGAATTTTTCTTTCAAGTTTTTTGAGGCATACCCTTAACTAGAGAGTAAAAGAGGTCAAAAAAAAGTTCCTCAATAGTTCAAACAACCTAGATAGTGAAGGGGAATTAACTCACAAAATGAGAACTACTTAGACTAACAATGTAGAGAAATGGACACATGCAAGACTAACTAGGATAGTAGGAAGAAAGGAAAGATAGTGAAATAAGTAATTCCTACATTATAGAGTTAGAAAAATTTTTGACAATACCTACATTGACTATCACTCAACTATTCAACACCCCATTTTCTAGGTTCTATTGGCACTCAAAATTGTAGCCCAAATTTTGAGCAGTGTTGAAAAAATTGAGCCCTATAAATGCTTTTAAATGCCTATGTACCTGACTATACCTTTAAGACCCCTAAGGTTTTTAATGTTTCTAACACCCTAAATTTAGTGCATCTACATGCTCCATGATGTAAAATTTCCATTTTGAGCCATTTTCTGAAGTCCCATTTTGAGCATTTGTCAATTTTGCATTTTTCACCTAAGTGTCAAACAACGACAAGAAGCTGTGTTTTCCATTGAATATCTCACACCCAAAAAAGTTTTGTGACTTTCTGCTTTGGGAGTGTTTAGTTTCCATAAACGAGAACCTATGTTTCATATTTTGAGTTGTTTTGAGTCCATTTGACTAGATTTTGAATCCCTCAGAGTTGGTCAGTTATCAATGTCATGCTGATATGAAATGTTCACAATTCTGGGAAGCCCTATTTGATGTGCTATAACTTTTGACCAATTGACCAAAATGTTGAAATTACTTTTAGGTTACTTTTTAGAGGTCAAAGACTTGTTATGTTTCAAGTTTCAGCTCATGACAAATCTATTTGATCAGTTTTCAAATGCGATTCCAAATGGGATTTCTATGTTTTTACTGGTGTCAACATTTGTAGATTTGTTAGTACCCCTATTCTGGATGTCATAACTTGAGATCTATGATTGGTAAGATCAAATGGATTATACCACTATGTTTTACTCTAAAAAATAATCAAAGTGTGTCAGTTTTTAAGTCATGATGAATCCATTTGCAAAAATCAATTTCTTGTCATTCTCTCCAGTCAACAAATCCAAGTAGCTCGCTTTGAGTGCTCACTATTTATGCCCAATTATTTTTCGTGAGCCCAAATCATAGATTTAAACTCAACTCATGACAAAGAACCAATGTCCCAAGTTTTGTTTCCCCAAGTGTCAGTTTACCTAGTTTTCAAAGCCAAATCCAAACCCAATTTGTTGTTTTCTGACATATTTACTTGCAGATAGTTTTGAGAGGTCAACTTTGATAGCAAATATGTTCTGACTCCAAATTATTCATGAGACTAGATTTTATAGGATGTAATAATGTAGAACAAAGAGTCAGTGTGCCAAATTTTAGAGCCTCATCAGTTGTTTGGGTTAATTTTTAAGGCCAATCAAAGGACCTCCTGGCACAAAGTCAACTAGTTATAGGACAGTGATAAAATGACTTGTAAATGATAGTTCAGTGATCAAATTTGTTTTGAATCAGTGCTAGATGGCTAATGGATCAGTTTTGTAGTTCAGTCATTCAGAAATGAATTTTTTTTTTAGCTGGACCCACTTTAGGGCCCCACTAATTTCACCATATTGAAAAGGTAGTGGTTTCAAAAGAAAAGTTATAATGATTTGCAATCATTAAATTTTATTTGTATGTACATCACAGGAGATCAAAAGACAGGAACACTTTTCATTGATTTGATAAGTTTAAATTTGAAATAAAACCCTTGTGGACAAAAAGGAAGCTTCACACCTAAGAGTCCAAAGGGAAATATTTATGCAACAGTCCATGTTTTGGCATGGAAATACATAGCAGCCAATGAGACAAACAAGCCACTAGCCGCCTAGTATAGAAAGAAGCATCCTACGTAGCCTAGATGAAATGTAATAGCTAGGAAAAGACCAGAGGGTGTCTAAAAAAGGGGAAGCCATAGCCAATTGTAATAGGGGTAGCCAGAGATAAAAGGATCTCCATGTGTATTAAAGTAGAAGAAGGAAGCTTGTGCTAAATAAAGAGGAATCCCACACTATGTAAAAGAGAAAGGAGCAGACACTCAATGCGTGAGAAGGGGGAAAAATTTGTATAGAAATAGAGGTAGCTCCATTGAAAGAACCTACAGGTAGTGAGAAGAAGAATATGAAAGAACAAGGAAAATGTTAGAAAAGGAAAACTCACTCGAGGCAACCAAAAAGAAGATGCATGTTAGATAGAAGGGGAGAATCATCGCCAAGTAGGAGAAGCAACCCAAGTCGAAACAACTATCCAGCCTACCTTGGAAATTATATTAGAAATGGATGATAGAATCTCGAGCAATGATGAAGGGGAAGGAAGGAGATGTCATTAAATTAGCAAGAAAGCATGAAAGAACTCACACTTTGAGGCAGTGTGTGTTAGATTTAAAAGACACATTCAACGCCAGTAAGACCCAAGAGCTCCCCACACAAAGGAAGAAGTCAACCATCCAATTAAAGATGCAGAATGAGCTCTCACACATAAAAAAGGGATAGCTATGAGAAAGAAAAGAAAACCCATGCCATGGCATATCAAAGAAGCACCATGAAAAGATAAAGCCCACATTAAAGGTAGAGGCATCTTCTAAGGAAAAACATACAGTGTGAGCAGAGCAAGGGTGTCTTTGGATAGTCAATGACAATTGAATGATGCCCATACAAGCTAAATAAAAGAAGAGTTCCCAGTAAAATGTGAAGACCAAGAAAGAAGACATCTCACAACAAACAAGAAAAGATAAAGAAGAGCAATAGAATGCAAGAAACCACTGTTCCCATGAGAAAAATAAAGGGAAAAGGTTGCTGCATGAAAAGTTATGGAGCAAAAGTCCTAGTTTTTAAATAAACTTCAATATAGTGTTAGAATGCATATCAACTACCTTTTTCTTAGCTTGGGATGTCATGGGGATTGAGGGAGTCATATCCACCTTCAAGATTTCTAATTTTGTAATAGATTAGATGAAGAGAACAAAGTAGTAAAAAATACACTTGCGATTTTAATCCCACATAGATGCTGCTAAAGGTCTTATTTTTGTTTATATGAGAAAGCACTAACTTAGTGAGTTGTCTTAAAGACATTGCTATTTTGAAGGAAGTAAAGCCCTTGGCTTGTGGGACCCAAACCTAATGAGGTGGAAGACTACTGGAGGTTGCCCGAACAAAATTTTATGTGAAGATCCATGCAAGATGATGTGGCGCACAAGATGGAGATACATCGAGATCATGACACGTGTCACTATCTGATAGAGGGTGCATGCCTACAAAACCAAGATGCATGTGAGTTAAAAAATGTGGGATTGCAACAAGTGGCAAGAGGGTCCCAACTAACAGTGATGTGGTAGAGATGTGCAGGGTCAAACAGATTCACCAGATGCTGCCACGTGTCAAGATCTAACGGTTGGCACATGCTCACTTCCTGCAGTTGCAAGGAAGTTAAATAAAGAGGGATTGCAAGTGTGTGCCACATGTTAGTGGGTCCCACTCAAGTGATGACATGGCAGTGCAAGTTCCAAGACAAATCCAAAAGTGCCACGTGGCATGCCCAGTCAACCTAGTTTGACCTGAGATCCAAGTATAAAGGAAAATTTCAGATGTGTCAAAGAAATAATTTTAAATTATTTTCAAAAAATTATATGCATGTTCACATTTTAAATTTAAAAGGTCCTTTTCTAAAGTTGTGACTTTAGAACTTTTAAATTTTTAAATTTTAAATTTCAAAGATGTGCAGATATGAGTTTTCATACTAGGAGGGCATTTTCCAAATTTGCTTTTAAGGGGTTTCTAGAAGGAAAAATATGTGTTTTTATATATCGTCAAAATTGTGAGAAACTGAATTTTCCCATTCTAAAGTTGGTTTTTGCATAGAATGCCACTAGTTCATTTTACATAAGGTTTTCTCTCAGAGATTGAATGACATGTTTTATCAGGTGTTTTGACTCATTAGTTGTAGAATTCAGTGGAAAAACACCTGAAACACATTCAATGACCTTTCTGTCTGACTATTTTTAATATTTGTGGTGTTTTGGCTAAAAATTTATCAATTGGCACATATTTGGGTTTAGTTAGTAGATATTTGTCTTTTGCTGAGATATTTTACATGTGGAAAAGAAAAGACATAAAGGATATGATTAGTATTAAAGGGGTAGAAAGATGAAAGAGGTTATTTCAATTGCAAGAGATTGAATTTCAAGTGGACACATCTCAGGTACATAACAAATCAAGGAATTCTTTCTTTCTCTGATCCATTGTAAGTTTTCTAGTTTTTTTCACTAAGAAATGAGTTGGTTCCAGTTTTTGGAGAAAAAACCACTCACTACTGTGATACCAGGTTTTGGTTCCAATTTTTGATGTGTTCCCATGACTATGACACCATTCTTTTAGCATAATTCTCTTGTATGAACAGTAGTAGTGAAGTTAATTCAGCTAGTTT
Source organism: Cupressus sempervirens (assembly GCA_028749045.1). Lineage (NCBI taxonomy): Eukaryota > Viridiplantae > Streptophyta > Pinopsida > Cupressales > Cupressaceae > Cupressus > Cupressus sempervirens. The sequence continues at coordinate 111,183,428 of CM053791.1, read as the reverse complement.
TAGATCTATTAGGTGTTTTTATTTTTGAATTTCATGCATTTAAATGTATAATTTAAACGAAATGAATACAAGTGAGCTAGAATTTCTTTAGTTTCATTCTAATTCTTGTCTCCTATCTCAATAATTTGTAGTCTTATGTGGTTTATGAACAAAGAGTTGAGACCCATTTGCATCCCTTTAAAGTTGTATGTCACATATGTTTTGTTGTTGGAACAAAGGGCCAAGTAAATGCTTGATGTGTTTGATAGGGTTGCTGGTTATTTTGAGAAGGATATTTCATAAGAATGAGGTCTTAATGAACACTGATGTTTGAATCACAAAGTGATAGGATGGATCTGATATCTTGGTGTATGAAATATGTCCTAGATATCATAGATGTATGTATTCAATTCATGGAATTGCCCAATGGATTAGGTACTAATCATTTGTAGGATCAATTCATTCTTATTGCTGCATGTTTGAGGATTTGTTGAAAATCAACATCAATAATCAATTGTATTTCCCTTTCATGTTGAAGAACCTAAATGTGATGCCCTCACTTAGCTTGTGAATATCACAGAGTTGCAATTTGCTACTGTAGATCTGTGTTATTACATGAGTTAATAGTAGAAATAAGGGTTTTATTTTCTTTATATTAGATTTAGTGTATTCTTTGATAACTAGTACCATATAAAGAATCTATAGATCCACCCGCCTAGGTTTTGCAGAGCTTGAAGAAGAAGAAGGGTCTAGCCTTATAGTTGGCTTGGTGTCTAAATGGACATGTTTAAAATGGGAGTTGGCTGCCCCTAGATTTGTTTTGTTCTCATCAGGATAATTGGAAACTGGTAACATTTTCAAACACCAAAATGTTCCTTATGCAAATAACTAAAAGAAACATATAGACCATGGTGAGCAATAGAGAGAATAGAAGACATGCTTTTGTTGAATATAGTAAGACATAAAATGTATTGAATGAAGGAAATAAATCCAATTTCATTCACATTCATTCCATGAACTCATCTTCTTAACTAGATCAGAAAGAAAAAAAAGTAAAATGAACTCAAAGATGCACATACTAGTCCTAGCTACAAGGGTTTTTCCAACATAAATTTTGCTAATCTTACTAATGTCAATAAAGATTACATTTATAAGACTTCTTAAAACGGCAAGTTATATTCTATAATTGTCTCATCTTAGAATATAATAATCTAAAAAGAAGACAAGACTAAATCATTATTTGTTATAGGGAATGATGAAATACCATGAGTGGTGATAAGAGAAAGTGGGGAGGAAGAATGATAGATGTCTAGAAAAGAATCAAAACATCATGTCTTCTTACAAGTAATTATCTTAGCTCTATATGGTTTAATGGATTTAGTTACTTTATCCAATTCTTTGACACTTGGAATAAGGATATTTTCAGCTTAGATCATCTAGTCATCATCCATTTCTATAAGTTCATTGATTTTGACCACCCTTGAATGAAACTTCTTCATTTCTCTCTTTATGACTATGCCCGTTGTTGATAGTTACTAGATCATGGACACTTGGAAGTTGAGCATTTCAATGGCTTTATCAAAAAATATTAAAACAAATTGTTGATGATATTTTGCACCAGGCCATGCATATCCTTGAGTTTATTTGTAGATCTCACAGAGCTTTCTATGAAAAACTCCAAGGATTGCTTCCAATGGAATAGTGACTCTTGGTCAATCTTTAGAATCCCATTTACAATGGCTACATTAGTCTTCATGTTTATCACCTCCTATAGAAGGGCCAATTGCTCTGTTAGCTTTTTTTTTAATTTTTGTATTGTAGTTTGATGATCTAAAGTTGCTTCTCTAAGCTTGTGAGTACCCAATACTAGGCTTCCTAAATTCTTAACCAATGGGTGGCCTTGAACCTTTATCCAATCTATACAATCTTGGCCTACTTTCCTTAATTGTCTATCTTCTTGTAGCTTGAGTAGTAAGTTCCTTTTTTCCTCTACTTTTGGGTCCAATTTACTAGAAGAAGTACTCCCAAGTGCAAACTTTATGTAATCTATTAGCTCTTTATTTGAGGCCTTCAATATTTTCCTATCCCCTCTTAGATCTTGCAACTTGTTCTCAATCTTCTCATTAGTTGACTTCCACATGTTCACTATGGAGTCATGAACTTGAATGCCAAGATCCAGTGTTCTTATTTGGAAGTCATCCTTTGAGCTCATGAAATATTCCTTTTTTTTGAGGCTCTACAATATCAACTAGCATATGTCCAATTGTTGAATGCATAGCTAATGTTGGAATGGTCTTCTGCTTCTTTTTTTCTTTGATGGCTGGGAGGAGGTGACTTGTGCAATCAAGTTCTTTGATGGGTTTGCATTCTCATATCTCTTCTTCTTCCTACCTATTGTCTTAAGTTCCTAAGTCATGTGTTCTTAAGATATTGACTTCTCTTTTCTTTGTAGTAGTGATACCCAACAACAAATCTTTTTGCTCTATTGTGTTGTTGGTATTTTTGAATTGTAGCTTGTAAGCAAGCTAAGTTACATTTCCACTCAGGGACATAAGCACCACACTAGCTCCAATCCTAATAATAGTACAACTACCATCAAAATCCAAAGTCAAAATCCCTAGATCACTAGAAGGATTTGGCTTTTCCCTTTAATAATTTAAATCAAAGAACATCATGTAATTCCCAAACTTCATTTATTGATACAAAATATGTGCCTTAGGATCATAAGGTTTTAGAACTGTGAATTTAGCCTTCTCCTTGGGTTCTACCTTGATTTTCTTGTTCCCCATGAGAATAATGGCATGATACCAATCTATCATGATTTTTCTTCCCATTTCTATATAAAAAATTCTACTCAAAACAATCTTGTGGTTGCTAGGAATATCTACTTGAAGGATAGTCTACTTCATTCTCTTCAATGGGTGAGCAACCAATGCTACTTATGCATCTTTTACTTAACATAACAGAAGGACTTTCTTTGCATCCATAGAATAGAAACATCCAAATGTTTTGGTAAGAGTCAAGCCAAGTGCACAAGAAACTGAAGAGGGCATGACATTATCAAAGGCACAAGAATTAATAATGTAGTTACTAAGCTTATGACCATTTATGTATAAGGACACATAGAAAGAGTTTGACTTTTGACTAGGGGAGGTGGTTAAAATTGATGCTTCTTCCTCTTTGAAGAGCGTAGGAAAAATAGGTTCTTCATCAGCTAATGGGCCACGATGCAATTAAGGTTAGTCATTGCTAATGGTAGAGTTTACATTAGGCTGAGTTTTGACATTAGCATCACTTTTACAATAAACTACTAGCTCTTTTAATTTAGCTGGATGAGTTTTTAGATAGCCAAGTAGAGAAACCTAAATACAAGCATCCTTAAACATTGTATAATATCAAATGAGGAATGAGGCTTACCACTTGGTTCAAACTTTGATTGCTCTATTGGGGTTTGAAATCACCTTCATGATTTGAATGCCATTCCAAGCTTTTGAGCCCTATGAGTACATTTAATGCATGTGTACCCAGCTATCCTTTTGAGGCCTAAGAGGTTTTTACTATTTCTAACACCTTTTCATTCAATATATCCACTTGTCTGATGAAGAGAAACTGTCATTCCTAGTCATTCTGTGAAGCTCCATTTCAAGGAATGTTCAAATTTGCATTTTTGCCCAAGTCTCAAATAGTGACAGGAGGCCTTGTTTGCAATTGAGTATCTTGCACCTAGTTGTGTTTCATGAGTCACCACTTTGGGAGTGTTTAGTATTCATATGAGAGAACCTAGGTTTTATATTTTGATTAATTTCCACATGTTTTTTCTAGGTTTTGAATCCCTCAAATTTAGTTATTTACTGTTGTCATGCTGATGCTATATGTTTAGAATTTTGGGAGGCCCTATTTGACTTGTTATAACTTTGACCCAATTGACCAAAATGAGAAAAATATTTTATAGTTCATTTTAGAGGTTAGCAACTTGCTATATTTCTGATTTGAACTTATGAAAAATCTATTTGATCAGTTTTTGAATGTGATTCTTTTGCATTTTGTAAAATTTTCCTGGTGTTAAAATGTGTAGATTGATTGGTACCCTTGTTTGAGATGTCATAACATTGAATTCATGATAGGTGAGATCAAATGGATTCTATTTTTGTTTTCTAATCTAAATTTTTTTTTCTTGTGCTAGTTTTCAAGTCTTGACAAATCCATCTACACACTTTCCTAGGTTTATTCCATTTGCAAAAACCACTTTTTTCCTAGTGTTTCTAGTCCAAGTAGCCCATTTTGACCACTTGTCAAATATGCCTAGTTATTTTGTCATGAGCCCTAATCCTAGATTTATACTCTCCTCATGAAAATGAACCAATGCCTCAATTTTCATTCCCCCAAGTGTTAGTTTACCCTATTTTCAAAGCCAAATTTGAACACATTTTATGATTTACTAACATGTGTTCTTGTAGGTAGTTTTGAGAAGGCAAATTTTACAGTCAATATATTTTGACTAAGAATTTGTCATGAGATGAGATTTGATAGGGTAAGAAAACGTGGAGCAAAGAATTAGTATGCTATTTTTATAGTCTACTTAGGTGTTTTGGTCAATTTTTAAAGCTAGTCAAAGGACCCCTTGGCAAGAAACTAGTAAGTTGCAAAAAGATGTAAAATGAGCTTTAAAATTGTTTCCAGTGGTCATATTTGTTTCAAATCAATACCAGATGTTCATCAGATAAGTTTGAGAACTTGGTTTTTTGGAAACAAATTTTTTTTTTTCAGCTGGACCCACTTTGGGGCCCAACTAATTTCATCAAGTTGCAAAGTTTCCCTCATGGAGTAAAAATGTCTTGATAAAACATAATGGTCATGATCATCAAAAACATTTTGTATACAATATAAAAATAAGTGTTTGGTTTTATGCATGTGGATCATTGAATGCACATTAGGAATGTTAGATGCATTGTCATATTTTGATAATATTGCAAAGGTTTTACTCTTAGTAGCACCACTTCAAACTTAGTTGTATCACATCCTCTTGGAGAAATTACTTGAACACTAAAAAGAAGATGCAAGCTCTATGAAACAAGATTTGTCAAGGTTAATATTAAAACAATTTTGATAGCTAGATCTTCTAGTTGATGTTAGATTATCAACAAGAAATTTTTTGGATTTATTGTTAATTTGTCCATTGCTACTCAAGAAGAAAGTAATCAATTTTCTTCCTGATACAATTGGTCATCAAGGAAGTGACATATAAGAATGTGCAATTACAGTTAAAACTTAAAAAAAGTATGACAAGTTAGCACATGGGAGCTAGCATTTTGTAAATGCCTTCTATCCTTAAGATGTATTCTTCATCAATGGAATTTTTGGCTGTAATTTGTTCCAAGAGACAAGAAAACACATTAGAATTGTAGAGGAAGCCTCAATCATATTTCCAATTTGAGCTAATGATGTGTTTTCCTATTTCCAAAATGGGGTGTACATATTTTGACTTGAGAAATAGGAGGCCATTGGAGAGGTATTTCCTAATGAAGATTCATCACATAAATGAATTAATTCAAAGATATAGATGTCCAACATTTTACTTGCCTGAGTTAAGTGTAACCCCACATGAATTTTTGGTGATGGAGAACTTATACGCTAAAAGAATGTTTTCCTCTAGCTTTCCTTCCACTCCCAATGGTTTCCTCATGACCAGCCCTTCATCCACTACTTTGGATGGTGTGAATGATAGCATAATAGTTTGGGCTATAAGTATAAGGTTGATTATGTTCATAGATAGAGATGATCCATGTTTACTTCCTAATGACAATGATGCTTCTTAGGGGAAATGAGAAAGAAAAAATGGAATAAATGTATGTGGAGAGAGTGGAAATTTTAAATAAATTTTTAAGAAGTGAAGGACATGATATTGGAGGTGCTATGAATGTCATGAGTGGATTGTCTTGTTGTTGAAGTGGGAGATGACCCAAATGTTGCATTAGGGATTTTCCATTGACCACTCATTGTCATCATCATTACTTTTTTTTTCTATGCAGATGGCAAGTGGAACTTTGTTGATCATGGATTAAAGAGTTTAACAAATATGTGAATCTAGTGAGAAAGTAAGAGAGGCAAAGATTCCCCATGCAAGGTAGGGCTTTCCCAGCTAGAGATTGAAGAGTCAATTTGGATGAAAGGAAAAATGTAATTTGGATTCCAAGAAAAATCAACCATGAGAAGAGGATGTGCATGCAAGATGTAGCATTGTTAGACTAGAGTGATTATGACCAAAAACTATCTTAGTACTGTGGATTAATCTAGTGATGGAGTGTGATCAAGGAATGAGGAAGTGCAGACTAAGAAGGAACCATTAGAGAGGATCAATTTTGTTCAAATTTTTCTTGGATAATGTACATTGTCCCACATTGCTAGGTGATGTCCTTTTAAAATGTTTATAAGTCCAAACACAATAATGTTATATGTCTACAACTCCACATTTTATGAAAAATGAGGCAAGCTTGTGGTGGACACCAGCTAGCTAGATCACAAAAGAAACAAATTTTGATAGAATATGCAAATGCAAGGATGATGATGTCATGTTGACTAGATCTGACCAACAAATGGAAATATGTCATGTAGAAAAATTCTAAAGGCATTTCATAAGATTGTAATAGGGAGGTTGTCGAGCTCTGAAATTACTTGAAATTCAAAATTTCATATGTTGCATATGGAAATGTGGGGCCCACCTAGGAAAATGACAAATGAGATATTGACATGTGGTAGTGCTTTGAGGACTAGTAAAATGGTTCTACATGGTGCCTAGGTAACATATGATGTCAAAACCATCCAACAATGGTGTGTTGCCACATGGCATAGTTGGTCAAACCTATTTTGACCCTAAATTGCATAGATGGAGGGAAAATCAAATTTCCTAAAATAATAATAATTTATTATTTCCTCTAGAAAGTCATGTGCAAGTTTTGAAAATCAAAATGATTATAGGCTAAATTTTTAAGTCTAAGAGATTTTAAATTTTTGAGAATTGAAACATAGACTAGAGAGCCATTATAGGAGCTTGATTTTTAAAATGGGGTTCTGAGCATTTCTAATAAGTGCATATGGTACTATTATATATTTTTAGAATTGGGAGAGAACAAACTTTGCATTTTTGGATTTTTAATTTACACAAGAAGCCATTGGTTCAACTTATACAAGGATTTGTCTCAAGTGTCCATTTTTAAGTTTCATTCAGTTAGGGTATTTTAGATTCAATTTCCAATGAAGTGGTGAACTTAATGAACATAAGAGGTAGTATGAATGTAGTTAGGGGAAAATTTCATTACCTCCAAGTTAGTGGAATCAAGGTATTATCAACATTTTAGATATTTTGGTAACACAAGGGATTCAGGAGAGATATTTCCAAATTTGTTATCGAATAATGATGAAAATCATAGAAAATTTTATGGGTAGAAAGATGAGAGATGTTTTACAACAACAAGGAATGAAGATTCAAGTGGACACATGTCACTTCTAGGTCAGATCTGGGATTTCATTCCTTTCCTATATCTTTCTCTTTCTGATTCATTGTAAGGGTTGGCAGCTATCACTGTGAGACTAGGTTGGTTCTAGTTTTTCTGTGAGACCACATTGTTGGATTCAGACTTGTAATTACACCACATTCTTTATCATATTTCTATTGTATGAATACCAATAGTTAAGCTAATATAGCTAGTTTTGATCTATTTAATGATTTTATGAATTGTTTTACATGCATCTGAATGTATGTTTCAAAGAAATGAATACAATGAGTAAGAGTCTCCTTAGTTTCATTCTAATTCTCTTCTCCTATCTCTATAATCTATAATCTTATGTGGTTTAGGGACAAAGAACTGAGACCCATTTGCATCCCCTTAAGGTTGTATGTCTAATATGTTTTGTTGTTAGAACAAAGGGTCAAGTAAATGCTTGATGTATTTGATAGGGTTGCTAGTTATTTGAGAAGGATACTTCATGAGAATAAGGTATTTATGATCACCAATATCTAACTCACAAAGTGATAAGATAGATCTGATATCTTGATGTATGGAATATGTCGCTGGTATCATAGATGTATGTGTGTGATTTGTGGAATTTCCCAATAGATAAGGCACTGATCAGCTACATGATCACCTTTCTCTTATTCTAGCATATTTGGGGATTTTCTAAAATCAACGTCACTAATCAAAATCATTTCCCTTTTATGTTGAAGAGATGAAAAGAATTTCCCTCACTCAGCATGTAGAAATCATAGAATTTTCAATTTGCTACTACAGATCTTTGTAATTGCATGAGTATAGGAGAAACAAGGGTTTTATTCTACTTTATTAGAGTCAAGTGTATATTTTATCACTAGTACCATATGAAGAATCTAATAGGTCCACCTACCTAGGTTTTGCAGAGCCTAAAGTAGAAGAATGGTCTATCCCTATAGTTGGCCTAGTGTCTAAAAGGGTATGTTGAAAATGGGAAGTAGCTACCCCTATATGTATATTGTTCTCATCATGGTAATTTGAAACCTTTATGTTTCAAAACACCAAAATGATCTTTCCTCTAAGATTAGGAAGTATATGCTCCTAGTTGCAATGGGTGAAGGGCTAGTGGCTATGTTCTGAGAATGAATAGAGCCCACTAGATTCTTCTCTCTCTAACTTATTGTAGCCATAGTCATCTAAATTGTATCTAAGGTGGTGAAGATGTCACCTGCAACCTAAATATTTAATTCATATTCCAAAAATAATGTTCCAAAGTCACCATTGGGAGCATAATCATCTTCACTTCCAAGGTACTCACTAGTTAGCTCATTAGAAGTAGCAAGCTTCTTATATCTATTCATTTCTGGGTAGGAATCACCATCATGATATGCTTGTAGATGAAAAATGCACATGTTTTTCTTTTTGGAAGGTGCCTCAATAGAGAGCTTCTACTAAGCAAATGAAAATTGCAATGGTCTGCCTTCATGTTGCCTTTGAGGAATGTCATGATATGGTTGTTGGAGAGAAGAGCTAGGTTTTACCATTTGTCTCTTCTTGGAAATAATTTCATTAGAGGGATTCTAAATTATTACCTCAGTATTGTTAGTTACACTAAGGATAGAGTTTGTAGATGTTACACTCTGAATCTCTCTCTTGCATTTCTTGGACTCTATCAAATCATCCTCCAACTCAATTAACAAGTTCTAAGTAGCTAGAAAATCAGCCACATGCACATTTCTAATTTGAAAGCTTATGTCAAGGGGCATGGAGGTAATGAAGAACATCTTATGGTTAATAGTAGTAGGTCTTCTTGTAGTAGGTCCATCCTATTGATGAGCTTATTGAATTTAGAAAGAAAATCTCTCATATGGACACTTGGCACCTTCTTAATTTGAGTAGGTTGAGCCAAGAGAGTGTGCTCATCCTTTGTACTCTTATAATGTACTTCAAATCAGGTCTACATGTCATCCTAGGTTGTTATGCATCCCACTAGGAGGTGTTGAAACTAGTCAGCAACATTGTCAACCAAGGATTCGATGAACATCCACACTACAACATCTTCATGTTGAGGAAAAATGAACATGCATGTAGTAAAGAAAGTTGTAATTTTCTCATTAGTAGAAATCTTCGTACCACCATTGAACTTTTGGAAACTCTTTCTTTAGGCTCTAGGAAGGTCATTTTTGGCAGCAAGAAGTAGAGGGCAAATAGAATTACCCTAGGGAATAACCATCGAGATAGGGATGATTATTGGTATAGGGTGAAAAGTGATAGTAGTAGGGGTAACTACTCCATGAAGAGTGAGGGCATTGGAAAAATATGGGATTTCAATGGGAAAAGTAGAAGGTGAAGAGGAATGGCTACATTTCTAGGAAATAGGGCAAGGAGTTGGGAATATAGCACCATGGATATCTTTATATATTGGATCCTGAGAGCATGTTCTTCCTCTTCCTATAGGATCTTCCAATAGAGGGAAATCAACATTTTGTAATTCTTCAAACATAGGGTCAACTTGCCTCTTACCACAAGCACTCTAAGTATATGTAGAATCCAAGGTGAACTATCTCATCTCACAATGGGAGCACTTCTCCTAAATTCCTTCCCATAATACTCCCTCCCAATATTCAACATTGGCTTCCTCTCTTTCTAGGGAGAAGCTTACTCTTCTATATTGGTCAAGGGATCTTTGGCTTTTCCAAGCGAGATGATTCAACTAATTTATGATATCCTCTTGGTCATCTTGGAAACCAAGGTTAGGCTACACTATTGGGATTTTTCCCTCATAAGGCAACACAATTTTTCCTTAAGAGTTATTATGAATGACTCAACTATTTTAAAGCCATAGAGGTAATCTCTAAATTTCTTAGTAAAGCCATAGAAAGACTTTCTTAAGAGAACTTAGGAAGTATTAGTTTGTTCCCTAGTAGAACTAGAAAAGCTATTGGTTAACAATTTGTCTTCCTTGATACTTTGGTTTATACCTTGAGTTTTCACTCTCCCAAGGGCTTATGGAAAACAAAGGAGTTAACAACAAAATTGGTCAAAGTAGTAATCTATGAGAGACCCCTAAATTGAAAGGTACAACTCCCTTATGAGTGAAAGATATGCAGTGATTTTTTCTTTCAGGTTTTGGTGGTATGCTCTTAACTAGAAAGAAGAATAGGTAAAGAAAATTTTTCTCAACACTTCAAACAACCTAGGAAAAGAAGAGGGATTAACTCAAAAAATGCAAACTACTTAGACTAACAATGCAGAGAAATGGAAACATACAAGACTAACTATGGCAATAGGAGAAAAGGAAAGATAGTGAAATAAGTAATTCACTAATTACAGAGCTAGCCAATGTTTTGAAACTACCTAGATTGTCTATCGATTAGCTATTATCCAAACTAATTTCTAGCTTCCTTATGCAAAGAGCTAAACTAAATACAGAGACCATGGTGAACAATAGAGAAAATAAAAGATATGCTTATGTTGAAGATAGTAATACATACAATCTATTGAATGGAGGAAATAAAGACAAGATCATTCACATTCATTCAACTATCAACATTAACACATTCATTCCATGAAATAAACTTATAAACTAGATGAATAGGAAAACTTAAATGAACTCAAAGTCACACACAATAGTCCCAGCTACAGGGGTTGTCCCAAAGTAAATTTTGTCGATTGTATTAACTTCATCAAAGTTTACATTTATAGGCCTTCTCAAAATGATTGATTACATTGTATGATTTCCTTTGGAGAGCATCTCTAGATGAAATGATCTAAAAATAGGACAAGCATAATCATTGTCCATTATAGATACTGACAAAATGCCATGAATGGTGACAAAAGACAGAGGGGAGGAAGAATGATAGATGTCTAGAAAAACATCATAACATCTTGTCATCTTAGAAGTAACTGACTTAACTCTGAATGCTCTCATGGCTTTGGTTACTTTATCTAGCTCATTAACACTTGGAATGAGGATATTGTTGGGTTAGACCATCTAGTAGTCATGCATCTTTGTAAGTTCCTCAATTCTGTCCACCCTTTAGTGGAACTTCTCTATTTCTCTATTTATGATTGTGTCCATTGTAGATAGTTCCTATATCTTAGACACATGGAAGTTGAGTAGGTTAAAAAATTTGTCAACAAATGCTAAGAACTTGGATTTCATTCTCTAAATGTCCACAAGGTTTCCATTAGTAGACATGAAGGACTCTGTGTGCAAGATCTTCAAATATTGACACAACTTATCAATGATATTTACACTAGGTTGTGTACATCCTTGAGTTCATTTTATAATCTCATAGAGCTTTATATGATGAACTCCAAGGATTTCTTTCATTGGAATAGTGACTCTTGGCCAATCTTTAGAATGCTATGGCCAATGGCTACATTAGTCTTCATGTCTATTACCTCCTATAGAAGGGCAAATTTCTTTGTCATATTGTTTGCTACCTTGTGTATGGTTGTTTGATGAATTGAAGTTTCCTCTCTAAGCTTGTGAGCATCCAATAATAGGCTTCCTAGACTCTCAACTAGTGGAGGACCTTGAGCCTTCATCTTCTCTAACCAAGCTTGGCCTACTTGCCCAAATTGTCTTTCTTAATAAATCTTGAGTAGTAAGTTATTGTTCTCCTTTACATTTGGGTTCAATTGATTGGAAGAAGTACTCCCAATTGTAGAATTCATGTAATCGATTAGCTCTCTATTTAAGGCCTTCAATATCTCATTTTCCACTCTTAACTCTTCCAACTTGTTCTCAATCTTCTTGATGAGTCTAAAAAATGCCTTTATTTGGTTATGTTTAATATACTTTGTGATACTCCATTTATCCTTGTTTTAACACTTATAAGCCTATGTTTGATAAACCTTTGATGATTTATGGGGTAGAAAAACTATGTCATCTTTTGCCTAAATTATATCTAATATGCAGTATTTCATATAAATATCCAAATGTGCGTTCTTATGCTTGAATTTAGTTTGATGGATGTTTATTTGCAAATATGTCTTATATCATAACTAACCTAATGATAAGGATTAAAGGATGAACGAAAGAATCCAGAAGTTAGTTGTTGACAACATTCAAGGAGAAACGAGCATCAAGGAACAACCACAAAAAGGAAGGTATAACCACTCCAGGAAACATGGCAGTGAATAAGGAGGAACTTTTACGAGCCATTGCATTCTTTGCATTTATGTTTTAATAAGCATATGCTAAGACTTCATTGCTCCCTCCTCAATTTTTTTATCCTTCCTTTCTACTTTTAGTTGTTCTCCTATATTCTCTCCTACAGACTTAACTTAGGACAGTTACTTTTCTATTATGTAATAAAGAGTAGATTCCCTATATATGTTGGGATCGACTCCTATGTGTGAGAGAGTTTTGGTTTTTAATAAGTTTTATCAAGTAAGAGAGAACACTGATTCACAGTCTGTTGCAGTTGTGTTTTACAATTCTAAATCATGTAATGACTGATTAATGAAATGAATTAGTTCTCTTTAGCTTCTATCTTGCATTGGTAGATTAGAGAAGCCAACCAAGGGGGCCCACTTGGAAGGTGGATTAGATTAGGATAGAATAGATTCATTTTACTAGCATTAGCAGTATTTTAAGTAAGACATAGCTAGTTAATTACTTCCTGTAGCATCACACTTCATGAATGTTCGTACAACATCTGCGAGAATAGTCTAGTGGATGAGTCGAGATGGAATCTCTATTAACTTGTCATTGTGTTTTCTACATTCATAGATTCAATATTTTCCTTTCCACAACAATAGTGTAGTTTCCTTCCTTTGCATTTTTACTTTCCTGTAGCACAAGCATAATGACTCATTAAGGTACCTAGTGCACATACTGTGTCGACCATTTCAAGTGTACATCCTTGGGTTGACAATCTAAATGCACCTCATGGTAGGGGAAAAGTAGTCCTTAGCTTGAATAGATTATTCCTAAGCCAGGCCTAATGCATGACTATGGAACACCTATTGTGAGGCAGTTCATTTTTGGCGTCGTTGCCGGGGATGGTGTCAAGCTAGGAGCATTTTTTTGAGTCATAGTTTTTAGATTAAGTTCTTTTTACCAGTGTGAACATTTTAGTTGCATGCATTGAAGAGGAAGACGATGAGATGAGTATGGCAGATTTCTTCCACAAGGATCTATTAATTTGAATGAAGAAGGTGAAGAAGAAGTTGAGTTGACCTTTGAAGACGCAAGTCCTATTTTCCCCACAATATCATCATCAAGAGCTGAATCCCTAGATATATCTGGTCTCCAACCTTTCACTGAAATAGTGACCAGTCTTCTTGATAACACTACCTTGATTCCACCATTTGTTAATCATCCAATGCCTAAGATTCCTTTTCAGCAGCAACCTCATAATCCAGTCCCACTAGTCATGGCACAACCCACTTTTCCATTTCCACTTCCAAGTCTCATAACCAATGCCAATCTCAAGAATATAACTCCCACTGCTCTTTCAAAGTTCTATGGCCTTGCAACTGAAGACCCTAATACCTTCTTGTTTGAGTTTGACATCCTTTTTCGTAGTTTCGACTACAACACTAATTCCCATAAGCTTAAATTATTTCCAGCCACATTGAAAGAATCAGCTTTACGATGGTTCATGGACTTAGGAGCCAATGCAGCTGTGAATTGGGATGAAATGCAGTCCTTGTTTTTGGAAAAATATAAAGAATATTGCAAAGCATCTGGCACAAGAGGAGATGATATCTTTAGGATATCACAGAAGGAGGAAGAGACATTAGAAGACTATGTTTCTCAATTTTTATATACACTACAAAGGAATCCTCAGCACACATTGTCTGAAGATTCCAAAAAACTAGTCTTTCTAAGAGGACTGAATGAAGACTGTTTGGAAGCATTGGACCTGATGGCCGATGGAGATGTATATCAAGCTCAATGGGATGACCTCAAAAATATATGTCAGAACTACTCAAGGTCAACCATGACGAAAGGTCGAGGAATCCGTTCTACAATTACAAAAGGAATTAGTCAAGGCATTTCAAAACTTGAAATATCTAATTTGTTGTCAGATTTCAAACAAGACATCATTAATGATATCACTACATAGTTGGATACAATGACTACAAAGAAGAAGAAAGCAATGGTTGAGTTACAACTAGCTGAGTACTGTCCTCATTGCCGAAAGCAAAAGAAGGATTGCCACTGTAAATTGGTTGCAAGCATCGAGAACCAACATCTTCCAACTGGATATGTAAAAATAGATGGGGCTGATGAGAAAGTATTCTTTGTTGCTCAACACTGACCATGGGTTCAATGTCAAGGTGTGCCTCAAGACCCCTTGCAAAATTCCAATTCATATGGTAATCAATGGCCAAACCACAATACCCAAGGTCCTCCACAAAACCAACCCAATTGGAATAATGTTGGGCAAAATAACCCACAATAGTCTCAATGGTTTCAAAATTCCCAACAACCTTGGCCTAACCAGTAGAATAACCAATCTCCAAACCAATGGAAGGGATCTCAAAAATGGCCTAACCAAAATACTGGTGCTCCACAATTACCCCCTCCAGCTCAACAACCTGCTTTAATGCCACCACCTACAAATAGTGGACCTCAAAAGTAAACACAACTACCTGCACAACCTCAGCCAAATTCAAATAGTCAACCACAACAGCCCATGTATAGTGCTGATACCCAGTAGTACTCTGCTTATGCCCTAGATGTTGCATATATACATTTGAGATCTGGAATGACCTTACCAGCACCAAAGGTACCTCTTATAACTGAAGTATCAAACTCTCCTGCAGTATCAGAACCTTTGGTTGATGAACCTATTGACCCAACTAATGTTACCATACCAATACTAGTTCAACGAGCAGTAGAGTCTCCTTTTCCAAACCAACTAATATAAAAGGAACCTGAACAAAGCAAGGAACAACCCTTTGACATTGTTAATCAGTTGAAGAATATGCATGTCCAAATACCTTTGTTTCAAGCTATTAAGGACATTCCTGCTTATGGAAAAGCTATAAGGGAAGCTTGTCTAAAGAAACCTAGAAGGAAGAAGAAGGATCCTACCACAATTCATGTTGTTGGAAACTTAGCTAATATCATGTTAGGAAGAGTGATTTCACAAAAATATTCTAACCCAGGGAGTCCAGTAGTAATTGTCAGCATAAATGGTCAATTTGTTAAAAATGCCTTAATAGATTTGGGAGCTACTATACATGTGATGACTAAAGAAACCATGAAAAAGTTACAAATAGAAGGATTAAGTCCCACACCAACTATTCTGTAGCTTGCAGATAGTTCCACTATCATTCCTGATGGAATGATATAAAATATTGTTGTGACCTTAGATTCCCTAGAGTATTCTGTGGACTTCATGATTTTTTCCCCTAAAGTAAACCTATCTGGCTATCCTATCATTCTAGGTAGACCATGGTTGGCCATAGCTGATGCAAACATAAATTGCAGATCAGGGAATATGACCATATCAAATGGCCAAGCAACCAAGCAACTTGATCTATATCCTCCTACACAACCATTACCAGATTTGAGTACATCTTTTTGGCTAGATTTAGGAGATGAAGAAGAAGAGATAAATTCCATAGTAAAACTTATGATGTTACATAGGCAATCTTTTCTAAAGTTGCAAGAAGAAGATTTAGTAATCCAGAGCATCCTTACCAACACTTGTGTGGTAGGAAAAGATGTGTCTAAAAGCTCTGTATTAGAATTGATTACATATGAGGAGTGTGATACAAGTTGTACTTTACTTAAGGAACCTGAAAATCTTTCTTCACTACTTCCCTATGAATTAGAAGGAATCCCAATCTCTGGAACTGCTATGGTAGAATCCACTATTCCTGTTGAACTGAGTAAAGGCCATAAACTGCATATTAACCCCAAATTGACATCTGTACAGATGGAACAATTAAAAGAATTGCTTCAGAAGCATGAGAAGACTTTTGCTTGGGATTATGGTGATATGAAAGGATTAAGCCCTACACTATGTACCCATAGGATATACATTAATGAAGGTTGTCTACCACTTCATCAACCTCAAAGGAGGATAAATCCAAGCCTCAGAGAAATAGTCAAAACAGAATTGCAGAAACTACTTGATGTTGGCTTTATCTATCCTATATCTGATAGTAAATGGGTATCACTGCTAGTTATAGTACCTAAGAAAGGAGGAAAATGGAGAATTTGTGTAGATTATAGGGAGTTGAATAAGGCTACTAAAAAGGATCATTTTCCTTTACCCTTCATAGATCAAGTTTTGGATACACTAGCTGGAAAGAAGTACTTCTCCTTTTTAGATGGATACAGTGGCTATAATCAAATTAGTATTGCTCCTGAAGACCAAGACAAAATTACATTTACCTATCCATGGGGTACTTTTGCATACTCTATTTTACCATTTGGTCTTTGCAACACTCCTGCAATGTTTCAATGAGCTGTAATTAGTATTTTTGCTGATATATCACATGATTGTATGGAAATCTATATGGATGACTTTACAACATTTGGAGTTACTTTTGAAGAAGCAATGATAAATCTTGAAAAAGTTTTGGTAAGATGTCAAGAACATAATTTGACACTAAATAGTGAAAATTGTTTCATGCTCATGCAAGAGGGTGTGGTACTCGGTCATTTCATATCTGCTGCAGGTATACAAGTAGACCCAACTAAAATTGAGGTAATTCAAACATTACCCATACCCACTAAATTAAAAAATATCAGGTCTTTTTTGGGACATGCTTGATATTACAAGTGTTTTATAAAAGACTTCAGTAAAATAGCCAGTCCCTTGTACAAGTTGCTCACCAAAGAAGCTAAATTCGATTGGACACTTGAGTGTGATAAAGCTTTCCTACAGCTTAAGCAACTTTTGACCACAACCCCAATTTTACAAGGCCCTGATTGGAACCTACCTTTTTACATATACACAGATGCTTCTAATTATGCCATAAGTGTAGTTTTAGCACAGAAACACTCAAATCTTGAGAATGCCATTTATTATATCAGTAAGAGTCTTCATGGCCCAGAACTAAATTACATAGTGACTGAAAAAGAATTTTTAGCAGTAGTCTATGCTCTAAATAAATTTTGGCATTCCATCATAGGTTATCCTATCTATGTTCATACTGATCATGCAGCAGTCAAATATCTCATGAACAAACCTGCTATAACTGGTAGGTTAGCAAGATGGTTACTATTGCTACAAGAATTTGACATAACCATAGTGGATAAGCCTGGAAAAAAAAAATTTGTAGCTGATTATTTGTCAAGAATAAATCATCATGATACTGATACTACTTTGGTAGATGATGCATTTCCAGATGAACATTTGTTTCATATTGCTGTTAAAGTTCCATGGTATGTAGATATTGCTAACTACATTGTAGCTAATAAGACACCAATGCATTTTTCTTATAAGGAGAGAAAGCTACTCATACGGAAAAGCTTCCATTTCTCATGGATAGACAATTTTCTATTCTATATTGGACCTGATCAAGTTATGTGCAGATGTGTAAGAGAAGATGAGACATATGCTATTTTGCATGCATGTCATAATGAGCCCTATGGAGGATATTTTGCAGCCAAAAGAATAGCTTTCAAAATCTTAGCCACTAGTTACTATTGGCATACCCTTCATAAAGATGTAATCAATTATACAAGGAAGTGTGACCAATGCCAAAGAATGGGTCGCCCAACCAAAATAGATGAAATGCCTCTGAATCCTCAAGTGGTGTTAACACCATTTGACAAATGGGGAATGGACTTCATCGGTCCTATTGATCCTCCATCCAATGGGAAGTCTTATATTTTGGTTTGTACTGACTACCTAACCAAATGGGTTGAGGTTAAAGCTATGAAGCATGTTCGTGATGAAAAAGTTGCTGAATTCCTGTATGAAGAGATTTTTACACACTATGGAGTTCCTAAAGAATTGGTTACAGATCAAGGCACACAGTTCACTTCCAACCTGATTTCAAAGTTGATGAAATAGTATAACATCAGGCATCATAGATCTAGTCCTTATCATCCACAAGCCAATGGACAAGAAGAAGTTACCAACTGTGAGCTGGAAAATATTCTAACTAAAAAAGTCCATTTGCATCGTTGGGATTGGACTAGCTAGTTACAAGAAGTTGTTTGGGCTTATAGAACAACTTGGAAAACCACTACTAGATTCACACCATTTGAGCTTTTGTATGGGAAAGCGGCAATGCTTCCAACTGAATTTGAACACAAGACTTTAAGAATAGCTTTGACCTTAGATATTGATCTTCTTGCAGCACAAAGAGAACACCTCCTACATCTTAATTATTTGGATGAAATGCACAAGACCTCTTTAGAACACACTGAACTGGTACAAAAATAGAGAAAACACTGGCATGATTCTCATATCCTCAACAAATAGTTCAAAGCTAGTGACTAGGCATTATTTTATGATTCCTTCTGTAAGGATATCCTAGGGAAGTTGCAGATGTGATGGTAAGGACCATATCAAATCATCCATGTCCTTGACAATGGAATAGTTCAACTAACCACAATTGATGATGTGCCTTTCAAAATGCTGATCAATGTTCATCGACTTAAACTTTACAAACAGCCTCAAACAAAAGCCGAATTCATGCAACAATTCAAACAACCAGATCCAACAACAACTCAAGTATCTCTTCTTGCAGCAGAAGGCGAAAACCTTTCGGCTCCTCCTCTTCAACATTAATTCTAATTTGCATGTCCATAATAATAACTTTATGTTCGCATAAATTCTATTTTCTTTTCATGATTTTTCTTTCCATTCATATCTTAATCTTCCATCCACCCACCCCACTCCATTTCTTAATCTTCCATCCACTCACTTTCTACATGATTAAGTTTTTGTGTTTTCAATCAAATCTGCACATGCTGATGGATGTTGCCATTTACATTATTTTTGCCACCTTTTTTTTGGAGAATGTGAAAATCCACTTGGCAGGTATAAACATTTTCAAACTATTATTCATTTATAAGTTTGCAGATTTTGTTAATTATATATAATACTGCATAGTCTCTATAATTATGGTGTATTCTAGTCCCTCACCCATACTAGTCTGACAAGTGAGGACACTTGTCATAAAATTAGCAGGGGGCAGGGGATTATCATACTATCCAATGACATGCCTGATTAACTATGATGGTTTTCTAAAATCTTGGCATTACCCTTTATTAATGAGAATTTTTTTCCATAAGTATGCCACGTCAAGTGTTGTACTCCCACTTTCTGAATGAATTTTTTTAAATTTTTTGTGCTAAGCCATGATGTGACCCTTCTTTAAAATTTTGGCATTTGAACCATGTTTCTAGATGATTTCCATGCAAATTCATGATTTACTTTTACCTAAAGTTTAATTATGGCACATAATAATTGGTTATGGCAATTAATGTTCCCAAAAAGAAGTGGTGAAGCATCTGAGAAATAACGTAGAGTCTTAAAGTTTACATTCAGAAAGGGAGAGAGAAATGGAGTAGTAGAAGAAGTATCAAGAAATGGGAGGAGGTTTGCAAGAAGAGAGCCAATTGAGCACATTTTGTTTCTCTCTGACGTAGAAGCAGTAAGAAGATTCAATGCATGCGGGTGGTTAGGTTATTGTTTGAATTTAACAACATATGATGAAGAAACAGCTGCAGAATTCACTAGGACATTTGATGAAGGTGAAGCTTTTGTGTGGGGTTTGATAGTAATTGCAATAGAAGAATGAATTGTAGAAGTAACAGGGTTACCTTCTATTGGAGAGCATTATCCGAGCTCACATGACGCTAGGTCAGCAAGGGCCTAGTTCACTACCCCACATGACCCTCAATTGGATGTTACAAAGCAAGGGTGCAAGAGATTGTCTTTACCACCTCCATACCCTAAGCCAGAAATGCATGTCATTAGGTATTTTACTTGTGAAGGCCAATTTTATCACTTACATGCACACCATTTTAAGTTTCTTAGTTGTATAAGGCACAATACTGCTATAAATCTTCCAAATTTTCTATATAATATGCTCTGTATTAGTGTGGAAGAGACTCAAAAAGAGAAAGATAATTCTGTCACTCACCATGCTTTGATTAAGTTGTTAATAGAAAGGTCTATTAGAGATGTATCCCCTTTGACATTGGATGAATTTGTGAAATTTAAAACCCTACAACCCCAAGTTGACCTTAGTGAACGACAGGGTGAGAAAAATGTAGTTCCCAGTAGTGAGCTTGCAGAACAAAATATTGAGGGAGCTGAAATAGAAAATGCACAAGGGATTGAACCAAAATTTGCTTCCACTCAAGAGAATGTGCCTCCACCTGAATAGGACATTCCTAAACCCACTACTAGTAAAGCTAAAAGGAAACAGAAGTCACCAGAAGAAACCACTACTCAACAAAAACCTAGTCCTGCAATTAAGCAACAGAAGAAAACAAAGAAGGTTCCTGCAGTAACTAATCTTGTAGTAGTGACACCAAAATAGTAAAGTAGGAAAAAGACAGTAGTATAAGAAGAGACTCCTTTGCGGAGAAGCCCTAGAATGAGAGGGTAGATTTTTAAAGATCTTATATTATCTAAAGCACCTACTCCAGAGTCTCCTATGCAGATAATTTCTGACCATTCTCCCCTTCACACTGAGATGACAGAAGCTTCTGGTAATCCTCTTGCAACATGTGAGCAAGAAATTAATGAAACCTTAATGGATTTACCAAGTGTTTCAAGCCATGAGAATGAAGTAGTTCCTGAATGTCATGATTCAAATACTACCTTAGTCCCATATAAGTCAACATGGATCAATAGTTTGGCAGAACATCTATGGTGGGAATAGAAAAAGAAAAAGGATTATGAAGAGGATAACAGTGTCGTCACCTTGCAAAAACTCTTTTTCCAATTATATGGATAGCATTTATTTTCTGAAGCACTATGGAAAGAGGAGAAGAAAAGAATGAGCAAGATCATAACATCACAAAATGAGGATATTGAAGAATTGAAATAATAGCTAGAAAGACAGAAACAACGCATGGAACATGCACTTAAATTAGCTGATCAAGCTCTTTCTTGCAAACCACCTCCTTGAGTATATGATTTTTGTTTGGAAGAACAATATCTTTTATTTTAGTTGATGTTAACCCTCAGAAATGTAAATGCAGAATTCAAAACCGCACAAGATTTTTATGGGCTATATCAAACCTTACCACCATGGCAGCAAAATCTATTGTGTGAGTTGTATATTCATAATTTTGTTATTCCTGTAGAAACTAAGTGGAATCCTTTGCTCTATATAGGAGATGTGCATTTGAAAGCTTTTATGTCATGGATGTCTAATGAGGCTAATTATGATAGACAACTGGTTAATTACAGAGATGAGGAGAGAAAAAAACCTTTACCCTTGAGGGCAGAAAGTAAACAACTAGAAGAAATGCTTCGAGACTAGTTTACATTAACCTATGGGAAGAGTAATCCAGAAGTTAGAAAGAAGGTATTTGCTGCTAGAGCCAAAGTGTATGTTGAATATGAAAACTTGCCCTACTTTGCATTCCAGAGAGCTATTACTAGAGTAAGAAGTAGATGGGCACGGTTACATGATTCTCTCAAGAAATCAAAGCTGTAGAGTCCTATTAATTTGGAAGCAATGCTATATAGAGTTCCAAAATATTTAGAACTGGGAAAGCAACTAAGGCCAGAGCTATGGTGTCCTTTGACCATGCAACCTCCAATTCTTTTATGGCCCCTATATGATATTGATGCTGAAAAACTTGATAAGTTGTAGGAAGACCATAGGTGAGAAGTATGGCAAAGGACCAGAGGATTTTATTACACTTTCAAGAGTAGCAAAAAGGGAAAGAAAGAAGTTGGGGAGCTCAGATCTTTGACAAAGAAGTGTAATGCTTGAGGACAAGCATTAGTTTAGCAGGGGGCAGATGATGAGTTTTAAAAATGCCTTTATTTTGTTATGTTTAAGATACTTTGTGATACTACGTTTATCCTTGTTTTAACACTTATAAGCCTATGGTTGATAAACCTTTGATGATTTATGGGGTAGAAAAACTGTCATCTTTTGCCTAAATTATATCTAATATGCAATATTTCATATAAATATCCAAATGTGCACTCTTATGCTTGAATTTAGTCTGATGGATGTTTATTTGCAAATATTTCTTATATCATAACTAACCTGATGATAAGGATTAAAGGATGAGTGGAAGAATCTAGAAGTTAGTTGCCGACAGCATTTAAGGAGAAATGAGCATCAAGGAACAACCATGAAAAGGAAGTTATAACCACTCCAGGAAACATGGTAGTGAATAAGGAGGAGCTTTTATGAGCCATTGCCTTCTCTAAATTTATGTTGTAACAAGCGGATGCTGAGACTTCATTGCTCCCTCCTCAATTCTGTTATCCTTCCTTTCTACTTTCAGTTGTTCTCCTATATTCTCTCCTGCAGACTTAACTTAGAATAGTTACTTTTATGTTATGTAATAAAGAGTAGATTCCCTATATATGTTAGGATTGACTCCTATGTGTGAGAGAGTTTTGGTTTTTAATAAGTTTTATCGAGTAAGAGAGAACACTGATTCACAGT
This sequence comes from Cupressus sempervirens, assembly GCA_028749045.1. Classification (NCBI taxonomy): domain Eukaryota; kingdom Viridiplantae; phylum Streptophyta; class Pinopsida; order Cupressales; family Cupressaceae; genus Cupressus; species Cupressus sempervirens. Next base: position 111,160,380 of record CM053791.1, on the reverse strand, counting down.
CTGTTGCAGTCGTGTTTTACAATTCTAAATCATGTAATGACTGATTAATGAAATGAATTAGTTCTCTTTAGCTTCTATCCTACGTTGGTAGATTAGAGAAGCCAACCAAGGGGGCCCACTTGGAAGGTGGATTAGATTAGGATAGAATAGATTCATTTTACTAGCATTAGCAGTATTTTAAGTAAGACATAGCTAGTTAATTCCTTCCTGTAGCATCACACTTCATGAACGTTCCTGCAATATCTGCGAGAATAGTCTAGTGGATGAGTCGAGATGGAATCTCTGTTAACTTGTCATTGTGTTTTCAATATTCATAGGTTCAATATTTTCCTTTCCACAATAGTAGTGTAGTTTCCTTCCTTTGCATTTTTACTTTCCTATAGCACAAGCATAATGACTCATCAAGGTACCTAGTGCACATACTGTGCTGACTATTTCAAGTATACGTCCTTGGGTTGACAATCTAACTGCACCTCATGGTAGGGGAAAATTAGTCATTAGCTTGAATAGATTATTCCTAAGCCAGGCCTAGCGCATGACTATGGAACACCTATTGTGAGGTGGTTCACTTCTCATTAGTTGACTCAATCTCTACTAGCATATGGTATATTATTTAATTCATAGCCAGTGTCATAATGGTTTTCTACTTCTTTTCTTTCTTTGATGGCTAGAGGAGGTAACTCATGTGATTAAGTCCTTTTATGGGGCTACATCCTCGTATCTCCTCTTCTTCTTACCAATGGTATCTTTGAGCCAAGACTCTATAGAGAGCACATTGATAGTAGATTGTAATGTAGTTGGGTTGAATAGATTCCTTAGAATTAATAGTGTTGGCTTGCTTTAGGAAGTAATAGGAAGGAAACTACTTTAGTTATTTAAAGATAGTGTATCCCCTTCCTAAGATGCTTCCTATTCTTAGCCATTCATGGGGTTAGTATTACCATCCAAATTGATGACACTAATTTTTCTTGTTCCTTCCCCTTATCCTTGTAATATTCCTTCTCTCTATTCTTCCTAATGTTTGGAAGAGGGATGGCCCTATAGGTAGGGGTGAGTGGAATATTATTTTCTAGAGGTTGGTCTCTTCCTTGGGAAATGGATTATGATGGCCTTGTAGATTTTGTTATAGTGGTTGTTCTGGTTGCTACTATAGTTGACTGGGTAGCTCTAGCTGACACTCCATTTTTAGAACTAGAGGTTCTAGTTCTCTTCATCCTCACTTATGTCCACTCCACCCATTTTTCCATTCTCTTGATTATTCCTCACATGAGAACCTCCATTGTGTCAATAATTGGGTCTACAAGTGGGTTAGATAGGATTGGCATTCCCTTGATCTTCTCATAAAATGTGGGGTGCATGTAGGCTCCATCATCTACAAGGTTAGAAACATCCACAGAATCATTTTATATTTAAATTTCATCAATATTTAGTTGTAACCAAAAATATCTCTTGAGTTTGGTAGTCATCAAGACACTTGGACTAGAAGTCTTCAATATCTAGGATATGTCTATAGGCATATTCAAGCTTCAAATGATCCTTCACAAAGTTAACTAGATCATATTGAGGCCTAGCACCTCATAATCTAGCAACTTGATCTTTCTTTCAAAGCTCTTTACTAGGTTCTAAGCATCTTATTTGGAGGCACATTATTATGGGCCTACCACTCTAGGGAATGGAATCCCAATAATCTTCTTCACATTCAAATATAGGGTGTTCACTTCTAGAATTTGTCAACATACCTTGACTAGAACTACCTTGTCCTTCAGATATCTAGAAAATCTCTTGGGAAATCCATCATAGGATCTTATTCATAAATAGAAAAAGCTCAAAAGCTCAATAAATGAGCACTTGAACTGGATAATGGTCAATATTTCCTCTAGTAAGAATCTCCTATCAAGGAACCCTTGTAATTCTCAACACAACCTCATTGTAAAAGCATCATTGACAACAATGTACTCCTCATAGCTTCTTTACAGGTGTATATGTGAGTAAAATTCATAGACCTTGGTGCACTCATCATAATTGGAGATGTTAAGGAGACCAGGCCACAAATGGCATTTTTCCAAAGCATAAATCAAATAAGAGGACATATAGAAGTGCTTCAATCCTTTGGTAGAATTTAACCATGATGTGATCTTATCACAAATGATTGTGCCCATTAGATCTTCATGTCCTCAACACATATTAATTGTACTAGAAAGAAATGGTTCTTGATGAAATCTAAAATCTCCTCTTTCCCTTTAGTCTAAGGAGGAGTGTGAGGATATCCATGATCTTGTGCTTAGGATTTGTGCCAAACAACGTCTTCAACATTTTTCTTTTCTTTGAGTGAGTAGTTTGGAACGAATTCCTTTACATGTCTTCTCATATAAGGGTCTTCTTCTCATTAACCATAGATGTAGAGAACTCAAAATCAGTATCACAATACTACTCTTGCATAGGGATACCAAATGTTGACTGCATCAGCACCTTGTTATTTTGATAAGAAAATTGACTAGTCTAGAAACAAAATTTGCTTCATTTCTGGATTGTATCTCTCTATGCACTTTTTTACTAACTCAGGTGCACGAACTACCATTGGAAAATTAGTTGCTTCTACCAATACACTCTCTTTAAGTTTCCAAGTGATTGGGTGAAGGGGTTGGAAATTAAGTTTCCTGTGAAGATCACCTAGATCATAGAACTTCAAGGATGTATCTATAAGCTCTTTTCGATGACTCTCCAAGCCAATCAACTTATTATATCTAGAAGTTATGATTACAAAAGATGTATTTCTTGATAAATAGTTATTTAAATATACTTGAGGAACCTAATTACATGTAATTCCAATGAAATATATTTAAGAATTAGAATGTTGGGGCCACACAAATGTAATTAATTTTAGCCAATAATTATAACAATAGGATTTACATTTAATTCCATGACTAAAAACTATTTAATTTATTTTTTTATTTTCACATAATATACTAAGTTCCCAAAAGATCTCTTGCTTTGCATAAAGTAAAGTGATATGACTAAAAGTCATTTAAATAAAAAAAATACCTAGCTTTGTGGGAAGTGCCTCTCTTAGCTTTAAAATATGGAATTAGAGTTGGAGAGAAAGAAAGACTTAGCTTTTTCACAATGTTATTTTCCTTTTCTTTCAAAATTTTAGCATGAGGAGTAATCCTTTTGCTATCTTATGTACTCTATTATCCCACTTTCCTCTTGAGGCTTTAGTATTGTATTTCCTTCATAACGAGTTCAAATATCCAAAAATTACTTCTCCCAAAGTATCTTTTGGGTATCTCCAAAAGATATTTTTAGGGTAACTTGACTATCTATTCTCAAATTCCCTAGAAAAGTAGCACCTTTTGTTGCCTTGGGGTCAAAAACTCCTTTCTCAGCATCATTTCCCAGACTAAAGCACAAAAAACAATATTCAAACTTATACTTCAATCTGATGGCCTCAAAGTTAAATCATGAGGATGCCTTCCTAGTTATAAGCCTGGAAATAGTTCTTTCAACATTATTCTCACACTTATTTGATCATTTGAACTAATATTAGGCTCAAGTTCATACAACCTTAAAGACAAAATGAAACAACATCATTTCTATGAACATGTAGTAGAAAAACCATGGACCTATTTTCCCTAGTAATACTTGATCCTATTTGCATAGATTTGAAGGAGACTCACCTTGACATCTATCCATAGCTGTATAGGCCTTTGGGTTTAGAACAAAACATATTCTTAGCCTATTACTCACTGTCACAACTTCATGCTTAAGATTCACACTTGGTGTAATTTTCACAAGGGGAAAGTTATCTTGATAGCTCAAAATCTAAAGGATATGAAATATTAGGCAAGATATCATAGACCAAAATGCAGAACACCTACCTCTCATTAGGAGGGTGCAATATCACACCCCAACCATTCCTAAATCAACTAGTTCCAATGTGCACCAAAAAAATAGAAAATCCACTTAGAAATACTAGGTAAAGGTAATGCAAAGGAATACCCAAGAAACAAAGACAATAGAGTACTTTAGGAAAGATGAAAAGTAACTGACCTAAAAAAAACCTTAGACACATCTCACTCAGATAACACTAACTTTAACTAATGAACTCAAGCTTTAAAATGGGAAGGCTAAAACTTGGCAACACTTCCAATCTTTAGCTTAACTAAGCATTTCTCACCAACCATGACCTTGTGGCCATCTTACACCCAAGCAATCCAGTATGGATGCGGTTGTTTCTATCTCTTTAGCTTCAACTTTGTGACTAATTTTTCTGACACCAAATTTTCAATTCTTTAACCATCAATGATAACATTAAAACACTTACCTTTACATTTGCACCTTGTGCAAAACAAGATCCTTCTTTGATCACATTCATTCTTGCCACTCAACATGACTCTTCTATTAACTAGGACTTCTCCTCTCTTAGCACCTTCAGAATGTGATGATTTGGCATATTCATTAACATGCTTAAATTTGGCCTAGCCTTTGGTTCTCTAATCAATCCTTTCTTAGCGCCAAGAACATTCGAATTCTCTATGCCCTTCTTCTCAAAAATGAAAGCATTTTCCATGAAAGCCTCCTCTTCCAGACCCTTGTCCTCTTCTCCTTTCTCTTTGATCTCTATTTTTTTGATCATGGAAATGATTGGAATTATTTCTCCTCTAGTTCTAACTACTACTATTGGGCCTCATCCTTGTTCTTCGAATCATCATTTTGGCCTCCATAAGACCATCCGCTAGATCTTCCATTGTGACATATTCTACGATTCTTGTTATCAAACTTTTTTCTTAGATTCTCATCAAATCTTAGGGAAAACCAATATGCCTCCTCAATATTGGCAATTTAAGCCAAAACTAGATCCTTCTAAATACTTGGCCTTAACCCATTTAGATAACAAGAAACTTTCTCCTTACGAGATTCTACATGGCCATTTCTAATGATAATTTGGTAGAACCCTTCACTATACTCTTGAATAGACCTTCCCTCTTGCTTCAACCCACGGATTTTCTTTACTAGATAAAGCTCTTAATTCATGGGACTAAACTATCTCATTAGTTAAGCTATCATTTTATGTAATCTGGAAATTTTTTCCTTCCCTCTTCTATTTCACTCCAACTAGATCTCTTACTACCTGATCTTTGCATGATACTTCACTTTGGCCTTTGCAAACTTAACCCTATTCAAATATTCAATTTATTTCTATTCAAATAACTCTTCCAATTCATTAATCCAATTAGTCAATTCCACTTAGTTAAGGGTATGTGCAAGATCATGGCCAACCAAACTATGCTCTTAAGTGGCAATAAAAAATCAAAAAATCAAGGTTATGTCAACTTGATGTGCAATTTTCTACTTGTTATTAACTTTATATCAAAAAGTTGAGACAAAAGAATCTTTAGCAAATTGAATCTAGTTTCTAAACTACTAGGACTTATCTCAAAAATTAAAAATTGATTAATCAAAATTTTGTTTTTTAATGTGATATTACAAAAATTTTAGAACAAAAATAAGAAGTAGACATGTGTTTGACCACCTTAATCAAAATCAAATGCTAATATTTTTAAATAAAATTCTAGATATAAGTAGTAGACCCATGCCTAGATGTGATACATGTTTTTGGGTATTTTTATTCTAAATAAACAATAATTAATTAATTTTTTACTTTAGTATTTTTGGAATTAAGAAACTCTCGTGTCTAACCACCTTAACTAATTCAAAACTCTACAAAATTCAAATTTTCTTCTTTTTTCTTATAGTAGAAGAAACATAGAGTGTGATGCATCTTTTAGATTTAAAAAATGTTGTACCATTTGAAATTTATAGTTTTTTTTCAGATAGTATGTCAGTCAACACTTTATATGTAACTCCATTAGAAAATAAGTAATAACTACTTACTAAAATCATAGTTTGACAAAACTTACATTTATGGAAAGATAAGAACATTCTTAAGAAACCCTTTTCATTGCATCAAATTTTTCTAGAAAAAAATTTGTCAGCTACATGTTTGTGTTGGATACAATTTTTCAATATTGTGTTGTCTTTGATGTCACACAAATGTCATATCAGTCATCAGACAGAGTCTACCAAGCTCAATTGGTTAGCAAGGAAAAGGACAAAGTCTACTGAGCTTAGTTGGTCAGCAAGGTAAAGGACAAAGTCTACCAAGCTTAGAAGGTAAGTAAAGAAAATTTACAGTGTCTACCATGTAGATAGTTGTTACTGAGCTTTTAAGGAATTTAGTTGTTACCGAGCTCACTCTGTCATCAAAAGGAAATATGGAAGAAACAGTTCTTACCAACCTCTCATAGATAAAGAAGGAATTTAGTTTTTACCGATTCAACTCGTTAGCCAAAGGATTTTGAAGATGTTGTAATATTAACCAAGTTAGGATGGTTAACTCAAGAAATTTCTAGAAGCAATATTCACCAAACAGGGTTGGCCAGTGAAGGATTTCATTTTTGAAATAACATTTATTTGTCTAAACTAATATTTTTAGCCAACTGATGTATGGTTTATTAGTAAATGTAACATGTGAATGAGCTAACTTGATAATTTTAATGGTATAAATAAGAAGTCAAGTTGCAAATTCTAAGTGTAAGTGATCGACTTGATGTGAGATAAAGACTGATTATTGTGGAAGCAAATTTTGAAGAATGATCAAAGATCATTGAGGAATAGCAAAGCTATACTTGATCAAGGAGGATATAATGATGATGAATAGAGACCTATAATCAGTAAAACTAGTTGCATCTTAATTTAGATCAATTCATTGTTACTTTCTAACAATTGTAGCAGTGATTTCAAATCTCTTAACAAAGTTGGTTTAATAGCCATTTTGTAAATCCTCTAACAAGGTGACAATTTAGTTGAATTGTTCTAAAGACCTCTAGCAAGGCCACTCTTAATAGGGTGATTAAATCCTCTAACAAGGTTGCCTCCTAATAGGGCTCACTTTAGAAAAGTGAAAAATTAGTAGCTAGTTATTTGGTGGTTTTTCCCATATTGGGTTTCCACATTAAATCTAGTGTCTCTTGTGTTCATTTTATTTAACTTTTGCATGCATATTAATAATTATGAATGCTAGATGACCAATAACTAGTTAATCTACCAAGTTACACCATTCTTACAGTGTTTACTGAGTATTAGGAGTAAATAAGTATTAAAGACATCTAAGGGATCTGTGGATTTGTTTTTATGGTAACTGATTCACCCCCCCCTCTAAGTTGCTCCATCTATAATTCCAATAGTTTGAAGTAAAAATCGCATAAAAATAGGCCAAAAGCACATTTTTAGGTTATTTTTAAAGTTGACCATATAGGTTTGGTATTAAAATATATAGTATACCTTATAAAGATATTAATTGTTTTCATTTAGTATTAGGGTGGGTGGGAAAAAAGTTGGAAAATATTTTGAAATGATTTGAGATATTTCAGAACTATAGATTTTTTAGATTGCCACTTTTTGGCACACTTAATATTAGGTCATTTTCAAATATTAGAAAAGGCCTTAAAAAGAATTTTCTCTACTATGTTTAAAAATTTGTCTTCTATCGCTTGATAAATGTTTCATTCTTAGTCTATTTCATACTCACTTTCATCATATGCTATGATAAGATTCATTCATCTTGGCATTTTTTCTTACAATTCTTTCCTTTTCCTTTGGAGTGCTCTAAAATACTTAGGAGTAACACCTACCACTCTTCCACCATACTTTCTTTATGGAGGCATTTTCATGCTTCTGTAGAGACCCTAGCGAAAACTACCTTATAGTCAGTGGTCTATTTACACACTTAGCCCAAAATATAGTCTTGGTGCAATTTTCTCATATTCATTGATCTGCTTGCACACTCAAGAATTCTTACTTTGATACCACTTGATAAAGAGTGCTCTCCTTAATACCTTAAACACATTAAAAAACCAAATAAACAACAACAATTTGCAAGAAAACAATGTGAGCTTCTTATTATCACTACAAATATGGAATTACAATATGTTAATCCACATGGTCACCTTCATTGTACAAAATCTACAAGAAAAAGCTACAAACTATCACCCAGTGTTGTCCTAGATAATGTATAGGCATTTCATAAATAAGAAATTTTATGTTGTCTGGGAAAGTTCTAGACACTCAAACTTAATACCTAGGGCCGATAGACCCTAGCAATACATATAAGGTTGGCCAAATACATTTTTGACATTTATGTTGAAATTTTAGGATGACCCAAATTTTGAGGGCTATAACACTCAAACTATTGCACTGATTGGCCATTATAACCACTTTTTCAAAATCATTATCTTCTATCTTCAATTACATCCACAATGTATGTTAGAAATATGCAAAAAATTGGTTATCTCGATCTGAAACTCTACTCTTTGGAAAAAAATGTAGTCTCACGACTTCTTTAAAAACAACTTTGCCACATAAACAACATCACTAGTCTTCTTGCAATGAATGAAATCTTCCATCTTTGGAAACCTATCAACCTAAACAAAAGTAGAATCATTTCCTCATTGATTCATTGGTAATCTAAGAGTGATATCCATCCTAAGATCTTCACATAGATTCTTTGGTACATATCATGGCTAATACAACCTAGTATTCTTCTTTATACCTTTTTCGGTCTGACATACTCTGCAACTCTATAAAAACTACTTCACATATTTCTATAGTTTTGGCCAGTAATGATTCTCAACAACCAAAGCAATGGTTTTATCTCTACTAAAATATTAAGCCAATCCTCCACTATACTTCTCCTTGATGGCATTCTCCCTCATAGAAATTTTGGGAATGCACAACTCACTTCCTTTGAATAGCATATCATCTTTGATAATTAAATCTAACCACTTTTTCCTATCAACATAAAAACCTTCCAAACTTCACAAAAATTAAGATCCTCTGCATACAAATTCTTGAGTTCCTTGAACACAACCACCTGAATCTACATTTTTTTATAGCAAATGTTGTCTTTTACTAACAACATCTATAACTCTAATAGACTTCCCACTCTTGCATTTCAAAGAAAATGTATAACTTTGCAAAAACTCAACCCACTACAAATGTCTTTGGTTCAATTTTTCTTTACTTGATTTAAAATGCTTGACGATCAATATATTGAAAAACACCTTAGGAAGAAAATAGTGTCTTCACATATTTAATGCTTAGACTATAGAATAAAAATTTTCATCATAAAAAAAAAATTATTTTGTCTTGAAATAAGTAACATTTCAACCATCTTGGCTCAAAATGACTCCTATTGTAGTACAACTAGTAGCACAATCAACTTGAAACACCTTCTTGAAATGTAGAAGTACTAAAACATTTTGCTCTATAATATTTTTTTTCAATTGATTAAAACTCTTAGCTTCACCTACAATCCACTTAAATTCTTTCCTATCCCTTCCTATTGTTTCAATCAATGGTCAAAAAATACTACTAAAATATCTTATGAACTTTCTGTAAAAACCAGCTTGCCCATGAAAAGATCTTACCTCTCTAGCACTCTTCAAAATAGGCCATTCAAGGATGGTCTTCACTTTCTCTATGTCCATTTTTTAACCTTCTATAGAGACAAAAAGTTTTAGGTACATCAAATCATCCTTCACAAAATTGCACTTCTTCAAGTTTATCAATGACTTTTCTTCCCTCAACTTATCAAACACCTTTTGAATATGCATCAAATGCTCCTACAATGTCTTACTAAAAGATCAATACATTATCTAGGTAAGCAATGAAAAAATTACCCAAAAAATTCTTCTGTACCTCATTCATGAGTTGGATGAAAGCACACAGTGCATTGGTTGGCCCACAAATCATGACTAAATGCTCATATAATCCTTCCCTTGTCTTGAAATAAATATTTCACTCATTGCCTTCTTTGATCTGAATCTTATGGTATCTACTCTTCATATCTATCTTTGTGAAATACGTATCTCCACTCAAATAGTTTGTAATTTTATACATCCTTGGCAATGAAAATTTGTATTGATTGTGATCTTGTTGATAGCTTGGAATTTTGTGCACATCCTCTATTATCCATTCTTCTTTGGTGCTAATACTATTGTTAGAACACATGGACTCAGATTCTTTCGAAATAACCCCCTTTAGAAAAAAATATGAACTTGTCATTTCAAATCTTCAAATTCTTCTAGTGTCATTCTTTACATTGTATTATTTGGAAATGTTCTCCTAGAATTAAATCTGTCTAGTGACTAATCTTCCTCACTTAGGGTCATTGATTAGGTATATTATCTGACACAATATCGAAAACTCTCCCAACAAATATAAAACTTTTGTAGGTGCCTCCTCTACTTCTTCTCTACCATATTTTGAGATTACTAAAAAACAAATATTCTCAGGGTTCATACCTAGGAGAAATTCATTTCCATCAACAAAATGTATTCTATCAATACTACATACCTTTTGTTGTATCTCATTCAATAGTTTCAACTTATGTTTCACTCAATCCTTTGTTAGAGTGTAGGTATTTTAACACCATCATTTACAATATGGCTATCAAACTACAATTTCCTACCTAAAAACATATGACATATGTCCATAGGTATGATATAGACGCGGGTGTTTCTTCCTTTTCAGCTTCAACTTTTTGATAATCATTTTTAACACTAGATTATCAATAATTCCACCATAAATGATCACATCACAACACTTATGTTCAAATTTACACCTTGTGTAAACTAAACTTCTTCTTTGATTAGGTTCATTCTTGCCACTCAATAGGACCCTTCTATTAACAAGGACTTCTTCTCTTTCAATATCTTTAGAATGTGATGATCTGGCATTCCTATCAACATGTGAAACTCTGGTATGGCCTTTGGATCTCTGATCTATCCTTCCTTAGTGCAAGGAACATTGAAATCCTCTATGCTCTACTTCTTTATAGTGAAAGCATTTTCTACAACAATCTCCTCTTCTAGATTGTTGTCCTCTGCCCCTTCCTCTCTAATCTCTATTGTTATTGTCACGAAAACTATTGGAATTTTTTCCCCTCTAGTTCTAACTACTACTACTAGTTTTGTCCTTGTTCATCAAATCATCACTTCGGCCTTTGTATGACCATCTGCCATATTTTCCACTATGACCTCTTCCATTATTCTTGTTATCAAACTTTTTGCATAGCTTCTCCTCAAGTCTTAGGGAAAATGGGTATGCCTCCTTAATAATGGTCATTTGAACCAAAATAAACTTCTCCTAAATTCTTGGCCATAACCCATTAAGATAATGAGCAACTTTCTCCTTATCAACTTCTGCATGGCCAATTCTAATGATAACTCAATAGAACTCTTTGGTATACTCTTGAAAAAATCTTCCCTCTTTCTTTAACCCTTGCATTTTCTTCAATAGATCAAGATCATAATGCACAAGAATGAATTATCACTTAATTTTAGGTCTCACTTGATCCCATCTCATGATTTTTTCCTTCCTTCTTCTATTTCACTCCAACTAGATATCCTACCACCAGAACTTTGTCTAACCCTTGAGTTTGGCCTTTGCAAACTTTACCCTATCTGAATCTTCAATATCTTCATATTCAAAGTGCTCTACCAATTCATTGATCAAATCAATCAATTCATCTAGTTTAATATTTCTTGAAAATGTGGGAACATCAAAGTTAGATCCTTTTCCAATCTTGTAAATGGCCTTAAAATTTTTTTCCTCTTCTAGGTCAAAACTTCACCCTCTACCACTTGATCAATGTTTCCTTCTTCTTCTTTTTCATCTTCACTTTCATCATGTCCTATAGATAGATTCATTCCTTTGTACATTTTTTCTTGCAATTCTTACATTTACCTCTGGAGGGCTCTCAAAATCTTAGGTTCTCTTCCACCATGCTATCTTTGTGGAGGAGTTTTTGCAATTTTGTGGAGGAATTTTTGCACTTCCTCTAAAACCTTAGTGCAAACTACCTCATAATCAACAATATGTCTACATGCTCAACCCAAACCATGGTCATATAGAAATGCTTTAGAATAACTGAGATAGGTGGGGGATGAATCATTTATTCAAGTTCCAATTATCCAAGTCAAACTTTTCAACAAGTAAAGTGCATCCATTAAACTATTCATTCATCCAAGCTTAGTCATTCCTATTCAGCAAATTACTGTAAATCAACATGCAAACAATCACATGAAAAGATCAACACATAACATAGTGATTTACATGGAAAATCAATTTGGGAAAAACCAATAGTAACATGATACTCAATTATCACTCTTCTAAAGTTATGCCCTATGAAAGGCCTTCCCTATTAAAGGCTACAACACACTATTAAATGTGACCTAGTTAAAGGATTTAGCCACTCTATTAGAAGTGGGCCTGATTAAAGGACTTTAGAACATTCACTTGAAATGTCACCCTATTAATGGATTTGCATATGGCTATTAAACAAGCCTAATTCCATATGATTTTTCCCCTAATTGATACAATTACTAGAGAGTAACAATAAGGGGTTTTGAACTAGTTATAGCATAGAACTAAACTTACAAATTTTAGATCACCATTCAGCTCATAACATTGCCTGGCTTTTAGTCTCTACAACTCTGACAACTTTCCCTCCTTTCAAGCTTTATCTCCTTGAGTCTCCATGCTCAATGTACCAGTGCAATCATCTCTCTGACCACTTATTGAAGCAATCTTTTTCTCTATTCTTATTTCTCCTAGATTCCTTCTCCTTGACACCCTTCAACTACTTTGCAATTTGGCACACCAACAACTCTTGCTTCTTGGTCTATGACTCCTTAAATAGAAATTTGGAGCTTATTTTCCATCTCAATTATTTCCTCTTTCAATTTTAGTTCAAATGGATTAGGTAGGATTCATTAAATCTAACCCACATTTTGTTCCTTCTAGAAACATCATGAAAAATCCTCTTGAATTCACTCAAAAATGGTTTACATAGAATTTTGTGCCACTAGATCATCATCCTTATCCTCTAATTGACTCACAAAATTTAAGGTAACAACTCTGTCAGCTCAGATTTGGTGAATCTTTGGCATTTCCAATAATGCAACAACTCAACACTATTAAAATTTTGGTGCTCAACACATACTATTACTTGGTGTCAACTGTGTTTTACTGATGCTCAACACCTACAGTGAATTCACTGGGCATCCACTAAGTTTTCTATTTTCTCGACTCCTATATCACTCAGCTCTTGAACTTCACTTGGCACCTAAAGTTTAATTAGATAACACTAGATTTCTCATTTTCTAGACTCCAATTAAAAAATTTCTTGGTTTAAAGTAGTTTTCTTGGCACTCACTAATGAACTTAGTTAAGCTTTGCAATCAACCTTATTACAACTTAATCCTCCAGTGTTTCTAAGTGTGGCCAACATTTGTATCTTCAAGTTTGTTATCAATACATCATTTAACCTGTTGGCGCTCAAAATTGCATGGTCAATTTTGAGCACCATTGAAAAATCAAGCCCTTAAAACACTTTTAAAATGCATATGTACTTGGTTGTACCCAAATGTACCTTTGAAGCCCCTAAGGTGTTTAATGTTTCTAACACCCTCCATTCAGTGCATCTACCTATTCCATGATGATAGTTTGTCATTCTGAGCTATTTGGTGAAGTCCTATTTTGAGCCAATTTCAAATCTACATTTTTACCCTGAGTGTCAGACAGGGACAGAAGGCCATGTTTGCAACTAAATATCTTGCACCCAGAAATGTTTTGTGACTTTTTGCTTTGGGAATGTCTAGTATCCATACCTAAGAACCTATATTTCAGATTTTGAGTTGTTTCGAGTCTGTTAGATTAGGTTTTGAATCCCTCAAAGTTGGCCAGTTACTGTTTTCATTCATTTGCACTTTGCACACTTTTCTAGGAGGCCCTATTTGACATGCTATAACTTTGACCCAGTTGACTAAAATGCTAAATTTCCTTTTGTGTTGCATGCTAAACATTAGAGACTTCCTATGTTTCAATTTTTAAGTCTTGACAAACCCATTTGTCCAATTTTCCAAGCCATTTCAAAATGCAATTTATGACTTTTTACTGGTGTCTGCATTTGCAGATTGATCGGTACCCCTGTTCGAGATGTCATATCTTTGTGTTTGTGATTGGTCAAGAAAAATGGATTATACCCCTGTGTTTTCCTTTGAAAATACTACAAGTATGTCAGTTTTCAAGTCCTAACAAATTCATCTTCACACTTTTCCAGGGTCATTCCATTCATAAAAAATGATATTTTAGTGATGTCCACTGTCCTACAAATCCAGATAGCCAACTTTAGATGCTTGCCAAATTTTACATGTGATTCATCATGAGCCCAAATCACACAATCATATTCTCCTCATGAAAAAGTACAAATGCGCTAGTTTTCAGAACCTCAAGTGCCCATTTGTCCAATTTTCCAAGCCATTTCCAAATGCACTTTCCATTTTTCTAACATGTTTATTTGCAGGTGATTTTAAGTAGGCATGTTCAGAGGTCGATATCTTTTGACCCTGATGTCATCATACAATGAGATTCAACAGGGTAGAAATGTGGGGAACAGAAATTCAGTGGGTCAATTTCCAAAGCCCAGTCAGGTGATTTGATCAGTTTTTAAAGGTAGTCAACGAACCTCCTGGCACTAATTTGATAGTTTGCAAATAAGTGGTAAAGTGAGTTTTATTTGATGGTTTAGTGTTTGAACACATCTCTAGTCAATCTGAGAAGGTATTAGAAATTGGGGCATCGCTATTGACATTCTTGAATTATTGAGAGTTTTAATTAATTGAGGATCTCCTAATAGGTTTGACACATGAACCATATTGATGAGGTTATAAGTGAATGCTCCATGTGCTTTGTATAAGGAATATGACATTTTGTTGCAAATGTGGATAAAACTTAGGCCCTTTTTTCATGATTTTTTAGAGGAGGTAAGTAAGATTTATGAAATGTATGTCTATACAATGGGAGAGTGAGCTTATGCTTTGAAAATGGCAAGGTTTCTTGATCCCACAAGAAAACATTTTTGAGCTAAGGTCATCTCACAGGGTGATAGTACACGTAGACATCAGAAAGACCTGGATGTCATACTGGAAGAAAAATCTACAGTTGTGATTCTTGATGACACACAGTAAGCATGAAAGTAGTCCAAGCCATAGGGGAATGGGCCACGTCCCATATAGAAGAAGGCGCATCTATGAAAGGCAAAGAAATTCATGTTTATAAATAGGGGTGGCACCATATATGGAGACACCAATGTCTGCAAAAAGACATCCCATGATAGCCAAAATGAAGAACATGCACCTAAATCAAGAGCCTCACAATTTAAAAGAATGAGCAACAAGCTAAGCAAACATAGTAAGAAAGGAATCACACATGTGCAATAAAATCCACGACATATACCAGTCAATGCATGATATGAATAGCAGCTCAAGCATCTACAACAAGGAATATTTTAGAGCTTCTACACACCAAAAGGAGCTCCATGTGAAGACCTAGCAATGAAAGTGGATTGAAAGAAACAATTTTCATAGAAAAGCATTTATTCAGACTTCGCTTGCTTGCGGGCTCCAAATTGAACCACCAATCTGTCTTGAACTTGCTATGCACCAAGGCTGATTCTAATCTCTTTCTTTACAAAGCCTTCACCAATAACAACTCAACAAATTAATACTATTATGAAATTTTTTCACCTCCACATATTACCACTAGTCTCAGTCTTGATGTAATGAGAATACAGAGCACTTGATACTGCTACTATTGCATCCAAAAACTCTTTGTTGACCCAATATTCCTAACTGATAACTCCAGTCTTATGTTTGGTGGTGCATGAAAGTTTTCAATTGTCTCGATCCTATTGTATCTATGTTACCCACATTCTCAGTCCTTGATCAAATAGCTATCATATATGAATCAACCACTTTTAGATGTGTAGTGGCACCCTTTAGATTTTCTAGGTTGTATCTTTTGATAGTGAGGAAAATGTTAGCAATGAAGATTGACATCGTCAGATCCCCTAAAATTTACACTCTAGCAAACAACACAAATCTTTCTATCCCTGAAATAACTCCTCTTGCCGCTGTAATTCTAGATGTGAACTCAAATATCGACAACTGAGATCAGCTCAAGACCAAAACATGTACAGATGAGCATGTAAGTAGCAGAAGAGAAGCCTCTTTCCTTCTGCCCGACTCTGAGTGCTTTTCTGAGAAAGTATAAGTTAAACAAGTATAAAGCCACAGGTCAAAGTTTAATAACTGACCATTCACGTAGAGAACAATGGAGGAATACGTTTCAACCAATATCCCACATTGATAAGGAAAAGAGCATTTCTAAAGTTTAAATAACATTGAACTCATGCCTTAAGTTTCTAAAGAAAAAGGCTTTTTGTAAAGGCAGCAATCCATGGTGGGGGCCCTATACCTGTGGATGACATCATCGAAACATAGGGTTTGCAAAATTTTAAATGAAATATCAAAATGATGACATGGAAAGTTGTGGCGACAAGGGCCAAGATTTTGACACATGGCAGAGATGGAGAGCACAAAACTGCAATATTAAGTTGCTCACCCGATAAGTAATGTGAGGAAGTAGATTTATGCCACGTGGGAGTGGGTCTGCACATGGTGAAGTTGCATTGCAAGGTAGGTTCAAGTGAGAAGCGACCAGATCGTGACACGTGTCATGATCTGATGGATGGCACTTCCCCATAAAAATAAGATGCATGTTCGATAAGTAATGCGGGAATGTGAAATCATGCTATGTGGCACTAGGCCCAGAGCAGGATGGTCATTGTATAGATGGCAGGCCAATCACAAAATGCCATGTGGTGCTTGGTCAACAAAGGTTTGATCTTGCATTTAAAAGCCAAGGGAAAATATGAAAGTCATAAAAAATATTTTTATTTCTTTCTCAGGCGAAAATGCACATCAAAGTTTTTAATTTTCAAAAGGGCATTTTTCTAAAGTTTTAACTTTAGAAAATTTTAAAATTTTCAAAAATTTAAAAAGTCAAATATGCAGATCTAAGCATTTCTAGCAGAGAAAGACATTTTCAAACATACTTTGAGGAGGTTTCTGAGATGCAAAATAGGCGATATTATATATCGCCAGAATCGAGAGAACACAAATTTTTCGATTTCGGAGTCAATTTTTGCATAGGTTGAAATGTGTTCAAGCTATACCAAGTTTTCTCTCAGGTTCCCAAATTGTAATTGCTTTCAGGTATAGAGGTCTAGATTTGATTCCTAACAAGGTGATGACCTGAATATGGTTAAAAAATAGTTGAATTAAAGTTTGGGTCGAATTCTGATAGTGTTCACTCAATAAAATCTCAAATTTTATTGGCATTTCATGAGGCAAATTAGAAATTTTAGTGAATCAAAAGGCTTTCATCATTTGAGCAAAGATATTTTAGAAATCAGTTGCAGATAATGATGAAACAAAATTAGATCAGATGGGATGAAAGAAGAAAGAGTTTACTCAGTTGCACAGGATTGAATTTCAAGTGGACACTTGTCGTCTTCAGAACAGATCTGGGAATTCTTTCTCTTCTATATCTTTCTATCTGTTTTCCATTGTAGGGGTTCCAATTTTTTGTTACTGAGAAACCATTGTTGGTAGGAAATTTGCAGTCATTCTATGAGACCATTTCTTTGGATCCAGAACTGTGATTCCACCTTCATTCTTTAGCAGATTTCTCTCATGTGAACAACAATAGTGTAGATAATACAGATAGTTCTGAGATGTTAGGTTGTTTCATGTTTTGATTTCATGCACTTGAATGTATATTTTCAAAGAAAATGAATACATATGAGCAATAGTTTCACTAGCTTCATTCTAAATCTTGTCTCATGTCTCAGTAATCTATAAGTCTTATGTGGTTTTGGAACAAAAATCTGAGACCCATTTGCATCCCTTTCAGGTTGTATGTTTGATGTATTTTTCTGCTGGACCAAAGAGCCAAGTAAATGCTTGATATGTTTAACAAGGTTGCTAGTTACTTGAGAAAGATATTTTGTAAGAATGAGATCTGAATGAACATTGATGTCTGAATCACAAGGTGATTAGATAGATCTGATGTCTACATATACATAATATGTCCTGATGTCATAGATGTATGTTTTCAATTCATGGAATTTCCCAATGGATTAGGCACTGATCAGAGATAGGATCATTAGGTTTTGCTACATGTTTGAGGATTTGTTGAACATCAACATCAATAATCAACACTTTTCCCTTCCATGTTGAAGTGGACATAAAAGTTTAAACCCTCACTTAGTTTATGAATAATATAGGTTTGCACCTAGCTATTGTAGAATCTGTGTTATTTCATAAGCCACTAGGAGATATTAGGGGTTTCATTTGCTATCATAATAGATTCAGTGTATGCTTTGATAACTGATCAACCATCAGACCAAACTATTAAACCATGTCATCAAAATGCTAACTAGGTTAGAATAGTAAGAAAAATGCCAAAAGGAAATTATGTTACCATTAGTTTTCATATCTCAACAATCTCCCTCTTAGCTATTGTATCTTTTTTCTTTTCTTTCTACCCTTCTTACATTCTCTTCCTCTATATGGATTTCTTATCTTCTACTATTCTAATATCAACTTCTCCTAGAACTGTTGATCATTTTTGCTATTTCTCCCTCAATCTTCATTCTTTTTTTTATTCTTCTCCTATCAGTTGTTGATCAATTATTTTCTATTTCTCCCTCTTTGACAACAATGCCAAAGACATTATATCAGCATGTTATCATGCAAGTGTAGCATTTTCTAGATCTTCCAATTTCTCCCTCTATCACCTTGCGAGTGACTAATTTGCAACTTCAGCACTTTACTTACTTTAGGCAAAATCCTTAAGTAAGTATCCTCTACATCAATGTGTAATATTTCAACGATCAATTCATTTCATGCAGGGTAGTCTTATTTTCTCTTAAGTAGCCTTGGCTAGGGGTATCACCCCTAACTTACCTCTAAGATACTCAAAAACATCTTTAGGTAGTGCTTTTGTGAAGATGTCAGCATTTTTTTCCCTTGAATTGACATATTCCATCTTCACTTGTTTATCTTCCACCAATTCTCTTACATAGTGATACTCGATTGCAATATGCTTTGCTTTGGCATGCATCATAGGATTCTCTGATATGTTAATGGCACTTGTATTATCATAATAAAGTATCACAGGTGCATTCACCTCTTCCTTCATACCTTGCAATAGATGTTTGATCCATAGAATGTTGGTGCAATTCATAGAAGTTGCAACATATTTAGCTTCTGCTATGGACTATGAGGTACAACTTTTCTTTTCACTAGTTCTAGTAATCAGTCTTTTTCCTAAGAAAAGTGCTCCTCCACTAGAGCTTTTTCTATCATCAATATTACCTCCCCAATTTTCTTTAGTGTAGGCTCTTAGCTCAAAATTTTCACTCCTCTTATAGTACCAAAGTCATCAGTTCCTTTTAAGTATCTCAGTAATCTCTTTACTACCATTAGATGATTTTCTCTTATGTTTGTAGAAAATCTTGCCACTATTCGAATAGCTAATGCAAATTTTGGTCTACTATGTACAACATTTTGTAACTTTCCAATCATTGATCTATACATTGTCTGATTCACTTCAATAGATTCATCATTCTTGGATAATTTGTCTTGTTACTATTGGTGTGCTGACTAGTTTTGAGTCTTCCAATCCAAATATCTTGAGTATCTCCTTGATGTATTTTGATTGGGTTAAAAATATGCCATGATTTAGTTGATGTACTTGTAATCCAACAAAGAATTTTATTTCTCCAAAAATTGACATCTCAAACTCATATTTCATTTGGTTAGCAAAATCTTTGCATAGAGTATATTTACCTCCAAATCTTATATCATCAACAAAGATTTCAAATATCAAAATGTCTTTACCTTTTTGTACCTTGATATATAGGTTGATGTTGTCATTTCTTCTTTCAAATCTTATCTTCACAAGATATTTGTGTAGTCTCTCATACCATGCTCTAGGGGCTTGTTTTAGACCATACTATTCTTTATGCAATTTGCAAACCATATCCTTGTTGTTGTCATCAACAAATCCCTTTGGTTGTTCTATGTAGACTTCCTCTTCCAGTATACCATTTAGAAAACAAAACTTCACATCCATTTAGTAGAATTTGAATCCTTTATAGGTAACATATGCAAGTAATTTCCTTACTCCTTCCATTCTTTCTATAGGGGCAAAGGTTTCTCCATAATCTAGTCATTCTTCTTGTGCATAATCTTTGCAGACTAGTCTAGCCTTGTTTCTTGTTATCTCACCATTCTCATCAAGCTTATTTCTAAACACCCATTTGATACCAATTACATTCTTATCAACTAGTCTAGGAGCTAGGGTCCAAGTTTTGTTCTTCTCAATCTAATCTATCTCTTCTTCCATAGGTTTATACCAATCATCATCTCGTAGTGCATCTTTCACTATTATTGGCTCAACCTTTCTCAGTAGACATGATTCATTCCTTAATCTATTTCTTATCATTAGTATGGAATCCTTGTCACTAATGATTTGATCTTCAAGGTGATGTATTCTCACATACTTGGCTAACCTTGGTTCTATCCTTCTTTCCATGTTTGATCCTTCAACGTCAGAGTCATTTTGTTCTTTTCCATTTAGTACTTTATTATCTCTTTCATGTATACTATTTTCAGAGTCAAAATGTGCATTTTCTTCATTCTGCAACTTAGATTCTAAATGTAGCTCAACATTCTTTGGCTATGACTTGGCTAATATTAAGATTTTTTGCTGATGTCCAACTTGATTGGTAGCATTATCTTCAATAGTCATTCCTTCATAGATGCATACAAAGGATCTATAATCTTCTGATTTCTTGGACTTGTCAACTTTGACTTTTGCATGATCATCAAATTATACATTTGCACTCTTCAAAATCTTGTTAGTGTTAGTATTCAAACACTTATATGCCTTACTTCTAGTGGAGTATCCAAGGGATATTCCTTCATCACTTTTTGCATCAAACTTACCATTTCTCGTATCTTTAATACTATGGCATTTACAACAAAATATTTTGAAATTATTTAAATTAGTTGAGTGACCATACCATAGTTCAAAAGGTGTTGCATTTGTTCCTTTCTTGACTTGGACTCTATTCAGGGTGTAAACAACAGTGCTTATAGCTTCTATCTAGTACTTTAGACTAATATTTTTCTCCATCATCAATGTTATAGCATAGTCTATAATTGATCTATTCCTTCTCTTGGAAATACCATTCTGTTGTGGAGTCCTATGTGCTGATGTTTTCCTTTTGATACTTTTGTCATTATAGAATTTCTCAAATTCTTTTGATGTAAACTCTCCTCCTTTATCTAATCTCAAGCACTTTAGACTCCTACCTATTTCCTTTTCAACTCTAGCCAAATACCACTTAAACATTTGAAATGCATCATATTTTTTCTTTAAAAACATAGCAGTCATCATCCTAGAGTAGTCATCTAAAAATAACATTATGTATCTATCTCCTAGGTAGCTTTACACTTCTATTGGACCACATAAGTCTATATGGACTAACTCTAGTACTTCTTTGGAAGTGTATGTTTTTCTTTTGAAGCTTGACTTGGTCATCTTCCCTAGTTGACATTGTTCACACATTGTATTTTTAGGTTTCTTTAGTTTGGCCAAACCTCTAACTTTCTTCTTTTTGCTGATGCTAATTAGATTGTCAAAGTTAACATGAGACAACCTTTTATGCCATAGCCACACATCATCATGTCTAACAAAAAGATAGGTTGCATCGTCTATATCTAGGTAAAATAGATTACTCCTAGTTTGTTCACCTTTTCCTATCCGATTTCCATTAGTGTCATATATTTTGGAAGTTTTGTTTCCAAATTCTACTTTGCAACCTACATTGCCTACTGTGATACACTCAACAAATTTTAGTTTAATCCTTCAACATAGTATGCATTATCACATATAAAACAATTTGTAAGTTTAATTGAACCTTTTACTTTGATTTGACATGGAGCATCATTTCCAAATCTAACACTATTTCCATCATATTGAGTAAAGGTAATAAATTTATCTTTGTCTCCTATCATGTGGTGTGAGCATCCACTATCTATGATCCACTTGTCATTCTTGTTCACATAGGTTACCAGTGCTGCTCCTTCATTTTCATCTCATTCATCCTTCATGGCCACATATACTACTTCATCATCATTCTCATCATAATCTTCTTCAACACTGTAGCATCTTTTTCCTTTGTCCATGTAATCTCTACTACCATCTTCTCTCTTGTTCATGTACTTTTTTCCTTGTAGTTCTTCTTCTATATACACCTTGTAGCAATATGACCTACTTCATTGCAATTTAAAAAAATGATAGGTAGCTTACCTTTGAATTTACCTTTGCCTCTATGGAATCTTCTAGCCAGTAGTGCCTCCAAATATTCTACATCTTCCTCATCTGTGATACTATCACTAGATGCATGTTTTTCTTTTCTACTCTTTTTCTTTGATTTCACCTCCTCGGCATCTTTCAATGTCAACTTGACCTTGAAAGTAGATTCAAGATTCTTAGGTTTGTGGTTATCAAAGTTGGACGATTCAAATGTGGTAAGTCTTTCCACTATACCTTCAAAGGTTAGCATGTTACCTTGTACACACCTTAGCTCTTAGATGGATGAAACTCTAATAGCATAGATAGGAAGTAGGGTTCTCAAGTATTTTCTATTGATAGTCTCTTCTTCCAATTGACCTCCCAAACTTCTTATTGTAGTTACCACTTCTTTCATTCTAGTAGTATATTGAGTAGCATTTTCACCTTCCTTCATTTTCATGTCATGAAATTTTTCTCTGAGGCTTTCTCCCTTTACTCTTTGAACATTTTGATCTCCTCCATAGATATCTCTTAGGGCTTTCCACATCTTGAATATAATGTCACAACCTTTTATGTCATCAAAGTTAGCAAAGCTAAGTATAGAGGCAATCTCCAACATTGCATGATTGTGCTCCTTCCTTTTGTTCAAATCATCTATAGTAAGAGGTATAGCTGGGTCTACATGTTCTACTCCAATTGAGGTTTTTTCATAATCACCTATTGATCCAAGGTGCAATTTCATCAGACTCCACCATGTAGTGAAGTTGTCTCTATTAAACTTGGGAACTTCTCTCTTGAAAATCTTGATCTTCCTACTTCTAGTACCTTGAAACTAAATTAGTAGATGGATTTGATACCAATTGTTAGAAATGATTTAGAATAACTAGGGGGGGTTGAATCAATTATTCAAGGCCCAAATATCCAACTCAAACTTTTCAACAAGTAAAGTGTGCCCATTAAACTATTCATTCATACAAGCTTAGTCATTCCTATTTACCAAGTTACTATAAATCAACATGCAAAAAATCACATGAAAAAATAAACACATAACATAATGATTTATGTGGAAACCCAATTTGGGAAAAACCACTAGCAACATGCTACTCAATTCTCACTCTTTTGAAGTGATGCCCTGTGAAAGGCCTACCCTATTAAGGGCTACAACACACTGCTAAATGTGACCTGGTTAAAGGATTTAACCACCCTATTATAAGTGGGTCTAGTTAGTTGACTTTAGAACATTCACTTGAAATGTCACCCTATTAAAGGATTTACATATGGCTATTAAACCAACATATTTCTATAGGTTTTTTACCCTAACTAATACAATTGCTAGAGAGTAATAATAAGGGGTTTTAACCTGATTACAACATACAACTAAACTTGCAGAATTTAGATCACCATTCAACTCATAACATTTCCTGGCTTTTTGTCTCTACAACTTTGATAGCTTTCCCTCCTTTAAAAATTTTTCTCCTTAAGTCTCCATGCTCAATGTACTAGTATAATCATCTCTCTCTGACCATTTATCACAATAGAGTCTCTATGCTCTATTCTTTCTTCTCCTAGATGTCTTCTCCTTGACACCCTTTAGCTACTTTATAATTTGGCACACCAAAAGCTCTTGCTTCTTGGTCTATGACTCCTTAAATAGAAATCTAGAGCTTCTTTTCCTACTCAATTCTTTCCTCTTTCAATTTTAATTCAAATAGATTACGTAGGATTCATTGAATCTAACCCACATTTTGTTCCTTCTAGAAACATCATGAAGAATACTCTTAAACTCACTCAATTTTTTTTTACATATAATTCTATTCCACCAAATCATCATCCTTATCCTCTAACCAGTTCACAAAATTCAAGGTAACAACTCTATTAGCTGAGATTTGGCAATCTTTGACATTTCCAATAATGTAGTAACTCAACACTATCAAAATTTTGGTGCTCAGCATATACTATGTTACTCAACATCAATTGTGTTTTACTAATGCTTAGCACCTACTATGAATTCACTCAACATACACTAAGTTTTGTATTTGCTCAGCTCCTTCTATATCACTCAGCACTTGAACTTCACTCGATACCTCAAGTTCACTTGACACACACTAGATTTTTCTTTTTCTTTGCTCCAACTGAAAATTTTCTTGTTTTAAACTAGCTTTCTTGTCACTCACTGATGAACTTAGTTAAGCTTTGCAGTCAACCTTATTACAATTTAATCCTCCAGTGTTTCTAAGTGTGGCCAACCTTCGTATCTTCAAGTCTATTATTAGTACATCATTTAACCATTCTCTTAGCTAATCCTTGCACTTCATTACAAAAATCATAACTCAACCTTTCCCTTAGATGCTCTTGTTATATCCTTTTGATTAAATCCTCTTCACCAATCAACTAAGTGATAGTACTTGAATCTAATAAGCAATTGTCATTCCTACAAATAGCAAGTTTGACATCAATGACAAAACAATGATTGAAAACATTCTTTATCAATTCTTTGCAACAATCTCCCTCTTTGAACTTCATGAAATGATCTTTTTAATTAGATTTCCAATAGGTCCTAGTATAATTTTCTAGTAGTCACCAATCTATTTACATACTTAGGAACTCCTTCTCGGATACCAATTGATGAAGGGTGCTTCCTTTAATACCTTAAGCACATAACCTACACAAAGAAACAATAAAAATTTGCAAGAAAAAATCGTCGACTTCTTATTATCATCACAAATGTGGACGTATAAAATTCAAAATTATAATATTCTAATCCACATGGCCACCTTCATTATAGTAATCTACAAGAAAAATCTACAAACTATTACCTCGAGTTATCCTAGACAATGTACGAGCATTTTTTAAATAGGTAATTTTATGTCACTTGAAATGGTTCTACACACTCAAACTTAATACGTAAGGACAAGAAACCATAACAATACATATAGAGTAGGCCAAATATATTTTTGACATTTATTTTAGAAGTGTTGTTTGGCCTAACTTTGTAAGGCCATAACTCACAAACCATTGCTCTAATTTAGTATTATAAACACTTATCAGAATCCTTAGCTTTAAAATACCTAACAAATTTGGTAGCTCAATCTAAAACTATACTCTTTGGAAGACCATGTAGTCTCACCATTTCTTTGAAAAATAGCTTTGTCACATGAACAATATCAATGTAGTCTTCTTATAGTGAATGAAATATGTCATCCTTGAATACCTATCAACCACCACAAAAATAGAATGTTTCCCTCATTGAATCCTTGGTAATCCAAGAAAAAAATCCATTCTAACATCCTCTGATAACTTCTCTAATATAGATAATGGTTGATACAACCCAATATTATGCTTCACACCATTTTCCATCTAAAATACTTTGCAACTCAAAAAAAAAATCTTCGCATCTTGTTGTAACTATGGCCAATAATAATTTTTAGCAACCAAAGAAATGTCTTATCTCTACCAAAGTGTCTATCCAATCCTCCTAAATTCTTTTTTGTGATGATATTGTCCCTCATAGAAATTTTGGGAATGCACAACTCGCTTCTTTTGAAAAACATATCATCTCGGATAATGAAATCCAACCACTTCATCCTATCAAGTGTAATAGGTTCTATACAAGACTTCGAAGCTTCACCAAAATCAAGATCCTTTAGATTCAAATTCTTGAGTTCCTTGAACCCAAATACCTCAATTTGAGTTTTTGTTAGCAAAATTTTTCTTCTCCTAAGAGCATTTTCAACTTTGTTAAACTCCCCACTCCTCTGTTCCAAAACAAATGCATAACTTTAGAAAAACTCAATCCACTTTAAATGCCTTTGGCTCAATTTTTTTTGACTATTCAAATATTGAAAAGCTTGATTATCAATATACAAAACAAACTCCTTAAGAAGAAGCTAGTGTCTCCACTTATTTATTTATTAAACAATAGCATAAAATTAATGATTATAAATAAAATATTTTCTTTTGGCATCATTCAACTTCTTACTAAAACAAACAAAAGGTATACCTTCTCGGATCAATATAACTTCTATTGCAATACCACTAGCATCAAAAACTACTTGAAACACCTTATTAAAATATGAAAGTGCTAAAATAGGTTTCTCTGTAACTTTCTATTTCAACATATTAAAACTCTTATCTTCTCCTACCAACCAATTAAATTCTATCATATTCTATTTCATTGTTGTCTCAAATGCCACTAAATTCTCTTATAAAATTTCTCTAAATATGATCTAGTCCATAAAAATATCTTACCTCTATAGCACTCTTTGGAGTAGGTCATTCAAGCATAGCCTTCACTTTCTCTAGGTCCATTTTAAAAACTTTTGTTGAGACTAAATGGTGTAGGAGCACCTAGGTAGGCTAAGTGTGAAACCTAGGTATTTCTTTATTTTTGGCTTGTAGTGATTCTAGCCACATCACTATTCTAATAATAGGTCCTATGTGGTCCTTAGGTGTGTTTAGGAGACTTGGCAAGACCCAAAGTGACCAAGTTGCTAGAAGTTGCCGACTATTGTCAACTAGGTGACTTAGGTCCGAAAAAGGCTAAAATGGTCTAGAAAGGTTCCAATGGCTTTGAATTGTTTATTTGAAGTCATTTTATGCATATTATATGTCTACTTTGTTTTTGTGCCAAATTTGGAGGTCTAACTCCATGTAGAACAAAAGTTGCTGAAATGTTGTCATGTTGTCATGACAACATTTTCTTGCAAAAAGCAACTTTTTGGCATTTGTGTGTTTAGAACGTCCTAACTGTTTAGAAAAGTTATGGAACTGATGGAGGAGCCTTTAAAAATGCGAGGACAGACATTTTTAGGGGGTTGGACAAGTTGGTTTTGCATTTTTGTACGAATTGAGCAAGTATTTTGTTGCCGGTTTTATGCATTTGAAGGCATTTTTAATAGAGGAGGATTGAATGGCCTGATTTTTGTGTTGGAAAAGTTCTGAAATATTTTTTTTAATCTTTTTGTAGTGTTGGTTTGATCATTTTAATTCGTTTGCATTAGTGTAGAAAAATCTTTTTGTTCTTGGCAAGTTGCTGATCTGAACAGGGCTGCACTTAGAAAATGGGATCTTAGGGCCACTTCCCAACATTGGAAACCTCTAGTATTTTGGGATTTGGAACTAGGATCCATGTACATTATGTATCAAGAAGGAGGGCCCTTGAAAGCATCAGCAAGCATTTTTAAGGTGATGCCCTAGGCAAGCCAAATGCAAGTTGGCTAGGAATCACAGTTGGAAAATGAGTTATGGAGAGGATTGAGTGTACAAATACCTTAATCCGACTACACAGCGAGTAATGAGAAGGTCTAACCTTGCTCCAGTCCAAAGGAGAGGTCTTGGAAAGGTGTCTAAGGTGGTTTTCCATCACAACAGCGATAAAGCACTTGAAATCCTCATTTTTGGCCTAAAACTGTACTTTCATTGTACGGAAAGTTTGGAGGCTAGAAAATTACAGAATCTTGAAGTACTCTAAAAAGGGTATCCAAAAATACAATTTTTTTGTAGGGTTGTTAAGAAGTTTTTCAAGAAATCTTGTTTCCAGCTATTTAGGAGGGCTAATTCCTAGTAGCCTTTTTGGAGCAATTTGGTGTATCTTCCCTAGTAGATTGAATGCGCCTATGAAATCAGAAATGTTTAGGGTCATGGATGTTAGAAGGAGTCTAAAAAAAAAACCTAGATGAAGAACTGGTACCCTTGGAGCTATAGATGGACTTGAGGGTTAATAGCGGACTGGAGCCGACTAGTAAGAAATTTGATGTTACTTTGTTGGTGTACCCCCAACTGAAGGATTAGGATCTCTTGACCAAGGTCCTAGTAATTATAGGGTGTGAAGAAGCCCTAGTGGGTCTAGTGAATGACCTAAGGTAGCCCTGAGAGAGAGCTTGGGGTTTGGAAGCAAGGTTGGGGTGCTACATCAGAGTGGTATTAGAGCCTAGTTAAAGATTTGGGAAAGGTAGTTAATGTTGGAAGCCGCTGAAGAATCAGTAGGAGAATCCATGATGGTGACAAATGTGGAGTTAGCTAAAGAAGTTGATGAGCAAAGGCAAAGAAATCAGCTTCTTGAAGAAGCACAAGAAGAGGTGAAGCAAAAACTAGATGCAATTGTAGAGGCAGCCAAGAAAAGAGATGAAGAAGAAGATGGGAATGGTAAAAAGGTAGCAGAGGAAGATATTGTACCTGAACCTGATCCTATCTTGCAAGAAGAGCCCTTCTTGAAGGCAATCAAAGCCTTAGGAGGTAAAGCTTTGGAAGGAGTGCCACTTTTCAGTGGTAAGATGGATATTGATGCAGTTATGGATTGGTTAGAGGGTATGGAGAACCACTTTGAGTGTGAGGGTATCCAGAGGCACAGAAGGTTAAGGTTGCTAAGTCAAGGCTTAGAGGCTCAACCTTAACATGGTGGAAGTATGTACAAGATGAAAGAGTCAGCGTGGGCAAGAATCCAATTGCAAATTGGAGTGCTATGGCAAACAAAATCAAGGAGAACTTCCTACCTGAAGACTTTGAGATCCAACTCCATAAAAAGAGGCAAGGACTGAAGCAAAAAGATCTTGATGTGACCTCCTACACTAAAGAATTTCAGAGGTTGTGTTTGAGATCCAAGAAGCAAGAAGAGGAGTCACTCAAGGTGGCAAGGTATCTTGGTGGCTTGAAGTGGAACATTCAAGAGGAGCTTAGCTTATGGGCCCCTACCACTATCCAAAGATGTCATCAGCTAGCTTTGAAGGTAGAAGAAAAGAACAAGAGGAAAGGAGATTCTAACTTCAAAGATAGAGGCAAAGGCAGAAATCAGAAAAATCAAAGAGGAGGCTACCAAGGCAAAGGTAGTGATCAAAAGAGCCAAAGTGAAAGCAAACCCATGGAGCAAACTATTGACCACTCTTCAAGAGATGGTTATAATAGAGGGAGAGGCAATCAAGGAGGATCAAGTAGGGGTAGAGGAGGTAGGAGCAGCTCTTACTTTGCAACAATGAAGTGTTACAATTGTGGTCAACTAGGCCATTCTGCCTATAGGTGCCCGGACAAACCCTCTTCCTCAAGCCAAGATAAAAGGCTAGCATATGCACAAGAAGATAATAGAAGTTGCAAGGATGTTGACATAGACCATATTGAGTCTGAAAAAGGTGAGAATCTTATGTTTAGGAGGGTGCTGATCAAGCAACCAGCTTCTAATGAGCCTAGACATAGAAGGGCATTGTTTAGGATCAAGTGCAAGATCCTAGGAAAAGTATGCAAGGTGGTGGTTGATTTTGGATCAACTGATAATGTAATATCAGAGGAGGTTGTTACAAAGCTCAAATTGAAGAAGATACCTCATGAAAACCCTTACAAGGTCACATGGCTTAACAAAGGGCAAAGCATCCTAGTGAATGAACAAGCATGGGTGGACTTCTCAATTGCAGGATATAAAGACCGCTTATTATGTGATATTTTGCCAATGGATGCTTGTCATCTTTTGCTAGGGAGACCTTGGCAATTTGATAGGGAAGTGGTCTATGATGGCAAGGAAAATACCATAACATTTAAGAAAGGAAGCAAGACCTTCAAAATTCAGTCATTGTTAGAAGGGGATGAACCATAGTCCAAGGTGCCTAATGTGCTGCTATGTGGAGAGAAAGAGTTTATTAGAGACCTCAAGCATGAGGAGAGCCAAGGATTTGTAGTCATACTAAAGGCTGCAAGTGAAGAAAAGCCAGTCCAAGAACCTTTACCAGCAGAGGTACAAGAGTTGCTTGTAAAGGATAAGGAGATTGTTAGTGATGGTACACCAGCTACCCTACCACCAAGAAGAGTTATCAGCCATCAAATTGACTTTGTTCCAGGTGCCTCACTACCTAATAAGGCAGCCTACAAGTTAACCCCAGATCAGAACCTTGAAGTGGAAAGACAAGTCCAAGAGTTGATGGACCAAGGTTTGATCCAAAAGAGCATAAGCCCTTGTGCAGTCCCGGTGGTTTTGGCATCCAAGAAGGGAGGAAAATGAAGGTTGTGTACTAACTCAAGGGCCATTAACTGCATTACAATTACGTATAGGTTTCCTATTCCAAGAATTGAGGACCTTATGGATTGTCTAGGAGGTGCTATGTATTTCACTAAGCTGGACTTGAAAAGTGGGTATCACCAAATTAGAATAAAGGAGGGAGATGAATGGAAGACAACATTTAAGACTACTGATGGTCTTTATGAATGGCTTGTGATGCCATTTGGTCTTTCCAATGCCCCTAGCACCTTCATGAGGCTCATGAATGAAGTGCTCAAAGACTTCACAGGTAGATTTGTGGTGGTGTATTTGGATGATATCCTCATCTACAGAAAGACCAAAGAGGAACATGTCAAGCATGTAGAAGCGGTTTTGAAGAGGCTTCATGAGGAGAAGCTATCTATCAACCTTGAGAAGTGTGACTTCTTCAAGCAAGATTTGGTGTATCTAGGCTTTGTGGTGTCTAAAGGAATTTTGAAGATGGACAAGGAGAAAGTTGCTGCTATCCTAAGTTGGCCTACACCTACCACATCTAGTGAGGTAAGAAGTTTCCACGGTTTGTCTCAATTTTATAGGAAGTTCATTAGGAACTTTAGTGGTATTTGTGCACCATTTCTTGATACCATAAAGGGGGGAGTCAAGTCCAAGTTTAGGTGGACTTTAGAGGCTGAAAAGTCATTTGATATGTTAAAAAAACAAGTAGCTACTCAACCCATCCTAAAATTGCCTAGCTTTGAAAAGTTGTTCACCTTAGAATGTGATGCAAGTGGCCTAGCAGTGGGTGGGGTGTTGAGTCAAGAAGGTAGACCAGTAGCCTTCTATAGTGAAAAGCTAAATGAGGCCAAGAAGAAATACTCATCCTATGATCTAGAATTGTATGCCTTAGTCCAGTGTCTTAGGAAGTGGAGACACTATTTGTTGCCAAAAGAATTTGTTGTGTTTACAGATAATCAAGCTCTTAGCTACATCAACACACAGGAGAAGTTGAGCAACAGGCACTTGAAGTGGATGGAATATTTGCAGGCCTTCACCTTTACAATCAAGCATAAGAAAGGACAAATGAACAAGGTTGCTGATGCATTAAGTAGAAGGGTTTTAATAGTCCAAGAGATTCAGCTCCATAGCATTGGAGTGGAGAGTTTTCAGAATCTTTACAAGAATGATGAGGACTTTGCTGAAGCCTATAAGGTATGCATGGATTTTGGAAACCACTTTCATAGCAGATTTTCAGAATACACTTTGCAAAATGGGTTTCTATTTAAGGGTACCCAGTTGAGTGTACCAAGAGGTTCCATGAGAGAGAACCTAATACAAGAGAAGCATAATGGCAGCTTGAGTGGGCATTTTGGTATCAGTAAGACAATAGAACTAGTGCAAAGGTTCTATTATTGGCCTAAATTGGTCAAAGATGTAACCAAGTATGTGGAGCAATGTATGGTGTGTATGAAGGCAAAAGGAGGAATGAACAATGCATGTCTTTACCAACCCTTACCAATTCCTAGTAGACCATGGGATTGTGTAAGTATGGATTTCATTGTTGGTTTGCCTAAAACTAAGCAAGGGTATGATAGCATTTATGTTGTTGTTGATAGATTCAGTAGAATGGGACATTTCATTCCATGTAAGACAACTAATGATGCAAGTCATATAGCTCATTTGTTTTTCAAAGAGGTTGTAAGGATTCATGGACTTCCATTAAGCATTGTGTCGGATCGAGATGTGAAATTCATGAGTCACTTTTGGAAGACTTTATGGAAGAAGCTTGGCACTAACATGTCTTTTGGTTCAGCTTACCATCCTCAAACTGATGGTCAAACTGAGGTGGTTAATAGAACTTTAGGTAACCTTCTTAGGTGCCTAACTAAGGAGTATGGTCAGACTTGGGATGTTATCATCTCACAAGCAGAATATGCCTACAATGATAGCAAGAATAGGACTACCGGAAAGAGTCCTTTTGAAATTGTTTATGGCATGCACCCAAGAGGTGTGTGTGAAATAAGGTGTCTTGGAAACATGGATCACATTAGTGGTCAAGCTGAAGACTTTGTACAAACCATGAAGGAGATTCAGGAGCAAGTCAAGAAGACTATTCAAGACAACACTCTAAAACTCAAAGCCAAGGTGGATGAAAAGAAGAAGGATGTTCAGTTTTCTGTTGGGGACTATGTGATGGTCCATTTGAACAAAGCAAGGCTTCAAAAAGGCATTCCTACTAAGTTATAGATGAAGAGGGTAGGGCCTTGCAAAATATTGGCTAAATATCGAGCAAATGCCTATAAGGTAGATTTACCTTCTGATTTGGGCATATCCCCTATTTTTAATGTGCAAGACTTGGTGGCATACAAAGGTGACCCATCTCAGCTCAGTCCCGATGTTCATGAAGATCTTGAACTTGCTTCAACACCTACAAACAACAAGTTGGAGGTAGAAAAGGTGTTAGATTCAAGGGTAAAGAAGACTACAAGGCACAAGGTTTACATGGAACACCTCATCAAATGGAAGGAGAAACCAATTTTAGAGGCTACATGGGTTGCTGAGATAGAGTTCAAGAAGGTTGGCATACCTCTAGATTTGTTGCAAACTGATCCACCTTGAGTTCTTTGTTGGAGGGGGGAGTATGGTGCAGGAGCACCTAGGTAGGCTAAGTGTGAAACCTAGGTATTTCTTTATTTTTGGCTTGTAGTGATGCTAGCCACATCACTATTCTAATAATAGGTCCTATGTGGTCCTTAGGTGTGTTTAGGAGACTTGGCAAGACCCAAAGTGACCAAGTTGCTAGAAGTTGCCGACTATTGTCAACTCGGTGACTTAGGTCCGGAAAAGGATAAAATGGTCTAGAAAGGTTCCAATGGCTTTGAATTGTTTATTTGAAGTCATTTTATGCATATTATATGTATACTTTGTTTTTGTGCCAAATTTGGAGGTCTAACTCCATGTAGAACAAAAGTTGCTGAAATGTTGTCATGTTGTCATGACAACATTTTCTTGCAAAAAGCAACTTTTTGGCATTTGTGTGTTTAGAACGTCCTAACTATTTAGAACAGTTATGGAACTGATGGAGGAGCCTTTAAAAATGTGAGGACAGCCATTTTTAGGGGGTTGGACAAGTTGGTTTTGCATTTTTGTACGAATTGAGCAAGTATTTTGTTGCCAGTTTTATGCATTTGAAGGCATTTTTAATAGAGGAGGATTGAATGGCCTGATTTTTGTGTTGGAAAAGTTCCGAAATATTGTTTTTAATCTTTTTGTAGTGTTGGTTTGATCATTTTAATTCATTTGCATTAGTGTAGAAAAATCTTTTTGTTCTTGGCAAGTTGCTGATCTGAACAGGGCTGCACTTAGAAAATGGGATCTTAGGGCCACTTCACACCATTGGAAACCTCTGGTATTTTGGGATTTAGAACTAGGATCCATGTAAATTATGTATCAAGAAGGAGGGCCCTTGAAAGCATCAGAAAGCATTTTTAAGGTGATGCCCTAGGCAAGCCAAATGCAAGTTGGCTAGGAATCACAGTTGGAAAATGAGTTATGGAGAGGATTGAGTGTACAAATACCTTAATCTGGCTGCACAGTGAGTAATGAGAAGGTCTAACCTTGCTCCAGTCCAAAGGAGAGGTCTTGAAAAGGTGTCTAAGGTGGTTTTCCATCACAACAGTGATAAAGCACTTGAAATCCTCATTTTTGGCCTAAAACTGTACTTTCATTGTACGAAAAGTTTGGAGGCTAGAAAATTACAAAATATTGAAGTACTCTAAAAAGGGTATCCAAAAATATAATTTTTTTGTAGGGTTGTTAAGAAGTTTTTCAAGAAATCTTGTTTCCAGCTATTTAGGAGGGCTAATTCCTAGTAGCCTTTTTGGAGCAATTTGGTGTATCTTCCCTAGTAGATTGAATGCGCCTATGAAATCAGAAATGTTTAGGGTCATGGATGTTAGAAGGAGTCTAAAAAAAAAACCTAGATGAAGAACTGGTACCCTTGGAGCTATAGATGGACTTGAGGGTTAATAGCGGACTGGAGCCGGCTAGTAAGAAATTTGATGTTACTTTGTTGGTGTACCCCCAACTGAAGGATTAGGATCTCTTGAGCAAGGTCCTAGTAATTATAGGGTGTGAAGAAGCCCTAGTGGGTCTAGTGAATGACCTAAGGTAGCCCTGAGAGAGAGCTTGGGGTTTGGAAGCAAGGTTGGGGTGTTACATCACTAAAAATCCAAGGTACACCAACTCCTTCATAAAAATGCACTTCTTCAATTTTATCAATAACTTTTCTTACTTAAACTTATCAAAAACCTTTTGAATATGTTAGAAACTTACAATTAAAACAACTATTTTTTTTATTGATGTCAAATCTGGTGATGAGATATATTTCTACATAATCTAAATGTCATATCTATTTGATTGATGA
The DNA here is from genome assembly GCA_028749045.1 of Cupressus sempervirens. Classification (NCBI taxonomy): domain Eukaryota; kingdom Viridiplantae; phylum Streptophyta; class Pinopsida; order Cupressales; family Cupressaceae; genus Cupressus; species Cupressus sempervirens. The sequence continues at coordinate 111,125,665 of CM053791.1, read as the reverse complement.
AGAGGATATGAAAAGTAGGTCATAACACTAGCACCTAGAGGAAAGGTTGAGTTACGAAAAGGAAATTACAATGGATATTTTATTAGATAGACTTTGATAAAGAAAAGTGATTGTTTATGTCAAGAAAGATAAGCCAAGTTAAGAACAAGTATTAAATATAGTTAGTGCTAAGTAATGCTAGTGTAAATTGAGCTATAGTTAGTGATGTGTAAATATAGTGTTGATCTAGCATTATCATCGACCAAGAAGGAAATTTGATGTTGAGATAGAAGTCTTTACAACGAACAAGGATTTTAGTGATGTGTAAGTGCCAGAATTTAGAGATTGTTGAGTGACAGTGTAAGAATGGAATCAAGCAAATTGTGAGATCAAGATAGCTCAGTTGATTTCTTGGGAGATGTAAATTGTACCAAAGATAAGATTGATGAATTGGGTCATTAGAATCAAGGAAAGGATTAGGTAAATACCTAGCAAAATAATACTAGAGAAGTTTCTAGAACAAGATCAAGGAGATTGACAAATACATTGAATTGAGTTGAACTTGATCATAAAACCTAAGATATTTTATGGATGTAGAAAAAGGTAAAGCATGAATCGTCTATTTAAAGAGATACGAGGTTGGATAAATGATGTGTGTGTGTGTGTGTGTGTGTGGTGCAGTGTGTATGAGTGTGTATGTGTGAACCTTGTATGTGAAGAGAGATATAATGAGAAATGTTGATTAGAAATGCACAAGTGTGAGTGGTTTTGGAGATAATAGAGAAATCTTGTAGATGTGATGTTTTTACTGATAAGTACATTATAGAAGAAGGCTTAAGTGTTGATGAGAATAATGGATTGATTGCTTGAATGGTTATCAAGAAAATCAATATTATATATAAATGGAAGCCTTATCAAAACACCAACATAAGGATTGAATAGAGATCTAAACCTACAAAAGTGAGTTTTAATAACACATATCAAAACCTACTACTTTCTTTATTTTTATTGAAAATAATTTGTATTGAAATCATTTTAATAAATGTTGACCTAAGAGTCATTTGATGTCTTAATAGTCTATGCAAATCCTTTAACTAGGTGACATTCTAAATGGAATGATCAAAGTCCTCTTACAAGGCCACTCCCAACAGGGTGAATAAATCCTCTGTCTAGGTCACATTTAATAGTCTATTTTATAACCTTTAGCAAGGCTGTCTCCTAATAGAGCTCACTTTGAAATAGTGAAAAAGAGTGACATGTTGCTAGTGGCTTTTCCCAAATTGGGTATCCACATGAAATCCTAGTGTCAAAACTATGATGAATGTTTTATGTGTGTTTATATTTGATAAATTTTTCATTATGCAATTCAAGTTATGTTTATGCTATTTTTACAGTATAGATTGAGCAATAGAAGGATACATAGAATAGTGAAGTGTTTATTGTTTAATTGTTCAAGTGGTATGTATTGAGCTTGAGTAACTAATTCATCCCCCTTCTCAATTATTGTAAACATTTCTAACAATTGGTATCAAAGTTTAACACTTACAAAGAAAAGTTTGAAGGTACTTAAAGCTAAAGATCATGACTAATAAGAGAGATGTACCCAAACTAAACAAAGAGAAATTGTGTGTATGGTAGACCTTGATGAAGTTGCACATATCTAGTATTAGTGATATTGTTGTCAATTGTCTAGAAAATGAATATGTAAAGGTAAAAAATACTCCTTCAATTGTTGATTAATTGAAATAGAAGGTAGAACACAACTAATGAATGTTGGAGATTTTCTCAGCCCTAAGCTATGTTAGGTTTGATGACCTAAAAGACTATAAACATGCAAAGAAGATGTGGGATAGATTAAACACCATATATGGAGGTGATGATAATGTTCTAAGAGAAAAATTAGAAAGCCTGAGAGGTAAATTTGATGACATGATAATGATGGAAGGTGGGAACATAGTACAATACTACATAAGAGTTAAAGAGGTTGTTAATTATATTCAAGCTAAAAAAGGAGAAATTAAAGATGAAATGGTGATTATAAGTAAGGTATTGAGGACTCTACTCCTTATGTATGTCATTAAAGTTGTTGGGAAAAAAAATTACATGCTTCATTTTTAGTCCTATTTCAAAATTTGATAAATCAAGCCCCATAAATGCTTGTGTAATCAGCTATACCTTTAAAGCCCTTAAGGTGTTCAATGTTTCTGACACCTTTCATTCAGTTTGCCTAAACATTCCATGATGATAAATTGTCATTCTGAGTTATCTGACAAAGTCTTATTTTGAACCAATCCTAAATCTGCTTTCTACCCCAATTAATATGTAGAATCCAGTCAAGAACCTATTACTTTATGCAAATTTGCCACATCTTTTGAAATCCTTTAGCCCCTTCTCAATTTATTGCTTAGGGCATGCCTTTTAAACCTTAGGCAATTATGAAATAATGTTTTGTTAAATCTATTTTAATTTTAAGGTAATCATGGTTTACGTGGTTTTAAATCTAAAAGAGTTTCATTTCAAACTTACCATTCAAGTCTTGGCGATCATTGATCTTGTTCAGATTGACGGACCATGCATTCTTGCATTTTCAAGATGTGAGGCCATTACAAAATGTGGGGAAGTGTGAAGAGGGAACGTAGCATAGTTTGATTACGTGGGTCCCAATTAATTCAAAGATTGATTCACCGTTGATCTTGGGTAGATCAACGGATGCCACTTGCCCACAAGATGAAGATGAGCATTGTTTAAACAAAGCAGACAAGCACCATAAGTGACATCTGTCCCTTGTGAAGACACACGGGGTATTTATACGAATGAAGAAGACAAGTTATGAACATCATCGATATGTGAGAGATCGACGGATGAAGCATACCCACATTTTCAAGATGCGTAATAGATAAACATTGCAAGAATGCCACCTTGTGATGCATGGCATAGTGGGACCAAGTATGGAAGTGACGATGTCATGGGCACAAAAGTTTTGAATACTGCAGTCAGTTTTGTCAAAGTACGTGCATTGAAAGGTGATTTCTCATTGGTCAGGATAATTTTAGTGGGCTGCCAAATATAGAAATCTTGAATCACTGTTGATTTAAGCCAGCATCAAGGGCTAGCATTTGTTCGCATTGTTTAATCTCAATATGTTTTTAATAATACGGGTAAATAGGTTGTGGAAATGTATCACAATTGACCAAGTCATGCCATTTTGAAATGCCACGTGTTTTGTAATAAAGGAATAGTGCAATGGTTATTGAAGAGTTTTCAATCAACCGTTGATCTTCTTTAGATCGACGAAGGGCACTGGCCGACTTTATCAACATGAAGGGAGATCAAGGAAAGTGAGAATGCATCATAAAGACACGTGTCCCTGGTGATATCAACTCTTACCTTATGAGCTTACACAGATCTTTCTCGATCGTTGATCTTAGTCAAATTAATGGCTGGTGCATTTCTACTTTATGAAGACGCTCGCAAGATAAGTAATGCAGGAATGTGCAAGCCTAACATATGGGATGAACTCAGGTTGTTGATTCAATTTAGATCTATAGCTCTTGCATGTTTACATTTCTTAGAAGCAAGAAGCGCCAACTAAAAGAGGAATCACACACATGACTAATTATGATTGGCTTATTTTGGACCAGCTTGTCTAGTGGATTTTGAAGTCATCATGTTCATAGCTTCGACTTGTAAGATCTTCAAGATCGATGGCACATATTTTACTATTGAAGGTGGTGTCATTTTGCACATTAATGAGATTTGAAAACCTTCTCATGTGAAAGTGAAGAACAAAATGCAACAGGCAAGATTTTCCCACTTTCAACTTGTGCGATTAGAAATTCATGTGTCACCTATGAACATAAATAATTACTGCTAGGATTGAGATAAATTTGGCATGAGTGTCAAGTAGTTGGCTTAAGGATAAAGTGCAAAGTTATAGAAATAAAAAGAAAAGGCTTTAGGTAAGTTTGTATACCATAGTCTCCACAATTTTTAGTCTTGTGTGATTTATTCAAAAGATGATTCTAAAGATTTAACTAAGTTTGAGGGTGTGGATAGTGGAAGGATTGCTTGTTAAGAGTAATTGGTTCTGGAGCACTGATAGTTTGAAAAATGATTTATTTATTTTCAAAGGATGGTTCCCAAAAGCAAAATGGTTAGCTTCATATGCCTGTGTATGGTTTTTTGATAGAGGAAAGCTAGTAATTAGGTGTCGTAGTCAAGTCACCAGGGTGAAAAGAAGGACAAGGAACATACTTGGTAAGCTAACAACCCATTCAGTAGTAACATCATCTTTTAAACAAATTTTCAAAATATCTTAGTTTGATGCTAGGGTAGCAAAAATATTTGAGACCCTATGCATAGTTTTGGAAGAGGATGAAGAAGATTTTATACCCTTGGGTATAGTCTTTTTCAATTTTTGTGCATGTACCCCCTTTTTGTGTCAGTGGATGGAAAATTTTGGTAGGAAGTTGGTTAAGGAAGCAGACATGGCTAGGGATCAGAGGATCCCTATTTTGTTATTTTTAATAGCCACATTATTTTTTGGCTTCTGTACTGCATGCTAAGTAATGATTATATTATTTTTGAAGCCTGGCATGATCAGTAAAGAGTGGGAAGTAAAGATGATTCTCATTCAGTAGTCATCTTGACAAAAAACCATGGGCCTAGGTTGGTCCATAATTTTTAGAGTTGATTTTGTCATTGATGGGGCAGTCTTAGCAGTTGCACACACAAAAAATCAGTGGTAGAGCTGAGTCAGTACAAAGTTGTAACAGAAAGGAGCCTACAGGAGAATATTTGATCTATGCGATGTTCTATTAATCATTCTTCTTCTTTTTCTGTTATAAAATTTTGATATCTTTTGTAAGGGACACTTGTCATTTCTATATGCCTGAAGCTTGTTGCATCTCATAGTATTTAAGTGAGATCCCAGGGCTAGAGAAAGGTTGTTGGTTGGTTTTCTATTTCCAGTTCTTGGAGCTTTGCTCAGGCTATGAAAGCCACACACCCAGCATATCTTGTATGAATAGCATATGGATTTCATAGATAGTTTTGATACAGTAGTGTGATCTTGTATCTTGTCTTATGCATTCCTAATGTACTTATTTCAAGGAGATAAATACAATGTGCATAAGGTTTTGAATTTCAATATAATTCTATCTCCTTTCTTGTTGAATTTGTAATTTTATATGTTCAAGAACAAAGAGCTTGAACCTATTTGCAATTTCTTGGTTTTATGTTTGAGGTTTGCTTGCCTTTGACTCAAGGAGTCATATAATTGCTTGTGGTTTCAGAAAAGGTTGCAGATTCATTAAGAAGGATGTGTGAAAATATGGGGTTATATTGGATATTGTTGTCTAATTCATAAGGTGAATAGATCGAACATGAATGTCTCAACCTACGCCATATGTTGATTGATGTTCAAGGATGCGTAATTCTGAAGTATAGGATTGCCCTAATGGATAAGGCACTGGTCATTTGTAGGATCATTAAGTTTTTTCTGTATATTGGACATGCTATATTTTCTCAATATAAATCAATTATTTTCCCTTCATGTTGAAGTGGACATAAAAGTTTAAACCCTCACTCAATATATGAATAATATAGGTTTGCACCTAGCTATTGCAGAATTTGTGTTGTTTAATAAGTCACTAGGAGATATAAGGGTTTTTCATCTGTTTAATAGATTTAGTGTATGCTTTGATAAATCGTACCATATAAAGAATCTATAGGTCTACCCACCTAGGTTTTGTAGAGCCTGAAGAAGAAGAAGGGACAAGCCTTATAGTTGGCCTGGTGTCTAAATGGGCATGTTGAAAATTGGAGTTAGCTGCCCCTAGATGTGTTTTGTTCTCATCAGGGTAATTGAAAACTGGTAATGTTTTCAAAGACCAACAAAAGTCTTTGCAATCTAGGAATTGAGATGTACACTAGGTAACCATTTGACCTTATAAGGTGTAATTGGTAGACTTAATACTTTTGAGATGTCTAAATTTGATAACTATATACCTGCAACTATTGAATATGCTTTCAAGTCACAACTAGTTCTTAAGAAGAAGAAAGGAAGCCATGTGAAGTATGAAAGTGATAGTTCTGATGATGAGATTGATAAACTTGAAGCCCTCATTTCCAAAAGGTTTGGAAGAGGAAGAAGTAAATACAAAGGTAAATTAACTTCTTCCTTTTTTCAAGCAACAAGGTTGGTCCTATTGCTCCTAGATATATTGATAGAGATAAAAAGGATGAAAGGAAGGAAACCAAGTACAAATGAAGAAGAGATGAAAAAGACTACAAGATCAAAAAGGATAAAAAAGGTAAGAAATATTTTTATATTGTTGAAGAAGGGAATGATAATGAATTTGAGATTAATGAATCTAAGACTAATGAATCTAAGAGTCATGTTGATGAAGTTTTCTATGTTGCTATCAAAGAAGATTTTGACAAAGATGAGAAAACTACATTAATTTCTTATGTGAACAAAAGTGATAAATGGATAATTAGTACTTGATGTTCCAATCATATGACTAGTGATAAACATAAATTTGAAGATATTGGTCCATACAATAGTGGATGTGTTAAATTTGGTAATGATATCCCATGTGTTATAAAAGGTAAAGGTACTATTCAATTGACTAACAAGGATAACATATGACAATGTTTACTAGGTTGAAGGACTTAACTACAATTTTTTGAGTATTTCATAGCTGAACAAATCAAGTTACAAAGTTTAATTTCACAATAGAAAGGCCAAGATACATGATGGTAATGGTAAGCTAATTGGAACTAGTGAGTAGAAAAGAGATAACTTATTCTATCTAGACCTATCAAATGAGACATGCTTATTTACACAACAAGAAGATGTTTGGTTATGGCACAAAAGAATATGTCATATGAACTTTGAGAATTTGGTGAATATTAGTAAGATGAAGAAAGTAAGAGGGTTGCCTAAAGTAAAGAAGCCTGATAATGTTGTGTAAATTGTGTCAATTGGGAAAGATGGCAAAGTCTAATTTTCAGAGAAAAACATATATTGTTAGTGATATTTTAGAATTGGTTAATAGTGACCCTTGTGGACCCATTGGTTTTCAAAGTTAATGTCGAGATCAATTTTGCATTCTATTTTTGGATGACTAATCTAGAATGATGATTGTGATATTTCTTAAAGGTAAATCTAATGCTTTTCAATTATTAAGTGGTATTTTTCTAGATTTGAAAAAGAAATAGGGAATATTCTAAAGTGTTTCAAATCTAGCAAAGGTGGTGAATTAATTTCACATGAGTTCAATATTCTACAATGATAGAGGAATCAAAAGACAAATGAAAAACCCAAGGACCCCTCCTCAAAATGCAATATCCAAAAAAATAAATAGATCAATAATAGACTATGCAAGAACATTAATGATGGAGAAAAATATATTACATAAATATTGAAGAGAAGCAATTTGTACTATTTTTTATACCCTAAATAGAGTACAAGTCAAGAAAGGTACAAATGCTACACCTTTTGAACTATGCTATGGTTGTGCTCCTAATGTTAAATATTTTGAAATATTTGGTAGTAGATTCTATGTACTGAAAGATAAGAGGAATGGAAATCTTGGTGCAAAAAGTGATGAAGGCATATTATTAGGTTAGTCGACTTAAAGAAAAGCTTATAAGTGTTTAAATTCCAACACTAAAAAAGTTGTGGAGAGTGAAAATGTGAGAGTTGATGAGTTTGAAGAAAGAGGTGACACTTCATGTAATGAAGAACCTAAAGACTATAATAAATTCATCTATATGGATGATGATACTCCCAACACTCAAAGTGAACAAACAAGTCAACGTAAAAGTTCCCATTAGATAAAAAATGATGAAATACAAATGCAAATTATTGAGAATAGATAGTGGGTGCCAAGGAATAGACTGAAGATGTTGAGTCTTAGACATAAAATGTCAACCATCAAATAGAAAATGTTGAGCATGTGAAACATGAACCAAAACCAGAGCAAGGAAGAGAAAATGGACTTCAAATATATTTTGAAGATGAACCTATAGAAGATCACAGAAAGAAACTACCTATGCTAGCAAAATTTTCAAGATGTCATAAACTTGAACAAATCATTGGTGATGTTGAATCAAGTGTTATGACAAGAAGAATAATCAAATATAATGTATGCTTACTTTGTGAGTTTGAGCCCAAGTCAATAAAGTATGCTTTAGACAATGAAGATTGGATCTAAGCAATGAATGAAGAAATTAACTAGATTGAGAAGAACAATACTTAGACCTTAATGTCAAGACCTAAAGACAAAAATGTCATTGGGACAAAGTGGATTTTCATGAACAAGCTCAATGAGAATAGAAAAGTAACAAGAAATAAGGAAAGATGGTATGCAAGAGTAATCAAGAAGGATTTAATTATGGAAAACCTTTTACTCGTATGAAAAGACTGTAAGGGGTCAGAACTCTACTTGCATACTTAGCCTACAAAAATTTCAAGGTATATCAAATGGATGTCAAATCTGCATTTTTTAATGGTATAGTGGAGGAGGAAGTATACATTGAACAACTTGAAGGATTTGTAGAACAAGAAGAACATGGTATATAAACTGAACAAATACTTGTATGGATTAAAGAAAGCCCCAAGATTATTGTGTGAAAGATTACACAACTATTTGGTGAAGATTAGTTTTGAAAGGAAAAATGATAATAGTAACCTATATTTGAAGAATGGTAAGAACAATGAAGTATTGTTATCTAAAATATGTGTTGATGATATTAGATTTGGAGGAAGAGAAGATTTATGCAAATCATTTGCTGATGAAATGAAGAAGGAATTTCAAATGTCTATGTTTGGTGAAATCAAATTCTTTTTTGGACTATAATTGTGTCAAATGAAGTTTGGTATTATCTTTACACAACCCAAATATATCAAGGAGATACTAAACACTTTTGATATAGAAGATTCTAGGATAGTGAGTACACCTATGTCTACTAGACATAAGCTATCTAAGACTAATGATTCTACTAATGTGAAGAAAAACCTATAAAGATCCATGAATGGAAAATTATAATATGTTGTTCATAATAGGTCAAATATTGCTTTGGTAGTTGGGAGAGTTGCTAGATTTTTAGAAAATCCTAAAGAGAATCGTATAATGGTAGTAAAAATGATAATAAGCTATCTAAAAGGTACAAAAGACTATGGATTGTATTACAAAAGAAATGAGAAGTTCAAACTAAGGGTGTTTACTAACTTAGATTGGGCAGGAAGTATTGATGACAAAAAAAAAACTAGTTGAGGTGCATTCTTTCTAGGAAAGAGATTGGTGTCATGGATAAGAAAGAAGTGGAATTATATTTCACAATCCATAGTTGAAGCCTATTATGTGATAGATTTAGTGAACTATTCAAATATTATGTGGATCAAATGGTTATTGAAAGGTATGAAAGAAGAAATCATAGATCCAGTGGTTATCTATTGTGATAACACAAGTGTTATCAACATTTCGAAGAATCTAGTGATGCACATTGAGACAAAGCACATTGCTATCAAGTATCACTACTTGAGGTAATATGTTCAAGACAAGGAAGTGAAGCTAGAATAAATGAATACCATGGAACAAATTGTTGACATGTTCACAGAACCCTTACCTAAAGACGCTCATGAATATAATAGAGGTAAACTAGGTGTGATTCCTATAATAAAATAAAATTAATTAGGAAAGGTTCATTACATCACATATACTAATCAGAATGTCCTACATAGTGATGCAATACAACTCTACTTTGAGAAGTGCCTAAGGTAGATAATTTAGTGTGAAAAAGTAAATTAGTCATAGATAGATGACAAATATTTTTCAGACATTCTAAATCTACATAATTAATATGTATGAATACCTTGAAGCTGAGACAACTACATGTCTTTGGCAATATTGTCAAAGAGGGAGAGATTATAGAAAGAGGGAACAATTATTCCTAAGAGATATTTAGAGACAACAATTCAAAAAAGATAAATTACACTATCAGTAACAAAATCTTTTGGATTGTGTTAGTGTTTTAGAATGTTACAATTCCAATTATCCGGATGAGAATAAAATATAGCTAGGGGAAACTAGTTCCCATCTCCAACATATCCTTTCAGACCCTATGCCAACTATAAGGCTAGACCATTCTTTTACTTCATGCTCTGCAAAAGCTAGGTAGGTATAGCTATAGATTCTCCATATGGTACTAGTTGTTCAAAAGCATACATTTGAATCTAACAAAGTAGATAAAGACCTTATTTCTCCTATATAATTATGCAATAACAAGGATGTGTAGCAAAAAATTGCAATTCTATAAAATCCATAAGCTGAGTGAGGGTATCCTTTCAACCCTTAAATAGAAAGGGAAATAGATGATTATAAATTTGATTTCAACAAATCCCCAAATATGTAATAGTAAGAATAAATTGATCATGTGGTTGACTAGCGTCCTATCTATTGGGTAGTTCCATAAATCACACACATACTCTACGATACCAGTGACATAATCCATACATCAAGATATCAAATCTGTCCAATAACTTTGTGAATTAGACAATTGGTGTTCATAATGACCTCATTCTCATGAAATATCATTTTCAAATAATTAACAACACTATCAAATGTGTCAATCATTTATTTGGGTCTTTGTTCCAACAACAAAACATATGACACATACAACCTTAAGGGGATGCAAATGGGTCAAAGCTCTTTGTCCCCAAACCACAACATATTGCAAATTATAGAGATAGGAGACAAGAATCAGAATGAAACTAGGAAGTTTTCTTCTCATTGTATTCATTTCTTTGAAACTATACATTCAAGATGCATGAAAATGACCCATAAAACTATTGAATAGATTAGAACTATCTATAGTAACTTTATTTACTATTTAAAATGTCCAAGAAATTAGAACCCTTACAATGAGAGAGAAAAAGAAAAAAAATAGGAAAGGAATGAAATCTTTAATCTTATCTGGAAATGACATGTGTCCACTTAAATCTTCATTCCTTTTTGTTGTAAAGAATCTCTCATCTCTCTATAATCAAAATAGAAACAAATCTCATCATTGTGTGTAACAAACTTAAAATATCTCTTCTAATGATGAAAAACCCTTGCTCTAATAAAATATCAGGTATGCATTTGGAATGTTGATAAATCATTCATTAAACTAATTTGGAGGTGAGAAAATCCATCCTAACTGCATTCTTATTACATCTGGCATTCACCTAGTTCATCATTTTGCCAAAAGTCAATCTTGATCTGCCTCAACTAAATATGTTTGAAAAATAAGAATCTAGTACAAAACATAGAGTAGGTCAAATACATGGCTTCCTATGGAAAAATACACCTCAAATATGGAAATTTCTTTCTCTCCAAGTTTTAAGTATATATATGATAGTGCTATGTTGGCATATTGGAAATGCCTAGAATATTAATTTAAAAATCAGGCTCCCCATATGGCCCTCAAGACTACATTTGTTTTTTAAAAATTGATATCTTTCTAATGTTGAAACTATAGGTTAGAACATTTTGATTTAAAATGCTTGTGTACATTGAAACCAAAAAGAAATAACAAAAAATATTATTTTCTAAACTTAGAAATTTCCCTCTTTGTTCATTTCAAGTCAAACTAGTTTGATTGGGCTTGACACGTATCAACTTGTGATTCACCCAATTTTACATCATCATCTACCCCTAGTCTACCATATCACTATTTCCTATTGGATCCCCTCCTATACAGTCACTACCACATTATCACCTATCAGGTGCCTCACCATGTCATTGTCACATGGCACCTCTTAATTAGTTCAAAATATGCCCTTGCCATGTCATCATTGACTAGGCCCACTGTGACATGGTAGAAATATGCTTGTTTAAATTCTCTAATTACCTTGCAACTTCATGATGTGAGAAAAGCACTTGTCATTAGATTTGACACGTGGTGCAATTTGGAGCCTTTGATATTAAACTTGTCACATCATCTCTTCTTAGTTTTTGTCTCAGGTGTCACATTATGATTCCTTAAGATGGATGCCACATGTCAATGTATGGTTCCTTCTTGTCTTCTATGTCATCATTTTAGTTCATGTGTTTTGGTCAAAATTTCATTAATCTCATTGCCAACTACTCTAGTCATCGACTCTGGTCATCGAAGTGGGCCCATGCATTAAAGCTAGCACTCCAAAAATTGTCTCTTAAGACACTGTCATATGTAGTGCTTAGGAATATAAAAAAATTAAAAAAATTCAACCTAAGCAATATAGGATAACATGATTTGATCTATTTCATCTCGAAATTAAAACCTTTTTCCCTATGCTTTCTCTTCTAAGCTTGAAAAGACCAAAATAGCTACTCAAGATTCTCCACACAATTGATGACACTTATTTCATCTCAAAACATTTAGTACCTCCCTATTTGACATGGTTGGACCTATTCCTCATCAGCGTGTCAAGGAATTCTCTTTTCATTGTTAGATTAGTTTGTAAGGGTTTCTTGTGATGGCTACTTCACCACTATAATTGTCTACTTATGCCTCCCTTTAGACCTTATTATGGGTTATTACTGGCTTGGTAGCATCTCCCTCCTCTATTTTATTGTCATCTTCAATTTTAGATCTGAACCAAGCTTTAATCTTTCAAACTCTTTGGCCCCTCCAATAGTGAATAATCAAGTGATTACAACTCATAATATGAAACCAAGTGTTAATGGTAGACATGAAAATGACAACACATGATTGAAGGACATCTTTTGCTCACTCCATCTACCTACATTTGCATGCTAAAAAGGTTGCATAGTCCAATAGAACCTGTGGTACAAGCTTGGAAAGGGATGTTTAGAGTGGTATATAAAAGCACATCCCAAGACAATAGGCTCATCACCATGAAAAACATGAGGGCTAAGGACTTCAAGTAGGTAGAGAAACAACTCTAGGTAGAGATAATCACAACTGGGAATGTCCAACATATCAAATTGTATGATAATGCAATCAAGAGAAAATAATGGGCATAGAGTAGGGGAAGTACAACCCCACCACATCTTTGCTATAAATTTGCCACATCCAATGAAGAAAAGGATAAAAAAAACTTCTAACATGCTGCAATATCCACTAATAAACTTATAATCAAGAAGAATTATTCCTTACAAAGTGGTTAATGCCTTCACTACATATAGCATGTAATTAGTTCATCACATATGATTCAAAGTGAATGCTCAAATTGTAGGAGTTAAAGGTATCCAAAGGGACAATATTGTGATCATAATGGTCCTCAAATATGTGCTTAAAAAGCTACATATGGTTTCATTTTCTCTCACTAGAATTAATAAAAAGAAACCCTCACCATGTTCAAATCTTCTTATGCAGTATTTCCATGTTATATTTTTCATTTGGGTGAGTTTGGAGGAAAGATTACTATCTTTTATATTTTATTCCTCTATGAAAAACTCACTGGTTTCTCTAGCTAAAAACATTATATTCAAGCTTCACACTATGCTCCTCTTTGAATTCATGAGAAGATGCGGTGAATTAAAGTTTTATAACTCAACCATACTCATGTTTAACCCACTCTAAGAGTAAATATTTCTTTAGAACATCCAATACATCCCTTTTGCAAAACTCAGAATGCCTTCACATACACTACATCTCATTAATTTGATGAAATTAGTCAAGCCCCAAAGTTGGCCTAACTAAAAGGGATTTTTCAAACTAAAACAAATAATATCTCAAAATCATCAAATTAACATCTGACATTGACTAGAATCAAATTGGAGCACATAATCATTATTTAAAACTAAGTTTACAATGTTCTTGCAAACTGTGATTTTCATTCTAAGGGTTCATATGACTGGCCTTAAAAATTAGCTGAATTAAACAACTAGGTCTTAAGATATGACATATTGATTCTCTATTTAACAATCTCTTACCTTGTTAGATCTTGTCTCATGAAAAATTTGGGGTTAAAAATTATTGACTATCAAAGTTACCTTCTTAGAACTACCTACAAGCAAACATTTCAGAAAACCATAAATTGCATTTGGTTTTGGCTTAAAAAATATGTCAAACTAACACTTGAGGGCATGAAAACTAGGGCATTGGTTCACTATCATGAAGAGAGTATAATTCTTTGATTTAGGCTCATGATGAATAACGGGGTGCATTTGGTGAATGGTCAAACTAAGGTACTTGGATTTGTAGAACTGGGAACACTAGCAAAAAAACAATTTTCACAAATGAAATCAACTTGGGAAAGTGTGCAAATGGATTCATCAAGGCTTGAAAACTAGAATTCTTAAAGATTTTTTAGTGTAAAACATAATAGTATAATCTATTTTGTCTTTCGTACCATGAATTCAAAGTTATGACATCTCAAATAGATCAATCTGCACTTTTTGACACTAGTAAAATTTTATAAATTACATTTAAAATTGTATTAAAAAACTAATCAAACCAAATTTTCATAGGTTAAAATCTTAAAAATAACAAGTCTCTAACCTCTAGAATATAATGTAAAATGAATTTTCTCATTTTGGTCAACTAGTTCAAAGTTATAACCAATCAAATAAGGCATCCTTAAATTCTGAACAATTTACATCAACATAAAAATAGTAGAAGACCAACTTTGAGGGATTGGAAAATAGTCAAAAAATATCAAAAAGACTTGAAATATGAAACATAGGTTCTTTGATATGCAAATTAAACATTCCCAAAGTGTCAAGTCATGGAAAATTACTAGGTGTGAGATATTCAATTGCAATCTAGGCTTTCTGTCCTTGTTTGACGGTCAAAATGCATATTTGCACATTGCTTAAAATAGAACTTCACATAATGACTTGAAGTGGAAATTTATCTTCATGGGACACATGGATATACTGAATTCAATGTGTTAGAAATATTAAACACTTCATAGGCCTCAATAAGACAAGTGGGTACATGTGCATTAAATGCACTCATAGGGCTTAATATTTAGGATGGTACTCAAAACCAGGGCTTCAATTTTGCATCCCAATAGATTGTATAGTAACTAATCTATAAATAGTATTAAGATTTTTGAGATGTTGCCATCAATGCTAAAGAGGGAGATTGTTGGAAACTTACAATAAAAAATATTTTTGTTTTGTCATTGATGTCAAATCTATCGATGAGACATATTTCTACCTAATCTAAATGTCATATCTATTTGATTAATTAAGAGGATTTGAGAATTTTCTCATAAGAATAGCACCTAGAGGAAAGGTTGATTTATGAGAAGGAGGTTACAATGGAAATTTGATTAGATAGACTTTGATATAGAAAAGTGATTGTTAATTATGTGAAGAAAGCTAAGCTAGGCCAACTAGAAGTATAAAATACAGTTAGTTCCGACTAATTCTGGTGTCAACCAAGCTACAGTTAGTGTCAAGAAAATCTAGTGTTGATTGAGCATTAGCATCAATTGAGAAAGATAGGTGATGTCAAGTCAGAAAGCTTTACATTAACTAAGGAACTTAGTGATGACCAAGTCCCAAAATTTAGATATTATCGAGTGATGGTGTAAAAATGAATTCAAGGAAATTGTAAGATCAAGATGACTCAATTAATTGCTTTAGAGATGTAAACCATGTTGAAGATAAGATTGACGAGTTGGATCATTATATTGAAGAAAATGATTTGGTAAAGACCTAATAGATGAATTCTAGAGAAGTTTCTAGAAGAAGATCAAGAACATTGACAAATACAATGAATCAAGTTGAACTTGACCATAAACCCTAAGCTCTACAATGGATATATAAAATGGTAAAGAATGAATTTTCTATTTAAAGAGATAAAAAGCTGAAAAATGATGTATGTGTGTGTAGTGCAGTACATATAAGTGTGTATGGGAAAATCTTGTATGTGAAGAGAGACGTACAAAGAAAGGTTGATTAGAAATGCACGAGTCTGAGTGGTTGTGAAGCTAATAGAGAAATCTTGTAGATATGGTGTTGTTATTTATAAGTACATTAGAGAAGAAGTCTTAAGTGTTGATGAGAAGAGTGGACTAATTTCTTGGAGGGTGTCTACAAAAATCAAGATCAAAGATGTCAATGGAAGGATTATTAGTAAACTAGCATAAGGATCAAATAGAGATCTAAACCTAAAAAAGTGAGTTGTAATCACATAGATAAAAACCTATTGTTTTCTTTCTATTCATTGTAAAAAAATTATATTTAAATCCTTTTAACATAGATTGATTTAATAATCATTTGAAGACTTAATAGTCTATGTAAATCCTTTAACTAGGTGGCATTCTAAATGGAATAATCAAAGTCCTCTTACAAGGACTCTCCTAATAGCATTAATAAATCCTCTAACTAGGTCACATTAATAGTGTGTTTTGTAACCTTTAATAGGGCTAGCTCCTAATAAAGTTCACTTTGAAAGAGTGAAAAAGAGTGACACGTTGCTGATGGATTTTTCCAAATTGGGTTTCCACATAAAATACTAGTGTCAAAACTAGGATGAATTCTTTATGTGTGTTTACATTTGATAATGTTTTCATTATGTAATGCAAGTTATGTTTATGACAATTTTATAGTATAGACTGAGCAACAACAGGATAAGAAGAATAGGGAAGTGTTTATTGTTTAAATATTCAAGTGGTATATTGACCTTAAGTAACTATTTCACCCCCCCTCCCTCAGTTATTCAAAAAATTTATAATAGAATATGGATTAAATAATCCTCTAATGTCTTACTAAAGATCAATATATAATCTAGGTAAATAATGATAAATTTCCTATAAAATCCTTTAGTGCCTCATTCATGAACTGCATGAAAGTGCTCAGTGTGTTGTTTAGCCCAAAAGGCATAACTAACCACTCATAGAGTCTTTCCATCATCTTGAAAGTAATCTTGCACACATCACCTTCTCTTATTTGAATCTAAGAATATCCACTCTTCAAATCTATCTTTTGAAATACATAGCTCCACTCAAATAGTCCATAATATCATTTGTCCTTGGCAATCTAAATTTGTAATTGATTGTGATTTATTGATAACTTGTGAATTTGTGCACATCATCCATTCTACAATCTTATTTGGTTTTAATAATTTTGGTAAAACATATGGACTTAGACTCTCTTTAATTAACCCCTTTGGCAACAAATCATGAACTTGTTTATTCAACTCTTCACTTTTAGCTAGTGTCATTGTTTATGCTACGTAATTTGGAAAATTGGCTCCTTGAATCAAATCAATCTAGTGACTAGTCTTCCTCATTACAAATAATCCATCAAGTACATCATCTAAGAAAATATCATGAAACTCTCCAAAAAAAATTGAAAATTTTGTAGGTACCAATGGGACTAAAAATTGCATTCTTGATTTCAGTACCTTACTAAACTTTTGAGTCATTTTGAGCCCATCTAGGAACATTTAATGCATGTGTACCTAGCTCTCAACTTGAGGTGTAAGAGGTATTTAATGTTTCTAATACTTTTCATTTAGTGTATTCATGTGTTCCATGTTGATAAAGTATCATTCTAAATCATTTCACGAAAATGCATTTTGAGTATTGTTTAGATTTGCATTTTCACCCAAGTGTCAAACAATGATAGGTAGCTTGGTTTGCAATTTAATACCTTGCATCTAGTAATGTTTCATGACTTTCCCCTTTGGGATTATTTAGTGTAAATATTAGTGAGCCCATTTTAAGTTTTTGATTCATTTCGATATGTTTTGACTATGTTTCAAATCCCTCAAAGTCATTTGCTTACTATTGTCATGCTAACACACATTTCTTAGAATTTTGGGAAGCCTTGTTATAAATTTGACCGAGTTGACCCTATTGAGAAAATTTCTTCTACATTTTATTCTATGGGTTAGACACTTGATATTTTTTAGATTTGAGCCTATGATGAATCTATGTGACTAGTTTTCAAATGTGATTCCAAATGCAATTTGTAAAGTTTTCCTAGTATCATGAAATGTAGATTGATCAGTACTCCTATTTGAGATGTCATAACATTGAATCCATGATTGGAGAAATACTTTATTCGTGATGGATTGTACCATTTTATTCCATTCCAAAAATACTTTAAGTGCACTAGTTTTTCAATCTTAACCAATCTAGCTGCCAAGAGTTTATAAATAATTGAAGAGGGGGAGTTCGCTACCTTTTCCATTCAAAATGCCTTATGTTCATTGTGTGTGTAGATAATAGAATTTTACCAAGGATATATAGAATCCAAGTGGTATTTAAATGCATACATAAAGAAATTTTACCAAATGACTCCCAATGATCTCATCTAACTGGTAACGATGAATAGAAAGACACAAGACTATGAGTTTTCTTAGAATGAAGTGGAAATATGTGCCAACACAATCTACAACCATGTAGAGGAGCATTCACCATTTTGGGTGTATGACTTTTGGGAAAAAATCTTCAACTATCACCTTTTTTCCATGCTAGAATAGTGATATCAAAGCTTTCATCCTTCATGAAATTGAGTGCCATAATGGGGATTGAATTTCCATGGTTTTTAAAGTGCAACTCTAGTGAAAGTAGGGAGGGTATTGCCATGAATATATTAAACATTTTACAGATTTTTGTTGTGGAGTGGAGATGTCAAAGTTTTTAGAAGCAATAGAATGAGTTGAGTGCAAGATCTAATGCACATGGATAATTCCTAGGTGAAAAGAGCATCCCATTAAGATGCGTGTTCCTAGGCTAGTGTACGAAGGATGCCCAATCAAGATGAAGGATACTAGAAAGAATTGGTCCAACTAGTAGTTTTAGTAGGGAGTGAGATAATTTAAAATCACTACCAATAGTCATAGTGGTAGAGGCTTCACCAAATATCATTTTCAGTTGAGAGAAGGGGTTTTTCATGAAGGATAGCTTAGAGATTTAATCCCACTTTCACAAATTGGGAAATTTTCAAATTTTTAAATACCAAATCACTCATATCTTAAGTGTCTTAAGAGAAAAATAATTTTGAAGCTATTGCCTCATGTGTGAGGGCCCCGCCATGGATAGATGATAGTTGTTGGCATTGTAGCGATGGCATCAACAAAATTTTGAAACAAGTTACAAGGGACTAGAGAAGGAAGGATGATGTCACCATGTCACACTTGGCAATCAAGCATAGCTTTATGGGGTTAACTATGCAGTTATGTGATAACTATGTGATGGCTTGAAACTGCTAAGGTTGACTACAACCTAGGGTTGCAACATAAAATGTTAGGTCCAAAAGAAATCTTTAACCATGCAAAAATGCTTCTTTTTCCCAATTGCATATGTTAACTATCATTAACAAGATGGAGGTGCAATTATACGAAATGTGGTTTGTCACTTGATCATCAAGGTTAAGGTAAAGTTAAGGGTTAAGCCTATGATGCTGGGAGGAACTGACATGTGGTAGGGCACTCTGACCAGGTTGTGATAATTTGGTGCATCCAACTAGTGAGGAGATAACACATGATGCCTACATGGTAGCTAACTAGGGTTTGACTGAGATTGAAAAAGAGGTAAAAATGTGAGATCATAGAAAAATTCATTTTTTACTGTCTTTCTCTCAAATTTTGAATGTACAATCCATAAGTGAAGAAATATTTTAATGATTTAAATTTTTCTATAGTTTTGACTATGTGAGATTTTAAAATTTTCATTTAATGTTGTTCCTATGAGTTAGGAAATGGAATTTTGAAATCATGCCAGAGGGGAATTTTTATTAGAAATGCATAGTGTAGTATACTATTGGAACTAGGAGAAGAGTAGCTATCCAAATATATCATCAAAAAATGCTTAAGTATTTAATGGAAAGAGCTATAAGAAGTTTTGTAATTTCTAGGGAATTCTTAGAAGAATGAGAAATTTTCATGATGAAGCATCAAATTTTGTTAGAGAAACAAACATGAAGTCTTTTGACTCCAAATTTGGAGGAAATCTTTTTTGTGAATTGCATTTTACCTCTAGAGGTCATTTAGTAGGTTTTTTTTGCTCTCGTTCTAATATCAAATTTCACATCTTCTTTCAAATTAGTTATATGTTTCTATCATTCTAGAGATATTTTCAACCATTCTTCAGTAGCAAGAAAAAGCAGTGATTTTGGGTTATAGAGAGAGAGTAGACAAAATTTGTGCATTAATAAGTGGTGGTTTTTCCAAGTGGACAAATGGTAGCATCAGATTTGATTTGGGAATTCTTCTTGTCTTTATATTCTCTTCTCTTCTCTTTCTTTAGGGTTGGCTCCCAAGTTGTCTGAGAAAGTTCATAGCTAGGTTTCCACCATTCTTCAACATTTCTCTCATGTAGTAAACAATAGTTAATGAGAATATAGATAGTTCTAGTCTATTCAGCAATCTTATGATTCAATTTCATGCATCATTTATGTAATTTTTTTAATGAAATGAATAAAAATGCAGCAACATGATTTATCTTCAGTTTGAATATTGTCTCCTATTCATGTACTTCATAATCTTTTGTGTTTTGTTAAAAAAGCACATGAAACTCAACTACAATCTATTTGAAGGTTGCAAATTATGGTATGTTTTGATTGTGATTCAAGGAGTCATGTGAACACTTGAATTACCATAATGGGGTTGCAAATTTCATGAAGGGATAGGTTGAGTATGAGATTTAGAAAGATGCAAATGTCTAATTCATAAGGTGAATGGATAGATCTGGAAGTCCTCATATATGAAATGTATCAATGACTTTGAAGAATGTGTGTCAGTAATTTGTGTAATTGCCCAATAGATAAGGTATTGATCAACCACAAGATCAACACATTTTTTTGTTCATGGCTTGGTTATGCTGAAAACAATATTATAACTAAATCCTTTTCCCTTTTTTTTGAAGAGATGAAAAGAGATACCCTTACTTAGCTTATCTAGTTAATATTCCATGATTCTAACTATTTCATGTCTATGTTGTTTGCATAAGTATAGAAGATTAAAGGATATTATCTTCTATATAGATTCAATTATATGCTTTGACACTAGTATTCTATGAAGAATCTAAGGTTCACCCACCTAGGTCTTGCAAAGCCTAAAGTAGAAGGAGTATAGCCTTATAGTTGGCCTCAGTGTTTGAATGGGTACATTGTAGATGGGAATTAGTTGCCCCTAGACATATTTTGTTCTCATCATTGGGTTTTTGAAAAATTACATTTTAAAATACCAACAAGATGGAGACTCTACTATGGAGTGTACTAAATCTATATGATAGACAAACATTGAGAATTTTTTTTTAAAAGAGGAGATTTAATACAGTAGAAGAAGTGCATCAAAAAAGTTGTAGTAGTAAGTTTTCTGATATGTTTTCTAGTTTCTTACTCAAAAATTACCCATCCCAATAATTTCTTATCCATTTGCAGTAGTATCTTTGAAGGTTGAGTGTAAATTATGTGTTACTAAGAGAGTCAATCTTCAATCACTTTAGTCAGGTATTTTTTTTGAAGTGCTATTGTAAAATCAAAGTCAGAATTGAACTAAAAATTTCTATCTTTTCTAAGTGTTTGATGATTTGCAAGTTCCACAAGTTGATTAATCTGGTTCATATTTGTCAAGTGATAAATCAAGTTTTAAATCTTTCTCATGATTGTAAGTGGTGACTCTCTAAAAATATTTCTACTAGTACAAATTGGTTCTATGTAAATGTTTTTTTAAGGGTTTTCAACTTAGTTGTGCAGATCCAAAAGTTTTGCATGAATATCTTGGCAAGAAAATAGAAGATATCAGTTCTTGATTTAATTTTTAGTGTTGTATGAAATTTTCTATTGTAAGAAATTTGAATGTTAAAAGGTGGATCCCAATAGTGATATAATTTGTCCTCTTCAAGGAGGTGGCAACTCTACATTCTTTTATGAATGGTGTGAAGGAGTTTGAAGTTTGCATCTGTGCCATATTAGTAGATCAAATTTTAGCATCAACACTTAAGGTATTATGATTTTCTTGAGTTTTTTGTTCATGGAATTCTAGTGTTACAAATCAATGCCTTTATTTAGTGACTTTCAGCACTAGGAGAAAGAGGTAAAAAATTTATTTCAAAATGGAATAAGATCTTAGATCTAAAGTTAGTTTACCAAGTCACGAAGATGTGCTTGAAGATATTGTAGAGATAAGAAATGAACTCCATAATCAAATTGTTAGATTTATAGGAAATACTATAGGAAGTATTCAAGGTCTAGGAGATGATCAAATTTATATAAATTCCAAATCAGCACTCATGGAGTTCCATATTTCTTTAAGACCTAAGGAATCTTCATGGCCTATTCTTTTCCTAGATGTATTTATGAAAGATTTAGTTAATTGGCCAATACATTTGAGAGTACAAAAGGTCTTTCATGTTTTAAAAAAATTTAAGAAATTTTAGAGTGACTTAAGTAGCAATGCATTTTGTACTGAATCCTCTAATAGAAAATGTGAATGTGCTAAAAGCAATAGTGAATCTAGTGAATCCATAGATAATGATAATATGTCTTGTGATTATAGAGCGATGGATTCTAGATCCACTAAATTGGATGATTTCAATCAGCAAGATAAAGATGTCTACGTAACTTAAAATGAATCTTGTGATACTATGCATGAGAGTGTAAAAAATTCTAACAAAAATATGGATAACTTTTCTTTTGATGAAAATAAAAGTGAAACACCTAATTAAGAGGTATTTTGAAAAGAAGAGGTAGTATGTTGTAGTCATGATTCTGATTTTTCATATTGTCATACTAATGGTACTATTGCTATACATTTTTTAGAATAGCTAGATTGTGATCATAGTCATGAAGAATAGACTTATGATGAAGTCTTGTTGAGTTTGATGAAATTTCCAAACTAATGGCTCATGATCTTGAAAGGTATGTAAATGTTTCTCTAGATGCTCATGTTGTCCCTTGTTATGTTTTTTCTCAAGAAAAAGTCCCTTCCCCAAGGTTTGATGTTGAAAGTGATATAAAATCAAAATACTCTTTGTCAAATTTTGTTGGTGTATGTGATAATGTTTCAAGTGTTAGTACACATTATAACTTTTCTTATGAGGAGAGTACCATTAGGGATAAGTTTCATACTATTTCAAATTCTTGTCATGTTGATTATACTAAAACTAGTTTTGAGTATGATGAAGTAGAAAAGGTTGGAGATGGAAAGTCTAATTCTGATTTTTCCATATATGTTGATAAATATTCTAATGATGAGTTCAAAGTTCACTTGAATGAGTTGTTTGATGAAGATTATAATCAACATATTATATGTCAACACTTTCATGAAAGTTTTTCAAGCTTGGTGAGTAAACCATTGTTGGAGTGTGAAAGAATTTCAGCATGTGATCAGTCTAATCAGATGATTAATAGGACTGCAAGAGTAGAGAATTCAGATTTTATATGTTCTTCACACCTAGTTAGACAAGGTGATTTGCAATCTTTTGAAATGGGAAACTTTTGGAATGAAGTAGAGTATGAAGTCTTCATGTTTCTACTTGATAGAATGTATCAGTTGTATGTAGATGTAGACTTTTAGTTTGATTCTAGTTTATATGAGCATGATGATTCATTTCTCATAGTGAGCATGATGTAAAAGTAAATTTTTATTGGTATATTCACTATGAGAGTGAATGAAGTGATTTTGTTTTCCCAAGTGACCTAATAGAGAATGTTGATTTTGTTGGTGAAATTGATGAGAGTGATGTTTTCATATTGCTTCATCAAAATGGAGATGAAAATCAGATATATGAAAGAGGTAAGAAGTTTTTTTGAGTTTTGGTGGCCTAGGGCCATCATTTGTATAGTTTAGGAGTGGTTTTCCTTGCTTTCAATAAGTTGTTCAAGAGTTTTATTTGAGTCGTCTTCTTCCTCTAGAGATATAAATCTTTTTCTTTCACATAAGGGACATGAATCCCCAGATAGAGCCACTAATGGGACTCCAAATTTCATTCCCAATTTGAGTACCTTTCTAAACTTTTGAGTCATTTTGAGCCCATATAAGCACATTTAATGCATACATACCTAAATTTTATTTAGGGGCCTAAGAACTATTTTATGTTTCAAGTATTTTGCATTTAGTGTATTCATGGATCATATTTTGATAAAGTATCATTTTGAATTAGTCTGTAAAGTTCTATTTAGATCTACATTTTTGCCTGTGTCAAACAATGACAAGTAGCTTAGTTTGTAATTCAATATCTTGCACCTAGTAATGTTTCATGACTCACCACTTTGAGACTATTTAGTGTAAATATAAAAGAGCACATATTTTATTTATTGAGTCCATTTGATATGTTTTAAGTCCCTCAACATCGTTTGTTTATTGTTGTCATGTTGATGCACATTTCTCAAAATTATGAGAAGTCCTATTTGACCAGTTATAAATTTGACCCACTTGACCCTAAGGAGAAAATTCCTTTTGCATTATATTCTAGGGGATATTAATTTGATATGTTTCAAATTTGAGCCTATGATGAATCCATTTGATTAGTTTTCAAATGCGATTCCAAATGCAATTTGTAAAGTTTTACTGGTGTCAAGAAATGCAAATTGATCATTACCCCTATTCAGGATGTCATAACATTAAATACATGATTAATGAGACCAAATGGATTGAACCATTGTGTTCTACTCTAAAATTACTTTAAGACTTCCAATTTTTGAGTCTTGACCAAGCCAGCTGCACACTTTCCTAGATTCATTCCATTTGCAAAAATCAATATCATGCTTGTGTTCCCAGTTCTCCTATTCAAGGTACCTCACTTTGACCACTTTCCAAATGTGCCCAGTTATTCATTATGTGCCCTAATCACATATTTATAATCTCATCATGATAGTGGAATAATCTCCAATTTTTGGGCCCTCAAGTGTCAGTTTGGCCTGATCCTGAAGCCAAAACCAAATGCATATTATGGTTTTCTAATATGTTTGTTTGTAGACAATTTTAAAAAGACAACTTTGATGGTCAATATATTTTACTTGAGAGATCTTAATGAGGTGAGATTTTACAAGATGAAATAATATGGAACAAAGAATCAATCTATCAATTATTAGAGCTCAGTCAAGTGTTTCAGTCAATTTTTAAGGCCAGACAGAGGACCTCTTGGCACAAATTTTGTAGTTTTTATGAAAGGTTTAAAATGAGTTTTAAGGGTTGAATCAATGATGCAAATTAATTTTAGTTAGTGAGGTAAGCTCATTAGATCAATCTGGTAGTTTAGTTGTTCGAAAAAATATACATCAAACTAATAAGATATGTAGAAATTGAAGGTTTTCAAAAATGTTATAATAATATATAATCGTTATGATTATGTGGCATGTATAGAATGTTTGAAAAATGACTATTTCTCCCTAAAATCCTATTTTGAAAATAATCTCTATTTAATTATGCCTAATCAAGAATAATTTTGAAAGGATGTTAGGTGGGATCAAGGAAATTATTTTAAATACATACAATGCAACGGATAATGCTAATTTTCAGAGGTCATATTTTGGTGTTAATTGAAGGAATAGCTCTAAAATGGGGAAGAATATGGACTTCCATTCACATGCCCATTTTTGCATCTTGTATCAATTTAATAGTTGGTTTTTGGAAAAGATGGTTAATGTTCTCATCCACCAAAGCCTCTCCATTCTAAAATCCCATCTCCGTCCTTGGTAGAATACTATTTGCAGTGGTAAAGGGTAGATTAGATCACACATGAGGAAAAATAGGATAATCATTGAAGATGTTGATTGGGACTCATTAACATGTGAAGGGTACATGCCAAGAGCTAATAAAAATTGGAGGTGGAGATTTTTCTACCATTACCATTCACAACATCTTATGTTCATCACATGTGTCGATCATAGCCTTTTCTCAAGGATATGCAGAATCCAAGAGGTGTTTAGATGCATACAAAAAATAACTTTACAATTGACTCCCAATGATGTTATCTAATTGGTAATGATTAATAGAAATCCACAAGGATATGCATTTTTTGAGAATAAAGTGGAAGTATCTGCCCACATCATATGCAAGCACATAGAGGAGGATTCACCATTTTGGGCATACAACTTTTGGGATGGAATCTTGAGCTGCTAATTTTTGTCCATGATGAATATTGATTTTAGAGCTTTCATCCTTCATAAAATTGAGTGTCAAAATGGGGAGTGAATTTCCATGGTTTTTAGTATGCAATTCCAGCAAAAGAAGGGGAGGGTATTGTCATAAATATAATAAATCTTATAGAGATTTGCATTATGGAATGGAGACATCAAAATCTTTAGAAATAATAGATTGAATTGAGCACAAGATATAATGCATGCAGGTGATTATTGGGTGAAAAGAGCATCCCATCAAGATGTGTGTGACCAAACTAGTATAAGCAAGACACCCAATCATGATGAAGGATACTGGAAAGAAATGGTCTAGCCAATAGTATTAGTAGGGAGTGAGATAATTTACAATCACTGCTAGTAGTCATAGAGGTAGAGGCTTCACCAAATATCATTGCTAGTTGAGAGAAGGGATTTTTGTGTGAAGGATAACTCAAGATTTAATCCCACATTCACAAATTGGAGAATTTTTGAATGTTTAAATACCAAATCACTCTTATCTCAAGTGTCTTAAAAGACAAGCACTTTTGAAGCCACCACCTCATGTGTGAGAGCCCCCCTATGGACAGATGATACTTGTCAGTGATGTAGCAATGATATCAACAAATTTTTGAAACAAACCTCAAGTGACTAGAGAAGGAAGGACAATGTCACCATGTGACACTTGGCCACCATGCATGGCTTTGCAAGGTTAACTGCATGATGATAGTAAATTACTAAGGTTCACCATGATGTAGGGTCATGACATGAAATAATAGGTCCAAAAAGATGCTGTGAATAGGAAAAAAATCTTCTTTCACCTAGTCACATGGGTTAACCATGGTTAAGGAGATGGAGGTATGATGGTGTGAAACATGGTTAGTCACCTAGTCATTGAGGTTAAGGTGGAGTTAAGGGTTAAGCTTACGATGGTGTGAGGAGCTAACACATGGTAGGGCTCTCCAACAAGGCATAATAATATGGTAGATCCTACCAATGAGGATATAATATGTGGCACCTACATGGCAGTCAACTGGGGTTTGAATGGAATTGAAAAAGGGGTAAAAATGTGATATCTTAAAAAAAAAAAAAAATTTATTGTCTTTCTCTCAAAATTTGAATGTGTAATCCATGAGTAAAGAAAAATTTAAATTATTTAAACATTTTTATAGTTTTTACTATATGATATTTCAAGTGTTCATTTAAATGCTTTGCCTATGAGATGAGAAGTGAAATTTCAAATGCATGCAAGAGGGGCATTTTTATTAGAAATGGATAATGGGTAAAAGCACAAATATTTGTGATCCTTTTACAAAGGAAAAGGCTAACAAAAGAGTAGTTGTTTACATTCAATGACATAAAACTAGTATTATTATTTAGAATTTTAAAATGAAATAAACAAATAAAATGTGTAGAAATGGATGAATTTTAGGATTATAATTTTTAATAATTATTTGGAATAAGAAATTATATATTTTCATATTTTTTAGAGATAAATTTTAGTTGCTAAAAAAAATTGGAAATTAGGGGTCTAGTTCCCAACACAAAACCATATGGAAGTAACCTTATTTCCATTTCATCGTAGATTATATTATTGATAATATATGCAACTAGAACAATAAAAAATGAAAATGGGCATTAGACCTATACTTTCTCTTTTATAACGATTCAAATTTCAACTTATTCAAATCAATAGTTTTCATCTCCCACCACATTTTTTGAAATAAATCTACTCCAACCAAAAGATAAATTATATATTCTAGAAGAGGACTCCATCCTCTAGAACATCATATAATTTTTAATTGTTTATATATTTTTATATTTTTTCTTTCTCAAAATTGACATCTTCTCGAGTGTTAAAATGCATACTTGTAGAATTTTTTAATTACAATATACTATATCTAATTAAAACACTATGAACTCTATATGAGAATATTCTTGACTTTGAGCTCTATAAAATGGTGTTTATATGTTATTAAAAAAATATCATCATAAATAGTAAGAGTTATTGAAATGTCAGTTTTCTAAAATAATTATATTTTTTTAGTAATTGGATACTAACTAGTATAAAACATGCACTTAATAGACATTTCTTATTCGAAAAGTGTAAGACCATATATAACATAGCTTGAATAATTTTATCAAGATTATATGTTTGAAAAGAAAAAGTATTTTAGATAGAAATAGTAAAATTCAACCATTATGATAAGTCAGCCTAAAAGGTGACATAGCTTTGAACTTTTACCCTAATGCAGTATAGTGTTGGAATCAAGAGAAGACGAGATATTGAGATATGTAGTTAGAAAATAGATAGGTCTTTAGTGGCAAGAGCTATAATTATTTTTATGATTTCTAGGGCATTCTAGGGAGAATGAGAAATTTTCATGATGAAGCATCAAATTCACTTAAAGGATCAGACATGAAGGTTGTTGATTCTAGATTTGGAGGAAAATGTTTTTGAGAATTACATTTTGCCTCTACAGGTCATTTAATAGGCGTTTTTTGCCCTTGTTCTAATATCAAATTTGGCATCTTCTTGCAAATTAGTTGCATGTTTCTATCATCTTGGAGATATTTTTAAGCATTTTTCACTAGCAAGAAAAAATCTAATTTTCAACTATAGAGAGAGAGTAGAGAGAAGTTTTGCATCAACAAGTGGATGTTTTCCAAGTGGAAAAATGGTAGCATTTGATTTGATCTAAGAATTATTCCTATCTTCATGTTCTCTTCTCTTCTCTTTCTTTAGGGTTGGTTCCCAAGTTCTCATAGCAAGTTCTTAGCTGCATTCCCACCATTGCTCAGTGTTTGTCTCATGTAATAAATTATAGTTAATGAGAATATAGATAGTTCTAGTCTATTCAATAGCTTTATGATTCAATTTTAGGAATCACTTATGTATTTTTTTCAAGGAAATGAATAAAAATGTAGCAAAAAGTTTGATCTTTAGTTTGAATCTTGTCTCATATTCATGTATAGTTTGTAATGTTTTGTGTTTTCATGAACAAAGAGTATGAAACTCAATTGTAATTTTTTTAAAGGTTGTACATTGTGGTATGTTTTTCTTATAATTCAAGGAGTCATGACAATGTTTGATTTACCATAATGGGGTTGCATATTTCATGAAGGGACAGGTTGAGTAAAAGATTTAGAAAGATGTAGATGTTTGATTCGCAAGGTGAATGGATAGATCTAGAAGTCCTAATATATGAAATGTATCAATGACTTTCAAGGATGTATGTTAGTGATTTGTTTAATTGCCCACTAGATAAGGCACTAACCAACTATAGGATTGATGTGTTTTTTTGTTCATGTCTTGGTTATGCTGAAATTAGTATTATAATCAAATCCTTTTCCCTTTTCATTGAAGAGATGAAAAGAGTTACCCTCTCTTATATTATCTAGTTCATATGTGATCAAGGTATTTTTTAGTGGCTAATTTTAGAATTTTTTTGTAAGGTCCACATTCGTACCCTATTATAAACTATAAGGAATGAATATGTTTAGGAGTTAATTAGATCATGATCGACATTTTCAAAATCGACAATGATTTATGAGATCCTATTAGAGGCTGATATAGATTTTGATCATTATAAGGTTGATACCGTATTTAATAACATTAGGTTGATAAGATAAGACCCCATGGAAACATGACTCAATATGTTCAAGTTGATAACCTGGTCACGAGATTTAAGGTATGATCCACAAAGAAATTAGGAAAGATAAATTAACATTCACTCTAGTGAAACAACAATGAATGTAGGACAACAAGATATACGGTTACATTCGGAAATTGGTTTTAAATTATGATGAAATAATTATAAAAAAAAAATTAATTTCTAAGGAATCAACCCTAGAAACTCACACAAAAACCCCTCATAATGTGATAAGGGATATCGCTAGGAATGTCCTTATGTTTAACTTGATTGAAAGGATACTAGTTAACTAGTTTGCACATTAGTGATTTTCACTTAGAACATATAGGTTAAGATTCATTTTATATGTTTTCATGATTTACTAAAGAGGACATTAGATTTTCATAGTTATGTTAGAAAGAGTTATGATAATATTCAGAATGATAATGAGTTATGTTAAGAAAGATAACTGTTGATGCACATATTTGATATTTCAATGTTTTGAATATCTTATGAGAATGATTAGATGAAATTTAGTTGTATATGTTATGTGAATTATGTGATATTGGATTATTCTACACTTATCTATATGTATTTTTATACTATTTCATTGGACTACTAATGTTTAAGTTGAGTGTGCAAGAAAGTTGAACCATGGAAATTATTTGGGGAAACAAGGCTCAAACCCATGTGAACATGGTAAGAGCCAAGGTGAATCTTTAGAAGATTCAAAACCTCATTGTATTGTGTTTTTTTGTAATGTGATTGTGCATGGGTGTTATAATTTTAAAGATAATGATTATTTAGTCACATGTTATCGTGATGTGTAAGTATTTAATATGTGTGTGTGTGTGTGTGTGTGATTTCACACTTTTGTTGTTTATGTGTAAATGACATGTCATGTAGGATTTTGGGCATGAAGTTACTTAACCTAAACTTAAACCCATTATGAAATTTAGTTAACCCACATTGAAGAGTGTTAGGATGAGTCACCTTCGTGATGGAATTCAAATTAAATTTGATAGGAACTTTAGAGAACCTAAAAGTGGTTCCCAAGTGTTATTTTGGTGGAAATATGTCTCCCACATGGTAGTAGTATAGGTTGGGGGTCTAAATATACCCATAAGTTGCTCTAGGGGACTTAGGAGACCTGCTAGACTAATCATTTTCAAGCCAATTCGAAAATCAGAGTGTCACATTACTTCTTTCCTCACCCCTCCACTTGGTTAAGTTCTTATTGGTAGAAAGGTACAAGGGTGTAAGAGGGGTAGGTGGGGTTAGAAGTAGAGGTCTTTTTAGGGAGCTTGTGCCAAAATTAGTGGTTGTTCACCCACTCTCTAGTTGTAGAGATAGGTAGGGTTTTTGGAGAGGAAGCTTGGAAGCCAAGGAAGCAAAGATATTGATCTCCATTTCATAACCATAGCTTGGAAGGATGTAGTGCTTCATGCCATATTTTCTTCATCTCATGAATGTTGAAGATGGAAATTGTAAGAGTATTCTTGTAGGATCTATTTGTTTGATATGGTGCATGTTATAAATGTTTGTATATGAGAGTGATCATGCCGAATCTATTTGCATTTGCTTTTGTTTTCTTGGATTGTGGTTGTGGACTAAATGTTTTGATGGGTGTGAAGGCTTCACTCACCCTTGGAAGGGAAGAGAAGCCTTGGGGTGAAGGGGTTAGTTGGGTTCAACATTGAAGTTGAGAAATCCTCCTCTTGGAGAGAGCATAGCTTTCATGGAGTATGGGCTCAATTGAAGCCATATGCCTTTTTATTGTTCTATGGGAGGTATAAGTGAGGATATGTGAAGGAAGTAAGTATGGATAGCCTTGCTGAGGCATGTGATTATTGGTATCCATGGATGGCATGTGTTTCTTGGAAGCCTTGTTGGCCATATTGCAATTCCAAGATTTTTTAATGCATAAGGATATGGAATTCTCCTCTTTGGAGAGCCCACCTTCAACCAATGTTTATGATTCTGTTTGTGAATAATTGTGAAAACCAGGGTTGGGGTTGTAAATGTGTTGCAAAAATGTTGCGTTCATGTCAGTTATTGTTTGGGATCTATCCCATTTGAGCCTTGTTTCCCCTAGCGGGGTAGTTGGCCTCCTTGAGGCCTAGGTTGGGAGGTGAGCCTCCATGGTTCTCTATTTTTATCTCTTAATTGTAGGTTTATTTGATGATCTTAGAAACTTGGAGCTCTTGTGATCCTTCCATGTGCATAGGAGAAGAAGACATTATTGTAATTGTGTTGAGATAGAGAGTAACTTCATTTTTCTATGTGAATCTCATTGTCTTGTAAGAGAAATGTTACTACCTTTTGCATTGTAAGTGGAGAGGTTGTAAATCATCTATGTTTAGTAAAAATTATTTCCATTGCGTATATATTTGACACATTGATTTCACCACCTTTTTTGTATCATGAGAGTGTCATGGGAAACAAAATTCATTGTAATAATATTGTTGTTCATTTCCTTGGATAGGAATATCAATTAGGGGTTTAAATGCTTGATGATCTTGGGTAGTATGCAAAAGATTGCTAAACTAAATTTTATATCATAAAAGATTTGTATTGATAGGAAGATTATCTTTATTGAAATATTATGATCATCTTAGTTCTATTACATAATAGTTGTGCATGTATATTCAAATTGAATCTTGCATTAGGATACAATGTTATTCCTTGAGTAAATGGTTTCTAAACTTCATAAATTATGGTTAAGAACAAATCAGATAGCTCATGTATAACCTTGTAATGAAATGTATATCTATTGCATTAAGTTCAATTTTTAAAACCTAGATGAATCATCAATCTAGACTAAACTTACTATATTGAGTACCTCTAAATTATCATGGAAATAACATATCAAAATACCTAAGATTATAGGGTTAGAAAATTAAAAAGGTGACATGAATGCATAAGTGTATAACAAATTAACTTGTTGTAGGTTCCCTTCCAACTCACTGGAAAATGTATGGGGAGGGAAATAATTCCTTCACCAAGATTATAGATCAATAAAATATTTCAAGAATATTCTTAGAATCTTTTCTTTTTAAAATAATATTAATATTAAGCTTAGACACACTGTCCCTAAACTAGGGGGTACTTGAAGAAATTTCTTTAAAAATATAAATATAAACAAACCCATATTATCAAATAGGACACTTCCCACTGAATGTTTCTTAAAATTTAAAAATAATTCGATAAGGCTCACCTTCCCCAAGAACCTATATCTCTCCTTGGGAGTATGGATGTAGGTGGTTTGAAAAGGGATATGCCTGACATTAATGTTAGAGCCTACCCTCAACTTTCCCACCCTAGACATCCCTTTTAAAACATGAATAATCTATCAAAATCTTTCTTGGTGGCCACACCATGCATTTACCTTGGAGTGTGTTGAATACTGATTATGACATCCTTTTTATATGCTAACATGGGGCAGCAAACTAATCTTGAGGCATTTTGGGGAAATATAGTCAAGGCCACCCACCTAGGGAGAATCACCTTGAGAAGACAAAAGGAGTACGTGAGTTCAAATGGAGGGAGGCCCATATTAAGCAAAGAAAAATGTATATATAATAACAAAACTCTCAAGGCATAAAGAACTCATACCACATTGGAGGAGACTTGATTTTTTTAATGCTCTATCCCATCCATATGTTAGGGACCCTTCCCTAGATAAGCTCACCATTCCTATTATACTTGGCACCTAAAAGGGGTAATATGGAAATGCGCCAATTTGATGGGACCACCTTGGGTTTAAGAACTCACCTAGAGGAAGGGGAAACATGTTAGACCAGCCTGATTTGACATTGGATGGTTAGGGGTCAAATCTAGTAAGATATTTGGGAAATGTAATTAATATAGTTTAGATTTAGAATAATCATGATTAATATCATGTGTGTTTGGGATGGATAGGTTAAAAAATAGAAAATTAAGGTAAGATTAGATATGATAGTTGATTGGGTCAAGAATATATATTGATACTAATAAAGTTATTATTTTTTAGTATATATTTAGCAAGGAATATATATATATATATATATATATATATATATATATATATATATATATATATATATATGCATTAATTATTATTTTCCACATAGAGTAAGAATAATTTTGTGTGTATGTGTGTGTGTGTAAAATTTAATTTAATAAATAAGGTATGGTTCTAAGATATTATTATTTGATGTCCTAGGATTCATCTTGTTAAATGTGTAAAGATCAATATTGGTTAGTTGTATGAAAATTTGGTACAACATAATTTATTGACCTTAGAACATATGTTATAAAAAAATGATTTGAAAAAAAATAATGGTGCAAGATGACTTATATACCATTAGAATTTTTTGGTTTGGTTAGACTACTACATTTGGGATGGGAAGAGTGGTTAGGAGCAATCGTATTAAGACTTAGAAATTGAAAATGGAACTTGAGAATATAGATCTGTATGTATAAGGGGATAGGAGGCTAGTAGTAGGAAATGACAGATAAGGTTAAACTAAGTCTAGAATCATGTTAATCCTTTAGGAGTTAGAGTTTAATTGTTAAGATAGTAAGCATTTAGTGTCAATATTAAGTAGAATTTAGTAAAATTATTAGCTCTTGAATTAGAGAATTTAGAATTTAATCACATTTAAGTTAACAAATTATGTTAAGGTATTGATTTTTAATTAAGTTTTGAATCTTTTATTTTATGATAGTAGTTCATGCAAATAAGAATTAGTGAGTGATAAGTAAGAATTTAATTTAAAATTTAGAGATTATGTATTTTGTGGTAATCATCTATTTTGTTTATTTTAATAGTGATCACTTTATAATAGTAGAATTAAGATATGAGTGTTTCAAGTAAGATGGGACATTTTATAGGAGGGGAAGATATAAGGTTATATGATAGTCTTATCAAATAATTAATTAAATATTATTAGTAAATATAGTAATTTTAATTAATAAATAATCATAATGTTAAGTGATTAAAATAAATGTTATATATAAGAATGGTAGGTACAAGTAATGTAAATGTGATAAACAAAAATAAAAATAATAAACATAACAT
Source organism: Cupressus sempervirens (assembly GCA_028749045.1). NCBI lineage: Eukaryota > Viridiplantae > Streptophyta > Pinopsida > Cupressales > Cupressaceae > Cupressus > Cupressus sempervirens. The sequence goes on along the minus strand of CM053791.1, from coordinate 111,090,971 downwards.
AATAATAATAGTATTAATATAAAAATAAATATTATGCTAGGATGGGACATGCAAAAGAATGATTTAACATGTGTGTTGGATGATAGAAAAATTAATTTCATATTGAATACAATATTAGGTTCAGCTAAGAGTAGCATAAATAAATTAAAAATTAAAAAGAAAAAACTTAGAGGCATAAGTAATCATCAGTAAATTGGAAGGCCTAGTCAACGGACATCAAATTGGTTAAAGTTAGTGAAAATTAATAATAATAATAAAATAGTTGTGTTTTTCCCTAAAAGTTTGGGCATGACATTTTTGGCTAGTGATTTGGCTAATAATTTAAGATTTGATACAACCTAAATCACCATATTTTTATAAAATTTAGTTCTACAATATTTAAAATCACTCAATCATTTATTTTATTAAAACATTAAACTCAAATATTTTCCATTATATTTGTCACATGATTAGATTTGAGTCATCTAAATATAATATTATTGGATAAATTAAATTGAACTGACCAATCATAATTATTAGCTACTTTAGGGATATATCACCAATATTTAGTCTTCACTATTAATTTAAATTATATGTAGAAATCCTCATAATATTTCATGAGGTAAAAAAATGTTCAATTTTGATTTGTAATATTCCATGGTGATTAATGAACTTCCTATTATTATTGAGATTTGTCAATATTTTATACAAAAAACTTATGATTAAAAAATAATCACCAATATTAACTATATTTAGAATATAAAGTTGAGAGTTTTGCCAACATAAATATATTTTTTTTCAAAAATATATATGTTTCACCAATATTTAATATCTTTTTTTGGAGGCAGCTTTCTTAAAGTTTACCCTGGTCATGATTCTAGCTATCTCATGTCTATGTTGTTTGCATGAGCATAGAAGATTTAGGGGTATTATCTATTTAATAGATTTAGTTATATGCTTTGACATTGGTACCATATGAAGAATCTAAGGTTCACCCAACTAGCTCTTGCAGAGCCTGAAGTAGAAGGATTATCGCCTTATAGTTGGCCCCAATGTTTGAAAGGGTATCTTGTATATGGGAATTAGCTGCCCCTAGATTTATTTTGTTGTCATCATTGGGCTTTTGAAACTTGACATTTTAAAACACCAACAAGTACCTCCTAAACTTCTTCTTTACTATCATGTGGGATTATAGAAAAAAAATATTCTCATGCTTTATATCTTGGAGAAACTCCTTTCCATTAAAAAAACATATTTTGGCAGCACTATATGCCTTTTCTTCTTTCTTCTTCAATGGTTCCAACTTATGTTGCATTCCATCATTTGTTAGAGTATAGGTATTTGCATGCTGATTATGTACAACATGCTTATTATAATGAAAAGACCCACCCAAAAACCTATGACATATGTCCATAGGTATGATATCACATTGAACCTCATCTTGGTAGCTTCCAATATTGAACTTTACTAAGCATTTCTCAATAACCATGACCTTGTGGTGATCTTGCACCTAGGAAATATGGTTTTATGCCTCTTCACCTTCAACTTTGTGACCATCATTTCTGACACTACATTTTTAGTACTTCTATCATTAATGATCACATCACACTACTTATCTTCACATTTACACCTTGTGTGAAACAAGCTCCTTCTTTGATCAGGTTCATTTTTACCACTCAGTAGGACTCTTCTATTAACTAGGACTTCTCCTCTTTCAACATCTTTAGAATTTGATGATTTGACATCTTCATCAACATGTGTAACTCTAGCCTAGACTTTAGTTCTTTGATTTTTCCTCTATTGGTGTTGGGAATATTCAAATGCTTCATGCCCTTCTTCTCCATAGTGAAAGCATATTCCATAGAAATCTCCTCTTCCATATCCTTTTCCTCTATCCCTTCCTCTCTAATCTCTATTTTTATAATCATGGAATGATAGGAATTTACCCTCCTCTAGTTTTGACTACTATTACTTACCTCATCTATGTTCTTGTGATAATCATTTTAGCCTCCATATAATCGTTCACAAGATCTCCCACTATGACTTCTTCCATTACTCTTGTTATCAATTTTTTTCCCAAATTCTCCTCAACTCTTAGGGAAAATTGGTATGCCTCCTCAATGCTACTCATTTGATCCATACTTAGCTCCTCCTAAATTCTTTTCCTTCACCCATTGGTTTAATGAGAAAATTTCTCCTTATCAGCTTCCTAATGGCCCATTCTAATGAGAAACTGGTAGAACTCTTTGGTATGCTCTTGAATGGATCTTCCTTCTTGCTTCAACCCTAGCATTTTCTTACACATATCAAGCTCACAATCCATGGGAATGAACTATCACTTCATTTTAGCTATCATTCAATCCCATCTTCTAATTTGGTCCTTCCCTCTTCTATTTCTCTATAACTAGATCACTTGCCACTAGATCTACCTTATCTAGATCTTCAATATCTACATATTCAAAGTACTATTCCAATTCATTAATCTAATCAATCAATTCCTCTGGGTTAAAATTTCTTGAACATGTGTGAACATCAAACTTGGGTTTCTTTTTAATCCTTGTAATGCCCTTAAAAATATTTTCCTCTTTTGGGTCCAAAACTTCATCTTCTACCTCTTTGTCCACCTTTCCTTCTTCTATTTCATCCTCACTTTCTTCATCTCCTATAGAATGATTCATTACTCTACACATTTTTTCCTTTAGTGCTTGCATTTTCCTTTGGAGGACTCTAAAACCCTCAACTATAATACTTGCAGATCATCCAACACATTCTCTTTGTGGAGGCATTTTCATGCTTCTATTGAAACCCTAATGCACATTTCATCACAATTGGTGATATGTCTACACACTCAGCCTAAACCATGGTCTTGGTACAATTTCTTGATAGTTTGTGACCTATTTGCACACTTTAAAACTTCTACTCTGATACCAATTGATGAAGGTGCTTCCGTTAATACCTTAAACACATAATAGAAACAAAGAAAGAACAACAATTTGTGAGAACAAAATGTGCACTTCTTATTATTGTAGCAAAGGAAAAATTAGAGAATTTACAATTACAATATGCTAACCCACATGGGCACCTTCATTATAGTACTCTACAAGATAAAGTTCCAAACTATCAACCATAGTTCTCCTAGACAATGTACAAAAATTTCTTAAATAAGCAATTGTACGCTGCTTGGGAAGGTTCTAGACACTAAAACTTAATACCTATGATTGATAGACCTGAAAAATACATATACAGTCATCCAAATCCATATTTGACATTTATTTTGGAAGTTTTTGATAGAACAATTTCTAAAGGGCATAAATGTTGAATCATTTCTCTAATTGGCTATTATAGTCACTTTTCCTAATCCTTAGCTTCTGATCTACAAGCTTGGATCTGCAGAAGCAACCATCTATCAATTTTTTAGTCTCATTCAAGCAAGTTTAGTCCTTCAAGGGTGAGCCTGAAGCTTTTATACAAAAATTTCACACCAAAAATCCATGATAAATTGATGAATACTCATGCTATGGCACCGAGCCTCAACTAGTAGGCTAATATATCCAAGATGAACATCCACCTCTAAAATTAGGACATTCTAAGCTTGAATGAATGACTTACTAAGTAGAAAGCCTCCATAGAGAGAAACTCTACATTAAGACAACCCTTATTCAGACAATTGAAATGAAATATTTCTAGTTGATCCAAGGTTTCTCTTACACCCAAGATGCTCTTGCATCATTATATTAGTTTAAAACATAGTGAAGTTATTTATTACTTAATTATGAAAATTTCAAATGGATTTTGGAAGTACAATTCTCAAAGACTAAGGTGAAATTTGGGGAAATGTGTTGACTGGCGTACATACATGACCATCCACTATCAAAGGGATGATATTTTTATTTGCATGTGTTGTCATTATGATTGTAATTTGGCTTACAATTTTATTGTAACCTAATCTAGGCTCATTTTATTTCTAAGGGTTTCAACAAATAGCGAAGGTAGTTCCAAACTTGGCAAACTAGAGGTTTTGGAGAACTATAAGTAGGGTCCAATATTGGGAGGAATATGGTGTGTATTGTGACATTTAATTTTGAGGACTATGCAAATACAATATGCACTTGGATGGCTCTTAGAAATGACAATCTAGTTTCATTTATGGAACCCATGGCAAGGTATGATAATAACATCTTGGCCTAATTCATTAGTTCTTAGTTTGAAATGAGAGTCATCGTCAATGATATTTATTTTCAGATAAACAAGGAGAGCATTACAATGGAAATTTGTATTTCTATGTATGCGAATAAATGAAAGAAGTTCATGAAGGTTATAGATGAGACCAATATTAGAAGATTTTTCAAGAAGAATGAGTTGCTAGTGAGGTTTAGATGTAGGTTTAGTAGTGAAAGTCTCTGATCCCCATGAACTGAGGTATGCTTCATTCTTATTTAGTACCTAACCTTAGAGGGTAGATTTGTGGTGTCCTATTTTTATCATTTCCCTTGTTGAATCACTTCATGAACCATGATAAAATTTGTATTCCTTTTTTCCTTTCACATGATCTTGAGGTTACTATTCTAGATGTTAGGGATAGGAGAAATAAGGGAAAAAAAATTATACTATTCTGAATCAAGTTTAATTCCTAGGCTTTATAATTTCCACTTTTTCTTAGCCCGTACTTGTTCTATCATTAACAACCATGAACTGCCATTTCTTCTTGGAAATGGTGGGGGTTTCTTTGTAGCCCCCACTCCTAAGCCTTACCATATTTCCACACCTTTGAGAAACTCCAAAAATAACAAGATCACCAAAAAAGATGAAAGTTAAAAATGAGGAAATTGACTTAGTAGACTTAGAGAAAGAAAATGAGGGGTTTAAAGAAAGTCTAGGAGACTTCCTAAGACTAGGGCTAGAATGAAAAGGAAAAATTGCAAAGGCTAAAAGATTAATGAGGAAATAGAGTTTGAGACTAGCTTCACATTGGAGGAGATGGAGACTAAGAAAGTAAAGAAAAAGCTTAACAAGGAAACTACCGATGCATCACCTAGTTTCATAATGAATGTTGTAGGCTTTACTTGTAGAGTTGTCCCTTCTTTGGGAAAGACAAATGAGGACTTGCCAATGATAGTGACTTACCTAGTATGTATGGATACAAACATTAGGAAGATGGTTTCTAATGACCCTATATTACTACAAGTTCAAGCTACCAAAGGTGGGAAAGGATAATGTGCTAATTTCCATGAGTTGTAAACAAATGTCAAGTGGATAAAACAAGAGATGTAGGCCCTTAAGGAGAAATTTTAAGCCCTAAATGAGAGTTTAGCCACTCTATCCATTTTTTCCCTTAAGGTCACTAATGTTTATGTTGTTTCTCTGAAACTCTTACAATAGGAGAATAATGAGGATAATCTTGGTGGAGAGGACTCTCACAACCTTTATGACTTCCTAGCACATGACTAGGCCAAAGTCTAGCTGGCGAAGAAAGGGAAGGAGAAGGCCAATGTCAAGGCCTTGTTTTAAATTTTTTTATTGATGATTCTCTATTGTTGGTTGTTTCTAGATAATACTTTTATTATCAAGCTATTTGGCCTTGAAGAATCTATATTGTTATAGGTCTTGGTTTAAACTCTTTAGTGGTTATCCTAGTAGTTACATAGATAGTCAAGTTTTTATTTTTTGGAAATACTTTATGCATTCTACTAGATACTTTGTTAGATATGCTCGGTCGATGCTTTCTATTTATAGTTTTGGTATTGTTACTAGTGGCTATGTGACTAAGTATGGATGTATCTAGGATGGGTTTACTAGTTGGTTTTCTATGGTTTTTGATGTTTTGGGTAGGGTGGGGTGCTAGTAGTTTTTCGTTATTGTGTCATTAATGTTTTAACCATAGTTATGTATTGAGGGCTATCCCCCTTGTTTTCATTGCTTACAATATAAAAAATATCTCATTTCACTAGTTTCTTCACCATGAATGTTTAGAATTCAACTTCTTGAATGGTAAAATTAATAAAATAATTCTATACAACTTAGTCCTAAAGATTTGAATGTTCAAGAAAGTAATACATAATTTTAGGTTTAGATTTGGTCTATTTTTTAATTTAAAGTAAGCTCTAGGTCTTGGTATACTAATGTCAATGACTATTTCAAAAATCAATTCTTCCATAATAGGCATCATAATGGAAAATTGCATATGATTTTTTTAATATATATAATAATAATTAGTATTGAACTTTATTTTGATGATCTATTTTTGATAGAAAATAAACATGATAAAAACCAATTGCATAAAGATAGATTTAAAAGATTTTTTTAACAATAATAGATTTCTTTTTGGCCATGCTTTTATAACATCATCTAATTAATGAAAAATGATTTAATTTATATTCTTTAAATAAATTGTGTTCCAAACTTAATTTAACATTAACATTAGATCAAACTATAACTTTAACTTATTTTAACATTGAAGAAAATCTCTAGAGTTCAACCCTATAACTTTAATGCATATCTTATATTGATATTCATAGAAAGCAATAAATAAATAATAAAAGAACATAAAATTATGGACAAGGAAACCTAGTATGCATGGATACCTAAGATAGGAAAAACCTTAGTTATAATTGTTTATCTCTATGCCCAAATTTCCTATCAATGTATGTTGCCCAAGTTTTAATCTATATTTTTTCTCTAGGGTTTTATGTCAAGTCAAGTGTCAATGCCTTGAGTTTGAGTCTAGATTTCCTATACGATGATCTTTCTTATCATCATTCCTTTGAGCTAACCTAATGTAGGAAATTATGTGAACAATGCATTAGTCCAAAGCTAGTTGATTAGGGTTTGGAAGTTTTGTTATGCATTATCCTAATGAGAAGAAGCTCTAGATTTTTTGCTAATTTTATTTTCCTATTCTTAATGATGTTGAAGACAAAAATTCATGTTAAGAGGTAGTCCCTCATGAAAGGATTCCTACAAATCACTAAGAAAACCTAATTCTATGATCAATTATTCCATTGAAGGCATATTGCAAGTAGAATAGAGAAACCATGGGCATATATAGAGAAAATACAATAGAGAACATCAAAGATTGAGGCTAAAGATTAATATATAGATCAAAAGAAAAATTTAGAAGCAAGATCAATTGATTTGAATACAGAGTGAACATTGAAAAAAATAGAAATTGTAAAGAACATAGCCAAAGGTGGACAAATTTAAAATTGACAAGTCAAATAAATGCAAGAATACATGCTATTGGCCATTTGAAAGGTCCAAATGCTTTCCTATCAGATTGGGTCCCATTTCAATATTAAATGAAAGAGAATGCATTCAACCATCAAAATAGCAACAAGCTGACACCTGTCTATGGGATCCAATTAAGGTGGGACATTCTTTGAATCATGCATACTAATTGAGTGACATAATGTGCATCGTTAGATCAAAGACAATCTATAGACGTCACTTCCCACTTTTCAAAGTTGCACAAAGTTTAGACAATGTATAGAAGTGGCAACATGATGTATACATAGAGGGACCCATTCTATTCCACATAGTATAGTCTAGTCATGAAGTTCCACAAGGTATAGACAAGCCAATGTCAATTTTTTTAGTCAATAAGGTACTACCACATGTATGTCACAATGTACCTAGTTGGAAAATAGACCCACACTCTAAAAATTAAACAATGAAATTATAGTCTCTTTTGTGAGCCATTAGATCTTACAAGATCTATGAACACCACTTTCCCTCTTTTCAAAGATTCTCAAGGTTTAGCCAATTTAGGAAAGTGATGATTTGACACACTGATTTGTGAGCTAGATTTAGTTTGTGAGCCACAAAATTAAACTGTCAAAATTAAGGCCAGAGTGGCATGCTATGATTAGTTATATTCTCTAACAACAACATAGGTGGGTCTTTTTGTAGGATCATCAAATTTAATTTGATCTATAGTGCCCACTTTCTTGCTTTTCAAAGATGTGTGAGGTTTAGACAATGTAGGAAAGTGACACTTCAACACATGTCTTGTTAGGCCTGTCATATTCAATCAAGTACAGTCAAAATATAGTCATAGAGTGCCAACAAAGAAAACTAGTCTAATGTAAGATCTTCCAAGCACTAAAGTAATGCCACATGTATGTTGTGTGTGATAAATGTGGATCATGTATCTACAAAACCAACACACTTCAATAAGACATTATATCATAGGGTTAGCACATATAATGAAACAAAATTATGAATAAAACCCTATAAAACTATCATATTGCTCTCTAACTAAGGAATGAGTATGTAAATGGAATTAATTGCTCTCAGAATTAAGACCAAATTAGTGACATTGAAACCCCTAGAATGAGAGATTCAAGGTAGCATGAATGTAAAATTCAATCTTAGAATTGAAATATTAAGCTGGCCTAGAGTAAAATCAAGCTAAGAAACAAAGCAATTAAGCTAGAATTGAAAGGTAGAATTAGAATTGAAATGCTAAAATGCTTAATCTAACAGAGTTTCTTTGCTCTAAAATTATCTCCCTTATCTCTTAGAATGACTTGTATTTATATATTTTTCCAAGGGCTTCGGGTAGAGTTTGATCTAACCATAGTGAGGTTGGGGTTTGATTATTTTATTCATGGTGGAGATTCCACTAGAATAAATAATGCAGAGTGGAGATCCCACTCAAAATAAACAATCTAAAGTGGAGATCCCACTTAGAATAAATAATAAACAATCTCAAGTGGATATCCCACTAAGAATAAACAATATGAAGTGGAGATCCAACTCAGAATAAATAATAAACAATCCAAAGTGGAGATCCCACTCAGAATAAAAAATCTAACGTGGAGATCCCACTCATAATAAAAATCTGAACTAGAAATCTCGCATAATTGTTTAAGAATATCCTTGGACCCCATAAAGAATAAAATATTCATTTATGGATGGGGGGTCCCCTATAAATATTAAATTGATTTCTAGAATAATGTCTCATTTATTCTTATTCTAAAATTAATATTCATGTTTCACAATTGAATGGGTTCAAATTGATTTGACTTGTTTGATTTATTTGAACTTATTCCATTCCAAGATGTAATTCTACATTTAAGGATGTGATCAATTTTGGGTGATTACATTTGCCCATCTTTGAAGTGATGTGTGAGCAATGCATTGATTCAAAGAATAGTTTGATTTGAAGTTTAGAATGAGAATTGAGATTGGTTCCAATTTTGATGGTATGAAGATCGATTGATAAGATTTTTAGGACTATCTCAAGAACAAAGCTTAGTCTTCCAGAGTCAAGGTTAGAATGCCCCAATACCAATCCATAAAATAGATGAAAAGACCTATCATGAGTTGTAGGAATATCCATAGAACAAGGCCTAATCCTTAAGAGTCTGGGTTAGAATGCCTTGATACTTTTCCATCGAGCTATGATTTGAGTTGTCATAAGTTTGATTGAGATAACTGACAAAATGCCAGTTGGTAGATTGATTAATAGTATAGATAGAAGATGGTGTGAGATACAAATAGTAGAGATGCCCCTAGCATTGAGGACTTTGAGTTTAGATCAGGTTGATGGATTGAAGTAAGATTTGAAGAAAAATTTTTGAAGTAGAAAATGTTGAATAAAGATTTTGAAGCAAGATTTGAAGTAGAATTTTGAAATACAATTTTGAAGAAAGATTTGAAGTAGAATTTTTGAAGAAATATTTGAAGTAAACTATTTTGAAGAAAGATTTGAAATAGAATTTTTGAAGAAATATTTGAAGTAAGATTCAATGATGTAATCATTTGGTCCCCTTAGGGGAAAAATTGAAAGATGATACTTCAAAAAAAAGTGATGTAGAGTAATAGATATGATGATATAAATATGATGAGTGATTCAAAATAATGTGATCATATTAGAATAGATTGTAGAATGTGTACAGTCCATTTAGAGTGATGTTAGGGTCCATATGACTAGGTTTGACCAAGTTTGATAATGGTTTTCTCAAAGTTGAAGAGCAACAGATTTTGATTTTGATCCCAAAAATGGACTCATGATGATCCAATTAGGGAGGGGATGATGAAGTGCAATTTGTGTTGAATAGTCTATCCCTTGTTTTGTCAAAGGCTAGTCAAAGAGCTATGGAAGACATTTTGTAGTGTAAAGACCTAAAATTAATGCAACCCTAGGACTTAGTCACTGTATTAGTATGGTTTAATTTTCATCATGAAGCATAAAAAAATGATAGAGTACAATCACCATTGGTTCAACCATGGAAATTTTCGAGCCACTATGTACACGAAAAGAAAATTGTTTACAATAATTACCAATATTTAAAATAATTATAAATTTTTTATAGTAAAACAACATAGTTAGAAAATAAAGAAAAAGTTCATATTTTCATCTTGGCTTCTCTAGTCTCACACATCATCATGTTGATAGAAAAATCATGACTAAAAAAAAAAAACATGATGTAATCTTCATGTGCATGTTTGTTTCAAGAAAAATTATAAACAATAGTATGAAATTTGTTACCATGCAGAAAATAAAGTCAGTGATAGAACTATGTGTGTTTGTCAGCAAGTGTAAATAACAAACTAGTTGTAGCAAATAGTTGAAGGTTTTTCTATTGTGATAATATTTTTGGATTCTCATGGGATTCAACCAAGTAAATATTGGATAAATTATTGTTGTAAAGAATCTTACAATTTGTGTTGCATGTGATGTGTTTGTCAAAGTGTGTTAGTTTTGGCTTGTTTTGAGAACAAGCATGAGTGCACATGGGAAGCATCTTTTAGAAGCAACAATAGTTCAATGCCACTATCAAAAGGAATTATGTTTAATGTGCTATCAAGATTAGATTGGTTTTTGTGCAATTGTTGCGTGTCATGAGATGTGCGAAAATCAATCAGAGTGGCATTATTGCATGTCATTTTGAAAAAGATGGTGGACAACTCTTTTGCTCCTAAGGAGTTGGTAGCATGTAGTAGAAGGTATTAAGAGGTTGTTGAGATAAATAGGTGAGCAAGTCTTAGTGATTTGATTCATGGTGTGTTGAAAGAATCAAAAGACTCAAAAAATCCATAAGAAGATAGTTGTATCTATTTGTGTGTAAAAATAGCCATGGCAGGATCACAAGAAAAATTGCAACAAGAGTATCAGATGGGAGAGGAAAACCTTGGAGGATGGGTACAATGATAGTGATACTATGGCAAATAGAACATAGTGGAGAAGAGATAGAAGAGCAAAGCATAGCTGATCAAAAGCAAGTGGAGCATCCTCTCATTGAAATGTGCATCATTGTGAATGGGAAGCCGTAGAGGCAAGTCAAGGTGAACTACCCTAGGATCCAACAAAAGAAAATGTGGAGGATCCTACCCTACTATAAATTTTAGTTGAAAGTGTGATGTAGATCATAGGGAAAAATCAAAAAATAGAGGAGACATAATCTTTAGGTGATCAAACGCAACTAGAAGATAGCAACATGTGTGTCTGCTTTACTAATAGCCAGAAAGAAGATCAAATGCCTATAGAAAAGGCTACCCTAGTCATTGAGCAAGGAACTATGATTAATCCAATAACATCACCATTTTGGCATGGAAAGAACATCCTAGGGGGAATGATCAACTTATCTACAAAGAAGGCAAGTAGTTCTATTATGTCTTCATTTCATCCTTTCAGAGAAACATAGCCTAGTATTGTCTTGCAACCAGTTTGTGATTCAATCAATGTGATAGAAGTAGAGCTAAAGAAAGCATTTGTGGTAAAGATAGAGTGGGTTGATAATGTAAAAAAATAGGTTTGATTGAAAGAGCTCGAGAAGATGGAGAAGCAATGTTGGCAATAGAAGGAGCATGAGAAGAGACTATAGGGGCATCTCTAGTAGTGTAGCAAGCATCAATGGAATAAATTCACAATGAGATGGTGTTTTTAGGAGCTTAGGTGGAAGCATCTAGAGAAACTATACAAAAGAGTAATACCATAGCATATCAATCACAAGATCAACTAAATGTTGCCAATGCAAGGATTGCCCACTTCATGAATTAGATGCATGAAGTGAAGCATGAGAGGGAGTCCTAAAAAATGACTATGAATATGTATAAGGTAGAATAGACCATCATTGAGTAGGCAACAATGCTACTTGGGGTAACAAGACTACAGTCAGATATGAATGAAGTTCTAGAGTGGTCAGAGAAACTTGCATGAGAGGCAACATACTACATGGGATTGTATCATCAGTTAGTCCCTCTATATCATGGGAGAGGAATATCCTTCTCAAATAGAAAATTTATGACACAAATGAACACTATTTTGGGACATGGCCATATCCCAATTCCTATGGATATAACTTGGGAAGGTGCAAGACTAACACTAGGAGCTTCATCATCTAGAAATGCACAAATAGGAGTGGGAATGCCATCTATTGGGAATCCAAATATCTAGCCTCCACAAGGAAGAGCTCAATTAGAATTTGTTTTATGTTTTAGTTTTGTGTGTTTGTAACCAATTCTTCAAATGTTCATTAATAAAGTGCATATTGTTTTTGTTTCTAAACATTGTCTGAAATGTGTATCACCTAATGAGATGATCTGAATTCAATATGAATGTTTAGAATTTTTGGAATTTTATGAATGATTTTGGGATTTTTGAAAAAAATTAATTTTGTTTTTGATTTTGTTGATATATAGATGTTTTTGGTAGTTTTCAAAATTAAAACTTAGCATAGCTCAAATAGTTTTAGTTTTTAGTTTTCCAGTTTGGTATAAGTGGATTGATGTCATGTTTGAAAGTCATAGTGTGAGTGTGAGAAATATTTTTAGTAAAGAAATAGTAGATAGAGGTAGTTAGAATAACTAGCAATTGAAGTGAGAGAGTGTTTTTGAGAATGCAAAAAGGAATCTCATTGTAGTAGAGTGATAGTAGAAAAACTCAGTTAGAACAATTGGTGGCTAATGCAAGAGAGACTTTTAGAAATTATAGTACATTTCCTCCTAGAACAGGTAGGTTGACCCCTAGACTTATGACCTATTTCAATCCATGTAGGTATGAGAAATGTTTTGAAGTTAGCTAAGAGCTTATGCACTAGCGAAGATAGAAAAGCTAAAGCATAAAAATTATAGAGAGAAAAGAACTCAAAGTAGGAAAGAAAAAAAAGATAGCTATTTAGAAATGTTGAACATTTTTTTTTTTGGACATTTTGGATTTTTACATATTTTTGCTATTATTAAGATGTCTATTGCTAGGTTTTCACCAGGATAATGATTTTGTCAAAAAAATTTGCAATTTTAAGCATTTTTTTTTTTATAGATATCTAGCTCTCAAGCATGATCACATTGGTTTGTCCCCAATGTCTAGCCAGGTGTAGGACAGGATGTAGTAGCAATTTGGTGGATAACTAGAGATGGATAAGCAAGGAATATGAAGCAAGTGAAAGTGATCCCTAAGGACTGACTCATTAAGAGTACCCAGGCTAGGTAAAAGGATATAGCAATATGGTGTAATGGAAGGTAACATGTAGGAAATTGACTTGATGTCATGAAATGTAAGTTATCCAAGAGAATGGACATGTCAAGAGGTTTCTAAGAACAAATTTTCTTTTTCTTTTTCTTTTGATCAAGACCAAAGGGTCAAGTGAGTAGGATAGAAAAGTTTGATATGGAGGCTATGAGATGTGGGATACACAAGATAATGATAGGGTAACCAATAGATAAGATAGCCAATTCTCATAGGTAGATCAAATTTGTCAAGTTCAAAGGTGAAAGAGTGGATATATGGGTGATGGAAGAATTACACATGATGCTTGTTTGCCAAGTTTTCATCATGGTACTTGTTCAATGTGCCACATGAAGTGGTTTTCACCATAGGACATATTAATTTTTATTTTATTTTATTACTACCAAGGTGCCACAAGAAGTGGTTTTGACGAAGGTTTTTTTTTTTTTTTTTGAATTCTTTTAAATATTATTGTTAGAAAGAGTCCAAGCCTTTTTAAATTTTAATGGTGCTCCTATTAGAAGGATAAGTCATTATACGTCAAGACCATAGAGATGTATGCTAAAATATGTTGATAGGGTAATGGAAGGGAGATTGTAGGAAAAGGAGAGGTAGATGGATGATAAGGTTGTAGGTTTTGGATGGATAGATGGAGGATGGATAATAAGGAAGTGTAGGCTTTAAAAGATTATAGAAGGGTATGTGCAAAAGTGGGAAAGATCAACAAAGACACACACCTTGATGGGTAGTGGAATATTTGAGTAGATATGGATGAGGTAGCTTGAGTTTTTGATGTAGGAGATGGTAGAATAGTTCTAGAAAAGGATGGAGTGGAAGGTATTGAAACCCTTTTAGGAAGATTTTTGGAAGATGATGGAGTGGAAGCCTTTGAAAGCTTGAATGTAAACTTTGATTCATTTTAAATATTCGAGTCCTTGAAAATAGACTTGGGAATCCATATAGCTTTTGATTTCTCATTAGATTCTTTAGATCATATTTCTTCCATAATGGACTTAGGAACCCATATTTTCTTTGATTTTCCAAAAATGGACCTTTGTGGTTTCTTTTATGCATTTCCATTCTTATCATTCACATGTCGATCAGAGGAGACATAGTGATTATGTTTATTTTTAAGTTGATCATCCAAATTGCTTCCAAAAGGCTGGCGACTTGTGGATGATGAAGGTTAATATGATAAGGTAAGGAATAGGGTAATTGGAATTACAAACCAATTATTCATTAATATTTTTCACCTTCTAATTATCAAATGACATTAAATTTATAGTTCTCTATCATTTATTAACTCTAGTAGAGCAATATTCAAATAAAAATGATAATAAAATATAAAACTAGTCAATCTATATCATGATATTGGTACATTGTATCCCTTCTATTGATGATTTTGAATCTATGATATTCTTGAAAACACACCATAAATGTTCATCTTCTTGCAATCTTAGAAAATCCTGTAGAAAATTGTTTCTTCTTCATTTTCTATCATTTTCTACCAAATCCATATATTTCATGTTCCAATGGTCACTACATCTTTGAACTTTGACTGTTGATATTAAATTAATGATCATGGTTATGACCTTCCTTCATAACTTCCTCCATGGGTCCCCTTTTCCAACTATAGGCATCATGGCATATGTAATCACCTAAAATTGGTCACATCCTTAAATGTAGAATTACATCTTAGAATGGAATAGGTTCAAATAAATCAAACAAGTCAAATCAATTTGAACCCATTCAATTGTGACACATGAATTATAATTTTAGAATAAGCATCAATGAGTCATTATTCTAGAAATCAATTTAATATTGATAAGGGATCCCTTATCCATAAATGAATATTTTATTCTTTATGGGGTCCAAGGATATTCTTAAACAATTATGAGTGGAATCTCCACTTTAGATTGTTTATTCTTAGTGAAATCTCCACTTTAGATTGTTTATTCTGAGTGTGATTTCCACTTGAGATTGTTTATTCTGGGTAGGATCTCCACTCTGCATTATTCATTCTGGTGGGATCTCTACCATGAATAAAATAATCAACCCCCAACCTCACCATGTTTGGATCAAACTCTACCCTAAGCCCTTGGAAAAATATATAAATACAAGGCATTCTAAGAGCTAAGGGAGGCAATTTTAGAGCAAAGAAACTCTATTAGATTAAGCATTCTAGCATTTCAATTCTAATTCTATCTTTCAATTCTAGCTTAATTTCTTTGTTTCATAGCTTGATTTTACTCCATGCTAGCCTAATATTTCAATTCTAAGTTTGAATTATACATTCATGCTAACTTGAATCTCTCATTTTAGGGTTGTCAATGTCACTAATTTGGTCTTAATTCTAAGAGCAATTAATTCCATTTACATACACATTCCTTAGTTAGACAACAATATAACAGTTTTATAGGGTTTTATTCTTAATTTTATTTCATTATATGTGTTAACCTTATGATACGATGTATTATTTAAGTGTGTTGGTTTTGTAGATACATGATCCACATTTCTCACACACATTTTTTGTGCCCACCATGGGGTAAGAACCAAGTTTCTAGCTCCATTTTCTTGCTAGTATTTTAGTTTTATTCTCATGTTTGGTTTTCTTACAACAACCTATTGCATCTAACCAAGTGGTTTCATAGGTTTCTTACTTTGGTTTTAAGGCTAACCCATATGTAGATTGGTTTGAAGGCTAAAATTCTGCATTTTGAAAGATTTACTCATATCTTCTAAATAGTTTGGGATATAGATCTAAATTGTTTTAAAAAAAAATTTGATAGTCTAGAGAGTCTTCATTCCAAAACTTAGACTTATTTTAATTGATTTGCATGATTTCTAACCATTTCTTTTTTTTTCATAAAAATGTGTTTTTAGATGCAAATCAATGAATTTTTGAATCAACTTAGCATTTTTGGATATATCTACAAATTATAGAGTGGGTTTGTTCTTAGCATTTTTAGTTTTCATGTTATATCAATGCCCAAATAGTCGATTTATCAAAACTAGTCCATTTTGACAAAGTGGGTCCCATAGGAACAAATTGGCAAATACAACCAAAATTCTTACATTTTTAGAAACCTCTATAATTTCTAGTTGGGGTCCCTTCTTTTTACTTCTATTTTTTAGCTGAAATCATAAGAAATAAATCAAATCTTGTTGACTAGGTCAAAAACCAATATTAAAAAAAGGCATTTGATGAATAGCTTGCATTTGATTCTCACATGGATCAATGTAGGATGCAAGCTTTTATTTGTGTTATTTTCTAGTTATTAACACTTTTTAAAATCATATTTTTAGATCTAACCCTAGTTTTGCATAAGTTGGATATATATTGCATATCTTGTGTTTGCTTGTTTTGCCCATTGCTTTGTTCATTGTGAGCGAGTATCCAAGCATAAATGAAAGGTACAATAGAGAAAAGATTCCTTGCAAGGATTACCAAGTATTTTTTTAGATCTCTATAACATTTTAATTTGGAAAGGAAATGAACCCTCTCGTGTGTTTGGCTTGATTTCTTTTACATGCTTTTATAGACTCACACTTCATTTGGTGCTCTAAAATTGGATCTAGATTTACTTTCATTAATATGTGTTTTACATAGTAATTAGGCCCTATGAACACTATTTGTGAAGTTCTTGAGGTAAGGTGCTTCATTCACTTGCCTTACATGGGAAGCTCTTCTCGATGATAGATTCCCCTATAGGTATAAAAAACATGACAACTAAATAGGGTAATTGGAATTACAAACCAATTCTTCATTAATATTTTTCACCTTCTAATTATCAAATGACATTAAATTTATAGTTCTCTATCTTTTATTAACTCTAGTAGAGCAATATTCAAATAAAAATGATAATAAAATATAAAACTAGTCAATCTATATCATGATATTGGTGCATTGTATCCCTTCTATTGATGATTTTGAATCTATGATATTCTTGAAAACACACCATAAATGTTCATCTTCTTGCAATCTTAGAAAATCCTGTAGAAAATTGTTTCTTCTTCATTTTCTATCATTTTCTACCAAATCCATGTATTTCATGTTCCAATGGTCACTACATCTTTGAACTTTGACTGTTGATATTAAATTAATGATCATGGTTATGACCTTCCTTCATAACTTCCTCCATGGGTCCCCTTTTCCAACTACAGGCATCATCGAGAAGAGCTTCCCATGTAAGGCAAGTGAATGAAGCACCTTACCTCAAGAACTTCACAAATAGTGTTCATAGGGCCTAATTACTATGTAAAACACATATTCATGAAAGTAAATCTAGATCCAATTTTAGAGCACCAAATGAAGTGTGAGTCTATAAAAGCATGTAAAAGAAATCAAGCCAAACACACGAGAGGGTTCATTTCCTTTCCAAATTAAAATGTTATAGAGATCTAAAAAAATACTTCGTAATCCTTGCAAGGAATATTTTCTCTATTGTACCTTTCATTTATGCTTGGATACTCGCTCACAATGAACAGAGCAACGGGCAAAACAAGCAAACACAAGATATGCAATATATATCCAACTTATGCAAAACTAGGGTTAGATCTAAAAATATGATTTTAAAAAGTGTTAATAACTAGCAAATAACACAAATAAAAGCTTGCATCCTACATTGATCCATGTGAGAATCAAATGCAAGCTATTCATCAAATGCCTTTTTTTAATATTGGTTTTTGACCTAGTCAACAAGATTTGATTTATTTCTTATGATTTCAGCTAAAAAATAGAAGTAAAAAGAAGGGACCCCAACTAGAAATTATAGAGGTTTCTAAAAATGTAAGAATTTTGGTTGTATTTGCCAATTTGTTCCTATGGGACCCACTTTGTCAAAATGGACTAGTTTTGATAAATCGACTATTTGGGCATTGATATAACATGAAAACTAAAAATTATAAGAACAAACCCACTCTATAATTTGTAGATATATCCAAAAATGCTAAGTTGATTCAAAAATTCATTGATTTGCATCTAAAAACACATTTTTATGAAAAAAAAAGAAATGGTTAGAAATCATGCAAATCAATTAAAATAAGTCTAAGTTTTGGAATGAAGACTCTCTAGATTATCACAAATTTTTTTAAAACAATTTAGATCTATATCCCAAACTATTTAGAAGATATGAGTAAATCTTTCAAAATGCAGAATTTTAGCCTTCAAACCAATCTACATATGGGTTAGCCTTAAAACCAAAGTAAGAAACCTATGAAACCACTTGGTTAGATGCAATAGGTTGCTATAAGAAAACCAAACATGAGAATAAAACTAAAATACTAGCAAGAAAATGGAGCTAGAAACTTGGTTCTTACCCCATGGTGGGCACAAAAAATGTGTGTGAGAAATGTGGATCATGTATCTACAAAACCAACACACTTAAATAATACATCGTATCATAAGGTTAACACATATAATGAAATAAAATTAAGAATAAAACCCTATAAAACTGTTATATTGTTGTCTAACTAAGGAATGTGTATGTAAATGGAATTAATTGCTCTTAGAATTAAGACCAAATTAGTGACATTGACAACCCTAAAATGAGAGATTCAAGTTAGCATGAATGTATAATTCAAACTTAGAATTGAAATATTAGGCTAGCATGGAGTAAAATCAAGCTATGAAACAAAGAAATTAAGCTAGAATTGAAAGATAGAATTAGAATTGAAATGCGAGAATGCTTAATGTAATAGAGTTTCTTTGCTCTTAAATTGCCTCCCTTAGCTCTTAGAATGCCTTGTATTTATATATTTTTCCAAGGGCTTAGGGTAGAGTTTGATCCAACCATGGTGAGGTTGGGGGTTGATTATTTTATTCATGGTAGAGATCCCACTAAGAATAAACAATCTAAAGTGGAGATTCCACTCATAATTGTTTAAGAATATCCTTGGACCCCATAAAGAATAAAATATTCATTTATGGATAAGGGGTCCCTTATCAATATTAAATTGATTTCTAGAATAATGACTCATTGATGCTTATTCTAAAATTATAATTCATGTGTCACAATTGAATGGGTTCAAATTGATTTGACTTGTTTGATTTATTTGAACCTATTCCATTCTAAGATGTAATTCTACATTTAAGGATGTGACCAATTTTAGGTGATTACATATGCCATGATGCCTGTAGTTGGAAAAGGGGACCCATGGAGGAAGTTATGAAGGAAGGTCATAACCATGATCATTAATTTAATATCAACAGTCAAAGTTCAAAGATGTAGTGACCATTGGAACATGAAATATATGGATTTGGTAGAAAATGATAGAAAATGAAGAAGAAACAATTTTGTATAGGATTTTCTAAGATTGCAAGAAGATGAACATTTATGGTGTGTTTTCAAGAATATCATAGATTCAAAATCATCAATAGAAGGGATACAATGTACCAATATCATGATATAGATTGACTAGTTTTATATTTTATTATCATTTTTATTTGAATATTGCTCTACTAGAGTTAATAAATGATAGAGAACTATAAATTTAATGTCATTGGATAATTAGAAGGTGAAAAATATTAATGAAGAATTGGTTTGTAATTCCAATTACCCTATTTAGTTGTCATGTTTTGTAGCCAATGGATAGATTAGTTCTACATTAAGAGTTGAAGGATAAATACATGTGATCCTATGATAATTAGGTAGATTCTATTCCATTTTTCTATTTTTAGTAGAAGTGGTTCCATTTACTCTCTTCATATATGATTCTTCTTCCTTTCTTGTTCATTTCATATCATGTTAGATAGTTCGATTCCTCTTTGCATTTAGATGGTTAACACTACATTAAGAATGGAAGTAAGGGTTAAAAATATCAATATAATCTACTATAGTCATTCCATTGGCTATGATAGGTTATTCAAATCCATCTTTCTTGAATTATTTTTGTCTACAAATAATTTGGTTATCCTTTACTACTCTCATGTTAACAGGTTATAATGTTAAAACTTTCAATCTCATAAAAACATATTCATTGCATATCATTGCAAATCATAGGGACTTGTACCTATTCAATTTATAGGGGAGTAATAGAATATATACACTAACCCATTTTTCAATAAACATCCTTTTGTCTCTCCAAGCATTGGGTATAAAAGAGTCAAGATTATAAAATCTAGTAGGAGAAAAAAATATTTACCAATAGTCTTTGGAGACACTACCAAGAAAATTTTGATGAAAGTTCTTAAGAGTTTTCCTTCATATTAACTTGCAATCTAATTCTATGTATTTGAGTTGCAAGAAAATTTGTGGTAGCCAAGTGTTTTTTGGAATACTTTAGAATAATTGTTTGGGGGGGGGGGGAGGGGGGGGAGGGGGTTGAATCGATTACCCAAGGTCCAAATGTATAAATAAAATTATTCACAACTTAATGAACCCATAAAACAATTATCATCATGCATGTATCCATAAGATTATGCAATCACTTAAAACTTGTAGGTTACTATCAAATCAATTTGCAAAAATGTAAACATGAAACATAATAGATTCAACAACACACTTGATACAATGATTTACATGGAAACCCAATTTGGGAAAAACCACCAGTAACATGCTACCCATTTTCACTCTTCTAAAGTAATTCCCTATGAAAGGCCAACCTTCTTAAAGTTTACAAACACTATTAAATATGACCCTACTAAAGGATTTCAATCACCTTGTTAGGAGTAAGCATTGTTAGAGGACTTTAGACCATTCAATTGGAATGTCACCTAGTTAAAGGATTTACAAATGAATATTAGGTCAACCTTAATCCAATGTATTTACCATAGACTGATACAATTATTAGTGAGTAATAGCAAGGCTTGATTTGATAACTACTTACAGCTCCATTTATAGATTATAGATCTATGTTTTAGTCCTCCATTATGCTTGGCCTTTACACATTTTAGCTTTGATAGCTTGTTCACTCTTCAAGAATTTATACCCTTAAGCCTTCTTGCTTAACATGCCAATGTAGACTTTTCTTGCTTAAGCCTTCTTTTAGGTCACATGATGAACCAAAACCCTTGACTCCTTGTCTTCCTTAGGTTCTCATACATGAAAACCCTTGCTTCTGACCAACCATTCATAAATATAAGAAATTAAGATCTTTTGTCTCTCATTCTCCATCATCCAATTTATGTTAGGACAAATTAGGTAGTATACAATGAATCTGCCCTACATTTCATATCTCTTCTAGAAACTTCAACTTCAATTCTCTTTGAATTTTCCTCA
Organism: Cupressus sempervirens; assembly: GCA_028749045.1. Taxonomy (NCBI): domain Eukaryota; kingdom Viridiplantae; phylum Streptophyta; class Pinopsida; order Cupressales; family Cupressaceae; genus Cupressus; species Cupressus sempervirens. The sequence continues at coordinate 111,069,323 of CM053791.1, read as the reverse complement.
AAATGGCTTACCTTGAATTTTGTGCCACCAGCTCATCAATCTTATCTTCCACCTATTTACAAAATCTAAGAAAAAAAACTTGTTAGCTCAAATCCATCAAATTCATGATCTTTCAAATAATGCAACCACTCAACATTAAATTACTTCTAATGCTCCTCACATATTGCATTGCTTGAAATCCTCTATAAAATCACTCGACATGAACTAAAGTTTACTAGTGCCTGGCATCAACAAAATTTTACTCAACATCCATTGTTTTGCTCGATGTACACTAGAATAGACTTTTACTCAGCTCAAGCTAATTTTTTGCATGGCTTGCATTGACTTTTCTTGGTACCTACTATCCACTTAGTCAAGCTTGGTAGAAAAACTTAGTTTAACTTTTTCTTCTATACTCACTTAGTGTAACTAGCCTTTGTAACCTTAAGTAGATTACCAATACATCATGTTATCACTATCTTAATTGATTCTTGTACTTCTTTACATATCATAACTCAACCTTTCCTCTAGGTGTTACATCTTTTGATCAAATCCTCTTTATCAATCAAATAAGTTATAGTACTTAAATCATATAAGAAGTTTCCTTACCAACAACCAATAGGTTTGACATTAGTGACAAAACAATGATTGAAACATATTGATCATACTTGTATCAATTTGTTCTCTATGGTCTCCTTTATAACAATCTTCCTCAATCAATTCTCAATAGCGTTTTCCATAAGGACTTGATACCAATTTAACAAGATTAACCTATTGAAGAAAAGAAGAAAATTCCAAGTTGAAGGCTCGTAAGATAATTTCAAAACACCATTTTTCTAAACATTTGATACACTTAGGATTCTAAGTATACTAGGAGTGCCAAGGAGAGAGGAAAGATTGACCCAATATATGAAGATCTCAAGAAGCCTAACTTTCCTATCTTAGAAGACCTTTGCAAAAGAGGAAGAACACATGCAGGGGAATTTTTGACCAATAAATTCCAAGATACTCTCTTATCTACAATTGTTAGTCCAAGAAGAACATAGGGGAGTCATTCTTCTGCTCATCTTATTGTCAAGAATTCTGTTCCTTCTATTTTTGATGCTTTCTTGTTGATTAGTATTGCTCTTCATATTTCTATTCCTTTTTAAACAAATTAATTCACTATGCTAGTAGTTATGGCACAACTATGGGGAAATGCTATTGGTCCTCCTCTCATCCTTATAGCTAGCAATGATTTTCCAAGAGCATCAATGAAAAAAGTTCTAATATTTAATGGTGATGGTACCATCTTTGCAAAAAAAACACTTAAGTACTTTCCATAAGGCTTGTGGTGTAGTAAATCCTCAACATAAAGATGTGGTTGTCAAGATATTTATAGATACATTGGTGGACAATGTTACTAATTGGTTTCAAGACCTACTTGCAAGATGCATCGCAAATTGGGACACTATGAAAAAAAGGTTTGAGGAATGTTACAAAAGTATAGAGGATGCACAAGTATTGTTTTTCCAACAGGCAGAAATAAAGAAAGAACCATCAATTTCTATGAGAGATTTTAATGCAAGATATAACAAACTCATCAAAATAATACCTACTACTAGTACACCTAAATTTGATAAGAATAAGACCTTCTACATTAGCTCTATGCCTCCTAATTTTGGATATCAAATTAGAAGAGAAAATGTAGAAAACCTGTAGGTTGCCTAGACACTAGTTGTGGAGATGGAGGATGACATGATATCCCATAGTAAGTGGAATAGAGAATTTCAATCTAGAATTATAAGCAATATAGATAATGCTTCTAACAATACCAAGGCTATGCTTCAAAAAGTGTTCAATGAACTCATTTCATTGAAGAAACAAATCAATAGGCATGCTCATTCTTTTCATCAACCTCATCAAGAAAGTTATAGAAATCCAAATGGAGGTAAAGCATTGAAAATACCACCTATCCAACAAAGATTAGCAATTGAAGGTGCTCCTAAGAGAAAAAAAATATGTGTTCTTTTCATTTAAGGGAAAAACATAATGGAGATACATGAGCTGATATGATCATATATAAGCATATGGTGGATAATAAAGAACAAATGGTTGAATACCCTAAAGGTGAGGATGATCATGCTACTTAAGCAAACTCTGAAAATGTTTTCTTGGAATATGACTCAGATTCAAAAGTAGGAGGTGATTGTTTTTCTATTCTAGAAGGACCTCATTTGATAGTTATGACTAGAGGTCAGGAAAATAGAAACTAGATCAATAATTTAGTTCTTGTAAAAAGTAATGCCCCATTAAACAAAACTAATAAAGATAAAGGCAGGGTAACTTCAACTTCATAGAAGGAACACAAAGGTAAGTCATTTGATTCTTTTGATATAATTCAATACTATGAAGATACAAGAATTTAGATTTCTCCACTAAATTGCTTTGAAAGCTAATATTGATCAATTGAAAAGGTTAGTTGAACATTGCAATAAAGATAAAGAACAAGTTACTATAAATGCTAATGTTGATCATCTCAATAGAGCTAGTACTAATGGATCTTCTTTAACTAATGAAGATTTTTCATTTCCTAAGTTGTTTAAAGAAGAAGAACCTCTTGTTTTAGCCACATACCCAAATGAAAAAACAAATCCTTTCTACATTGCCTTATTCATAAATGGAAATAGATTGAGTAATTACATCATAGATTTAGGAGGTTCTGATAATGTAATGGATTCTTTTGTAGAAAAAGATTTGATACACTCCCTAACTAAATTTTTTTAAAGATTCTATTCAATGAATTAAAAAGAAGTGCCTTTATGTGGACAAATTGAAGATGCTCAAGTTTCCCTAGTTGTCTATCCTTCAAAAAGACTCAAACTTACCATCCTAGTGGTAGAAATCCCTACAATTGATGGAATGCTTTTAAGTAGAAGTTTCTACAAAGACATGGGGGGAGAAATAAAACTAGATTGGTCTTGTGCCACTATTTAGGTTAGAGATAAAAAGGTGAAGCTATAACTAGAAGAAAAAGAAATTTTTACTATGCTAAAATCATATGACCCTAGATCTCAGATCTTATATCATAAAATGAAATTTGGTAATTAGATGCCCTTATCTAACACCCCTAATATCATAGAGGAATAAGAAAAAACTAAAGGTGATTAGTTGTGGACTCTAGAATTTGATGACAGTTGTGCTAATGTTAGTTCAGGTGCAGGAGTAGTATTGACATAATGTAATGGGGAGATGACATGTTTGGCATATACATTAGATTTCAAGAATACTAATAATTCTCTAGAGTAAAAATCCCTTCTCCTTGGTATAATTGTAACAAAGAAAAGAGGGGTCAAGTTAGTCAAAGCTCAAGGAGATGTAGAGTTGGTGGTAAAATAAGTTAGAAATCAATATGCAATAAAGAATTCAAGGTTGAGGAATTACCATAATAGACTCTGAGATAAAATTGAGAATTTGGATGTATTTTCAATTGTATCAATATTAAAAGAATTCAATTCAATGGCTAATTCTATGGCATTCTCTACATCATTTCTCTTACCACATCCTAATTCCAAACATCAAACCTATAAACTAGAAGTTTTATTCAGGCCCAATGTCCCTAATAATGAATTTTCATGATAGGTTTTTGAAGATGATAAACACATATTAAAATTCATTGAAAGGGAATATCCATTTGAATGCTTGTATGTGAGGGAAGCACTAATGCAAATGGTGATGATTCAATTACAAGGGATAAGAAGAAAATAGAGCATTATATGATTCTACCCCATCTAATCTCTTTAGAAATTTTTTTTGATAGGCATGATGCATACATAAAGAGAGAAAGAGACACAAAAGTAAAAAACCTAAGGTGAATATGATGGAATGAATATAGGGAAAAAATCCATCCTAAAGATGATAAACATAGGAAAGTGTTGCACACTAGAGGAGAGAGTAGAGATTAGGAAATTACTTATTGAATTTCAACATATGTATTTCCTTGGGGTTATGAAGACCTAAAGAATTTCATGGTTGGAAAGTTCAAACATGAAATCCTTCTTAAGCTAGATGCAACACCATTCAGGTGGAAACAAGGAAACTATAATCCTATAGTTGAAGGAGCAATCTTCAAGGAAATTTGAAAAAATTCTATAGGCTGGGATCATATACCCTATTCATCATTTCACTTTGGTTGCTAATATTGTGCCAGTGGGGAAGAAGAATAGAGAGATGTGGATTTGTGTAGATTTTAGAAATGTAAATCAAGCCTCAATGGAAGATAATTTTTCTCTCCCTAATATGGATCATCTTTTACAAACTCTTGCAGGATCAGAGATGATGTTCATGTTTTTGATGGATTTTTAGGACATAATTAGATTCAGGTAGCTGAAGTAGAATAGTTCAAAACTACATTTATCACACTATGGGGTACCTTTTCCTACAATAAAATGCCTTTTTGCCTTATCAATGCAAGCGCAACTTTTTACCATGTCATAAATTTGGTCTTTGAAGATCTGAAAGAGAGAATTATTGTGATATACCTTGATAATTTGATAGTCTTTTCTAAGAAGAGAATGGATCATATAAAAGATCTAGAAAAGGTATTGCAAATATGTAAAGGTCATGGTATCTCATTTAATCCAATGAAGTCATTTTTTTGTGTGATAGTAGGCAAGTTGCTTGGTCCTATTGTATACCAAGAAGGAGTAAAGATTGACCCAAATAGAGTTAAAGCTATTTAGCAATTAATTTTTTCATTGAGTAAAACCAAAGTGAAGTCCTTCTTTGGCCAAGTAAATATCTTGAGAAGATTTATGTGTAATTTATTTGAGATAGGTGAATGTATAGTTGATATGATGAATGGCAATAAAACTTTCAAACAGAGTGATATTGGGAAAAAAGATTTTGAGGATATCAAATATGCCATTGCCAAAGACCCTATGCTTGTCCAACCTATCTATACTAAAAGATTCATCATTTACTATTATGCGTCAAAACATACTATGTCAGCTATATTGATGCAAGAAAATAAAGAGAGAATACAAGCTCTAATTGCTTTCATGAGTATACCATCAAAGAATCAAAAACTAAGATACTCATAGATTGAAAAACATGCATATGTAGTGGTGAGAGACCTTAAAAAGTTTAGGTTTCATGTGTTACATATTTCTCATTTAGTAATATATGTGCTATATCCTATAGTAAAAATTATTCTGTCATAAAAAGAAGTTGGTTGTAATAATAGAGGAGTGTGGATAGAAAGAGTCCAAGAATATGGTATAAAAATTATGACAACTAAACTTGTAAGAGGTAGTACACTCTAAAAATTCTTGGTAGAGGGTCAACAATTAAAAGAAGAAGATAATCCAAAAGTTCTTATGGTAAGTCTTTAGGATCCTTGGTTCTCAAACATTGCTTATTTTTTGACATATTGTGAATGCATTGATGAATTGACTACTAAGAAAAGGAGGGATCTAAAAAATAAAGCCTTGAAATATGTAATTCATGATGATGTCTTGTACAAGACAGCTATTGATGGAAAATTTCTAAGGTGAGTGGATAAGGAAAAACAAGTGAAGTTGTTAAGATTTTTTCATGATGATGCATGCAAAGGAATTTTTTCTAGCATTGTCACTACATTCAGAATCTTGAGACAATGTTATTATTGGCTTGGTGTGTTTAAAGATGCATATAAGTGGGTGGATAAATTTAGAAATGAAATATGTTTACTGGTAAACCTCAATTAGTTGCTTTACCTCTTAGGCTAGTGGTAATTGAAGTTCTATTCTATTCATGGGGTTCAGATTTAATAGCCCCAATCAATCCTCATTCCAATCAGGGACACTTATATATATTAATTGCCATAGATTATTGTAGTAAATGGGTTAAAGCTATGCCAAAGAAGAAGACTTCATGAGAGGTAGTATGTGATTTTGTGAAAGAACATATTCTGATTAGGTTTGGAGTTCCAAAGAAACTGATAATGGATAATGTATCTTACTCTTCCTCTTCCTCTTTAGAAATCATTGAGTTTTGTTATGATAATGGTATTCAAGTTAGCTATTCCTCTGATTATTTTCCTTAAGTAAATGGGTAGGCTAAGTCTGGTAATAATAACTTGATTAATATTTTGAAGAAATTGGTTCCAAATAATCAGAAACGTTAGCACAAGAAGATTTGTGATGCTTTATGGGTTGATAGGACTAGACCTAAAAGAGCTATAGGTATTTCACCATTTTAGTTATTCTATGGAGTTAAAGATAATTTGTCATTACTTTTAGAAATTTATGCATGTAAATTGAAGATTTGTATTGAAGAAGATGTCTCCAAAGATGGATTAGAGAAGACAATCATGTATCTCACAAAATTTCAAGAAGAAAGAGAAGAGATGGTTAACAAAATTACTAAACATCAAGGAAGGATAAAGAATTTCTTTGATAAAAGGGTAAGGTCTAGAAATTTTATGGAAGGTGATTTGGTGTTGCTATGAGACAAGAGACATGAGCCAAGATGTAACCCATGTATAATAGCTAGATAACTAGGTTTTCCTTTCATGCTATTTGCTTTAGTTTAGTTCTTTGCTTTCCTAGGTAGTTTGTTGCTGTTTCCTATTTTAGCCTATTATTTTATTTTGAAGTTGTCATAGTTTGTGTAGAGCCATAAATTTATAGAATTATTTCAAGCATTACCATGCTTAAATTCCCTGATAGAGCCAACTGTTACCCAAGTTTTAGTCTATATTTTTGCTCTAGGGTTTTGAGTCAAGTCAAAAGTGTCAATGTCTTGAGATTGAATCTAAATTTCCTATAGGATAATATTTCTTCTCATCATTCCTTTCATCTAACCTAATAGGGGAAATCATGTGAGAAATGCATGAGTCTAAAGCTAGGTGAATAGGGTTTGGAGGGTTTTTTTTTTGTTATCTTGATGAGAAGAAGGTTTCAATTTTTTGCTAACTCATATTTGATTGCTCTTGGTGATGTTGAAGACAAAGAATCATGTTTAGAGGTAGTCCCTCATGAAAGAATTCCTATAAATCACTAAGAAACCCTAATTTTATGATCAAATGTTCTATTAAAAGTGTAATAAAGGTAGAATGGAGAAACCACAGGCATATACAGAGCAAGTGTAGTAGAGGACATCAAATCCTGAGGCTAAAGATTAATATATAGATCACAAGCACAAGTCAGAAGTAAGATTAGTTTATTTGAATATAGAGTGAACACTCAAAAATGTAGAAATAACAAAGAACATGGTCAAAGATGGCAAAAGCTAAAATTGAAAAGTCAAATAACTACAAGAATGCATGCTATTGGCCATTTGAAAAGTCCAAATTCTTACCTATTAGACCACGTTTTGTTTAAATATTAAAAAGAAAAGAAGTCAACCATTAGATCTTACATGATTGACATCCATCCCTTTATTTCTTTTCAAAGTAGCATTAGGAATAACTAATGCAAAATAGCAACAACCTGCCACCTCTCTATGGAACCCAATTGAGGTGGGACCTTCTATAAATCATGCACAATAACTATGTGACATAATGTGGACCATCACATCAAAGACAATCTATGAACATCTCTTTCCTTCTTTTCAAAGTTGCATGAAGTTTAGACAATGTAGGGAAGTGACAACATGACACATGTGCATGGAGCAACCCATTCTATTCCACATAGTACAATCCAATCATGAAGTTCCATGGGGTATAGACAACCCAATGTCAAATTCTTCATTCAATAAGGTACTCCCACATGTATGCCACAATGCACCTCATTGGAAAATAGACCCACATGTTGCAAATTAAACAATGAAGTTATAGTCCTTTTCATGAGTTATTAGATCTTACAAGATCTATAGACATCACTTTCCCACTTTTTAGAGATGCTCAAGGTTTAGACAATGTAAGAAAGTGATGATTTGACATGTGGAGCTATGGGGCGAAATTCAGTTTGTGAGCCACAAAAGGGAATTGTCAAAATTGAGGCTAGAGTATTCTCTCACAATGATAAAGGTGGGTTAGTTTTGTAGGATTTTATAGTTTCATTTGATCTACGGTGCTTGCTTTCTCAATTTCTAAAAATATGTGCAAGGTTTAGACAATGTGAGAAAGTGACAATTGAACACATGTCTCATCAGGTGTATCACATTCCATGAAATATAGTTAGAACTTAGTCACAAGGTGCTAAAAATGCACACTATTCTAATGTCAGACCTTCCAAGAAATAAAGTAATGCCACATGTATGGTATGATGTGTCTAGTTGGAAAATGGGACCTATAGAGGAATTTAAGAAGGTCATAACCGTGATTGTTAATTTAAAATTGATGGTCAAAGTTCAAAGATGTAGTGTCTGTTGGAATATAAAATATATGGATTTGGAATGAAACAATAGAAAATGAAGAATACATTATTTTATATAGGATTTTCTAAGATTTTTTGAAGATGAATAATCATGGTTTACTTTAAGGAATATCATAGATTCAAGATCATCAATAGAAGGGATACCATGTGCTCATATCATGATATAGATTAGATAATTTTATATTTTATTCTCATTTTTATGTGACTTTTGATTGGCTAGAGTTAACAAATGATAAATAACTATAAATTTAACCTCATTTGATAATGAAAAGGTCAGCCAACTTGATGGTGAATTTTTCTATAATTCTATTTACCCTATTTCGTTGTCAAGTTTTGTTGCCCATGGATAGATTAGTTCTACATTAAGAGTTGAAGGATAATTACATGTGATCTTGTGATAATTATGTGGATTCTATTCCATTTTGATATTTGTAAAAGAAGTGATTCCATTTACTTTCTTCATATATGATTATGTTTCCTCTCTTGTTCATTTCATATCATGTTAGATAGTCCTATTCCTTATTGCATTAAGATAATAGTACATTGAAAATAGAAGTAAGGGTTAAAAATCTCAAGATAATCTAGTATAGTCATTCCATTGGGTGTGATAGGTTATTCAAATCCATCTTGCTTAAATTTCTTTTGTCTACAAATAATTTGGTTATCTTTTACTGCTCTCACATTAAGAGCTTATAATGTCAAAACTTTTGATCTCATAAAAATATATTCATTGCATATCATTGCAAATCATAGGGAGCTATACCTAGTCAATTCACAGGGTAGTGATAGAATACATACACTAACTCATTTTTTGGTAAACATATTTTATCTCTTTGAGAATTGGGTGTCAAAGAGTTAAGATTATAAAATCTAATAGGAGAAAAAACTATTAACCAATAGTGTCCAAACACTTAGTCATTTAGTAGGAAATGTTGGATGGTGATCACTATGACTAAGTCATCTAGTAAAGGTTGAGTACATTTATAGTACATGTCAAGAAAGACAAATATTTCCAAGCACCCCAATTGAGATTGTTGAAAATAGATTGAAAAGATCATTGTTGAGAGAGATTGTTGAATAAGATTATGTGTTTCAATTATTATTTTTTCACCAATGTCAAACCTTATATCTTCTAGTAGGACAACTACTTATACGATTCAAGTACTATCACTTATTCAATTGATGAAGAGGATTTGATCAAAAGCTATAACAATAGCACCTAGAGGAAAGATTGAGTTATGATTATGTAATGAAGCACAAGGATCAGTTGAGATAGTGATAACATGATGTATTGATAATCTACTTCAGGTTACAAAGGTTGGCTACACTAAGAAAGATTAGAAGAATACGTTACAAAAAGTTTTTCTTCCAAGCTTGACTTAGTGGATAGTAGGTGCTAAGAAAAGTTAGTACAAGACAAGTAGAAAATTAGTTGGAGCCCAGTACATTCTAGTGTATGTCAAGTAGAACATTGGATGCTGAGTAAAGTTTAGATGATGCCAAGAACCAGTAAACTTTAGTTCATGTCAAGTAATTTCATAGTGGATATCAAGTAATGCAATATGTATGGAGCATCAGAAGGTTGATAATGCTGAGCTACTACATTATTTAAAAGATTGTTGATTCTATGAATCTAAGCTGATAAGTTTTTTTTCTTAGATTGTGTGAACTAGGTGGAAGGTAAGGTTTATGAGCTAGTGGCACAAAATTCAAGGTAAACCATTTTTAGGAAAATTTAAATGGATTATAGGAGAAATTTCTAGAAGAGATATCAGATATGGGGTAGATACATTGTATCCTACCTAATCCATCCAAACCCTAAATTAGACAATGGAGAATGAGTGGGAAAATATCTTAATTTCCTATTTATAGGGATGATTGGTCATGACACAAGGTTTTCATGTGTGAGAACCTAAGGGAGACAAGGAGTCAAGGGTTTTGCTTCTTCAACTGACCTAAGAGAAGAATCTGCAATGGCATGTTAAGCAAGAAAGCTTAAGGAGATGAATAGTTGAAGGGTGAATAAGCTATTAGAGATGAAAAGTATAAAGACTAAGTATAATTTAGGACTAAAAAAAGATCTATAATTTTCAAGAGAAGTTATAAGTTGTATTAGATCAAAATCTTATTGTTACTATCTAACAATTGTATTAGTCTAGGGTAAATCCTTTCAATTAAGGTTGACCCAATAGTCATTTGTAAATCCTTTAACTGGGTGAAATTCCAAGTGAATGGTCTAAAGTCCTCTCACAAGGCTCATTCCTAATAGGGTGAATGAAATCCTTTAACTAGATCACATTTAACAATGTGTATTGTAACCTTTAATAGGGTTTGCCTTTCATAGGGATCACTTCAAAAGATTGAAAAGAGTAGCATGTTACTAGTGGTTTTACCCAAATTAGGATTCCACATAAATCATTGTGTCAAGTGTGTTGATGAATCTATTATGTTTCATGATTTACATTTCTATAAGTTTATTCGATAGTAAGCTATAGGTTTTTAATTGATTGCATAATCTTATGGATGCATACATAAGTATAAATGTTTAATGGGTTCATTAAGCTGTGAAATGTTTTATTTATACATTTGGTCCTTAGATAACTAATTCAGCCCTGTGCCACCCCCCACCCCCCTACCCCCACCTTAGTTATTCTAAAGTACTCCAATATAGACATAGCACATATATAAGCCAAACTTATACAGTTGAGACTAATTGAACTATAAGATAGTTCTTGTTAAGTAAAAAAAATAGATCAAGTGCTGTAGAAGCTAAATGCTAGCATGAATGTTAGTTATGAATAAGCTTCAAGACATTCAGATGCTGAGAAAACCAATTTTTTCATACAAGTTTTTAATCAGATAGACACCTATGTAAATCATTTTGGCCAACTTCTATATAATATTTAATGATTGTGGAGATAGTTAAGAATACATTTATGCATCTTTACAGAAGGTAATGATCCCAAGGAAAGAAGATTAACTAATCAAAAAATGCTAAGGGAAATTATAAAAGGGATAAATTGTGAATCATTGATTATGATCTAGAAATTTTGAATATTTTTTATTTAATGAGTGTTTTAACCCTAGGATCATATGTAAGAATGAGATGATTTTATGAAGTGTTTGGAATAGGTGATCAATAATGAATGGGTGAATTGGCAAGAGAAGGAACAAAAAAGGATACAATAGAGAAAGAAAGGGTAAGTCTAAAAGTGGACCAAAAAAATCAATTTAAGAAGTGAAGGATGGAATGGAGATATCAAATTGAGAGATCAGATTGAGACACTATACAGAGGATATATGAAATTAGCTTCTAGAGAAAATTGAGGGTTAGGTACTAAATCAATTTAAAAAGATCTCCCAATAGATTGATCCTAATAGATCTATATAGAGTCTCCTAAAAGAGTCGTTGCTTGATTGTAAGCGTAAAATCATTTAACAGGGTGGGACCAAACAGTCTTAAATCTTTTAATAGTGCAAACCCTTTATAGGATAGATCATTCACTATGATCAAACATTATAACTCTAATAGGTTAACTTTATTATTACAATAGTGAAGATTTATAGGTTCCATCCCCACCCTAGTTTTACCTTCACATTGAAGTGTTTCTAGCAAATGAAATCATTGGTGTTATGTGTTAAAAATTTTGTGGATATTTTCATTTACAATTTAGCATTAAAATTTTGATGTTCTAATGATAGATATGAGATGAATCAGGTGTAAATTGAGTAAATTTTTTTCCAAGTTAAAATTTGAGATCCTAATTTATCCCCCCCCCCCCCCCCCCCCCCCCCACCCTCCCCACTTAGTATCTTGTTTATCATTAAATCTTTCAAAGAATTAGTATTAAAGCTTTAGTTCTCTTGGAAGAAGTATAACACCTTGAGAGGATCAAATCTTGGAGATGGAGGAATACTTAATGGGAAAATTCATTGATATCTAGATCATTGAAGTCCAAATTATAATGAAAAAACCTGAAGAATTGAGAGAAGAGTTGAGGAAATCCTTGACAAAAAGGAAAGAGATGGAAATTCAATGAAATGACACACTATACTAAGAAGTTGATAGAGAAGGACTATGGGACAATAGAAAATTTGGTGACAACAATACATCAATAGAAGAACTATAAGAGAAGAACAAAATTAAGAGAAAAGAGGTAAAAGGATTCCAGAGAAAATAGGAAACCCAATCAGTTAGATCATGTGAAGTGATGAAGAAAAATAAGAAAGTAGAAGAATACAAAATCATGGTTGAAGAAGATAAAAGATAGATAGCAATCAGACTTGAAGAAAGATCATTTTAAGTACAAGAGCTTACAAACAATTAGTTGGATATGATGAATCAAATGATAATTTTTACTAGGAAGAAAACAAGAACATGGATATCACAAGCTTAAGGTCATATAATTAGAAACTAAGAAATGAGTTCAGAAATGAATAAGAACTTTTGGAAAGAATAGACAAACCAAGTCAAGCTATCAAATACTTTGAAGAAATTATAAGATCATCTAGATCAACATAAGATACATCTGAACTAGGATACAATAAGCACATTACATCTATTGAAGAAGGAGAAATATCAGAGAGTGGAGAACAAACATATGCAAAATCCAAAGGAAAGCCTACATGTCATCATTGTGATCGACTTGGAAACACAACAAACATTTGTAGAAGAAAGAAGAGTATGCAAGCTTCTAGACCTAATTTCATTGGTAATTTCTTTAATTGCAAGAAGCTAGGACACTAGGAACATGAATTCAAATTAAATAAAATTAATTCACCCACTACATCTAGATTTGAAGGACATTGCTATAATTGTCAAAAATATAGTTATAGAGCTCATAAGTGTAGATCTAAGACAAAATCTAACTAGACATCTGAGAAATAAACACATGTACCTAAAAAAGGTAACACTCACCATTATGATTAAAATACATGGTACAGTGGTCATTATTGTAGATAATATGGGCACATTCGAAAGAATTACATCAACACACATTTCAGAGGAAATTATAAGAAATGATTGAATGGAGAATGAGTTTGTTTCAATTTTCTCAAAGTTGGACATGTTAGTAGAAACTATAGAACTAGATCACTAGAACCAAATAATGGAAGTGATAAAGGTAAAGATAAGGTTGAGATAAAGAAAACATGAAAATAAATGGTAGAAGTTGGAAGTAGTGGATCAAGAATAGTTGTGATTTCCCAATCCAATGGATTAAGTGATCACACCACTACTAAGTATAAAAGGTATGTAGGAACTATATATTTGATGATATATCTTACATCAACTCCAAAAATAAATGTGCTAAAAAGTTCATATTTTCATAAGAAACGATACACACATAATAGATCTATAGAGAGGAAAGAGGAAGAGAATCATTCACTACATGAAGTACCAAGTATTATAGTATAGATTAAGAACTTATGAAGGTGAAGGTGATTTGTTAACTAAATGAAATTGTATTGGCCAATTAAGGAAATGTTAACTGAATGTTTGTAGGTAAGCATGGAGACCGAGATAATTGTCATACAACTACCAAGTATGAATACATTTAATGTAGGCCTAAATAGAAAAAGGTATTTATCGAATTTGGACATTCATTTCTATTTTATCAAGCAATTTCAAAGTTCTCAAGTGATTCAGAGGTGGAAAAAGGAAATTTTAGTGATGAAGCAAACAAATCACAATGAAGCATTATTGTATTTGATAAAGACAATAAGTGTTACTTTTACTAGTGTCGTGTTAATTATTTTCAAAGGTTATCATAGAAGAGTTATTTTTCAAATACCCTAGATTTAAATGGGATTAGCAAGTGAAATTTTCAAATTAAGAAATGCTCAAATTGTGATGAACAACCAATGCCCTCCTCTCAATTTCAAAAACAATGTGAATTTTAAAGAAACTAAATGATATTGGTTCCTTGTCATTAATTCTACCTAGATTTTTAATGTTCGAGATGTGAGATCCTATTACATGTGAAAAATATGAGAAATTGGAGATTTTGAGATGAGGGAATCTTATGAGAAGCTATGCAACAATGGAATACTAAGTGATAAATTAAAGATCATTGCTAAGAAAGGGCTTACCCATGCCCCAGGTTTTCCTAAACTTTTCAAAGTTAAGTGGGTAAAGATTGTCCTAAGCCAAATGCATGATATGAATGTATGGTCAGAAAGAGTACCAATCAAAATTTACAAGGCCATAATACATTGATTTATTGGATACCCTAAATTAGATAGACTAAAGAGCATAAGGATTGTAGCTTGAAACGAGATTGAAAAATATGCCAAAGAAAATTGGAATTGTCAAGGAATGTCAACATGATGGGATTGTGATGTAGGAGCATCCAGAGGTATAAGGGCAATCCTATGTCACCAAAAAAAATATACTTAGATTTAGTTTCTATTTCATGTGTTTTCATTTCTGGATACCCATTTGGGTCAAATAAAGGTTCCAACTCTTACAGTTCCAATATCAGTGTTCTAGGATAGAGTATTTGAACACCTTGTGATATGTGTAAATGCTAAAAAAATAGGAGTATGTAGTTGAATCATCATTTTGGTGAACTAGAAGGTGTAAATTAGTTGGATGATTTTAATTGTAATTTAGACCATTCCAGAAAAAGAATCAGGTAAAAAGGCCCTACAGTTTGAAAGTTATTGCAGTTTTTTAGTTTTTGGAGACCTCCAAAGAATGCTTCAAAGTTAGGTTAGGGGCATTAAATGACCTTAAATAGGGTCAAAAATGGGGGAAAAGTGAAGCTGGTCCATAGGGCTATAGAACTCTTCGAGAGCTTCATAGAAATGTAAACGATTTGTCAATCGGAGCTACGGTTCAAAAGTTATGCCTCTTGGAAGTTTGATTACCATTTTTGGATTCTTCTAATTTTTTGTTGACTTCTAATGTGAATTCTAGAGCCTTCTATTTGGTCGGTGGATGCAAAATAGCACTTTCTAGAATGTATTCCTAATCCTTAACCCTTTGAGGTCTATTTAAGAACATTTCTGGCATTGTAAAAGGCAGTTAGGAGTGGAGTCTGAGAGAAGGTACTGGGAAAAGAATTTATCTCTAGATTTATGCTATTGTAAGCCCATAGGGCATGTTTTGGAGTCTATTTCTCTACACTAATTGTACTAGCATATTTTTACAATTAATTAAATTTTTTGTTTCTTGTTGCATCCATTCTATGCTTGGGTTGTGTCCCCATCAAGTGGTATCAGAGCTGGCTTTCCTGAGTGTGTAGACAGAGCACAGACTATGAGGCAGTTTGCACCAGGACAGTGTGGCTGTGGATTTGAGTTAAGAAGATACCTCCACAAAGAGAGTGTGGTGGAAGGTCTGGAGCTATTAATCCTAAGGACATTAGAGCCCTCCAAAGGCAGGTACAAGCATTGCATGAAGAGCTCCATAGAGGAACAAATGTTGCTACAGGCGACGAAAGTGAGGATGACAATGAAGAAGAAGAAATTGGACTAGAAGGAGAATTTGATGAGGAAGTTATAAATCAGGCAGAGGAAAGGCTTTTTAGGGCCATTAAAAATTTTGGGAAAAGACCTACAATTGATGTGGGTGTATTTTTAGGAAATCTGAAACCAGATGAGTTGATCGACTAGATCAATGAACTGGAAGAGTACTTTGAGTATGAGGATACTAGGGATCTAGATAGGGTTAAGTTTGCAAAGGCCATGCCAAAATTTGGTGGCAAGAGGTTCAATTGGAATGAAATAGAAGAGGAAAGGATAAGATCACAAGGTGGGATCGCATGGTGGCCAAACTAAAGAAGCAGTTCATTCCTATTGACTAAGAGCTTGATTTGTTTAAGAAGATGCATGAATTAAAGCAAGTAGGAAAATTAGTCTAGGAATATACGAAGGAGTTTTAATGACTCTTGATTAGAGTAGGGCATGTAGAAGAAAATAAGGAGAAGGTTGCTCATTATATCAGTGGGTTGCGACCTAGCATCTAGGAGGAATTAAGTCTAGTAAGAATGACCAGTGTTGAAGAGGCATACCAATTTGCCCTACGAGTTGAAGAGAACCTAAATAAGAGGTTTGAAGGGAGATAAAGAGGGTGTGGTCAAGGAGGAAGGGTTAGTGGTAGGTCATCTAGAGGCTAAAATGAAACCCAAAAGAAAAATGAAGATGTGGGTACTAGCAGGAACCAGAGGAATGAGGGTTTCAATCGCTCCCAAGATCAAGACTTTGAAAATTAGAGAGGAAGATGTAGATGATGTGGAAAAGGAAGAGGATGCTTCCATGGTACCTATTTCCATTGTAATGAAGAAGGTCATTGTGCCTTTGGATCCCCTCGATGACAAGGAAGGACATATAGGAGAGCTGAGGGTCAAGCTAGGGTTTCTCATGTGGATGAGGATGCAAAATCATCACATTTAGAGGATGCAAAAAGAGGAGAGACTTTAGTAAATGAAAGGGTCCTACTAAGTGGTGGGATTGAACCAGGAAAAAGGAGGAATTTATTCTATACCAGGTGCAAGTGTGAGGATAAATGTTGTGATGTGATCATTGATGCTAGTAGCACTGATAACTTGGTATCAGAAGAAATGGTCTCTAAGCTGAAGCTAAAGAGGGAGAAACACCCCTAGCCCTATTAGATTGCTTGGGTGAAAGATGATCATCAGGTCCTGGTAAGTGAACAATGTTTAGTGAAATTCAAAATTGGGAGTTACCATGATGAAGTTCTCTGTGATGTTATTCTAATGGGTGTTTGCCATATATTGTTGGGAAGACCATGGTAGTTTGGTAGGCATGCAATACATGATGGTCATGCAAACACATACTCTCTAACAAAGGATGGAGTTTTCCACAAACTGAAACCCATGAAAAAGGAAGGCGAAAAGGTATGTAGCAGTGCTAGGATTTCTCTTGTTGATGGAAGAAAATTTTTGGATGGCATGAAACAAAAACGTATGTGCTATGCTTTGATCCCTAGGAAAGATAAAGAAGGTAGTAGTGAAATACCACTTGAAGTTTTAGATTTACTAGGTGAGTTTGGAGATATCATCTCTAATAATGTTCTAGAAGGATTGCCACCCATAGGGCAAATCAATCATCAGATAGATTTAATCCTAGGAGCTAGTTTTCCTAACAAGGCTGCTCACAAGATGACTCCTACTAAAATTGAGGAGCCAAATAGATAGGTTCAGGAGCTATTGAGGAAGGGCTTGATTTGGGAGAGCCTGAGTCCATGTGCAGTACCTATAGTACTGGCACCAAAGAAGGATGGAGAGTGGAGGATGTGTATAGACTCTCGAGCTATAAATAGGATAACCATCAAGTATCGGTTTCCTTTGCCAAGAATGGATGATCTTATGGACTGTTTGAGTGGAGCTTAGTACTTCGCAAAGATAGATCTCAAGAGTGGCTATCACTAGATATGGATATGAGAAGGAGATGAGTGGAAAACTATCTTCAAGACCAAGGAGGGTCTTTATGAGTGGTTAGTCATGCCCTTTGGATTGATGAACGCCCCAAGCACCTTCATGTAGCTTATGAATGAGGTACTTAAGAAGTTCTTAGGAAATTTTTTTTGGTCTATTTGGATGATATTTTAATTTTTAGCAAGACTTTGGAAGAACATTTATTACATATTCGTAGTGTCCTTGAAAGGTTAAGGGAAAATAAATTGTTAATTAATCTAAAGACGTGTATCTTTGCAAAAAGGGAGTTAGTCTACTTGGGATTTGTTATATCACCTGAAGGTCTCAAAATGGATCCAGAGAAAGTAAAATCCATCTTGGAATGGCCTACTCCAAGGTCTGCTACTAAGGTAAGATCATTTCATGGTCTGGTTAGTTTTTACAAAAAGTTCATTAAGAATTTCAGTGGCATATGTGCACCCCTGACTAACACAATAAAAGGGGATTGAAAAGAGTTCAAATGGACTATGACAGCTACAAGAAGTTTTGAATTGCTAAAGAAGAAGGTGACAGAACAACCTGTGTTGGAACTTCTAGATTTTAGAAAAGTATTCCAAAAGGATTGTGATGGTAGTGGCAGTGCTATTGGGGTTGTATTGAGCCAAGAAGGTAAGCCTATTGCATATTTTAGTGAAAAATTGAATGATGTGAAAAAGAAGTATTCTATTTATGGTCAAGAGTTCTATGTAGTAGTTCAAGCCTTAAAGAAAAGGAGGCATTATTTATTTCCAAAGGAATTTGTTTTATATACTGATCACCAGGCATTATAGTACCTAAATAGCCAAGGTAAATTGAATCAGAGGCATATGAAGTGGGTAGAGTTCTTGCAGAGCTATACATTTGTGTTGAAGCATAGAAGTGGAAAATCTAATAGAGTTACAGATGCACTAAGTAGGAGGCAGTTGTTGCTTACAGTAATGCAGGTTGAAGTAGTTGGGTTTGATGAACTCAATAATCTGTACCCTAAGGATCCTAATTTTGCTGAAGCGTGGAAGGCTTGTAAAGAGACTGTTGCTGTAGACAAAACTAAGTGGTAAGACTATTTGATTCATGATGGTATGTTATTCAAGGGCAGTCAATTATGCATTCCAAGGAGTTCCATGAGGGAAAATTTGATTAAGGAGAAACACAGTGGAGGGATGGAAGGACATTTTGGTCAAGATAAGACCATTTCCATTCTTAGAGAACATTATTTTTGGCCTCAGATTTCATAGGATGTGAAGAAGTTTGTACAGAGTTGTTAGATTTGTCAAGTTGCCAAGGGATTTAGTAACAATACTAGACTATATCAGCCATTGCCTATTCCATCAAAGCCATGGGAGGACATAAGTATGGATTTTGTTCTTGGATTGCTGAGGACACAAAGGGGTAATGACACAGTATTTGTGGTGGTTGATAGGTTCTCCAAAATGGCACATTTCATTCCATGCCACAAAACTCATGATGTTGTCCATATTGCAGACTTGTTTTTTAGAGAGGTGGTGAGACTACATGGTCACCCAAGAATTATAGTTTCTGATAGAGATTGATGGGGACACAACCCAAGAACAGAATGGAAACAACAGAAAAAGGAAATTATATTAACTGAGAAAATTAGATAGTACAACTAGTACAGGAAAATAAACTTCAAAACATGCCCTAAGGGCTTACAATAGCATAAATCTGGAGATAATTTCTCCTTATGGTACCTCCTCTCAAACTCCACTCCGAACTACCTTTTACAATGCCAAAAATATCCTTAAATAGACCCCAAAGGGTTAAGGACTACGAGTACATTCTAGAAAGTGCTAGTAGGCATCCACCGACCAAATAGAAGGTTCCAGAAGCTACGTTAGAAGTCGGTGCAAATCTAGAAGAATCCAAAAATGGTAATCGAACTTCTGGGAGGCATAACTTTTGAACCATAGCTCCGATTGATGAACCATTCACATTTTCAAAAATCTCTCGAAGTGCTTTAAAGCCCTATGGACCAGCTTTGCTCATCCCCCATTTTTTGACCCTTTTCAAGGTCATTTAATGCCCCAAAGCTGACTTTGAAGCATTCTTTAGAGGTCTCCAAAACCCAAAAAACTGCAATAACTTTCAAACTGTCGGACCTATTGACCTGATTCTTTTTCTGGAATGCTCTAAATCATGATTACATTCATATGGCCAATTCACACCTTTTAGTTTACCGAAATGATGGCCCAAATACATGCTCCTATTTTTTCAGGATTTTCAAATGCACTGATAGTTGAACTATGAGAGTTGGAACCTTTATTTGAGCCAAATGGGTATCCAAAAATGTAAAGACATGAAACAGAAACTAAGTCTAAGTACATTTTTTTGGTTGACACAGGATTACCCTTATACCTCTGGATGCTCCTGCATCAGACACCCAGGGTAGATTGAAAAGTGACCCTGTCACTTTATGGATGGTAGAGAAAATCCCAAATGGGAAACCTCAACTTTTGAAATTCAAGTTGAGTCCTCGATTGGCCGTCCTTTCCATTTGACCAAATACTCTTCATACTACCTGTTTCTGGTACTCCTACCCACACGATGATCTAGAATGTCTTCTATCTCCTCCTTCTTAGAAGCAAGAATTGGACATGGCTCTAAAACTAGCTCCTCATCTACACCATCATCATGATACTCTGTTAAATCTACAATGTTGAAAATGGGAGAAATGTGAATACCATCTGGCAGCTCCACCTCATATGCATTTCCTGAGTTATGTTTCTTCAAAACTTTGCAGGGGCCAAATTTCTTCATTTTCAGCTTGTTGTAAGTACCAACTGGAAATCTTTCTTTTCATAAGTGCACCATGACTAGATCCCCTACTTGGAATTCCTTATGTCTTCTCCTTTGATCAGCCCTAGCTTTATACTCTTGATTGATCTTGATAATGTGTGCTTGAACCTCCTCATGTAGACGCTTGATATGTTCAACAAATTCCTTAGCTTCAACACTTGTCCTCTCCCCTTATTCTATTTTCCTCAATTCTGGTGCAGTCCTTGGGCTATTCCAATATACAATTTGGAATGGTGATTTTCCAGTACTCTTATTTATAGATTTATTGTAAGCAAACTCTGCTTGTGGTAGAATCAAATCCCATCCCTCGGGCTTATCCCCAACTAAACATCTCAGTAAATTTCCCAAACTTCTGTTTACCACTTCTATTTGACCATCAGTCTATGGGTGATGTGTGGAACTAAATTTTAGGTCTGTTCTCAACTTCTTCCACAATGTCCTCCAGAAATACCCCACAAATTTAGTATCTCTATCAGAAACTATACTCCTTGGAAGACCATGTAGTCTTACCACCTCTTTGAAAAACAAGTCTGCAATATGGACAGCATCATGAGTTTTGTGGCATGGAATGAAATGTGCCATTTTGGAGAACATATCAACCACCACGAATACTGAGTCATTACCCCTTTTGTGTCCTTGGCAATCCAAGAACAAAATCCATACTTATGTCCTCCCATGGCCTTGATGGAATAGGCAATGGCTGATATAGACCAGTATTGTGACTAAACCCCTTGGAAACTTGACAAACCTGGCAACTTTGTACAAACTTCTTCACATCCTGTGTAATTTGAGGCCAAAAATAATGTTCTCTAAGAATGGCAATGGTCTTATCCCAACCAAAATGTCCTGCCATCCCTCCACTATGTTTCTCCTTAATAAGATTTTCCCTCATGGAACTCCTTGGAATGCACAATTGACTACCTTTGAACAACATGCCATCCTGAATCAAATAGTCTAACCACTTGGTTCTATCTACAGCAACAGGTTCTTTACAAGCTTTCCATACTTCAACAAAATCAGGATCCTCAGGGTACAAATTCTTGAGTTCATCAAACCCAACTACTTCAACCTACATTATTGTAAGCAACAACTGTCTCCTACTTAGTGCATCTGCAACCCT
Source organism: Cupressus sempervirens (assembly GCA_028749045.1). NCBI lineage: Eukaryota > Viridiplantae > Streptophyta > Pinopsida > Cupressales > Cupressaceae > Cupressus > Cupressus sempervirens. The sequence goes on along the minus strand of CM053791.1, from coordinate 111,047,652 downwards.
ATTAGATTTTCCACTTCTATGCTTCAACACAAATGTATAACTCTGCAAGAATTCTACCCACTTCATATGCCTCTGATTCAATTTACCTTGGCTATTTAGGTACTTTAATGCCTGATGATCAATATACAAAACAAATTTCTTTGGCAATAAATAATGCCTCCATTTCTTTAAGGCCTAAACTATTGCATAGAACTCTTGATCATTAACAGAATACTTCTTCTTTGCATCATTCAATTTTTCACTAAAATATGCAATAGGCTTACCTTCTTGGCTTAATATAGCCCCAATAGCGCTACCACTAGCATCACAATCCATTTGGAATACTTTTCTAAAATCTGGAAGTGCAAACACAGGCTGTTCAGTCACCTTCTTCTTCAGCAATTCAAAACTTCTTGCAGTTGCTGCAGTCCATTTGAACTCTTTTCTATCTCCTCTTATTGTATCAGTTAGGGGTGCACATATGCCACTGAAATTCTTAATAAACTTCCAATAAAAACTAACCAGACCATGAAATGATCTTACCTTAGTAGTAGACCTTGGAGTAGGCCATTCCAAGATGGCTTTAACCTTCTCTGGATCCATTTTGAGACCTTCAAGTGATATAATAAATCCCAAATAGACTAACTCCCTTTTTGCAAAGACACACTTCTTTAGATTAATTAATAGTTTCTCTTCCCTTAGCCTTTCAAGGACACTATGAATATGCAGTAAATGTTCTTCCAAAGTGTTGCTGAAAATTAAAATATCATCCAAATAGACAATAACAAATTTTCCCAAGAACTTCTTAAGTACCTCATTCATGAGCCGCATGAAGGTGCTTGGGCTGTTCATCAATCCAAAGGGCATGACTAACCACTCATAAAGACCCTCCTTGGTCTTCAAGGCTATTTTCCACTCACCTCCTTCTCGAATCCATATATGATGATAGCCACTCTTTAGATCTATCTTTGTGAAGTACTGAGCTCCACTCAAGCAGTCCATAAGATCATCCATCCTTGGTAAAGGAAACTGGTACTTGATGGTTATCCTATTTATAGCTCAAGAATCTGTACACATCCTCCACTCTCCATCCTTCTTTGGTGCAAGTACTGTAGGTACTGCACATGGACCTAGGCTCTCTCGAATCAAGCCCTTCCTTAGCAACTCCTGAGCCTATCTATTTAGCTCCTCTGTTTCAGTAGGAGTCATCCTGTGAGAAGCCTTGTTAGGCAAACTAGCTCCTGGAATCAGATCTATCTGATGACTAATTTGCCTTACTGGTGGCAATCCATCTGGAACATTATCAGAGATAATATCTCCAAATTCCCCTAGTAAATTTGAAACTTCAAATGGTATTTCACTACTACCTTCTTTATCTTTCTTAGGAATCAAAGCATAGCACATATGCTGATGTTTCATGCCATCTAAAAACTTCCTTCCATCAACAGGAAAAATCCTAGCACTGCTACATACCTTTTCACCTTCCTTTTTCATGGGCTTCAATTTGTGGCGAACTCCATCCTTTGTCAGAGAGTATGTGTTTGCATGTCTATCAAACTGCCATGGTCTACCCAATAATAGATGGCAAACATCCATCAAAATAACATCATAGAGAACTTCATCATGGTAACTCCAAATTTTGAATTTTACTAAACATTGTTCACTTACTAGGACCTTATGATCATCTTTTACCAAAGAAATCCGATAGGGTTGGGGATGTTTCTCCCTCTTCAGCTTTAGCTTAGAGACCATCTCTTCTGATACCAGGTTATCAGTGCTACCACCATCAATGATCACATCACAACATTTATCCTCACACTTGCATATGGTATAAAACAAACTCCTTCATTGTCTTGGTTCATTCTCACCACTTAGTAAGACTCTTTCATTTACCAAGGTCTCTCCTCTTTCTTCATCCTCTAAATGTGATGATTGTGCATCCTCATCCACATGAGCAACCCTAGCTTGGCCCTCAGCTCTCTTATCTATCCTTCCTTGTCGTTGAGGGCATTCAAAGGCACGATGACCTTCTTCATTGCAATGGAAACAGGTACCACAGAAGCCTCCTCTTCCTTGTCCATGTCCTCTACCTCTTCCTCTTTGATTTCCAAAGTCTTGATCATGGGAGCGGTTGAAACCCTCATTCCTCTAGTTTCTGCTAGTGCTCACATCTTCATTTTTCTTTTGGATTTCATTGCGACCTCCAAATGATTTACCGCTTCCCCTTCCTCCTTGACCACGCCCTCTTTGTCTTCCTTCAAACATTTTATTCAGCTTCTCTTCAACTCATAGGGCAAACTGGTATGCCTCTTCAACGCTGGTCATTCTTACCAGACTTAATTCCTCCTGGATGCTAGGTCACAACCCACTGATATAATGAGCAACCTTCTCCTTATTTGATTCTGCATGCCCCGCTCTAATCAAGAGTCGGTAAAACTCCTTTGTATATTCTTGGACTGATCTTCCTGCTTGCTTTAACCCATGCATCTTCTTAAACAGATCAAGCTCGTAGTCCATAAGAATGAACTGCTTCTTCAATTTGTCCACGATGCGATCCCATCTTGTGATCTTCTCCTTTCCTCTTCTAAGTCTTTCTAGTTGAACCTCTTGCCACCAGATTTTGGCATGGCCTTTCAGTTTGGCCTTTGCAAACTTAACCCTATCTAGGTCCCTTATATCCTCATACTCGAAGTATTCTTCGAGTTCATTGATCCAATCGATCAACTCATCTGGTTTCAGATTTCCTGAAAATATACCCACTTCAATTGTAGGTCTTTTCCCAAACTTAGTAATGGCCCTAAAAAGCCTTTCCTTTATAGGATTCAGAACTTCCCCATCAACTTCCTCTTTTGGTCCCATTACTTCCTCTTCATTGTCATCCTCACTATTGTCACCTGCGGCAACATTTGCTCCTCTATGAAGCTCCTCTTGCAATGCTTGTACCTACCTCTGGAGGGCTCTAACGTCCTCAAGATCAATAGCTCTGGCCCTTTCGCCATGCTCTCTTCATGGAGGTATCTTCTAACTCGAACCCACAACCACACAATCCTAGTGCAAACTGCCTCACAGTCGGCGCTCTGTCTACACACTCAGGAAAACCCACTCTGGTACCACTTGATAAACACACAACCCAAGAATAGAATGGAAACAACAGAAAAGGGAAATTATATTAACTGAGAAAATAAGCTAGTACAATGACTACAGGAAAATAAACTTCAAAACATGCCCTAACGGCTTACAATAGCATAAATCTGGAGATAATTTCTCCTTCTGGTACCTCCTCTCAAACTCCACTCCAAACTGCCTTTTACAATGCCAGAAATCTCCTTTAATAGACCCCGAAGGGTTAAGGACTCGAAGTACATTCTAAAAAGTGCTAGTAGGCATCCACCGACCAAATAGAAGGTTTCAAAAGCTACATTAGAAGTTGGTGCAAATCTAGAAGAATCCAGAAATGGTAACCAAACTTCCAGAAGGGATAACTTTTGAACCGTAGCTCTGATTGACGAACTGTTTACATTTTTGAAAAGCTCTTGAAGTGCTCTATAGCTCTATGGACCAGATTTTCTCATCCCCCATTTTTCAACCCTTTTCAAGGTCATTTAATGCCCCAAACCTGACTTTGAAGCATTCTTAGGAGATCTCCAAAACTCGAAAAACTACAATAACTTTCAAACCATGGGGCCTGTTGGTCTGACTTTTTCTGTAGTAAAATTTTTTAGTTAAATCATAGAAAAGTCAAATGTTCTATGCCTAAGTGAAACATAGGGTTTTGGATAAACCATCTATAAGAAATAATCGCCATATAAACCCTATATCATCCCTATTCATAAATTGTCGGGCGCGAAATTTTGAATTTTCAAAAGAGATGAATATGCTGTCATATTCCTTTTCCTTTCTCCCGGGTTACCTTTCTTCCTATTTTTCCCAACCGTCAGATCTGATTAGATCTAACATTGGAGTTACCTTGCTATTGAGAGTTGCATGCTCATTAAGTATAGCGAGATAACGAGTATTGAGTATTTTAAGCGATGGGACCGTAAAGTGAAGATGCGGCGATCGGAGATTTGCTTATTAAATATTTTATTGTGCAGGTACACTTTGCAATTCACCATCCAAAAAAAAGAAAAGGGATAGGGACCCACTAGAATATCTGACATCAGAGCCGAAATGTTGATTTTTCCAGAAGTTTTGCCACCTCACTATGAGAAAATTCAGACACTTCACCGTTAGCGAAGTAGCGAGGCCACGTGAAAATCTGAAAATGATGACATTGCATCTTGCTTGTATCATAATTACACCAGGTGGCATGACCAATCATAAATACCGTTGTCAGAATTAGTTTTAATTAACAGAAGTAATTACTAGGTAACCCTTGTATTTTTTGGCACGGAATCCTTTTAAGTGCCGGATCTCGCTACCTCGCTATCAAAAAATTTAGGTGCTTCATCATTAGCGAGTTAGCGAGGCCCCGTAAAACGGAAAAAGATCGGCAAGATCTTTGATGACATGTAATGATAGATGATTGTGATAAATTTTGACATGTGCCAACTATGCAGAGATCTGATTCTCATTAATACCTATCTGACTAAATGTACAAGAAATCTTGAATGTCAACTTGAAGTGGATCAATGGAGCTCGCTACCTCGCTATGAAGAGTTGCAAGGGAGATAATTATAGCGACACAGCGAGTTGGGCCCGCCGCCTTCTTTCTTAAGAAGCCCTGTAGCATATCTTTCGATCATTTCTTGATCTGATCAACGATTGTCGTTGCTTCGCCATGGCAAGGTGCTTGTTCTTTATGCATAACAAAGTAGTGACATGCTGACACTTGTTCTCCATCGTCAGTGGGTCTAAATATAAGTGCCATAAAAAGAAACAATTCTGTACGTGGCAAGTTCTCATTGGGTAAAATAACTGACATGGCAAATATAACTCCTAGTTGTTCTCTTTGTACCGCATGATCGTAGGATCTTCGAAGATCGACGGTGCAGTTTTAAATGAAAAATGTAGTGCCACTCTCTGTATTAATTAGACAAGAAAGCTTCGTCTGTGAGGAAAAACAGAGTATAATACAGAGAGATTTCATCACTCTCATTTCACGCGAGAAAAGATTTGAAGCCATTCTTGTGTAGAAGCCATTACTGAAAGAAAAGCGTGCCAAGGTTTGATAAAAAAATTGTCAAGTTGTCTGTTCGCAAAAAATTTGTAGGAATACAGAGGAGAATTGAGACAGAATTCAAGTAAGTAAAACTACCATCATCTTCGTGAGCTTTTAAGTTTTAAAAAGATAGCCCAAGATGCCTCCTACGAAGGGATTTACAGGTTCAATAAACTACCTGGATAGAAATGTGCATGATGATTTGCTTGAGTTACTTCCTGAATCTACTGTAGAAACAGTGCAAGTTCAGAGGTTAACCTCACTGAACCCTAGGCTAAGGGTAGCTGATGGATTGTATGATAAGGGTAATTGGGTCCAAGATGCTCAAACTTCTCATACTGGTTTGAGTTTATTCAAAAAATGGTTTACAGAAAGGAAGTTATATGCCCCTCATGCCAATATATGGAATTTTGATCTTGGGAAGCTTGTTGTCCCCAGCGTGTTTATGGATTTTGACCTACTTGAAGCTATAGCAAAAAACTATGACCAAGCCACTAAGGTAGTGAGAAGAATGGATGGTGAGGCTTTAGTTACCATCAGTCCCGAGGAGATTAGGAAGGTTTTCAGTCTGGGACCCCTCACCATGTATCATGTGCCCATTAATTTGATAGATTTAGAAAAAGAATATATATCCAAGAGGGATGTAGTTAGACAGGGTGCACTGAAAGCCCACATAGGCCGGATTGGAGGCCTCCCAACCATAACATCATCTTCTAAAGAACCATTCAAGAAATCATGCTTTAATGCCAGGGCAGTGGAGATATATAGGACCCTATGCAGAGTCTTCGGAGAGGGCGAAGAAGATTTTATTTCGGTGAGCTTCATGTATATGATCACCCAAATCTCCTCTTTTGGTGTGGAAATAATTTTTGATTTTGCATCTTACTTGGCAAATGAGATTCACCAGAGATTGGTGGGGATTGCACAGGGCAAGGTGGAAAAGGTTTGGGGTCAGTATTCCTTATTGATGCATATGTTTCTTTTTAAAGGGGCCACTTATTTTGGTAAAGAAATGGTTTTAAATAGAGAACAAGAAGGGGAGGCACTGCCAGTCCAATTATGGAGTGTAGACATGACCTGGGAAGCAGAAAATGCTAGCTTTGTTAGATTTGATAGACACTTTGTCTCCAAGCTAAGGTGCCTCATATTGAGTGATAATCCCAGAATCCCTAAGGCATTAATGCACCTTGTTAGGCCTATGGACAAAACCCATAATCTAAAAGTTTCACATAATTGGGGAGATGTTATCCCATATTCAGTCTCAACTGTCATCAGGGTCTATGGATTCAAAGGAACACCTCATGTGTTACCCTATCAGGTACCTTTAAAGGTAGGGATAGCTGAATTTTTATGGCAGTTAGGAGGAGTGGAGGAGGCCTTTTTGCACAAAAGGGGGACAGGATCAATTTTTCCTACTTGTACTATAGCCCACCAGTTTGTGATAACTAAAGAAGGGTGGGTCTTTCTCCATAAAATTTTGGATCAATATAAGATGGCAGTGTCTCACTCTCATTTTTGTCATACAAAAGGTTTCTTTAACTCTGCCCTTAGATTTAGAATCAAGCTTTGTCCAGTTCAGCATGAATTCTATTTTCCTGAAGATATAATAAGAAATGAATACTCTCTCCATGAGCAAGAAATAAAGAAAGAAAAATGGAGAGTCTATTCGAAAGTTTTGGAATTCATTAATTGTTTTGACAAAGATTTCAGTCCTCTTAGTAATGTTGCAACCAATGCAGATAAAATACATAAGCTCATGAGTACTTTCTCTGAGATAATGGAAGTAATGAATGAGAAGAAACAACATTTTATTAATTCTTTTCTAGATAAAGCCAGAGAAATTATGAGAAAATTGGGTTTCACCCCCAACATTGGAATAGGTCCATTGGTGGTACAAAAGAAGACAGGATATACTATTGTTCGACAGCAGGTGCCCGTTGTACATAAAGAAAAACAGATAGTTGAATCCACCAACATTGTCTTAGAAGAAAGACCCCCTGAACCTTCTCCCAAAAGAAGAAGAATAATAAGGGAGGAAGAATCCCCTGATGAAAGTTACTCACCTTCTCAAACCCCAATAAGAATTGAGGAAGAACAGCTCACCAATGAGCAATTCGAACAAATGGGGTTACAAGGAGAAATTTTTGTTACACAAGCATAAATTGATGAAGGGAACCCCCAGGAACACCCTGTGCCAAGTTTTGAATTAACTATAGCAAATTTTAGAGGAAGGGAGTTGGACCCTATTTTGGAATAAGCCAGTCAGCATTTTTTATCTGATAACAATTTTGTAAGATCTAGGGCTTTCCATCAGTTTGCATGGAGGGTAAACATGCACATTTTTGAGCAAAGGTGTAAGAATATGAAAACAGAACATCCAGAAATGGATGAGACCTCCATTCAAAATCTAATAAAGGAAAAAATGGTGCAAGAGTTCCAAAATATAACCCCTGATGAGGGAAGACAGATGGTAAAAAATGCTAATGTTTTATTATTGCCCAATTGGGACATTGCTGACGCATTAATTTTTAATTCTGTTTCAAATAATTTAGGACTCCAGGATCCAAATAAAGAGGAATTCTTTGGTACAGCATTCAGCAATGATCAAGCTGCCCTTGTTATGTGGTCCCTGAGAAGAGGATCCAGAACTACTTCATCACAGCCTGATAATTCAGGATTAACAGGGAGTATCTTTGTAAGGAGAGTTGCCGATACTTCAAATGTACAGGCAGCCCACATGAATGTGGATTATTCTAAATTTGCTTTGGCTACTGCGGAAAGAGGAGAGAGGGAAATTATTGATATGCATAATAAATATGAAATAGTGGTGGATGCCTATAACCAAGAGGTAAAAAGGAGAATTGAGTTAGAAAACAGGGTATCTCAATTAGAAAAGGTACTTGGAAAGAGGAAAGTGGGAGAATCCAGTAAACTGAGAATTGCATATCCCCCATAGTCATCTGTGGGATTAACCCCTATTATTGAGATACCTGACACCCCTGAAAGACCCCAATTCTATACTGCAGAGGAATTTGAAGCAGAAAAAACCAAATTACATGAGTGGCAGATAGAATTTAGAAATCAACAGGAAGAGAAATGGAGGCAGGGTGTGACATATTTGAGGGATAAAATACAATGGTCAACTTTTTATGATCAATTGACAAGGATTGTAACCCTCATGGATGAGTTAAATAAAGAAAAGGATGGACTAGATTCTCTTGCACAGAAATGGAGACAGAGAAACAATGATGTTACAATTATTTGTATATCTACAGTCCAAATGCCTTATCATCAGGTTGAAAAGATTTTTGATTTATTGAATCAATTAGATAATTTTGAGAATAAAAGAGATTCTTTACAGAGAAAATTGATACTCTATTTTTCAAAATATCTTGCTAAAAAATTCACCCTATTTCCTTGTGCTTTAGAATCTCTTGATACAGTAAAGGAAAAAGAAAAATGGAAAAAGAAAATGGATGAATTATTCGATAACAGAATAACAAACATCATCAGTGAGACTGGCCATTGGTTTTGGGCAAGGACAAATGTGGAGCTGGTAAAAATACAATTATATTATGCTGATATGAGAAAAGAATTCGATGATTTAGAGGAAAATGCCAATTCTTTAATAAAGATACAAAGAGAAACCCTAAGTTTTGATTGGCCAGATGATGATACTTTTAATAGATGGAAAAATCAGTTTAGTGAGCAGATGTTAGGAGACGATGACGAAGAAGATGTAAGAGTAATAGTTACTTTTGTAATCAGCAATGATGACATAGAAAATCCCCAGGCTAAAGTGAGTTTGCATGTAACAGAAGATGATATATCACTTACAGACCTTATGGGTATGTACTCTGAAGATGAAGAATGATTGTGAGATCAGATCATAACAACCAAGAAGCATAACAGAAAGGGACCTGCCAAGAATTGTTGTTGTAATTAACCTTTCTGTTATTCTTGTTTTTGTTTTTCTAAAGAAGGACACCTGTCACCCTCTTTAGCCTGAAGCTTGTTGCATCTCACATTATTTAAGTGAGATCCCAAGGCTAAAGAAGGGTCCGAATTTAGTTTTTACTAAGTATTGTGCTTAGTTCTGTTTTTGGTCCAAAACATTTTGGGAAGGAAATTTATAGTATACTTTTCTGTCAAAATTTCTGAGATATAGATGAATGTAGAAAGAACTGTGCTTCTTCTCTGAAGGTCTTTCTGGGTCTATTGTAAAGGATATACCATTTTCAAACGAAATTAATACAAATTATGAACTGTCCCCATATCTGTTCTTTTCTGAATTTTGTCTCCTTTTAAATACTTAGCTACCTTGATGTTGTGTGAGTAAAAGCTTATGCAATTGATTGCAATATAGTAAGGTTGTACATCCATTTGTTATTGCTGTTAATTCAATGGATTAAATAAAGGCTCTGATGAATGTGATGAGGTTGCTTGGGTGTTAATAAGGATTTTTGAATGATAAATTCTGGTAAGAATTGCTGATGAAAATTTGTTGCAAAGCAACAAATTAGATCTAAGAATTTACTTGACTCTGAATTCTCAATGGATTAGGCACTGATCAAAAGTATTTCAGCCAAAAGAGAAGTATATTATGACTGGCTTTTTCAAAGTACATCATAAAATAAATTTTTACTTATATTTCCTGTAAGATATTCAAAGTTGGCTAGCACTTGCCTGCATGGATTGTTTTAGCTTCATTTAGCCATTGCTATTGGAAACATCTGCAGAGCTATAGAAGATTTCTTGGCCATATCTGTTCAAAGGATGTGTTTATCAATTCAGTAAGATTTACGTATATGTTTGAGGATTTAGAGATGAGAATCAAAATGAAACTAAGAATAATTCTCATACAATTGTTCCATTTTTGAACCATCCCCGGGTACACCCGCCCTTGTTTTTACAGAGCCAAAAGAGTAGAAAATCGTCTAAGGTTTTGTTGGAGTTGGGTCCTAGTACTTTGCATATGCAAGTGATAATGAGAATTTGCTATTCTTTAGGTTGTGTATGTACTGATATCTAGGTATTAAGCCTTTTGTCGCCTAGTAGTTTTAGCACTATTAACATCATAAAAAAAAAACACCAACAAAATGGCGACTCCGCTGGGGACTGTCTAACACATTTGTAAAAAGTACTGTAGTTGTCTTTAGTCTTACTAAGTAAGTATGTGTCGTGTGATCTCTATTTTGGCCATAGCTATAAGGGAATCTTTAGTGTCAAAATTTGAGGATTTAAATAAGATATAACACAAGTACCATTGCTACACACTGACGCATCCAGCTTATCTGAGTGTCTTATCTAACAAGCAAGAGTTGCAGTCTTACAACATCAGTGATTGGTCTCTTTGTGCCGTATTTTTGTTCCTACTTGTGTATTGTTTTCTTTCTGTCAGTAAGAGTGTTATTATATTTTCCCGAAAGAGGGTGGCGACTCAGTCAAGGTTTTGAAGCTAGTGCTTATTGTAACAAAAGAAGAATATGGCTGACAAGAGAAAAAACACAAGGGCTTACATGAGAGCCAATCCCAATGTATCAATGTATACTAATTTACCCCAAGGTGGTAGGAAGAACCAAAATAAGAAAAGAATAGATCCAAATCCTACTTGGAAGCCTAGAGGTAATGCCTCCATAAATTCCCATTATCAACTGATAATAGCAAGAGAGTCATCTTCGCTTAGTTCTGAATCCGAAAATACAAGACTCTTAGGAGGTATTTTCAGTACCCCATTACCAGATCAGAGAGTTTTTCAAGATAAAGACGTATCTACTATGGGAATTGTTTCACCAAGACCAAGGCCTGTAGAAGATATAAATTGTAGGCTAGGATTTAGGAGTTCATCTGATACCCCTTTTAATCCCAGAGTAGCCCCATATATGGAACCAAACCTTATAGATCTAGATGACCTTGCTGATTCCGAGGCAACCTCTGCTGATTCAAAAGAAGTGCAATCTAAAATAGGATTTTTGAAGAAATGGATTGCTGAGGAAGAAGCTAAATGCATCCGTCTTGAAAAGGAAAGGGAGCAAGCCACTTTGGATGCAATAATAGAAAGAGATACTCTGCTAAGAAGGATGGCTGCTTTGAAAGAGGAAAATAAAAAATTAGAAGAGAATACCCCCACTCTTCATCAGGATGTCTTTGGAGATGTTGATAATCTAAGAGCTAAAGTTCAACAACATGAGAAACTCCTAAATCAAAGGCAAGAACCAATTATTGCTCAAGTTCAATCTTATAAACCCATTCAAGTTGATCCAATAGAGCCCACTGGAATAGTTCTAGATAAAGGGAAAGGCAAGGCTATAGGAATCCAAATAAATGAGCCTCAAGCCATACCGAGAAAACCTATACAACCCTCCATATCAAAATTAGATCTAGAACTAGAGAAGGCTCGAAAGGAGAGGGAAGACCTTGCAAAAGAACTTGAGAAGGTTGAAAATGAAGCTCAGGCCGCAGAAACCAGAAGGAAAATCCAATTCATAAAGTCTAATTCTGCATTGAATTCATGGCCTAGTTTGTCTATCCCACCTACAAATCCTGCACCAGTTAGTGGTCCCATAATCCCGACTCAGAAAGTACTCCAATCTGCTCCTACCTCATCTTCCAATATTGGCACTCAAGTCCCATTTGTCCCACCACAGCTATCCCAAGCTGCACTCCTAAGTCAAGCTAATGTAGCTAGTACCTCTAACGTTCCTGGTTTCTAGAAGAAACCTATATACCTCAAAAAATATAGACAAATATCATTTTCCAGTATTCTTGGTGCCCCCCATCCCATATCTTTTGATTTAAGGGATAAAGTGGTTAAGTTTTCTGAAAATAATGCTGTTGCTGGTGAAGAACATTTGAGAATTTTCATTGACATGCTCAATGATTATGAAGTTGAACATGAGGACATGGTGATGAAATTATTTGTGCATTCACTCACAGAGGATGCAAGGGATTGGTTCAGGAGGTTGCCTGATGATAGTATTACTTCATGGAGTGATTTGGAGAAATTGTTCAAAGAACAATATGGGGACAATACTAATGTAGGATTCATGTTGAATGAGTTCAACAATATCAAGAAGAATCCAAATGAATCCACATTTGATTTCAATGTGAGATTTCAGAAAGGGATGTACAAACTATTTCAGTTTATGCGGTTAAATGAAGACGTCTATCTTACAACCTATTTCAATGCCTTTGATAGTAAAATGGCCTACCAACTGAGAGATAAGGATCCTAAAACTTCAAGAGATGCCTATAGAGTTGCAGTGAATATAGAAAATAATAGAAAGGCCTCTGGAAAATTAGGGAGGAGGGATGATCCTAAGCTTTTCAATCCTAAGAATAATAATAAAAGGGAGGGTGACAAAACTCCCATAGGAAAAAAGCCTGAAGAACCTACTATAGGCCATGTTTTAGAAATGCTCAAGAAGATGAATCCCACTATTTTCAATAAGACAAATGTTACTAAGAGAACCCCTGTGAATAACAACAATTTCAATAGATAGCCTAGGATGCAGAATTACCCTTACACCACCCAGTGGAAAGATGGTAAACCAGTTCCCAACCAGACCCAAAATATGAAAGATAAGGGTACCCCAGCCCCCCTGCAAAGGAACACTGTAAATATTAATGATGATGTACCTTGGTGCATTATATGCCAATCACTTCATTCTACTGATTATTGTGTTGTTGCCCAGTCGTTCGCCCAAGCTCAAGGAGTGCAAGCAGAAGAAGAAACAGAAGAAAAAAACCATGATTATATAAGCTGCAATATGGTGAACACATCTGATGATTCGATAGATTCTGATTCAGAAGAACCTGAGAATGATGTTACCAGCCAAAGAATTGCTTACCAGTTACATCATCAGCAAATATTTTTAGATGATGAAAAGAATGATACAGATAAGGTATGCAATACATTTTCTGACGTAGGTTTCACAAACCTAAGAATCCCCTCCAAGGAGGAAATTGATAGAATTACAGCCGAGATGATTTCACAAGTCCATAGTAATTACAATTTGAGAAATAGGGCAATAAATAATGAGGCAGGAAGGCCATCTAGTGTGTTCATCAAAGACACCACTCATAAGACAAATGATCAACACAAGAAAGTCAATATAGATGTGCCTAAGATCAAGGAGAACAAGGGTCAAAAATGGGAACCAAAAAAGAAGGTTCAATTTCAGATAGGTGAAGCAACAAAGACAGTAGTGCAACCAGAGAAATTAGAACTGGATGTTGTCAAGCAAAAAGTGGTGCCCACTACTCAAAAGACTCCGATTCCAAGTACTATTGTAAAACCTACTGTGGTTGAACCTGTTGATATGATTGCCATGTTATCTCAAATTACTATGAAAGTACCCTTGTCTGAGCTTTTTAGAATTGAAGAGCATAAGAATAAGGCTTTGTCATGGTTGGATGGAATACCAAACAACAATAGTATTGATGATCAAGCTGTAGCCCAACAGACCCCATTAATAATAGAGGACAATGGTATTATATCCCAGATTCCTCAGATGTTTTTAGATGATTCATCAGTTGTGTTCATACAAGATATTGATCCTTTTTTCCTTAGTCTAATCATAAAAGGGAAAACCTTGAAAAATTGTATGATAGATTCTGGAGCTTCCAACACTATAATTCCTTTCAAAGTAATGGAAGCCCTAGGATTGAAGGTGGATACTAAGCAAGGTAGATGCCGAGGGATGGATGCTAGAGAGGTTCCAGTAATAGGTACTATAAATGCCTTACCATTCAAACTGGCTGCATTTCCTGAGGTAGAATTAACCATGTCTGTCCTTGTGGTCGATATACCCCCACACTATGGGATGCTACTTTCCAAAAAATGGAGTGCCACCATGGGGGGAAGCCTACAATGTGACTTTACTTATGCCACCTTCCATATAGGGGACAAAGCTATCAGGGTAAATAGGGAACCAAGGGTTAACCACATCTTAGGTGAAGAAATTGACAAAGATACCACTTGTTTCCTAGACACTGGGATTAATGCTTTCAGGGCTTAATTAATTATTCGGGAAGTGGAAAACTTGCCTGATATCATTGAAAATGAGGTTGAATGTTGCATGAATTCACCAAAATTATGGACAATGTTCTTTGATGGGGCTAGTTCTAAAGAGGGTGCAGGGGCAGGTGTAGTCTTTGTGTCCCCTAAAAATAACACCTTCAGGTATTCATTCACCTTGAAGTTTGCTTGCACTAATAACATCGCTGAATAAGAAGCATTGCTGCTAGGACTCAAAGTGGGCACACACCACAAAATTAAGAAATTGTGTGTCATAGGGGATTCTGAATTGATCATCTCTCAGATCAAAGGAACCTACTCCTCAAAAAATAAGAGATTAAAACAATATAGAAACACAGTCTGGGATCAAATAGAATTCTTTGATGCATTTGGGATCTCATGGAGAGATAGGACCCAGAATAAAATGGCTGATCTTCTGGCCAATATAGCTATCAAACCAAAAGAAATATCATTTGCAGGAATCTCCCAGATTGAGGCCCAAAACAGACCTTCTATTCCTGACAACATTGAAAATTGGCAGGTGTTTGAAGATGACAAAGATATCACAAATTTTTTGCTAAATGAAGACAAATACCATGGTCAGGAGATGGACTGCAATGGACTGATTGAAACCATAAATGGGAAAGAAACCATTTTTGGTCAAGAAATCATGCAATTAAAAACAAATAAGATGCCTAAGGGGTTGGTAGTCTTGGAGAATATTTTTGATAACCAAGACAGAGTAAAATCGGGAGTAAATGACCCCAAACCGCAGGAGCTAGAAGAAATGAATTTGGGAACGGATGAATTCCCTAAAAGGGTTTACATTGGCCAAGATCTGCCTGTTCAAATCAAAAAAGAATTGATTGACCTACTTAGAAAGTACAGGCATGTTTTTGCTTGGTCATATGATGACCTTAAAGCTTATAGGGAGGACCTTTTCCAGCATGTCATACCGTTGAAAGAAAATGTAAAACCTTTTAGGCAAAAAAAAAGGCCAATCAATCCTACCCTTGCCCCAAAAATGCAGGAAGAACTGACAAAACTGAGAGATGGTGGAATAATCAAACCAATTAGGCATTCCACTTGGGTTTCAAACCTTGTTCCTGTAAGAAAAAAGAATGGAGATATTAGGCTTTGTGTGGATTTTAGAAATCTAAACATTGCATCTCTAAAAGATAATTATGGCTTACCTAATATGGAAGCCATGTTACAACAAGTGACCGGCTCTGAATTGATGTCAATGATGGATGGCTTTTCTGGATATAATCAAGTTCTAGTAAAAGAAAGTGAATAGTTCAAAACAGCTTTCACAACCCCTTGGGGAACATATGTGTATGTGAGGATGCCTTTTGGCTTGATTAATGCAGGAGCTACTTTCCAAAGAGCCATGGATGTAGCATTTCATGAGTATATTGACAAATTTATGGTTGTGTACCAGGATGATCTTACAGCGTATTCTAACAAGGCTGAAGATCATTGCAAACACTTAGAAATTTTTTTATAAAAGCCCTGGAATATGGGGTATCTCTAAACCCAAAGAAATGCTTGTTTGGGGTCACAGAAGGAAAGTTATTAGGACACATAGTGTCTAAGGATGGGGTAAAAATAGACCCAGAAAGGGTAATAGCTATTGATAAAGTCCCCAAACCTAAAAATGTGAAAGGTATACAGTCCTTTTTTGGCTAGGTTAATTTTCTGAGGAGGTTTGTTACCAATTTCATTGAAATTAGTAGACCCATTTCAAAAATGCTCAAGAAAGGAGCTGTTATAGATTGGAATGGTGAACCTTCACAGGCATTCCAGGATATTAAAACTGCGATAAAAAATGCTCCAGTGTTGAGGACCCCAGATTATACTAAACCCATGCATATTTTTTCTTTTGCATCATTCCATACTGTAGCTGCAGTTTTATTACAGAAAAACCAAGAAGTGTATGAGCAGCCTATTGCCTTTTTTAGCAAATCCCTGCAGCATGCTGAACTGAAGTATGAAATAAATGAAAAACAAGCATATGCTTTGGTAAAGGCTATAAAATCATTCAAAAGTTATTTGGTAGGCACTACTATTATTGCCTTTGTACCTAGTGCTGCAGTTAAAGATATTTTCTCTTAGCAGGAAGTGTCAGGAAGGAGATGTAGATGGATCAATAGAATCCAAGAATTCAACATTGATATGCAGATAACTAAGTTAGTAAGAGGTCAAGGTTTGGCCAAACTTATGGCCGAAACTAACCTGGAAGCTAATCAGATAAACCTAGTAAATGATGATTTCATAACTGATTTCTGCGACATGGACCAGTGTGACTGGTACACCAATGTTATACATTACTTGCAACATATGGAAGTTCCTCCCCATCTGCCTGATAATGAAAAAAGGAATATTAAATTGCAAGCAATCAGGTATGTAATTGTTCAAAATAACTTATGGTGGAGAAACTTTGAAGGAGTTCTATTGAAATGTGTTGACAAAGAAAGAGCAAAAGAGATTTTGAAAGAAATTCATGCTGGAGTATGTGGGGGACATTACATGGCCAAAACTACTGTGCATAAGATAATGAGGGCTGGTTTCTAGTGGCCTACTTTGTTCAAAGATGCTCAAGTTATGGTTAAGAAATGTGATCCTTGTCAAAGATTTGCTAGAAAGCTGAAATTCTCAGGAAATACTCCACTGAAGCCAGTTGAAACTAAAGCACCTTTTCAACAATGGGGTCTGGACTTCATAGGAGAAATTTTTCCCAAGTCCAGTACTGGCTATTCTTGGATTCTGGTTGCTACTGACTACTTTACAAAATGGGTAGAGGCTATCCCTGCCAGAAATGCAACGAGTAAAGTGGTAAATAATTTCCTATTGAATAATATCATTTCCAGATTTGGATGTCCACAGAAAGTTGTCACAGATAATGCTATGTGTTTTAGGTCTGAGGAATTCATCAAGTTTTGTGATAAATATGGAATGACAAGAACATCATCTGCTCCATATCATCCACAAGGGAATGGGCAAGCTGAATCCACAAATAAAAGCCTATTGAAAATCATTAAGAGAACCTTGGACGATAATAAAAGGGCATGGGATTCCAAGTTACAGTTGGCAATATGAGCTGACAGAGTAACTGTAAAGAAGGCAATTGGGGTGGCTCCATTTGATTTAGTGTATGGAATTCAAGCTAGAATGCCCCAGAACAACTTGATGGGATTATACAATTACATCCAGTTATATGATGAAGATACTACTGATGAAATGAAAGAAAGAATGAATGAATTGGTAGGATTGACCAAAGCCAGAAGAGAAGCATCTCTGAGGAATCAAAAATTGCAGTTACAAGTCAAAACACTCTATGATAAAAGAACTGTAAACAAGAAATTTGAAAATGGAGACCTAGTCTTAATGTGGAACGCCAGAATTGAAGATAAAGGAAAACATGGCAAATTTGATCCCATTTGGTTAGGCCCATATCTCATTAAGAATGCTTGGGGTAAAGATTCTTACATAATCAAAGATATATTTGATAATATTCTTGAATTTCCAGTTCATGGACAGTTCTTGAAGAGGTATTTTTCTTGAAAAAATACTTATTTTCTTCCATGAACAATAGTTTTAGGGTTTCTTGTCGTCCTGTTTTCTGTAAATCCTTATACAATCTGAGTTTTTTTTTTCTGTGTTGCTCTGTGCTCTCTGAAGAAGTTGTCACTTTATCAGATGTGTGGTCGGCTCTCCCATAGATTCTGAATCCTTGCATAGACTTAAGTAGTTTATCATCCCCAAACAGAGCCACTGTTGGTCTGACTTTTTCTGTAGTAAAAATTTTTAGTTAAATCATAGAAAAGTCAAATGTTCTATGCCTAAGTGAAACATAGGGTTTTGGATAAACCATCTATAAGAAATAATCGCCATATAAACCCTATATCATCCCTATTCATAAATTGTCGGGCGCAAAATTTTGAATTTTCAAAAGAGACGAATATGCTGTCATATTCCTTTTCCTTTCTCTCGGGTTACCTTTCTTCCTATTTTTCCCAACCGTCAGATCCGATTAGATCTACCATTGGCGTTACCTCACTATTGAGAGTTGCATGCTCATTAAGTATAGCGAGATAACGAGTATTGAGTATTTTAAGCGGTGGGACCGTAAAGTGAAGATGCGACAATCGGAGATTTGCTTATTAAATATTTTATTGTGCAGGTACACTTTGCAATTCAACATCCACAAAAAAAAAAAGGGATAGGGACCCACTAGAATATTTGACATCAGAGCCGGAATGTTGATTTTTCCGGAAGTTCTGCCACCTCGCTATCAGAAAATTCAGACACTTCACCGTTAGCGAAGTAGCGAGGCCACGTGAAAATCTGAAAATGATGACATTGCATCTTGCTTGTATCATAATTACACCAAGTGGCATGACCAGTCATAAATACCGTTGTCAAAATCAGTTTTAATTAACAGAAGTAATTACTGGGTAACCCTTGTATTTTCCGGCACGGAATCCTTTTAAGTGCCGGATCTCGCTACCTCACTATTAGAAAATTAAGGTGCTTCACCATTAGTGAGTTAGCGAGGCCCCGTAAAATGGCAAAAGATCAGCAAGATCTTTGATGACGTGTAATGAAAGATGACTGTGATAAATTTTGACATGTGCCAACTATGCAGAGATCCGATTCTCATTAATACCTATCTGACTGAATGTACAAGAAATCTTGAACGTCAGCTTGAAGTGGATCAACGAAGCTCACTACCTCGCTATGAAGAGTTGCAAGGGAGATAATTATAGCGACATAGCGAGTTGGGCCCGCCGCCTTCTTTCTTAAGAAGCCCTGTAGCGTATCTTTCGATCATTTCTTGATCTGATCAACGATTGTCGCCGCTTCGCCATGGCAAGGTGCTTGTTCTTTATGCATAACGAAGTAGCGACATGCTAACACGTGTTCTTCGTCGTCAGTGGGTCTAAATATAAGCGCCATCAAAAGAAATAATTTTGTACGTGGCAAGTTCTCATTGGGTAAAATAACTGACATGGCAAATATAACTCCTAGTTGTTCTCTCTGTACCGCATGATCATAGGATCTTCGAAGATCGACGGTGCAGTTTTAAATGAAAAATGTAGTGCCACTCTCTGTATTAATTAGACAAGGAAGCTTCATCCATGAGGAAAAATAGAGTATAATACAGAGAGATTTCATCAGTCTCATTTCACGCGAGAAAAGATTTGAAGCCATTCTTGTGTAGAAGCCATTACTGAAAGAAAAGCGTGCCAAGGTTTGATAAAAAAATTGTCAAGTTGTCTGTTCGCAAAAAATTTGCAGGAATACAGAGGAGAATTGAGACAGAATTCAAGTAAGTAAAACTACCATCATCTTCGTGAGCTTTTAAGTTTTAAAAAGATAGCCCAAGATGCATCCTAAGAAGGGATTTATAGGTTCAATAAACTACCTGGATAGAAATGTGCATGATGATTTGCTTGAGTTACTTCCTGAATCTACTGTAGAAACAGTGCAAGTTCAGAGGTTAACCTCACTAAACCCTAGGCTAAGGGTAGCTGATGGATTGTATGATAAGGGTAATTGGGTCCGGGATGCTCAAACTTCTCATACTGGTTTGAGTTTATTCAAAAAATGGATTTCGGAAAGGAAGTTATATGCCCCTCATGCCAATATATGAAATTTTGATCTTGGGAAGCTTGTTGTCCCTAGCGTGTTTATGGATTTTGACCTGCTTGAAGCTATAGCAAAAAACTATGACCAAGCCACTAAGGCAGTGAGAAGAATGGATGGTGAGGCTTTAGTTACCATCAGTCCTGAGGAGATTAGGAAGGTTTTCAGTCTGGGACCCCTCACCATGTATCATGTGCCCATTAATTTGATAGATTTAGAAAAAGAATATATATCCAAGAGGGATGTAGTTATACAGGGCGCACTAAAAGCCCACATAGGCCGGATTGGAGGCCTCCCAACCATAACATCATCTTCTAAAGAACCATTCAAGAAATCATGCTTTAATGCCAGGGCAGTGGAGATATATAGGACCCTGTGCAGAGTCTTCGGAGAGGGCGAAGAAGATTTTATTCCGGTGAGCTTCATGTATATGATCACCCAAATCTCCTCTTTTGGTGTGGAAATAATTTTTGATTTTGCATCTTACTTGGCAAATGAGATTCACCAGGGATTGGTGGGGATTGCACAGGGCAAGGTGGAAAAGGTTTGGGGTCAGTATTCCTTATTGATGCATATTTTTCTTTTTAAAGGGGCCACTTATTTTGGTAAAGAAATGGTTTTAAATATAGAACAAGAAGGGGAGGCACTGCCAGTCCAATTATGGAGTGCATACATGACCTAGGAAGCAGAAAATGCTAGCTTCTTCGTTAGATTTGATAGGCACTTTGTCTCCAAACTAAGGTGCCTCATATTGAGTGATAATCCCAGAATCCCTAAGGCATTAGTGCACCTTGTTAGGCCTATGGACAAAACCCATAATCTAAAAGTTTCACATAATTGGGGAGCTGTTATCCCATATTCAGTCTCAACTATCATCAGGGTCTATGGATTCAAAGGAACACACCAATTGTTACCCTATCAGGTACCTTTAAAGGTAGGGATAGCTGAATTTTTGTGGCAGTTAGGAGGAGTGGAGGAGGCCTTTTTGCACAAAAGGGGGACAGGATCAATTTTTCCTACTTGTACTATAGCCCACCAGTTTGTGATAACTAAAGAAGGGTGGGTCTTTCTCCATAAAATTTTGGATCAATATAAGATGGTAGTGTCTCACTCTCGTTTTTGTGATACAGAAGGTTTCTTTAACTCTGCCCTTAGATTTAGAATCAAGCTTCGTCCAGTTCAGCATTAATTCTATTTTCCCGAAGATATAATAAGAAATGAATACTCTCTCCATGAGCAAGAAATAAAGAAAGAAAAATGGAGAGTCTATTCGAAAGTTTTGGAATTCATTAATTGTTTTGACAAAGATTTCAGTCCTCTTAGTAATGCTGCAACCAATGCAGATAAAATACATAAGCTCATGAGTACTTTCTCTGAGATAATGGAAGTAATGAATGAGAAGAAATAGCATTTTATTAATTCTTTTCCAGATAAAGCTAGAGAAATTATGAGAAAATTGGGTTTCACCCCCAACATTGGAATAGGTCCACTGGTGGTACGAAAGAAGACAGGATATACTATTGTTCGACAGCAGGTGCCCGTTGTACATAAAAAAAAATAGATAGTTGAATCTACCAGCACTGTCCTAGAAGAAAGACCCCCTGAACCTTCTCCCAAAAGAAGAAGAATAATAAGGGAGGAAGAATCCCCTGATGAAAGTTACTCACCTTCTCAAACCCCAATAAGAATTGAGGAAAAATAGCTCACCAATGAGAAATTCGAACAAATGGGGTCACAAGGAGAAATTTTTGTTACACAAGCAGAAATTGATGAAGGGAACCCCCTGTGCCAAGTTTTGAATTAACTATAGCAGTGTTCAGAGGAAGGGAATTGGACCCTGTTTTGGAACAAGCCAGTCAGCATTTTTTATCTGATAACAATTTTGTAAGATCTAGGGCTTTCCATCAGTTTGCGTGGAGTGTAAACATGCACATTTTTGAGCAAAGGTGTAAGAATATGAAAATAGAACATCCAGAAATGGATGAGACCTCCATTAAAAATCTAATAAAGGAACAAATGGTGCAAGAGTTCCAAAATATAACCCCTGATGAGGGAAGACAGATGGTAAAAAATGCTAATGTTTTATTATTGCCCAATTGGGACATTGTTGACGCATTAATTTTTAATTCTGTTTCAAATAATTTAGGACTCCAAGATCCAAATAAAGAGGAATTCTTCGGTATAGCATTCAGCAATGATCAAGTTGCCCTTGTTATGTGGTCCCTGAGAAGAGGATCCAGAACTACTTCATCACAGCCTGATGATTCAAGATTAACATGGAGTATCTTTGTAAGGAGAGTTGCTGATACTTCAAATGTATAGGCAGCCCACATGAATGTGGATTATTCTAAATTTGCCTTGGCTACTATGGAAAGAGGAGAGAGGGAAATGATTGATATGCATAATAAATATGAAATAGTGGTGGATGCCTATAACCAAGAGGTAAAAAGGAGAATTGAGTTAGAAAACAGGGTATCTCAATTAGAAAAGGTACTTGGAAAGAGGAAAGTGGGAGAATCCAGTACACTGAGAATTGCATATCCCCCACAGTCATCTATGGGATTAACCCCTATTATTGAGATACCTGACACCCTTGAAAGACCCCAATTCTATACTGCAGAGGAATTTGAAGCAGAAAAAACCAAATTACATGAGTGGCAAATAGAATTTAGAAATCAGCAGGAAGAGAAATGGAGGCAGGGTGTGATATATTTGAGGGATAAAATACAATGGTCAACTTTTTATGATCAGTTGACAAGGATTGTAACCCTCATGGATGAGTTAAATAAAGAAAAGGATGGACTAGATTCTCTTGCACAGAAATGGAGACAGAGAAACAATGATGTTACAATTATTTGTATATCTACAGTCCAAATGCCTTATCATCAGGTTGAAAGGATTTTTGATTTATTGAATCAATTAGATAATTTTGAGAATAAAAGAGATTCTTTACAGAGAAAATTGATACTCTGTTTTTCAAAATATCTTGCTGAAAAATTCACCCTATTTCCTTGTGCTTTAGAATCTGTTGATACAGTAAAGGAAAAAGAAAAATGGAAAAAGGAAATGGATGAATTATTCGATAACAGAATAACAAACATCATCAGTGAGACTGGCCATTGGTTTTGGACAAGGACAAATGAGGAGCTGGTAAAAATACAATTATATTACACTGATATGAGAAAAGAATTTGATGATTTAGAGGAAAATGCCAATTCTTTAATAAAGATACAAAGAGAAACCCTAAGTTTTGATTGGCCAGATGATGATACTTTTAACAGATGAAAAAATCAGTTTAGTGAGCAGATGTCAGGAGACGATGACGAAGAAGATGTAAGAGTAATAGTTACTTTTGTAATCAGTAATGATGACATAGAAAATCCTCAGGTTAAAGTGAGTTTGCATGTAACAGAAGATGATACATCACTTATAGACCTTATGGGTATGTACTCTGAAGATGAAGAATGATTGTGAGATCAGATCATAACAACCAAGAAGCATAACAGAAAGGGACCCGCCAAGAATTGTTGTTGTAATTAACCTTTCTGTTATTCTTGTTTTTGTTTTTCTAAAGAAGGACACCTATCACCCTCTTTAGCCTGAATCTTGTTGCATCTCACATTATTTAAGTGAGATCCCAAGGCTAAAGAAGGGTCCGAATTTAGTTTTTACTAAGTATTGTGCTTAGTTCTGTTTTTGGTCCAAAACATTTTGGGAAGGAAATTTATAGTATACTTTTCTGTCAAAATTTTTGAGATATAGATGAATGTAGAAAGAACTGTGCTTCTTCTCTGAAGGTCTTTCTGGGTCTATTGTAAAGGATATACCATTTTCAAAGGAAATGAATACAAATTATGAACTTTCCCCATATCTGTTCTTTTCTGAATTTTGTCTCCTTTTAAATACTTAGCTACCTTGATGTTGTGTGAGTAAAAGCTTATGCAATTGATTGCAATATAGTAAGGTTGTACATCCATTTGTTATTGCTGTTAATTCAATGGATTAAATAAAGGCTCTGATGAATGTGATGAGGTTGCTTGGGTGTTAATAAGGATTTTTGAATGATAAATTCTGGTAAGAATTGCTGATGAAAATTTGTTGCAAAGCAACAAATTAGATCTAAGAATTTACTTGACTCTGAATTCCCAATGGATTAGGCACTGATCGAAAGTATTTCAGCCAAAAGAGAAGTATATTATGACTGGCTTTTTCAAAGTACATCATAAAATCAATTTTTACTTATATTTCCTGTAAGATATTCAAAGTTGGCCAGCACTTGCCTGCACGGATTGTTTTAGCTTCATTTAGCCATTGCTGTTGGAAACATCTGCAGAGCTATAGAAGATTTCTTGGCCATATCTATTCAAAGGATGTGTTTATCAATTCGGTAAGATTTACATATATGTTTGAGGATTTAGAGATGAGAATCAAAATGAAACTAAGAATAATTCTCATACAATTGTTCCATTTTTGAACCATCCCCGGGTACACCCCCCCTGGTTTTTACAGAGCCAAAAGAGTAGAAAACCATCTAAGGTTTTTTTGTAGTTGGGTCCTAGTACTTTGCATATGCAAGTGATAATGAGAATTGGCTATTCTTTAGGTTGTGTATGTACTGATATCTAGGTATTAAGCCTTTTGTTGCCTAGTAGTTTTAGCACTGTTAACATCATAAAAAAAAAACACCAACAGGGCCTATTGACCTGATTCTTTTTCTGGAATGCTCTAAATCATGATTACATTTATCTGGCCAATTCACACCTTCTAGTTTATCGAAATGATGGCCCAAATACATGCTCCTATTTTTTCAGGATTTTCAAATGCATTGATAGTTGAACTATGAGAGTTGGAACCTTTATTTGAGCCAAATGGGTATCCAAAAATGTAAAGACATGAAACAAAAACTAAGTCTAAGTACATTTTTTTGGTTGACACAGGATTACCCTTATACCTCTGGATGCTCCTGCATCAGAGATACTAAATTTGTGGGGTATTTCTGGAGAACATTGTTGAAAAAGTTGAGAACAGACTTGAAGTTTAGTTCTACACATCACTGGCAAACTGATGGATAGACTGAAGTGGTAAATAGAAGTCTGGGCAATTTACTGAGATGTTTAGTTGGGGATAAGCCCAAGGGATGGGATTTGATTCTACCACAAGTAAAATTTTCTTACAATAACTCTGTAAATAGGAGTACAGGTAAATCACCATTCCAAATTGTATATGGAAGTAGCCCAAGGACTGCACCAGAATTGAGGAAGATAGAGCAAGGGGAGAGGACAACTGCTGAAGAAGAAGAGTTTGCTAAACATATCAAGTGTCTACATGAGGAGGTCCAGGTAAACATTACCAAGATGAACCAACAATAAAAAGCTAGGGCTAACCAAAGGAGAACACATAAGGAGTAGACTTGCCAGATGGTATTCACATTTCTCCTATTTTTAACATTGTAGACTTAACAGAGTATCATGATGATGGTGTAGATGAGGAGCCGATGTTAGAGCCATGTGCAATTCTTGCTTCTAATAAGGAGGAGATAGAAGACATTCTAGATCATTGTGAGGGTAGGAGTACCAAAAATAGGTAGTATGAAGAGTATCTAGTCAAGTGGAAAGGATAGCCGATAGAGGACTCAACTTGGATATCAGCAGCTGAGGTTTCTCATTTGCAATTTCCTCTACCATTCATAAAGTTATAGGGTCACTTTTCAATCTACCCTAGGTGTTTGATGCAGGAGCATCTAGAGGTATAAGGGCAATCTTGTGTCACCAAAAAAAATTTACTTAGACTTAGTTTCTATTTCATGTGTTTTCATTTCTGGATACCCATTTGGGTCAAATAAAGGTTCCAACTCTCACAGTTCCAATATCAATGTTCTAGGATAAAGTATTTGAACACCTTGGGATACATGTAAATGCCAAAAAAATAGGAGTATGTAATTGATTCATCATTTTGGTGAACTAGAAGGTGTAAATTGGTCGGATTATTGTAATTTTAATTTAGAGCATTCCAAAAAAAGAATCAGGTAAAAAGGCCCAATGGTTTGAAAGTTATTGTTGTTTTTTTATTTTTGGAGACCTCCTAAGAATTCCTCAAAGCCAGGTTAGGGGCATTAAATGACCTTGAATAGGGAAAAAAAATGGGAGATGAGTGAAGCTGGTCCATAGGGCTATAGAGCTCTTTGAGAGGTTTTTGAAAATGTAAACGGTTCGTCAATCGGAGCTACGGTTCAAAAGTTATGCCTCCCAGAAGTTCGATTATCATTTTTGGATTCTTCTAATTTTGTGTCAACTTCTAATGCAACTTCTAGAGCCTTCAATTTGGTCGGTGGATGCCAATTAGCACTTTCTAGAATGTATTCCTAATCCTTAACCCTCCGGGGTCTATTTAAGAACATTTTTGACATTATAAGAGGTTGTTAAGAGTGGAGTCTGAGAGAAGGTACTGGGAGAAGAATTTATCTCTAGATTTATGCTATTATAAGCCCATAGGGCATGTTTTGGAGTCTATTTCGTCCTGTTGCATCCATATTTTTATAGTTAATAAAATTTTCCCTTTCTTGTTGTGTTCATTTTTTGCTTGGGTTGTGTCCCCATCAGATTGATGATCCTATGATTGAATTTGCAATATGAGTAATTACACACAAATTCTTCTAGTTTAGTAGATTGAACAATGTGCCATGCATTGTAGTAGAGCTAGGTTAAATTTTTTTTTAAAAGGATCATACTTATAATCTTTTAGAGCTACAACTACAACAACTAATATAGAATCTATGAGCAATAAGAAAAGTAAAGAATACATCATGTAAGTTTAGATCTTTGTTAGTTTGTATATTCGATTAGCTACATAACTCTTTTCCTAAAGTTGGTACAACTGTATGGGATAGGAATAAGATAACTATGGAATAGATAAATAACTTGATAAGTCAATTGGGATAGAATTTTGAAGAAATTATGGACAACTCTTTTAAGAAATTCAAAATTAAAATGAAAAATTGGACGAGGATTCCCAAATCTATTGAACATAAATATATTGATGAGATATGTTTCATGGTACATACAAATTTTGTTTATGCATAGGAAGTGCTACCTATAATTGCATGGTTAAGGCCTATGCCTTATGAGGTTAATGTTGATGAAGTCACAACAATAGTGACTACACATTTTTCTAAAGATGTTGATACAAATATCAAGCCATTCAACACATATGACACAATGAGGGATCGAATGAATGTACTGTCAAGTGATCCGAAGATAGAAAAGAAAAGAAAGAAGAAAAGTCTTGAGCACAAGAAAAATGAAGAAGAATTTGAAGATACAAGTGAAGCCAAGGAAGGATAAGGTGAATAGCTAGCTATTGTTGAGCTAAAGGAAACCAAGCAAAAGAAAGTGATAAATTTTGAAGCCAAAGTAAAAGTTAATCTCAAGAACAGTGTCCAGAAGGTCACTTACCTCAAGAGCCTAAAAGAAAAAAAATAACAAGATCAAAGATAGCCTAGCCCCTAGCTACCAAAACTAAAGGATGTCAAGAAAATAGAAAACATGCTAGTTCACCCTAGTAGAAAATTCCTAAGAGGCTAAAGAGAAAATTAGTCATAGAGGAGGAGGAAGAAGATGATGAAGAGATCTAGTTTGATGATCTAAGTAAATTTTATATTGTTCCAATACCACCTCCTACAATTTCAAACAAGGTGTGTCAAGAAATTGATGAACTAGCAACCTTGATAGGATTCAAAGAAATCAATTTGTTAGGATTAAACCGGACAAAAATAACAATTACATCTAAATATAACAATATCAAAAAATAATAGATCAAAGAGAAAAGAAGACAAGTCATCAAGATTTAACATGGTTCACCCAATCCCTCGGTTACATCCACCAAACAAGTCCAATATTATTGTGATCTAGTGAGTACAACATAATTACAATCTATAATCCCTTACAACTCAATATTGTTGCAAGAACCAATTTTTTCATCACAAAAATGAAACAATCAATAACCTTAAGCCCCTTTATACAATTATTTTTACCACTTTATGGTTATAATTAATAATTACATGGTGGCCCAAAATCTTGATAAAATAGGGCACAATTTTAATTTTTTATGTACTATACTTTCCTAATTAGTCACTAGAAACTAACAATCTCCCACTTGGGGACTGATCAAACTCCACATTAGACAAAAATCTCCCACTTGGAGACTGGTCTGTATATGCTACTTTAGTATGTTAGAAACACTAAATTAAAACAATCAAAAAGAATTTGCATACTAATTTAACATAACTTCATAAGAGACAAAGTGAAGTCCTCAAATGAGAATATGAGCCATGGATAGGCTCTCTCAATGAGGATGATCACTTGATGTAGAGGTGTGTCTAATAGCTAAGATGGCTTGATTATGTATGTATGCTCAAATGCTCAAATGGGCTTCAATGGAAGATTTTTGATAGATTTTGGTGAATGGATTTGATGTAAAAATGACTTCTCAAAAGGGCATTATGGTTTTACTTTCTAGATTGTGTTAAAATGGCTTGGGAGAGGATTCCTTAAATAGCCAAAGGGCTTAAAGGATCAAGGGCTAGGATGCAAGGATGGGAGAAAGCTTATGGAAGGTTTAGATTGAATAAGAGGATAGCACATGGATTGTGCTTCTTTATAGCCAATCAGAGAGTGACACATGTCATGGGGTCATTGGTTAGAGCAAGAGGGGTTGAGGGGTCGACAAAGGAGGATCAAAGCTCATAAAGACCCTCATAATGGCTTGTAAGAGAAATTAATGGGCTTGTAAGAGTCATATATGGCTTTGTGGGCTTCATAAAGTTTTATGGTTGGGATATTTGTGAAAAAGTTGAGATATTTTGATTTGGGTTGGATTAAGAAAGTCTTAAGCTTGACTTAGGAATGTGCAACTGATTAAGGCTTGGATTAGGCTTGGGTTAAGATTAAATTAGGCTTGTTAGAGATGGGCAAGTGGATGGCATTTAATGAGGGTGGGTGAAGGAGGAGATATTTGTTGGCTTTGGCTTGGGTTAGCAAGTCTTAACTCATGTTTAGGGAATGTGACAAGGTTAGGGGGGATTAGGATTAGGGTCAAAGATAAGGATTGACATCTTCTAGAAGAGTCTAGGCTTTGGATGAGGATGAAGAATTTCTAGAAGAGTCTAGAACTTCTTAGGATGAGGACAAATAAGGTTTTTAGGAAATAAATAAAGATTTATTTATTTCAAGGGTTTGGGTTGAGGAGATATTTATTAAAATATTTTTAATAAAAATGAGGATTAATATTTAATCTTAATTAAATATTTTGAGTTGGGATTAGGGGTAGAAAATGATGGGATTAGCCTTTAATCAAAATTAAAGAAGGATTAGAAGACTTTGGAAGAGGTTAGTGGTCTTAAGAAAATTGGCCAAGTTTTGGGCAAAAAATAAATAAATAATTTATTTTGAGATTTTTGGTCAATTTATTAATTAAATAATTAATAAATAAGGAAATAATGTTTAAATAAGATTTAAACATTTTTTGGAGGGATTCCTTACTTAAATATTTTTAATTAAGATAAAGGGATTTAATGGCATAAAAATAAATTAATTAATTAAATAAATAAATAAGTAATAAATGATGATGTCATCAGAGACTTTTTTAGAAAATAAAAATACTTTATTTTCTAAAGGATTTTGGTGTCTACATTTTGCCCCTCTTTGACATAGTGTTGAGATGACACTATTTCAAAGAAGTTTGAATATAAACGACACGAGGAAGATGTTTTAGCAAAAAAGTTGCACCAGTCTTGGATAAGAAGGAGAGACTAGACTACGAGATGCCCCCTCAAGAAGGTGGCAGGGAAAGAAAATGAGGCTCGACAACTTCTTGAAAAATACAAGAATTTGGGATAAGCAAGGAGACTCAGATTGGCAAATAGAAGGGGTTGAATTAGCTCAAACTCTCACTATGGGACAATGATAAAGGAGAATTAGATGCACAAGAGGAAGCAAGCTTAAGAATTTAGAGAAGGTGGAGGATGAAGGATTAGAGCACTATAAAAAGGGAATTCAAGATAGGGAGAAGGATGAGGGGATTATAAAGCTGATGCAACAGGATTTCAAAGAGTCAGATTAGCGGAATATGGGTTTTGGAGATCCCTAGGACTAGGATTGTGGATCTCGAAAGAAGAGGCTTAGTGGATTGATTGGATTGGTGGATCCCTAAGACTAGGATAGATAAGCTGGGGTAGGAGAGATAGATGCTGGATATGGATGGGGGATAATGGAGATGAAGAGAATCTATTGAAGCTTTTTGAGTAGGGGGATACTTCAAAGAGAAGACCCACCATGTAGTTGAGCACTAGATTTGCTATAGGACTGTTGGTTAATTTCCAAGGTTACGAAGAACATCAAGGCTGTGTCACCAACCATACAGAGGATCGACAGACTAAATCGAAACAAACACACAAGGATTTCCCTAGCATCACACATGAAAGCCAAAGGAAACAACGTGGAACCAACACTGGGTAACCCACAAGTAAAAAAGAAATAAATGAAAGACCTGATCAAAACCTTACACTCAGATTGCCCCATTCGTAGTATACTATGATATGGAAGATCATGGAAACCTTGAGGAGGGAACAAAAAGATTGCTTGGAAAAGATACTTCAAGACCCAAAGGGAAGATTCCAAATCAAAAGAAAGTGGAAATCCAAAAGAGAACCGTTTGCCAATGAGATGGGTAGGACGAGGTACTAATGGACCAAGATCAGACATGAGAAAAGCTATATCCTACAAGGATCTATTGAAGAGCACCTAAACTGATGGATCTGGATGAGTGATGTGTCTGGCAAGCTGAACTAAAAAGGATAACACTTTGGTGAAAGGAGATCTAGCTAAAAGATGCATTGGAATAGCTAACCAAGGGTTGTTCGATGTGTGCAAGATGTTGATCAAGGATGAACTAACATGAAAGCTGGATAGATACAATGGTACTAAGCTAAAGAGGATGTACAAGCTAAAAGACCAAGATATGTTACAAATGTACAAGGTTGTTCATGTTTGGGTTTTGTGAGATGGAAATGTTTTAGAGTGTGTTGGATGGATAGTTGAATAATTTGATGGTTTTGTGAAAAGCTTAAGGAAAATGGGATTCTTTTTGTGCATGTGATAGGATACAAACTAGGATACAAGATTATTTACAAGCTAGAATATGGTACAAGTTTTGGACAAGATTTGGATATACAAGCTATGATACAAGGGATGATACAAGATTTACAAGGTATGATACAAGCTTTGGTACAAGATTTACAAGATGAGGTACAATATTTACAAGTTGTACAAGAGGTATTTACAAGCTTCATTAGATGTTGGATATTTGGTTGGAACACCAAGGGAACAAGCAGGTGTTTTATGGGATGGTGAGTGGATAGATGAGGGATAGGATAGTGATAGATAATGGATTTGTCTTAGTACACAAGGCACCTGAATTACTAGATTTTCATCGAGGTACCTATCCAAGGTGCTTGAATTGCAAAGTTTTCACCATTGGACGCTTATTTCTCTTTACTATTTTTTTTATATTTTTCAAAAGCTAGTTATGCCAAGGATCTTCAAGCATAGAACTTATTGAGATGGATGATGTTAGTAGGATCATTCAAGAGTTCTCCTTCTTGTGTAGATAGTTGATAGGCTTCAAAGCCAAAGGAGGTAGTGATAACATAAGGACCAAGCCATGTAGGTTCAAACTTTCTTTTCTTTTCTCGATCAACTTGGACTTTTATATTTTCTTTGAGGACCATGTCACCCAGCTAAAAGTGTCGAGGAAGCACCTTCTTATTGAAGTTCCTTTTGAGATGAGATTGATAGACTATGAGGTGATCATAGGCATGTTTTCACTTCTTGTCAAGGAGATCTAGTTGGGTGAGCTGATCTACTCTATATTCTTCATCTGATATTTGCCCTCACAAAGATATGTGCAAGGAGGGAAGTTCAATCTCTATGGGTAGTATCACTTTGGCACCATAAACTAGGGAGTATGGAGTTGTTCCTATGGATGTATGGAAAGAGGTTCGATAGGCCCATAGGGCTAGATTTATTTGTAGGTGCCAATTGCAGCCAGAATCATTGACAACTTTCTTTAGGATTTTGAGGAGGGTTTTGTTAGTTGCCTCTGCCTGGCCGTTACCTTGTGAGAAATATGGGCTAGAAAAGTGGTGATGGATGCGGAGGGAAGTGCATAATTCTTCCATGTTGAGATTTTCAAAGTTACCATCATGGTCAATGAAGATGGTGGATGGGATGCCGAAGTAGCAAACAATGTGGTACAAGATGAACTTGGAGACCTGAACTCTTATAGCTGAGACTAGGGGGACTGCTTCCACCCATTTAGTGAAATAGTCTGTAGCTGTTATTATCCATTTATGTCCATCAGATGAGAGAGGTGTGATAGTTCCAACTAGATCAAGGCCCCAACATGCAAAGGGCCAAGGTGGTGCAATAGGCTATAGATCTTGTGTTGGAGCATGCACAAGATCTGCATGTTGCTGACATGGGAGACATTTTTTGACAAAGTCACAGGAGTCTTCTTCGATGGTAGGCCAATAGTAGCCTTCTCTAAGGATTTTTTGTGCTAGGAAAATACCACTTGTGTGGGCATCGTAAAGTTTAGAGTGTACTTCTTTTAATGCCATCGCGGCCTTGTTTTGGTCTAAACACCTAGAGAGAGTATTGTGATAACCCCGACAATATAGGGTATTGGCTATGATGACATAGCGGGATGATTTTTGGATGGGGTTTTGGCATTGGGTTCATGTGAGGTGAGGGGATATGATACCATCTTTAAGGTAAGTGTGGATTTCATGGTACCGAGGGGATTGAGGACCAACCAAGATGCAAACACAATTTGAATCCTCATTTGCATAGGCGGGTGTGAGGAGTTGCTCGACTAAAAACTCATACTGTGTAGCCACTTGGGGAATTTCTAAGAGCAAGCTGATAGTAGCCATAATGTATGCTACTTTGTTCTACATTCGAGGCACTTGTATAAATTGAAGCTTTGTAAAATTCTAGGTCAGTTGATCAACTAGCTCTTTCTAGGGTAATAGCTTTTCATCTTTGGTTTGATATTCATGTAGGACTTGCTTGATGATGAGCTGAGAATCGCCAAAGATTTGTAACTCATTGATGTTCCATTTTGTGGCTATCTTTAATCCTACTATGAGAGCCTCATATTCAACTATATTGTTGGTGCTAGGGAATTGTAGCTTAAAAGCTTTTGGAATGTAATCTACTTGAGGTGTGACCAACAATATTCCTACCCCTGATCCATGAGATGTGTATGAGCCATCAAAATAAAGTTTCCATGGGAGTTGTTCTTCAATTAGACAGATATGTTCATCTAGAAATTTTGTGATCAAAGGATATGTATCTACTAGAGGTGCATCAGCTAGGTGATCTGCTATAGCTTGCCCTTTGATTTCCTTTCTATCCACATACTGGATGTCAAATTCGCTAAGGAGCATAACCCATTTGGCCAAATGGCCTGTAAGTGATGTTCTAGAGAGCATATACTTGAGAGGATCAATTTTGGATACTAACTAGATGGTATGACTTAGCATGTAGTGGTAAATCTTTTGAGTTGAGAAAATAATTGCCAAACAAGCTTTTTCCATAGGAGTGTAATTGAGTTCATAACCAACTAGGGTTCTACTGATATAGTAGATGGCTCTTTCTTTGTCATAGTCATCGTGTTGTGCTAGAAGTGCCCCTAGAGCAATAGGCATTGCTGATATGTACAAGATGAAGGGACGAGTAGGAACTGGTGGAACCAAGATAGGGGGATTGGTGAGATACTGCTTGAGTTGTGTTAGCACTTATAGTTTTAATGTAGTTTGCTGTCATGGTCTCATTCTCATCATGGAAGTTGAACTTGAAGTTTTGTTCACTTCGACTTCAACTTTAGGTCAGCGATAGTTTTCATCTACCAATCTAGCTTTCTTTCCCCTGCGCCTCCCTTTTTCAAGCCAAAGTAGAAGTTGAAACCTGTCCCTCCAAAACTTCGACTTCAAGTTCAGTATCGATTTTGTGCACTAACATAAGTTGTTTACAGGTTTTGAGTCGTTGAATCAGATCTAAGGTGGGTCCCATTACAACAGTTCCCGAGGCATGCTAAGTCATAAATAGACATATCTAAGGTGGTACGTGCTCAAGCTATGACAGAAATTTGAAAAAACTAATATTTTTAAGACAGGATTACCCAATTGAACTGTGTACGTGCGGATTTGAGGGAATGAGTAAATCGAATCACACGCGGTGTCCTTCCCTGCTCATGCCACATTAATGAGCAATTATTGCCCTTACTTGCCGAATCTGTCCCATAATCTTTTGCACAAGCCTGCCTTTAAATGCATAGATTTTTGACCTATTTTTCACTCTTCGCAATTTCTTCATAGGAATTTCAGCATACTGGGTAGGAAGGGTGAATTGCAGGCTGAGTCTCTATTGAACTGTAAGTGCATTTTTTTTTTCTCTCATTCCCTTCTACATTTCAATTGTATTTCCTTTGTTTTGGGCCACCTCTAGCCTTAGCCTCTTTTAACAATCATGACACTCTTTCATCCAAAGTTGCTTAAGTTAGAAAAACCACCTTTTCTCAGCTCACTCCCTGAAGTTTAGGACACATTCTTAGCAAATAGAAACCCATTCGAGGTAATAGAGAGAGCTAGAAACACGCCATCAAGTCCTATTTACCAGAGATTAGTAGAAAGTGGGTTGATAGAGGCCACTACTTTTCCTGCTGCTATCTCATACCCAGAATGTGTCCTTGAGTGTGTGAGCCATTTTGACCTTGTTTCTGGGTGCGTTAAAAAATCATCGGGGGAAGTAGTTGTTAAAATTAGTAGAAATAGTGTAAATTTCACCCTTAGGATTCCTCATAAAGAACCCTATGAGCCATGGACATTCGAGGAGGCTAAGTGCCTATATGCAGCAAATAAAACCAGCTATGACACAAAGATTGCTCAGTCCTGGCACTTGAAGCCTGCAGAAGGGGGTTCTAAACTGCCTAAACCATTGACGATCGAGCATTTTATCAAGGAGATTGCAGATATTGTCTTCCTGTTGAATAGAATTAAAGGAAATGAGCATGCTTTCTATTGGGAATCCTGGATGTATTTCTTTATTCAGAAGATAGTTGAGGGAGTCAAGTTCATCAATTGGTCAGACCTCATAGCCGAGAATCTGCATAAAGGCTTGATTAATGTTACCAACTGTGGTCCTTTCTTTCTATCTTCTTATCTACTTTACATTCTGGCAGCGTCCAAAGATTGGGATTATCTTTCGCATACACCCTGGGTTGATGAGATGCCTATCTATCAATACTATAAAGACCTCTAGGATGACACAGTGTGCAAAGAATTTAAGAAAATAAATGATGCCTTTTTGGGGAAGTTGATATTTGAGCTGCAAGGGCGAGAAAATGATAGAATTTCAGAGGAAGCCATGCAAGCTGTTTAGATTTATGGATTTTGTTTCATTCAGTTTCCCAGATTTACATATATTAGAATAGGTGGATTTCCTGGTGAACCCTTAAAATTGCCTCGCTACTATTTAGACTCCATGGTGCTAGCAGAAATGTGTAGACAATTTCCTTCTCTTGTTGAATCCTTTAAAATTTCAAAGAAGGCCTCTTCAGTTTTCTTCCCAATTGAGATTGGACATTATAGATGCCCTAGTGTGAAAGAAGCTCTATTGTCAACCAAGTCATTGACCCGTTTGTGTCTTAAACCTTTCACTCCTTGACTGGATTTTGACTACACTAGCTTTATTAGAGACAATGTCAAAAATGCATTTTCTCTGTTTCACTCCCCATAGCTGGAGGACTTCTGGGAAAATTGTCACAATGAATTTGAGGTGAGGAAGAGACTGTGGTCATGCTTAACCATCAAGTAGGTCATCATGTTCAATATAGAGCTGGATACTTATGGTTTGAAAGATGATGATTCAGAGGAAATAGTTGATCAATTTTACTTGGATCAAGTTGAATGCATGCCTATTCCAGAAATTGGCTGGGACAAAAGATAAGAAAATGATGTGTATGCCTATTCCAAGGATGTATTAGCCAGAACTGCCAAATGGATAAAGTTGAAGGCGGCAATTACTCCCAACTTTTTTGAGAAATCTTTAAGGAACAAAGATAAAAAGGCTCCTCGAAAGAAAACTAATCAAATTTTTTTTGAATTTGTTGCAGGTCCACGTGAAGCTAAACTTGAACCAGCCTCAAAAACACTTCAACTTCAGGTTCAAAAGGAAACTCTAAGAAGTAAAAGGATAACTCACTCGAGTACAAAGAAGGCGCGGATCGTTAAAAGCCAGAGCACCATAACTGTGGACCTCAAAGTAGCAAAAGACCCACCCATGGCAGATAATTTACCAGAGTCTTAGAGCTTGGCAACGACTGCCGACAATCAACAGGGTAACCTTGTTCTGGGCAAATGTTCCTCCACTGCAGAAAAAGAATAGGGAACTCCCAAATGGCTAGAGACATCTGTGGAGAAGAAAAGAAGCATTGTTCCCATCTCCATGCCAATTGATGACCTCGTTAGTAAATTCCTAGGTAAGACACCTAAAGTGAAGAAAGCAAGGACAGAGTCGAGAATCAACTTTGACAAAGATTCAAGGTGATGGACAGTAGAAATAGCCACACCACCTGATGGAAGTGCTTGTGATTCCGTGGCTCCTCAAGATTATCAGATAACCAAGGTTGACCTTGGAAAGGAAAACCATGAGATGAATATGAAATTCTTCAAGGTGTCTAATAAAAAGATTACTGAAAGAGTATGGAAGGATGGGCAGGACAAACAGGAGATGAAAGAAACAATCAAGAGCATGGCCCAGTACATCAATGCCATACTTCACCCCGAAGTCAAGCCTATAATCGAGATGTCCGCAATTGTTGACATATCCTCTATGGTCAATCAGCAATCACTTGAAAATTTGCATAAGTGCAAGGCTGTGGCAAAAATAGTAGGTGAGTGGGTGCTGGATGTTTTGCATAACACTGTCCAACATATAGGCCATTTAGACCAGGCATCAAAGGAAATATTGAATATTTCCAAGAAGGTGGAAACAAGCAACGATGTGTATGAAAAGGAGAGGAATAATTGGTCTAAAATAGTCATATGGCTGGAAGATGTGCAAGAGCTTGGTTTGCAAAAGTTTCTCACTGAATGTCTAGTAGCAGGTCTTGATGAGAAAGTTCTATATGTCATTAAAGACTGCATTGAATGGAGAAATGAGGCGTTAACGCAGGAAATATCTAAAGTCAAGGAAGCTCTGCAAGAATTGCAAGTTATTCATTAGATCATCCAAAATGATTTAAAATGGTTTGTCACACATTTTATGGGAAAGGATGATGACTCCATGGCCCAATCAGATGAAATAATCAAGGGAGTGCAGAAGAAATTTTAGCAGTGGCAGGATAGAAAGACACCAGTAAGGCAGGATTTGTCCAACATGCCACATACGGAACCTATGCTGATTATCAACTCAAAACACCTGGAGATGCACGAGGAAAAGACTGTTGAGCTAAAGAAAATAAAGGAGATTTGGAAATAGAGATTCACCTACATCGGCTTGCCACATTAGTCAGTTATTTCAGCCTTTTCAGCTGCCTACGAAACATGGAAGACTATGAGAAAAATGACCAGTGGAGACAATTCGGCATGATCAAGACAAGCGGTTACGCTTGAAAATGTTTAGTTATAGTTTCTTGGCCATTTTTCTTTGAGTTATTTTCAAGATTAGTTTTAACTTAGCAAAAAAAAAAGACAATCTACTCCCGGTAGGGTAATTTTGGCTCTGGTACAGCCCCTTCGCCTATGAATGTAATAATTCGTATTGTTTTAAGAGGAAGATTCTCTGAGGTAGACTGATAAATAGAACTATTTTTTTTTATGGTTTGATTTCAAGTTTAGAAGTAGCAACTCTGGATTTATGCAGACGTATTGAAACTCTATAGTTTGAATCTCAGTTGAAGGTTTATTGAGTAGATACTATTATCTGCTTATTTCAGTTAGTATTTCTATAAATGCTAGTTAAAGCTTTTAGCTGTGTTTGTTATTGATTCTGAGTTTGCAGATTCTGAGTATGGGAAATGCTGTGAGAAACTAGCAAATTTATATTGCCTGCTCGATGCTTTAATTCTCAATTATGTGGATCATTTTGATAGTTAAAGTTGAGTGTTTATTTTGCATTAAAGTTTGTTTGATATTGATGAAGTGAAATAAGTTGTTTCAGCACTTTCAGTAGATAGTTTCTTTTGCAAAGATCTTTTTGTTGAATCCTTTTAAACTGAAAACTCCATTTGCGATAAAGGTAGCTGCACCTATTTTCATTGAGAAAATATTAGGCAGAGAATTCCTAAGCTTATTAGATATGAATTTATTTTTTAGTTTACATTCTTTTCTTTGTTTTTATATACAAACTTTATGGGAAATACTGTTCACTAACAGTTTTTGGCGACTCCGCTGGGGAAAAACAAAGAATTGTTTTGCATCATAATGAAATTTTCCCAGTACTCCAACCAGGCTTAGGTCTTGAAAATACACAAGAAGATATTATTTCATATTTACGTGTGCAAGCCTGGAAACTCAAAGGAGCCTAGAGCAATTTACACAAGTTAACCAAGTGCTCGAAAGAGAAGAAGAAAGAGCAGAACTCATTAGAGGTGTACCCATTGGCAATGAAGAAGCAATAGTTCATTAATTAGTCCCAAGGCCTCATTGAGTGTTGAAGGCTGGTCTATATTGTGATAATCTGGCTAGTAGGAAATATACTCGAAGTGAAGAGAGAAAAGGGTTCATTGATGAAGCTTATGAATTTGTAAGAAAACTTAATTTTGCCCTTGGTAATAATGATCAATTTTGCCCCTGGGTATAATTATTAATAATTATGAAGCTTATTAATTTTTAAGAAAACTTAATTCTAGAGCCAAGTCCATATCCTACTATAATAATGATTCTAACTAGCAGTACCCGAGCGAGTGCACTTTGAGCTACCGGCACCCAGTTCCTTCATTTATAGGGCTCATGCAGGGGGGAGGGAATCTTAGTTGCCCGCTACTGGAACATTCCAATTCCTAGCAGTTTTATAGCTCAGGGTGGATGCCGATATTGATAAAGGTCTACTTGTCGATGGATGATTTGGTTTTGATGGAACGGGGCTAACCCCCTACTATTTGAAAGGGCAGCTCGTCCCCTTCTGTGCCATAATCTAATCCAGAAGAGCTCAACAAGTCACTCCATCTTATCGCAACCAGCTTTATGTATATAATCTAGAGTATAGTAGCAACCGCGCCCCCTACTATTTGAAGGGTCACCCACCCCTGAGCACTTCATCTGCAAACAATACTTGCTCCAAATCTAGACTAATACCAAGAGGCTATTCACCCGAACCACCTATTACTACATCATCTAATACAGCCCTACAATTCTATGGGCTGCCCTTTTTTAGATAATTTCCCCTTATAATAGTAGGTGGCTTCACTCTTCTTCAAAAATGGTTCAAGGCCCAACCTCTAGCTAATCAATCAATCGCCCAGTGCCTAACCCCAACCAAAGGATCATCAATCAGAGGATGGAAGGAAACCCCCATAGAATAGTAGGAGGCATCTATTGAAGCAACAACTAATCTACCTAGGCCATCCACCCTTTCCCTCCCACCCTGGGCCCCTACTATTTTGCCAGGGCTGTTGCCCTACTATTCCCCATGGACCCTTTAGAATAGTAGGGAATAATAGAATAGTAGGGCCCAACCTATCAACTATAATTTAGGGTGGGCCCTACTATTCTATTATTGAGGGAATTCCCCTACTATTAAAGGGCCAAAGGAGATGCCAGGGGCAGTTGGGTTGGAAGAAGAACAACTATTGCCGCCCACCCACCCCTTTAATAGTAGGGGGCCATAGAATAGTAGGGGCCAGGGGCCCTAGTATTTGCCAGGGGCAATCTTACCCCCGGATATAGATTGGGTTGGGTGGGAAACTAACCAATAGATAGTAAGGCCCCTATTCACATGCAGGGGAACTATGATTCCCGCCCACCTGAAAAGGAAGAAACCTGCCCAAAGTAAAAGTAGACCAAACTCTCCTAAGAAATCAACTCCCATAGCTATGAACCTTCAAGCCCTAATATTACCTAGAACCTTGATACCCTCTCATTTAAATATCTATCCTTTGAGCGCTATCTTTCCTAGGATGGTAGCTAACCCATGGGGTGCACAAGTAGGTCCTTTGGATCTAGGGGGAAATCTTCACCCTCTTCCTAAAGGTGCTAAAGAAGTGCTACCTAAATTTTATGGAGATGGAAATAAATCAACTGATGAACATGTTAATGCCTTTAATACTGCATGTGATTTCTTTGTTGTAGCACATGAAGATGTAGCTGTGAGGTTGTTTATACAGACCTTAATTGATGATGTTGCAGACTAGTTCCATCACCTACCTCAAGGGTCTATTACTGATTGGAACCATATGCATACTGCTTTTGAAGATAGGTTTAAATCTTTTTTAGATGAACATACCTTGTTACTTTAGTTAACTCAGTTAAAGAAAGAAATACATGAACCCATGAGAGACTTCGTAGCAAAATTTAATAAAATAGTTCACAAAATTCCCGCTACTAAGAGACCTAATGGTGAAAATCGTAAAGGGTTCTTTGTTAATGCTATGCCTTCTGACATTATTTTCCACTTGAGAAGAAACGCAGTAGCAGACGTTGAAGCTACCCAGAGATTAGCTGTTGAATTAGAGGACAATCTTTTGGCTGCTAGGAAATGGAAAAAAGAAGTACAAAACCCCAAAGCTCAATCACTTTCATCAAAAAAGTTAGACCCATTAGTTCAAAAATTGATTAATGATGTGATGACTATTAAGAAACAACTTCCTAAAATGAATACCCATTATCAAGATATCCCTATGAAGTATCCAGGCCAAAGCAGTTACCAAGGAAAATAGTTGGCATTGCCCTCGAGTCAACAAAGATTACAGATTGAAGCTCCACCCGAAAAAAACAACATGTGTGTTTTTCATCTTAAAAATGACAATGAGGGAACTTCTTGCCCTAAAAATATTAGATATCAGCAACTTGAAGCGGAAAAAGTGGCTTCTACTAATGTGATAATAGAAGAAGAATCTTCTGAGGAACCTGACAACTTTGTAAATTATTACCTTGAATATGAATCTAACTCTGACAGAGGTAATGATATTTTATTAACCTTAGAAGAAGCTTCATGTTTGGTCTTAACCCGAGGGCAAAGAACTGGAGCAGCTGATATTCATGGTAAAGGTATTTCAATGCCAACTCAGGCTAGGGAGAAAAAGGTAAAAGGGGGAAATGAAAGTAAGTCATCACCTATCTCTACATCTACCCCTCAAATCTTAAAAAGGGTATCTGATTCTGATTCCTCATTTGACATTGTCAAGTTTTGTAAGACATCAAAGATACAAATTTCTCCTATTGAATATTTAAGAATGAATCCTAGTGAACTTGATAATTTGATTGAATACGTTAATCAATCATCCCCCGATAAAGCGATCAAGCAAATCAATGAAGTGAAAGTCTCAGAGAGCAATGAAGTAGTTTTCGAATGTAAACAAGATCATTCCAAAGGAAAGATGTCTGAAGCTCAAAAATTTCATGATCATAAGGAGGTAATTCAACTAGATTCCATAAGTCCTGAATCTTCTTATAACCTCAAGCCTGATCTATTTTATGTTTCTCTTTTTTTACATGGATTTAAGTTGAGTAACTATATTATAGATTTAGGGGCTTCAGATAATATAATGCCAGTAGCTATAGAAAAGGCTTTGGACCTTCTACTAACTAAAACATTTGGTAAATGTTATTCCATGGATTCAAAACATGTACCTTTAGTGGGTCAAATTAAAGATGCTCAAGTGTCACTGGCGGCTTATCCTCAGAAGAGGATCAAACTCACCATCCTGGTAGCTAATATCCCCACTAGTCATGACATGCTTCTCAGTAGGACTTTCTGCAGAGATCCAGGGGGTGAAATTAAGATGGATTGGTCTCAAGCAGTAATTCCTGTTGGGAAAGAAAAAGTAACCTTATTGCCTGAAACAAAGTCCAAATATACAATTTTTCCATCTGATGATCCTAAGTCTCAAATTCTTTACCACGAGTCTGATTTTGCTAATTATCTCATTCTCTCTGAAAATTAAAAATAGGTGAAAAGCCATTAGAGGAGAACCTACTCTGGACTCTTGAATTTGATGGGAGTTGTTGTTTGAATGGATCTAGAACCGGTGTGGTTCTTATATCACCAAATAATTAGAAATTCCCCTTTTCTTATAAGCTTGCCTTTGAAAATACTAATAACATAGCTGAGTATGAAGCCCTTCTCCTTGGCATCGTAGAGGCTAAGAGGAGAAGCATCAAGTTGTTAAAGGCTAGAGGAGATGCTAAACTCATTGTGAAACAAGTTAAAGGCCTATTCTCAATAAAAAACTAGAGATTGAAACATTACAAAAATTGTGTATGGGATGAAATTGAAGACTTAGATGCCTTTGCAATTGAAGCTATTCCCAGAGGGCTGAATGACAAGGTAGACTCCTTAGTAGTTTTGGCTTCCTTGTTAATTCCTCATCCCAATTTCATAGACAAAAAGTATTTAGTAGAAATCATTCATAGACCAAGTGTTCCTGATAATAACAACAATTGGAAAGTATTCAAAGATGATGCTCATATTAATGCTTTCTTGTAGATTGTTGAAAAATTTTCTATGAATTACTTTGAGGGCTCAGATGTAGAATGCCGAGAGTTTTGTCCTAATTTGCCTAATGAAAATGAGTTGATACAGCTGAAAGGGAACGTAATACCTAAAGGTCTTGTTGAACTTGAACAACTTTTTGATAGGCGAGACACCTTTTTAGCTTGAGATGGAACACCTAAAGAAGATCCAAATGTGAACTATGGAAAGGTAAATCTGGGAGATAAACATAATCCTAAATTTGTCAATCTGGGAACCTGTTGTGATGAGGGTGAAAAGGCAAGATTCATTAAACTTTTGTCATAATATATCGATGTCTTTGCCTGGTCCTATGATGATTTCAAGACTTTCAGAGATGGGAAATTCAAGCACCATATTACTCTTAAACCAGGTATCTCTCCTTTTAGGCAAAAATTAAGAACATATAATCCAAAAGTTTCTGATGCAATATTTAGAGAAATAGACAAAATGTTGAAAGCCCGCATTATTTTCTTGATCCATCATTCCACATGGGTGGCAAATATAGTACTAGTTAGGAAGAAGAATGGATAAATAAGGATCTGTGTTGATTTTAGAAACCTTAACCAAGCAAGTTTGAAAGATAACTTCACCCTGCCAATAATGGATCAAGTTCTCCAAATGGTTGCTGGATTAGAAATGATGTCCTTCTTAGATGGTTTCTCAAGCTATAACCAAATAGAAGTTGCTAAGGAAGATCAACACAAAACAATATTTACGATGCCTTGGGGGACTTTTGCCTATAAGAGAATGTCGTTTGGCTTGATAAACACTGGTGCCACCTTCCAACGAGCTATGAATTCAAATTTTGACAACCTACTAGATAGATGCATCATAGTTTACCTAGATGACATGACCGTGTTTTCAAAAAAGAGGAACAAACATCTAAAAGATTTTTAAAAAGTGCTTCAGAAATGGAGGGATCACGGAATTTCACTGAATCCTAAAAAATCAATTTTTGCTATGACTAATGGAAAATTGTTGGGGCACATGGTTTCAAAAGAAGGTATCAAAGTCAACCCTGAGAGAGTAAAAGCCATCTCACAATTATGTCTCCCTGTCAATCGAAAAGGTGTTAAATCCTTCTTTGGACAAATAAATTTCCTAAGAAAATTCGTACCTGATTTTGTTGAAATAATTAAACCCATGGCCAAGCTACTCAGTGAGAAACAAAGCTTCAAATGGGATGAACCTATGTCAAAAGCATTTAAAGAGGTAAAATAAGCTATTTCCAAATCCCCAATGCTTATTCATCCTAATTTCAAAAAAGATTTCATAATATATTGTTACGCCTCTGAACATACTATGTCAGGCATGTTGCTCCAAAAGAATGATAAAGGAGAGGAGATGCCTATCTCTTTTATGAGCATACCCCTGAAGAAGCATGAGCTTAACTATTCTTTATCTGAAAAGCAAGCATTCGCAATGGTTAAAGCATTAAAATTCTTCAGATACTATATTTTGCATTCTCATTCTGTAGTATACGTCACATCTATAGCAGTCAAGAGCATTTTTACACAACAGGATGTAGCAGTCAACAATCGGGCAACATGGATAGAAAAAGTCCAAGAATTTGACTTGGACATCCATCCAACTAAATTAGTCAGAGGACAAGGTTTGTGCAAACTTATTGCTGAAGGAGAGAAAGAGGAATCATATCCCTCTTGTTTATTGGTAAGTCTCAAGGATGGATGGTATTCAGATATTGCCTATTTCCTGACATATGGGAGGTGTCCTGATCATCTCAAGGGGAAAGAGAGACATGCAATTTAACTTAGAGCAGCTAAGTTTGTTATAATTGATGATATCTTATTTAAGAGAGGACTAGATGGCATGTTTTTAAGGTGCGTTGATACTGATCAACAGGATAAGTTGCTGAGAATTTTTCATGATGGAGTTTGTGGAGGCCATTTTTCGTCAACAGTGACAGTATTCAAGATCCTAAGAAGTGGATATTATTGGCTAGGTATGTTTAAAGCTACTTATCATTGGGTTAGAAATTGTGAAAAATGCTAATTGTTTATAGGGAGACCCCAATTAGCCG
Organism: Cupressus sempervirens; assembly: GCA_028749045.1. NCBI lineage: Eukaryota > Viridiplantae > Streptophyta > Pinopsida > Cupressales > Cupressaceae > Cupressus > Cupressus sempervirens. The sequence continues at coordinate 111,003,013 of CM053791.1, read as the reverse complement.
CTCTACCTTTAAAACCTATGATTATAGAATAACTATTTCAACAATGGGGTTTAGACTTTGTTGGGCCTATTAATCCGATTTCGAGTGTAGGGCATTCTCACATCCTCACTGCTACTGATTATTTTACAAAATAGGTAGAAGCAATCCCAGTTAAAGCAATGACTTTAGAGGTAGTTAGCAGATTTTTGACTGAAAATATTTTGACCTGTTTTGGCACTCCCAGCAAAATAGTGACAAATAATGCACAAAACTTCTTGTCCAGAGAGATTTAGCTATATTTTCATGACCATGGAATTCATTTGTCACATTCCTTAAATTACTTTCCTCAAGGCAATGGACAAGCAGAGTCCACAAATAAAAATTTGGTCAATATTATGAAAAAATTGGTGGATGAAAAGGGAAAAGATTGGCACAAAAGGTTGTATGAAGCACTTTGGGCTGACAGGACCTCTCCTAAAAGAGCCATAGGTATGACACCTTTTGAATTGGTGTATGGAGTTGAAGTACAACTATCCCTACCTCTGGAATTAGCCACTTTGGACTTACAGAAGGCAATCGAAGGTGAAGTGTTCCAGTCTTCCATTGAAAAGAGGATATTATATCTCCAAAAGATAGAAGAAGAAAGGAGGGAGCTAGTAGATCATATCACAAATCATCAGGCTAGAGTCAAAAAGATTTTTGATCAAAAAACAAGACCGCAAAAATTCATGAAAGGAGATTAGGTCCTGCTGTGGGATAAGAGGAAAGAACCTAAAGGAGCTCATTTCAAGTTCGAAAGCTTATGGAAAGGACCATTTGAAATATCTGAAGAACTAAGTTCAAATTCCTTCAAGTTGCAATATCCAAATGGTGACGAACTTCCCCTATCTTTCAACGGGTAGGATCTCAAGCTATACCATTTTTAGGTCTATGTCGCGTCTAATTGTAAATACCATCTTTTGGCTTTGTTTCCTTTCCTTGTTTTGTTTTGGTGTGTTATGTCATTGTCTCTTGAGTTGGTCTGCAAATCTTGGACTCTGTGTTCATTCATGATCCTTCTAGCCTCATTCCCCAACTGGAGCCGATCGTTACCACTTATAGTTTTAACACAGTTTGTTGTCATGGTCTCATTCTCATCATGGAAGTTGAACTTGAAGTTTTGTTCACTTTGACTTCAACTTTAGGTTACCAATAGTTTTCATCTGCCAATCCAGCTTTCTTTCCTCTGTGCCTCCCTTTTTCAAGCCAAAGTAGAAGTTGAAACCTATCCCTCCAAAACTTCAACTTCAAGTTTAGTATCGATTTTGTGTACTAACATAAGTTGTTTGCAGGTTTTAAGTCGCCGAATCAGATCTAAGGTGGGTCCCATTACAACACTTCCCGAGGCATGCTAAGTCATAAATAGAAATATCTAAGGTGGTACGTGCTCAAGCTGCGGCAGAAATTTGAAAAAACTAATATTGTTACAACATGATTACCCAGTTGAACTGCATACTTGCAGATTTGAGGGAATGAGTAAATTGAATCACACTCCCTGCTCATGCCACATTAATGAGCAATTATTGCCCTTACTCATTGAATCTTCCTCGTAATCTTTTCACAAGCCTAACTTTAAATGCATAGATTTTTGACCTGTTTTTCACTCTTTGCAATTTCTTCATAGGAATTTCAGCATACTGGGTAGGAAGGGCGAATTGCAGGCTGAGTCTCTATTGAACTGTAAGCGCATTTTTTTTTCTCTCATTCCCTTCTGCATTTCAATTGTATTTTCTTTGTTTTGGGCCACCTCTAGCCTTAGCCTCTTTTAACAATCATGACACTCTTTCATCCAAAGTTGCCTAAGTTAGAAAAACCACCTTTGCTCAGCTCACTCCCTGAAGTTCGGGACACATTCTTAGCAAATAGAAACCCATCTGAGGTAATAGAGAGAGCTAGAAACATGCCATTAAGTCCTATTTACTAGAGATTAGTAGAAAGTGGGTTGATAGAGGCTGTTGCTTTTCCTGCTACTATCCCATATCCATAATGTGTCCTTGAGTGTGTGAGCAATTTCGACCATGTTTCTGGGTGCATTAAAAAATCATCGGGGGAAGTAGTTATTAAAATCAGTAGAAACAGTGTAAATTCTACCCTCAGGATTCCTCATAAAGAACCCTATGAGCCATGGACATTCGAGGAGGCTGAGCACCTGTATGTAGCAAATAAAACCAGCTATGACACCAAGATTGCTCAGTCCTGGCTCTTGAAGCCTACAAAAGGGGGTTCTAGGCTACCTAAACCATTGACGATCAAGCATTTTATCAAGGAGATTGCAGATATTGTCTTCCTGTTGAATAGAATTAAAGGAAATGAGCATGCTTTCTATTGGGAATCCTGGATGTATTTCTTTATTCAGAAGATAGTTGAGGGAGTCAAGTTCATCGATTGGTCAGACCTCATAGCCGAGAATCTGCATAAAGGCTTGATTAATGTTACCAACTGTGGTCCTTTCTTTCTATCTTCCTATATAATTTACATTCTGGTAGCATCCAAAGATTGGGATTATCTTCCGCATACACCCTGGGTTGATGACATGCCTATCTATCAATACTATAAAGACCTCTAGGATGACACAATGTGCAAAGAATTTAAGAAAATAAATGATGCATTTTTGGGGAAGTTGGTATTTGAGCTGCAAGGGTGAGAAAATGATAGAATGTTAGAGGAAGCCATGCAAGCTATTCAAATTTATGGATGTTATTTCATTCATTTTCCCAGATTTACATATATTACAATAGGTGAATTTCCTGGTGAACCCTTAAAATTGCCTCGCTACTGTTCAAACTCCATGGTGCTAGCAGAAATGTGTAGATAGTTTGCTTCTCTTGTTGAATCCTTTCAAATTTCAAAGAAGGCCTCTTCAGTTTTCTTCCCAATTGAGATTGGACATTATAGATGCCCTAGTGTGAAAGAAGCTCTATTGTCAACCAAGTTATTGACCCATTTGTGTCTTAAACCTTTCACTCCTCGATTAGATTTTGACTACACTAGCTTTATTAGAGACAATGTCAAAAATGAATTTGCTTTGTTTCACTCCCCATAGCTAGAGGACGTCTGGGCAAATTGTCACAATGAGTTCGAGGTGAGGAAGAGATTGTGGTCATGCTTAACCATCAAGCAGGTCATCATGTTCAATATAGAGCTGGATACTTATGGTTTGAAAGATGACGATTCAGAGGAAATAGTTGATGAATTTTACCTGGATCAAGTTGAATGCATGCCTATTGTAAAAATTGACTGGGAGAAAAGAGAAGAAAATGATGTGTATGCCCATTCCAAGGATGTAATAGCTAGAACTGCCAAATGGATAAAGTCGAAGCCAGCAATTAATCCCAGCTTTTCTAAGAAATCTTAAGGAATAGAGATAAAAAGGCTCCCCGAAAGCAAACTAATCAAAGTGTTCCTGAATTTGTTGCAGGTCCACTTGAAGCTGAACTTGAAGCAGCCCTGAAAACACTTCAACTCCAGGTTCAAGAGGAAACTCTGAGAAGTAAAAGGATAACTCGCTCGATTATAAAGAAGGCATGGATTGCTAAAAGCCAGAGCACCATAACTGTGGACCTTGAAGCAGTGGAAGACCCACCCATGGCAGATAATTTACCAGAGTCTTAGAGCTTGGCAGCGACCACCGACAATCAACAGGGTAACCTTGTTCTGGATAAATGTTCCTCCACTACAGAAAAAGAATAGGCAACTCCCAAATTGCTAGAGATGTCTATGGAGAAGAAAAGAAGCATTTTTCCCATCTCCATGCCAATTGATAACCTGGTTAGTAAATGCCTAGGTAAGACACCTAAAGTGAAGAAAGGAAGGACAGAGTCGAGAATCAACTTTGACAAAGATTCAAGGCAATGGACAGTAGAAATAGCCACACCACTCGATGGAAGTGCTTATGATTCCATGGCTCCTCAAGATTATCAGATAACCAAGGTTGACCTTGGAAAGGCAAACCATGAGACGAATATGAAATTCTTTGAGGTGACTAATAAAAAGATTACTGAAAGAGTATGGAAGGACAGGCAGGGCAAACAGGAGATGAAAGAAATAATCAAGAGCCATCCCAAAGTCAAGCCTATAAGCGAGATGTCCGCAATTGTCGACGTATCCTCTATGGTCAATTAGCAATCACTTGAAAATTTGCATAAGTGGAAGGCTATGGTAAAAATAGAAGGTGAGTGGGTGCTGGATGTTCTGCATAACACTGTCCAACATATAGGCCATTTAGACCAAGCATCAAAGGAAATATTGAATATTTCCAAGAAGGTGGAAACAATCAACGATGTGTATGAAAAGGAGAGGAATAATTGGTCTAAAATAGTCATATGGTTGGAAGATGTACAAGATCTTGGTTTGCAAAAGTTTCTCATTGAATGTCCAGTAGCAGGTCTTGATGAGAAAGTTCTATATGTCATTAAAGATTACATTGAATGGAGAAATGAGGCATTAATGCAGGGAATATCTAAAGTCAAGGAAGCTCTGCAAGAATTGCAAGTTATTCATTAGATCATCCAAAATGATTTAAAATGGTTTGTCAAACATTTTATGGGAAAGGATGATACTCTATGGCCCAATTGGATGAAATAATCAAGGAAGTGTAGAAAATTTTTTAGGAGTGGCAGGATAAAAAGACACCAGTAAGGCAGGATTTCTCCAACATGGCACATATAGAAGCTATTCTGATTATTAACTCAAAACACCTAGAGATGCATGAGGAAAAGGTTGCTGAGCTAAAGAAAATAAAGGAGATTTGGAAACAGAGATTCGCCTACATCGGCTTGCCACATCAGTCGATTATTTTGGCCTTTTTAGCTACCTACAAGACATGGAAGACTACGAGAAACATGACCAGTGGAGACAGTTCGACATGATCAAGACAAGCGGTTACGCTTGAAAATGTTTAGTTATAGTTTCTTGGGCATTTTTCTTTGAGTTATTTTCAAGATTAGTTTTAACTTAGCAAAAAAAAAAGACAATCTACTCCTAGCGAGGTAATTTTGGCTTTGGTGCAGCCCCTTCACCTATAAATGTAATAATTCATATTATTTTAAGAGGCAGATTCTCTGAGGTAGACCGATAAACATAACTATTTTTGTTTATGGTTTGATTTCAAGTTTAGAAGTAGCAACTCTGGATTTTTGTAGATGTATTGAAACTCTGTAGTTTGAATCTCAGTTGAAGGTTTTGTGAGTAGATACTATTATCTGCTTATTTTAGTTAGTATTTCTATAAATTCTAGTTAAAGCTTTTAGCTGTGTCTGTTATCAATTTTGAGTTTGCAGATTCTGAGTATGGGAAATGCTGTGAGAAACTAGCGAATTTATATTGCCAGCTCGATGCTTTAATTCTCAATTATGTGGATCATTTTGATAGTTAAAGTTGAGTGGTTCTTTTGCATTAAAGTTTGTTTCATATTAATGAAGTGAAATAAGTTGTTTTAGCACTTTCAGCAGATGGTTTCTTTTGCAAAGATCTTTCTATTGAATCCTTTTAAACTGAAAACTCGATTTGTGATAAAGGTAGCTGCGCTTGTTTTCATTGAGAAAATATTAGGCAGAGAATTCCTAAGCTTATCAGATAGGAATTCATTTGTTAGTTTACATTCTTTTCTCTGTTTTTATATACAAACTTTATGGGAAAAATGGTTCACTAACAAGTTGATCAAAGCTGAGTTGACATAAAGAATCCCACTTGAAGTTCTCATCTTTCTTTAGTAGATGTGCAAATGGCATACACTTATCTGCAAGCTGGGAGATGAAGCGCTGGTTGGATTGAAGCTTTCCCTAAAGAGTATGAAGTTGTTGCAGTATCTAGGGAGGAGGCATGTCTAAGATAGCCTTGACCTTCTTGGGGTCAATCTCTATACCTTGTTTAGAAACTATAAAGTCTAGAAGCTTGCCCGATGTGACCCCAAAGACACATTTCTTGGGATTCAGCATGAGATGATATTTGGCTAACCTATCAAAGACTTTCTCTAGGTCAGCAAGATGATCCATAAAGGTGTGAGATTTAACCAAGATATCATCCACATAATCCTCCAAAATGTTATGGATAAGATCATGGAAAATGGTTGTCATAGCTCTTTGATAGGTAGCCCCAGCATTCTTTAGGCCAAAAGGCATCATATTGTAGCAAAAGGTTCCCCAAGGGGTAGTGAATGTTGTCTTATGTTGATCCTCTTCTGCAATCTTGATTTGATTATACCCAAAAAATCCATCCATGAGGGATAGAATTTCATGTCCAGCTGTAAGGTCTATAATCATATCTATGTTGGGTACTTGGGAAAATCATCTTTTGGACAAGCTTTGTTAAGATCTCTGAAATTAGTGCAGATTTTGATGTCACCAAAAGGCTTAGTGATAGGGACCATGTTGGAGATCCACTCTGAGTAGTTGATAGGTCAGATAACCTTAATAGCTAACATTCTTTCTAATTTAGCTTTGACTAGTAATGCCACCTTGGGGTGCATTTTTCTAAGCTTTTGTTTGACGGGCCTGATATTTGGATTGACTACAAGATGATGAACTACAAGCTTTGGATCAAGTCCTGGCATGTCCTGATATGACCATGCAAATTGGCCAATGTTCTCTCTTAAGACTTCAAAGAGGAGATCAGTTTGGTCTTGCAATAGGGATGCAACAATGTAAACAAGTCTAGGGATCTCTAAAGAACCAATGTTGACTTCCCTAGTATCCTAAATTAGAATAGAAGACACATCTGGTTGATTATCTTGAGGAGGCAATGCTAAATCCTTATGTTCTACCTGTGACTCTAGATTTTCTCGCTAAAGGGCTCTCTGCACTACCTGAGCTAGTCTCGAATTTTCCCTAGTTCTAGTTTTGGGTGTATCAAAACTAGGTTGGGGATTTTTTCCAAAATACCCCTTGGGATCTAGCTTATAGATATAGGCAGAATCTAGCTTTGTTTTATTGTGAGGAGTTTCGGCTCCCATGAATCTTAGAAGTGCTTCCTCTAATGTGAACTCATCAATTTGTATGATGCTTGGTTGGTCCCAATCTATGAGTTCAGGGTGAGCAAGTGGTAGGTCGATGAAATCAATGGATAGTTCTTGGAGAACAAAGTCTCCCAGGGAGATTTGGTCTGGGATATCATCGTAGGTTCTCTTTTCAACTTCCTTCGAAATGTCTTCAATTTCTACAAGACCACAGTGGATGTTCAAAAAAGCATGATCGTTCATATTGGTGCCCCTAGTTGTGGGTATGCCAAAGCCTAGACCTAACTTCTTTTCCCATTTGTGTGCTTCGATGGGACACTACATGCCTCTTTCCTCTAGTCCTAGACCACCACCTTGATAGTTCCATTTTTCAGTGATGAGCTTATGTGCTTGGGGATACATCTGGCTAAAGTTATTAAGGCATGCTTGATTTCTTGGATGTGCAATTGAATATGGATGGCTTAGAGGTATGGGCTTTGAGGTAGGTGCTTACTTTTGGCTGAATGGTGCAACTGAATATGGATGGATGTAAGGTATGGGCTAGTAGGGATTGTACATGGCTTGGGAAACTAAATGGTGGATGATGGGTTGGTGAGGTGGAGGTGGCACATATTGCTGCATGTGTTGCATGGCTTGCTATTGATATTGGATTTGAGGTTGGGATTGAGGAACATAAGTTGGCTATGGGATGAATGGATTTCTTTGTGGAGGTAGGGTATATGATGGTTGTGAAGCTTGGGGAAAGGATCAGGGAGCTTTGTGGAACTTGACTTTGGATTTGAGGAGTTTGACCAATATATGTGGGTTGTGCCCCCATTTGGGAGGGTATCTGCATGGAAAAAGAGGTCAAGTAATTGGTGGTTGGTGGTGGTAGATTTCCTCCTAGAAGTGGCATAGAAAAATAGTTAGTAATAGGGGGTAATGGATTATTGGTGGTGGAGGTGGTGGGAATTAAAAGCTTGGAAATGGAACTGATGGGGTTTGATAGCTTGGTGGGTGGATTTGAAAGCTTGGTAGAGTGGTGGTAGGAGCTTGGGTCACTTAAGAGCTTGACATAACATTGGTAGTAGCTTGTGGGGTTTGATAGCTTTGTGGAGTGAGGGCAGTAGCTTGTGGATTTGTGGCTGATGGCACTGAACTACAAGGACCTAGTGGAAATGATGGAATTGTGCTCTAAGATGAGGTAAAAAAGCTAAGGGTGATGAAAGGTTGATTACTTGGCCCCATGGGTGGCATCCCAGTTGTATATTGCTATGGTTGGCCAAAGATACTAGCACTAATTTGGGAGATGGGTGGATTTGGAAGGCTGGGTTGGAGAGCAGCAACAATAGCAATAGTAAAGGAAGTTAATGATGAGGTGTTTTGGGTGAAGGGGGTTTGGGATGGAGTGGTATTGACCAATGGTGGAGTGGTGGTAGCTAGATTGGCTTGCGGAATGGAGATTTCAACTTGAGTGGAGGCTGGTATGTTTCGGTCTATTGGATCATATGAGGTGGGTTGAGGCTCTTCTTTTGGTATACACAAAAGATGATTTGGATCGTAAGAGCCTAAACAGAGGGTGAGAAGGATCTAATAAGGGAGGAGGTCTTCCAAAATTGAAAGCTCCTACGTTGTCCCTCTGAAAGTTTGCCATGATTGTTTCTTTGTTCTTGTCTATAATGGTATTCACCAATACTGCATTTCATGGTTGGTTCATGAAAGCTTCAATGTTAGTAGGTGATGGTATAGCGTTCTTTGGGCTGAAGGATGGTTGAGTGCTCAAGGGGAGCGATGCTATATGATATAAATGATAGGGCTCTATTGTTTCCTTCTTCTTCTTGGCTAAGCGAGTGATGGGTGACATGAAAATGTTCCTAGGGATGAGGTGCAACAATGTTGATGGATGCAAATGGGGGAGGCTTGTCTATGCAAATGATTTCCTAGGTTGAGGCAAAGCTATATGAAAAACCTAAGGAAGACTGGGTTCAGGATTCTAACTTCAAAGATATGTTTCCAAAGCACGAAAGGTCTTCTTTCCTATGTGGAAGCTTGGTGGTGATTGTGTCAACTTAAGGATAGATTGATGATCCCTTAGGAAAAACATGAGATTGACCACTTGTGGATCCCAACCTTTAGCTCAAGGTGATGAGGGATGACAAGTGACAAGTCTAGATTACCCTAGAAAAATCTCTGTGAGAGGGATAACCTTGGTGAGACTAGTGGATTTGCAAGATGATAGGAAAAGAAAGTTCTGGCAATATGACAACAATTTTGAAGGCTTGGATGTGAACTTTTTGATTGCTAGCTAGATTGTTTGGTTCTAAGGCATGGAACTAGATGAGATGGATGAGCTAAAATGCTTAAAGGGATAACCTAGAATGGGTGGATTTCCTAAAAAGATGACTCTAAAGTGAAACTTATGCAAGAAAATTTGGAGAAACAAGGGGGCCTAATCATAGAAATCATGCCTAGTTGGTAAGACATAAGCATGGTTAACTCCTGGATGTTTGCTAAATCTAATAGTGCGATCTAACCAGGTGTATTGAAGGGCTTCGTCGATAGCTTTATCTTCTACTTTGTGGAGTTTGGTAATTCAAGCGCTTAGTGTTACTTCCTTTCTCTTGGCTAAAATTTCTTGGTATACCTAAGATGGCTTGAGTTTGGCTTTGTGAAACTTCTATTTGGGTTTGGGTTGTTCTGACATAAATTCCTGAATCTGTTTGGCTTTGAGAGATCATGGTTGTTTTGCTTCAACTTTGTTCAACTTTTGAAATAGGCAGTAACTACGCTAAGTATTCCCTCAGCTAGGATTGACCAAGTTTGGCAAACATTCATTCAACAAGTAAAAGATCAAGCAATGGATGGGAACGACCAGATAGAAGTTTTGATTCTCAAAAGACAGTAACTGCACCGTGGAGTGTGTGTATTCTACAAATGTTTTGATCAGTCACTTCAAACACATTAACATCCTAGATGGTTGTCTACAAGGCTGACAGTTGATCTAGCTAGGTAGTCCTTGATATACCCAAGGTACATGAGGCCCAAATCTATAGATGAAACCAAAACAATGTCACATAGCCAAGAGGAGTAGTAACCCACTTCTCCTCTTTCACTTCTCAAGGGTATAAATTTCTTTGAGGCTTAGCCCGACTGACAAAATTTTGATCCCAAGAGAGGTGTCTTTCGATTCACTTCTCGATCTTTATAATCCACTAGAATGCTAGACTTGAGGTCATCCCAAGGGGTGATGAAATCCCCAAGAAGGCCTCCTAAAAGCTAAGACAAGATTTTGGATCCTAATCTTATGCATCCAAGATGGCCTCGAAAGATGACAAGGGGAGAGAAGACTTGGATGATCTTGGGCTAAAAGATAGAGTTCTTTTCCAACTAATACTTTAATTTTTCTGATCTAGACCTTTTGAAAACACACATGATTTAAGATGCAAAGTTGTTGATTCGAACTTGAAATGTGCCAACAAAAGAGAAGTGATTGAAGAATGAATACACCAAGAAGATTTAAGGTCAACTAAAAGTAAACTCGCGTGCCTGGAGGCCCTCCACATCAAGTATCAATTGATTTCCTTTAAGACATTCAAGATTGAGTGTGAGTTTGTTTTATGCCCAAAACAAAGATGTGTGTAAAGCTTGATTTCAAGCGCGCGCCTAGAGGCCCTCCACGTCAAGATTTATTCAATTTTTATGCCTAATTAAAGTGTTAGCGAGACTAATATGCATTCAAGAAATTTTCTATCTTAGAAAAACCAATAAAAACTCAAGTGAGTGGAATTTGATTTTTGTGGAGCACTTAACACCTTCTTAGGTAGACCCATCCCCATATATGGTGCTGATATTGCAACCAATGGTTAGAATGATGGGTGATTACAGAGGGTGAGTCAAACAAAAAATTCACTCAAAGTGTCTTTATTTGTTTTTATAACTTAGAAAGTTTCTAAAATGTGGATTCTTTTTATGCCCCAAAAGATGATTATTTGATCTATGGCATTCAAGCTTGGATTTTTTTTTTTAATCATGCATTCATAAAAAATAAGCAAACTTGATAGTGATTTTAGCAACATGCATTCCAAGACAAGTGATTAAACATTCAAGTTTTTTCCTTTGAGCATTCAAGATTGAGATTTTGTGTGTTGTTTTAAGAACTTTGAAGTTCTTTTTTTTAACCTTAGATTATTCAAGATTGTTTTGGACTTCAAAAGTGAAAATGACTCTTTGGACTTTTATTTTCATTCAAGATTTTGTGTTCTAGTTTGCATGTTTTAATCATTAAAAAATGATACTCCTAGATTGTTTTGATGCATAAAAAATCTAGGAAACATTCAAAATTTTTCAACAAGACATTTGTTTGGAACAAATAACAAAGCTTTTAGGATGATTTTGGCAACCATTTAGGACTCTTAGTTTTCATGAGATTTTTAAAAGAACTTTAAAATATTTGCAAATAAGGTTCATTTTATCCTTGATTGATGGTTTGAGTTTGATTTAGATGTTATTGTTCACTTAGTGTTGATTTTGAACCTTTTGAAATGGAAACTTGAAGTTCTTTTTAAATAGTATTCCTAACTTTGCATGAATGCATCTAAAACCTTGATGTTGCAAGGATGCAAATGATTGGATTGGTTTAGCTTCACTTGTTAAAAGATTTTTTTTTTTTTTTTTTTGCAAATTTTTTATTTTTAATGGATTTAAGTATGATTTGGGGTTCATTTTAAGCACTTAAAAAAAGTGTGTATGATTTTTCTTCCAAAAAAAAAAAAAAGCCAAGATCCCTCAAGAAGAAGGAGAAGAAGTAGATGGAATAGAAGAAGAATTATAGACAAGAAGAGAAAGAAGAATTCCAAGTGCTCCATCCACCTATAAGCTTGAAAAATCTGCAAACACTATGAGATAGAATATGAGTTCCTTTGTCTTCTTCATGCTCATGTGGACCTGCAAAACCAATTTATACAATCCTACCAATCACAAAAATAAGCAAAATTAGCCAAAATTAGCAAATGACATAAAAACTTGACTAAAAAAGCTAATGAAGATGACCAATGCGGGGTCCCACTGGGCGTGCCAAAATGTATATGCTACTTTAGTATGTTAGAAACACTAAATTAAAATAATCAAAAAGCATTTCCATACTAATTTAACATAAATTCATGAGAGACAAAGTGAAGTCCACAAATGAGAATATGAGCCATGGATAGGCTCTCTCAATGAGGATGATCACTTGATGTAGAGTTGTGTCTAATAGCTAAGATGGCTTGATTATGTATGTATGCTCAAATGCTCAAATGGGCTTCAATGAAGGATTTTTGATAGATTTTGGTGAATGAATTTGATGTAAAAATGGCTTCTCAAAATGGCATTATGGCTTTACTTTCTAGATTGTGTTAAAATGGCTTGGGAGAGGATTCCTGAAATAGGCAAAGGGCTTGAGGGATCAAGGGTTAGGATGCAAGGATGGGAGAAAGCTTATGGAAGGTTTAGATTGAATGAGAGGAGAGCACATGGATTGTGCTTCCTTATAGCCAATCAGAGAGTGACACATGTCACAGGGTCATGGGTTAGAGCAAGATTGGTTGAGGGGTCAACAAAGGAGGCTCAAAGCTCATAAAGACCCTCATAATGGCTTGTAAGAGCAATAAATGGGCTTGTAAGAGTCATTTATGGATTTGTTGGCTTCATAAAGTTTTATGGTTGGGATATTTGTGAGAGAGTTGAGATATTTTGATTTGGGTTGGATTAAGAAAGTCTTAAGCTTGACTTGGGAATGTGCAAATGATTAAGGCTTGGATTAGGCTTGGGTTAAGATTAGATTAGGCTTGTTAGAGATGGGCAAGTGGATGAAATTTAATGATGGTGGGTGAAGGAGGAGATATTTGTTGGCTTTGGCTTGGGTTAGCAAGTCTTAACCCATGTTTAGGGAATGTGACAAGGTTAGGAGGGGATTAGGATTAGGGTCAAAGATAAGGATTTAAATCTTCTAGAAGAGTCTAGGCTTTGGATGAGGATGAAGACTTTTTAGAAGAGTCTAGAACTTCCTAGGATGAGGATAAATAAGGTTTTTAGGAAATAAATAAAGTTTTATTTACTTCAAGGGTTTGGGTTGAGGAGATATTTATTAAAATATTTTTAATAAACATGAGGATTAAAATTTAATCTTAATTAAATATTTTGAGTTGGGATTAGGGGTAGGAAATGATGAGATTAGCCTTTAATCAAAATTAAAGAAGGATTAGAAGATTTTGGAAGAGGTTAGTGGTCTTAAGGAAATTGGCCAAGTTTTGGGCAAAAAATAAATAAATTATTTATTTTGGAATTTTTTGTCAATTTATTAATTAAATAATTAGTAAATAAGGAAATAATTTTTAAATAAGAATTAAACATTTTTGGTAGGGATTCCTTAATTAAATATTTTTAATTAAGATAAATGGATTTAATGACATAAAAATAAATAAATAAAATAAATAAATAATTAATCAATAAATGATGATGTCATCAGAGAATTTTTCAAAAAATAAAAATACTTTATTTTCTAAAGGATTTTGGTGTCTACATGATCATGTAGCAATACCACTACCACATGGGACTCCCACTGGATCAAACAACCCTACACTTTGTTATTATGTTATTCCTATTTAGTCTAGAAGAGTAATTGAAGCTGAAAAGGAATTCAACTTCTCCCTTGTCACTACCTTTATAAACATATTCATTGGATTGTCATCTATATGTATCTTGTCCAACTTTAACTATCCATCATCCAAAATTGACTGAATGAAATGGTACCACAACTGCATGTGTTTTGTCTTTGAATTCAGAGCTAAATTCTTTGCAAGATGAATGTCACTATAACTGAATTCCTTCTAAGGGTGTCCTAATTCTTCCAAGAAGAACTAATACCATATCATCTCCTTGGCTACCTTTGTAGTAGAAACATACTCTACCTCTATAGTAGATAAAGCATTAAGCTTCTATAACATAGAAACCTAGCTCATGGCTGCCCCACCAATAGTAAATGCATAACCTATAGTACTCCACCTAGTATCAATATCTCTTGCCAAATCAGAGGTAACATAGCCTTGTAAATCAGTAGTAGAGCCCCCAAAGTGTAAACACTTATTGAATTTTCCTCTCAAATATCTGAGAATCCATTTGACTACATTCCAATGCTCAAATCCTGGATGAATCATATACTTGCTAATGACTTCCACTATATGTCAAATATCTAGCCTTGTACATGCCATAGTATACATCAAGGTTCCTATAGCTAAAGCATAGGGTACCTTTGACATCTTTTCCTCCTCTTCTTGTGTCTTGGGAGACATCTCCTTAGTCAACTTCAAATGACCAAGTAAAGATGTGCTAATAGCTTTGGCATTCTCCATAGAGAAATGTTACAAAACCTTCTCAACATAATTAGCCTGAGATAGCATCAATTTCCTATTCTTCCTATCTCCACATATCTTCATACCAAGAATTTTTTATGTTGCCTCCAAATCCTTCATAGTAAATGCATGTGCTAACTAGCATTTCAGCCCTTTAATCTAATCCATGTTAGACCCAACTACAAGAATATCATCAACATATAAACATAAAATAATGTAACTATCATCATCCAACCCCTTCAAGTAAAATAAATGATCTAAATGCAACCTACTATATCCATGCTCATGTATAAAACTATCAAATTTTAGATACCATTGCCAAGGTTCTTGCTTCAAACCATATAAAATTTTCTTTAATTTGCACACTAAGTTCTCTTTACCTTTGACCTCAAATCACTATGGCTAAGCCATATATATCTCTTCATCCAAATCACCATGAAGAAAGGTTGTTTTAACATCAAGCTACTCCAAATGCAAATCTTCAATAGCCACAATACATAAAATAGTATAGATAGAAGTCATTTTAACAATAGGAGATAATATCTCATCAAAATCAATTCTTTTTCTCTATGAAATCCTTTTACAACTAACCTAGCCTTAAATCTTTTCTTACCTCTATTCTCTTCTTTTAACCTATAAATCCACTTATTCTATAAAGCTTGTTTACCTATTGATGGGGACACAACCCAAGCACAGAATGGACACAACAAAAAAGGGGAAATTATATTAACTAAGAAAATAAGCTAGTAGAAATAGTACAGAGGAAATAAACTTCAAAACATGCCCTAAGGGCTTACAATAACATAAATGTAGAGATAATTTCCCTTTTCAATACCTCCTCTCAAACTCCACTCCGAATTGCCTTTTACAATGCCAGAAATCTCCTTAAATAGACCCCGAAGGGTTAAGGACTAGGAGTAAATTCTAGAAAGTGCTAGTAGGCATCCACCAACCAAATAGAAGGTTCCAAAAGCTGTGTTAGAAGTCGATGCAAATCTAGAAGAATCCAGAAATAGTAATCAAACTTTCGGGAGGCATAACTTTTGAACCGTAGCTCCGATTGATGAACCGTTTACGTTTTTGGAAAGCTCTCAAAGCGCTCTATAGCCCTATGGACCAGCTTTGCTTGTTCCCCATTTTTTGGCTCTTTTTGGGGTCATTTAATGCCCCTAACCTGAATTTGAAGCATTCTTAGGAGGTCTCCACAACCCAAAAAATTGCAATAACTTTCAAACCGTGGGGCCTTTTGACCTGATTATTTTTCTTGAATGCTCTAAATTACAATTACATTCATCTAGCCAATTTACACCTCCTAGTTCACCAAAATGATAGCTCAATTACATACTCCTATTTTTTTGGGATTGACATGAACACTGATAATGGAACTGTGAGAGTTGGAGCCTTTATTTGAGCCAAATGGGTATCCAAAAATGAAAACACATGAAACAAAAACTAAGTCTAAGTATATTTTTTTGGGTGACATAGGATTGCACTTATACCGGATGCTCCTACATTAGACACCCAAGGTAGATTGAAAAATGACCTTGTCACTTTATGAATGGTAGAGGAAATCCCAAATGGGAAATCTCAGCTGCTAAAATTCAAGTTGAGTCCTCGATCGGCCATCCTTTCCACTTCACCAAATACTCTTCATACTGCCTATTTCTAGTACTCCTACCCACACAATGATCTAGAATGTCTTCTATCTCCTCCTTAGAAGCAGGAATTGGACATGGCTCTAACACCAGCTCCTCATCTGCACCATCATCATGATACTCTGTTAAATCTGCAATGTTGAAAATGGGAGAAATGTGAATACCATCTGGTAGTTCCACCTCATATGCATTTCCCAAGTCATGTTCCTTCAAAATTTTGCAGGGGCCAAATTTCTTCATTTTCAGCTTGTTGTAATTACCGGATAGAAATCTTTCTTTTTGTAAGTGCACCATGACTAGATCCCCTACATGGAATTCCTTATGTCTTCTCCTTTGATCAGCCCTAGCTTTATACTCTTGATTCATCTTGGTAATGTGTGCCTGAACCTCCTCATGTAGACACTTGATATGTTCAGCAAATTCTTCTGCTTCAGCACTTGTCCTCTCCCCTTGCTCTATCTTCCTCAATTCTGGTGTAGTCCTTGGGCTATTCCCATATACAATTTGGAATGGTGATTTTCCAATACTCCTATTTATAGAGTTATTGTAAGCAAAATCTTCTTGTGGTAGAACCAAATCCCATCCCTTGGGCTTATCCCCAACTAAACATCTCAGTAAATTGCCTAGACTTCTATTTACCACTTCTGTTTGGCCATTAGTTTGTGGGTGATGCATGGAACTAAATTTCAAGTCTATTCTCAAATTTTTCCACAAAGTCCTCTAGAAATACCCCACAAATTTAGTATCTCTGTCAGAAACTATACTCCTTGGAAGACCATGTAGTCTTACCACCTCTTTGAAAAACAAGTCTGCAATATGGACAGCATCATGAGTTTTGTGGCATGGAATGAAATGTGCCATTTTGGAGAACTTATCAACCACCACGAATACTGAGTCATTACCCCTTTGTGTCCTTGGCAATCCAAGAACAAAATCCATACTTATGTCCTCCCATGGCCTTGATGGAACAGGCAATGGCTGATATAGGCCAGTATTGTGACTAAACCCCTTGGCAACTTGACAAACCTAGCAACTCTGTACAAACTTCTTCATAGCTTGTGAAATTTGAGGCCAAAAATAATGTTGTCTAAGAATGGAAGTGGTCTTATCTCGACCAAAATGTCCTGCCATCCCTCCACTATGTTTCTCCTTAATCAGATTTTCCCTCATGGAACTCCTTGGAATGCACAATTGACTACCCTTGAACAACATGCCATCCTAAATCAAATAGTCTAACCACTTGGTTCTATCTATAGCAATAGGTTCTTTAAAAGCTTTCTATGCTTTAGAAAAATCAAGATCCTTGGGGTACAGATTTTTGAGTTCATCAAACCCAAATGCTTCAAATTGCATTACTTCTTGGCTTAATACAGCCCCAATAGCACTGCCACTGGCATCACAATCCACCTGGAAAACCTTTGTAAAATTTGGAAGTGCCAACACAGGTTGTTATGTTACCTTCTTCTTCAATAATTCAAAACTTCTCACAGATGCTTCTATCCATTTGAACTCTTTTCTATCCCCTCTTATTGTATCAGTTAGGGGTGCACATATGCCACTAAATTTTTTAATAAACTTCCTATAAAAACTAACCAAACCATGAAATGATCTTACCTCAGTAGCAGACCTTGGAGTAGGCCATTCCAAGATGGCTTTTACCTTCTTTGGATCCATTTTGAGACCTTTGGGTGATATAAGAAACCCCAAATAGAATAACTCCCTTTTTGTAAAGATACACTTCTTCAGATTAATTAACAATTTCTCTTCCCTTAGCCTTTCAAGGACACTATGAATATGCAGTAAATGTTCTTCCAAAGTCTTGCTGAAAATTAAAATATCATCCAAATAGACAATAAAAAATTTTCCCAATAACTTCTTAAGTACCTCATTCATGAGCCACATGAAGGTGCTTGGAGCGCTCATGAATCCAAAGGGCATGACTAACCACTCATAAAGACCCTCCTTGGTCTTGAAGGCTATTTTCCACTCATCTCCTTCTCGAATCTGTATCTAATGATAGCCACTCTTGAGATCTATATTTGTGAAGTACTGAGCTCCACTCAAGCAGTCCATAAGATCATCCATCCTTGGCAAAGGAAATTGGTACTTGATGGTTATCCTATTTATAGCTTGAGAATCTATACACATCCTCCACTCTCCATCCTTCTTTGGTGCAAGTAATGCAGGTACTGCACATGGACTCAGGCTCTCTTGAATCAAGCCCTTCCTCAACAGCTCCTAAACCTGTCTTTTTAGCTCCTCTATTTTAGTAGGAGTCATCTTGTGAGCAGCCTTGTTAGGAAAACTAGCTCCTGGAATCAGATCTATCTGATGACTGATTTGCCTTACTAGTGGCAATCCATCTAGAACATTATCAGAGATAATATCTCCAAACTCCCCTAGTAAATTTGAAACTTCAAGTGGTATTTCACTACTACCTTCTTTATCTTTCCTAGGATTCAAAGCATAGCACATATGCTGATGTTTCATGCCATCTAAAAGCTTCCTTCCATCAACAAGACAAATCCTAGCACTGCTACATACCTTTTCACCTTCCTTTTTCATGGGCTTCAATTTGTGGTGAACTCCATCCTTTGTCAAAGAGTATGTGTTTGCATGTCCATCATGTACTGCATGTCTATCAAACTGCCATGGTCTACCCAACAATAGATGGCAAACATCCATCGAAATAAAATCACAGAGAACTTCATCATGGTAACTCCCAATTTTGAATTTCACTAAACATTGTTCACTTACCAGGACCTTATGATCATCTTTTACCCAAGCAATCCGATAGGGCTGGGGATGTTTCTCCCTCTTGAGCTTTAGCTTAGAGACCATCTCTTCTGATACCAAGTTATCAGTGCCACCACCATCAATGATCACATCACAACATTTATCCTCACACTTGCATCTGGTACGGAACAAACTCCTCTATTGTCTTGGTTCAATCTAACCACTTATTAGGACTCTTTCATTTACCAAGGTCTCTCCTCTTTCTACATCCTTTGAATGTGATGATTGTGCATCCTCATCCACATGAGCAACCCTAGCTTGGCCCTCAGCTCTCCTATCTATCCTTCCTTTTCGTTGAGGGCATTCAAAGGCACGATGACCTTCTTCATTGCAATGGAAATAGGTACCACAGAAGCCTCCTCTTCCTTGTCCATGTCCTCTACCTCTTCCTCTTTGATTTCTAAAGTGTTGATCATAGGAGCGGTTGAAACCCTCATTCCTCTAGTTCTTGCTAGTACCCACATCTTCCATTTTCTTTTGGGTTTCATTGTGGCTTGTAGATGATCTACCGCTTCCCCTTCCTCCTTGACCACTCCCTCTTTTCCCTCCTTCAAACCTTTTATTCAGCTTCTCTTCAACTCATAGGGCGAACTGGTATGCCTCTTCAATGCTAGTCATTCTTACCAGACTTAATTCCTCCTAGATGCTAGGTCGCAACACACTGATATAATGAGAAACCTTCTCCTTATTTGCTTCTGCATGCCCCGCTCTAATCAAGAGTCGATAAAATTGCTGTGTATATTCTTGGACTGATCTTCCTACTTGCTTTAACCCATGCATCTTCTTAAATAAATCAAGCTCGTAGTCCGCAGGAATGAACTGCTTCTTCAATTTGTCCACCATGCGATCCCATCTTGTGATTTTCTCCTTTTCTCTTCTATTTCTTTCCAATTGAACCTCTTGCCATCAGATTGTGGCATGGCCTTTCAGTTTGACCTTTGCAAACTTAACCCTATATGGGTCCCTGATATCCTCATACTCAAAGTATTCTTCTAGTTCATTGATCCAATCGATCAACTCATCTAGTTTCAGATTTCCTGAAAATACACCCACTTCAATTGTAGGTCTTTTCCCAAACTTAGTAATGGCCCTAAAAAGCCTTTCCTCTGCATGATTTAGAACTTCCCCATCAAATTCCCCTTTTGGTCCCTTTTCTTCTTCTTCATTGTCATCCTCACTATCGTCACTTGTGGCAACATTTGCTCCTCTACAGAGCTCCTCTTCCAATGCCTATACCTGCCTTTGGAGGGCTCTAACCTCCTTAGAATTAATAGCTTTGGCCCTTCTTCCATGCTCTCTTTGTGGAAGCATCTTCTAACTTGAACCCACAACCACACAGTCTTGGTGCAAACTACCTCACAGTCAGTGCTCTGTCTACACACTCAGGAAAACCAACTTTGATACCACTTGATGGGGACACAACCCAAGCACAAAATGGACACAACAAAAAAGGGGAAATTATATTAACTAAAAAAATAAGCTAGTACAAATAGTATAGAGGAAATAAACTTCAAAACATGCCCTAAGGGCTTACAATAGCATAAATGTGGAGATAATTTCTCTTTTCAGTACCTCCTCTCAAACTCCACTCCGAACTGCCTTTTACAATGCTAAAATCCTCCTTAAATAGACCCTGGAGGGTTAAGGACTAGGATTACATTCTAGAAAGTGCTAGTAGGCATCCACCAACCAATTAGAAGGTTCCAGAAGCTACGTTAGAAGTCAATGCAAATCTAGAAGAATCCAAAAACGGTAATCGAACTTTCGGGAGGCATAACTTTTGAACCATAGCTTTGATTGATGAACTGTTTACATTTTCGGAAAGCTCTCAAAGCACTCTATAGCCCTATGGACAATATTTTCTTGTCCCCCATTTTTTGGCCCTTTTTGAGGTCATTTAATGCCCCTAACCTTACTTTGAGGCATTCTTAAGAAATTTCCACAACTCAAAAAATTGCAATAACTTTCAAACCGTGCGGCCTTTTGACTTGATTCTTTTTCTAGAATTCTCTAAATTACAATTACATTAATCTAGCCAATTTACACCTCCTAGTTTAGTAAAATAATGGCTTAGTTAAATACTCCTATTTTTTTGGGATTTACACGAACACTAATAGTGGAACTATGAGAGTTGGAACCTTTACTTGACCCAAATGGGTATCCAAAAATGAAAACACATGAAACATAAAATAAGTCTAAGTATATATTTTTGGGTGACATAGGATTTCCCTTATACCTCTGGATGCTCTTGCATCATCTATAGGCAAATTGCGTAAATTTGATGTCTTATTTTTTAGCAAAGAGTCCATTTCTTCTTTCATTGCAAACTCCCACTAAATATTACTATCCACCTACATAGCTTCACCATAACATTCAAGTTCACCAAAATTAGTAAGTAAAAGAGGATACAAAGTGGGAAAAATCTTTCTAGAGGTCTACTCATCCTTGGTGACCATCTAACATTCACTAGTGTGTGTGGTACTTGTTGTTGCTATTATTGCACATCATGAGGAATGGCTAGAACATCATCTAGTACTACATAATCATCTTCTTTCTTCTAATGTTGCTACAATAGATGTTTGTACAACACTTTCTCATTGAATATTACATCTCTGCTTCTTACAATTTTATGATTTTCAAAATCTGAAAGCCTATAACCAAATTCATTAATGTCGTATCCAACAAATACACATTTCTTTGACTTAGCTTCTAGCTTGGTTCTATTTTTAGAATTTTTATGATCAAATTCTTCCCAACCAAAGGTTTTGAGAAAAGAATAACTCATCCTTTTACCTATCTATGCTTCCTCTAAAATATGACAGCCCAAAGGAATAGGGGGACCACTATTAATCAAATATATAGTAGTATTGATAGCATCTTCCCAAATGTGTAAGGGAAACCCTACATGCAACCTCATGCTCCTTGCACACTCCATTATAGACTTGTTCATGCGTTCAACCACTCCATTTTTTTGTGGAGTCCTTGGAATGGCTTTCTATCTATGAATATCATTAATGGAGCAATGATATTCAAATTCATGATTGGAATACTCAACCCCATTTTCAGATCTGAGACATTTTAATTTCTTACTAGTCTCGTTTTCAACCAAGCATTTTCGTTTCTTAAAAGTTTGAAATACATCATTTTTTTTCTAAGAAAATAAATCCATACTTTTCTAGTCACATCATCAATAAAGGTAACATAATAATGAGAGCTACCAAGGGAAGATACCTAAGCCAGTCCTCATACATTGGTATGGACAAGCTCTAATTCCTCTTTTTTATTTTCCTCCCAGTCTTCACAAAACTCATTCTCTTTTATTTTTTGTACACACAACTTTCAAAGAAATACATATTAACACATTTTAGGCCTAGTAAAACTTTCTTTGAATGAATTACTTTCATACCTTTCTCACTCATGTGCCCAAGTTTGTTGTGCCACAACATTGTATCACAATTTATAGCAGCTATTTCATCTCCCTGCTCAACTCTAGCAATTGTTCATGTATTCTCATTTTCCTCTGAAACAATTAAAGTAGAAGGAACAATATAACCTATAAAAAGATATAAGGTTCCTACTTTAACACCTTTTACTACTACAAGAGAACCTTTTGAAACCTTCCAATTTTTATCATTAAAAGTAACTACACAACCCTCATCACTGAGTTGCCCTACTGAAATTAAATTCCTACTTAGCCTTGGAACACGTCTTAACTCATGTAGTAGCCAATGATTCCCATTATGCAACATAATATTAACTTTCCCCTTTCCATCAATTTTATAGGGTTCACTATTCCCCAAATAAATAAGTTCAAAATCCCTTTAGAGATAATCAATGAAATAACCTCAATGAGGTGTAGCATGAAATGAAGCACCAAAATCTAAAACCCATGAATCATCAACACTTTATAGAGATATAAGTAAAGCATCCTCTTTGGATTTGTCACTTACAACATTTTCCTCCTTGTCTCTATCTAGTTTATCTCCTTCATTGTTTCTTTCAAGTCCAACAATCTTTCTTTTTATGCTCTGGTTTCCCATAGTACTAGCAGTCATTTAGTCCTCTTGACTGTGACCTCCTCTCCTTTGACTTTCCTCTTGATTTCCCATGATTTTTGACATTATTTCCTCTCTTAGTCTGTCTACCTCTACTTTGTACATTCAAAACACTTCATGATGGAGATCCACCTAAGGATTTCCTATGAATTTCCTCACTCAAAATAACACTGATCACATCATCATATTTTAGGGTGCTAGATCCAAAAATAGAATTACTCATAGTGATTACCAAGACATGCCAACTTTTAGGAAAAGAACACAAAAATCAAGAGAGCCCTAATTTCTTCATCAAAATTGATATGCATAGAAGATAGCTAACTAGTAATAGTATTAAAATCATTTAAATGATCTACAAAAGATCCACCTTCTATCATGTTCATATTAAATAAAAACTTCATGAGAAATACCTTGTTTGAAGCAGGGGGCTTTTCATATAGTTTTGCTAAGGTTTGCATCAACTCTTCTGTCATCTTTTCTTTTGTATTATTAAATTCCACCAATGGTGCTAGACATAATTGAATGCTTCCAAGTCCCTTTCTATCCAAAAGATACTAGCTGTCATTTGAGATAGATCCTTGGTTCTTAGTTTTGGCTTCCAATGGCTTCCATAAATCCTTTTGATAAAGATAGTGTTCCATTTGCACCTTCCATAACTAAAAGTTCTACCTATTAAACCTATCAACTCTTAGCTTACCCTCATCTTCCATCACTCCCACTCAACCATGAGACTTTTGATATAGAGGATAACTGAAAAAAAACCTCACTCTAATACCACTTATTACGATTAAACTGTGAACAGAAATAACAATTGCATGCCAATATTAACAATAAAAATAATAATAGATCACATAGAAAAGAACACAAGAAACCAAGATTTAATGTGGTTCACCCTATCCCTAGGCTATATCCACAAAATAACATGTTTAATCTTATTACAATCTAGTGATTACAACTTAATTACAATATGTAATCCCTTATAGCTCAATACCACTATAAGAACCAATTTTTGCATCACAACAGCGAAACAATCCCTAACCCTAAGCCCTTTGATACAAGTATTTTTACCAATTTAGGGTTATAATTAATAACTACATGTCAGCCCTAAACCCAAAAGAATTTATGAAGTATGTATAGTACTTTCCTGAATAGTCACCACAAACTAACAATTTCCCACTTTGGGACTAATCAAACTTGACAGTAGACAACACAATTTTGATTTCGTAAATAAAGAAAATCGAGAAAAACTTGAAAAATATTTGATAGAAATGATGATTAAATTTAAGAATACACCTATAGAATTGGGAAAAGGCATTCGAGAAATATTTTATAATAAGGTTGATGCTAAGTGGAAGTGAGCATTATCTACTAAGAGACAAATCAGGGAGACCACTCTAGCATAGACAATGCCATATTTAGGGAAGATGCATGTTTCTATTTCCATAAAAGATTTTTTGAAAAATTCATGCCAAGAGAAAGGGCATACAAAATTTTGATGAATAAAGCTCATGATGTTGAGCAAGAGAGCATCAATGTATAGAAAGAAGAATTTAAATTTCTCAATCCATCAGTTAATAAAGAAGATTGGGAGGTAAAGGTTAGAGATGTAGAAGCTAGAGAAGAAGAGGATGAAGCAACATAAGTTGCAAAACATGTAGAGAAAGTGAGGCAACTAGTAGAAGAATGTGAAAAACAAGATGTCACCATTGAATTCATTCCAATTTCATCACCACATGATCATAATGTGTTAATAGAAGAAGACCTAGAAAATGTTGAGGTTGATACATCTCTACCTAGAACCAATCCATTCATGTCATAAATAATAGATTATCAAAAGATTGATAGTACAAAGAATGATAATATTGAGGTTAGATTAGTTACTAAGGATACAAGTGTTGAGAAAAAAGGCAAGGCTATAATTTTGTTTCCACAATTCACTTGTATGCCTTTACTTGAAAGTAAAGTGATGATATTAGAAGTCAAGGGAACATATTTGACAGAAGATTATGAGAAACAAAAAGAGTAAGAAGATATACAATCTCTAATACAATTTGTGAGTACAAAACCATTAGAACCATTGGATAGAACACCTAAACAATAGGTGACATCTACTCAAGAGGAATAATGACAGTTATCTAGATCAATTGAGAAGGGTAAACAATTACAAATAGCACTTCCAAGTGATACAACTCCATGATATCAGATTATGAGTCTATCAAAAGAAATGTCAGATGAGTTAGTAGGTCTAGATGAGCTAATCACTTTAGCCATGTATGACTGAAACAAATTAATATTGGAGTAAATGTAGGAATTACAAACTTTTTTGAGCTACAAGGAAAACAAAGAACAACTAAGGAGAGAACACAAAGAGAAACAAGTATTACATACTATTAAAGACATTTTTTTTGATGCATTTGGAATCATTGACTTGAAAAACTAGCATCAAATTTTTTATCAGATAGTATATATAATTGATAAGATTTAATTGGAAGATACTAAGACAAATGGTAAATTGATGCAATGGTCTAAGAGAAAATTTGAGCATAATGTTTTGAATAAACCCTCTATAGAACTTGTACATAGAAAAGTAGAGCTTTCCAATTTAGTCACAAAATTAGAAGAAATTTTGAAGACTATTCATACATTGTATATGCAGCTTTGTGATGTTGAGTTCTTGACATTGAAGAATCAATTATCTATTGATTTAACATACACTAATATGAGGGCTTGTGTTATTTCATTGGAAAAGAATGCAAGTTTAAACTCACCCTTGTATAACAAGTGAAAATTTGGTCAGAAAAGGATAGCTAAGCTCAGAACTCAAGATAGTGAAATGAAGAACAAACTAATATTAATTCAATCCTAGTTGCTACCATATTTAGTGATTATTCATAAGGCAATGTTTATAGCAAGGAATATCATAAAGAAAGACACACATTTCTCCCATATATAAAGCCTAATTGATCTAGCTACCAAGGTAGAAATTCAAATTCAAGTTTTGGAGAAAGTAAAGGAGTAATGGAAGAAAGGCTTAGCAAAAAAATTGGCAAATCATGAGAATTTTTTTGATGATTACAAGATAGCCTCATCTAACCCCAATCCATAAGTGACAAAATAAAAAGGGGAAAAATAAGAGAAAATACAAGTTTAGATAACAAGGCAAAATATACCAAAGGAAAAGGTATAATTAATCTATATTGCAGATCCAAAGTATAGCCCTAGGGAGAGAATTATTGCATGGAATGATAATTCATGACAAAGTGTTTCTACTACCAATGTCAAAGGGGGAGATTATTGATCTCTATGCCTAGATTTCCTATTAGTGTCCAAACACCTAGTCATTTACTTGGAAAGTTTGGATGGTCATCATTGGGACCAAGTCATCTAGTAAAGGTTGAGTACATAAGGATTTTTTTATTTTTTAGTACATGCCAAGCAAGTCAGACATTGTTGAGCACCCTAGTTGAGAACAAGTGCATAAATAAGCCGAGGTTATATAGTTGAGACCAAGTGAACTATAAGATAGTTTTCTCCAAGTGAATAGAATAGATAAAGTGGTGTAGAAGGTAAGTACCAACATGAATGTTAGTTATGACTAAATGTCAGGAAATTTAGATACTAAGAGAAATAGTTTTGTGATATGAGTTTGTAATTATAGAGAAACCTATATAAATCATTTTGGCTAAATTCTATACAATACTTAATGGTTGTAGAGATAGTTAAGATTGAGTTTATGGGTCATTATAGGAGGTAATGATCCCAAGGAAAGTAGATCAATCAATTAGGAAACCCTAAGGGAAATGAAAAAAGGGATGAATTGTGAACTATAGATTATGATCTAGAATATTTGATGATTGTCTATTTAACAAGGGTTCTAACCCTAGGATCATATGGAAGAATGAGATGATTGTATGAAGTGAGTGGAATAAGTGACCAATAATGAATCGGTGAATCCACAATAGGAGTGAATAAGGATAAAATAGAGCAAGAAAGTATAAGTCTGAAAGGAAATCAGATAGAGAAAATCCAAGCAGTGAAGGATAGAATGAAGATATCAGATTAAAAGATCAAATTGAGATATTGTATAGAGAAGATCGAAAATTATCTTCTAGAGAAAACCAAGGTCCAAGTACTAAATCAATTTTAATAGATTGAGTTAGGGAAAATCTCTTAACAAAGTGATCTTAACAAATCTATTTAGAATATCCTAAAAAAGTCCTTAGTTGATTATAATTGAAAAATTATTTAACAAGATAAGACCTAATAGCCTAAAATATTTTAACAGGAAAGAACCCTCATAGGGTAGACCATTCATTATGATTGAAAACATTGAAACTCTAATAGGTGAACTTTATTATTGCAACAGTGAAGGTTTGTGGGTTTCATCCCCACCCTAGGGTATGTGTAGGATCATGGTGTGCCAAAAAGTGGTGATGTGAAAAAAGTGGATTTTTAAAATGTCTAAAAGTGTTTCAAAATCTTCTCTAACCTTTTCCCAACCATCTTGATACCAAGGCAAAAAGGTTAGACTAACCCTAATTGGCATCCGATCCATTATTGAGTACCTGATATCATATCAGGTATCCAATTTGAAATTAGATGCCCAGAAACTATGAGTAAATTTTATTTTTTAGAGCAATCAATAATTTTTGTGTTCGATCGTTTGGCATTTTTTCCTCTCCATTTTAGGTACTTGATATGAAAAATGGGTATATGATCTAGGTAAGTTTTTTGATCAATTTATTTAATGTTTTTCAAAGAATTATATTTAAATTTAGGTTTTATTTAATGGTTTTGAATGAATTATATTCAAGCTTGGGTTTTTATTAATACAAATTGTTATTTTTTTAAATTTTAATTATAAACTTAAAATGTGGTTTTGTAATTTGATAGGTATGGTTGACCCAAATTATATTAATAACACTGAGCGATAAAAAAAATTTCCTTGAAACCCTCCACAAAATGATCTAGTATCCTGTCAAAATTGTCCACCAAATGATCCCCTACCCCCTCAAACCCTATTGGAACTAAAAGTTTGATGCAAGAAAATATTATTGAACTGAGGGGTTTACAAACCATATATAACACTATACCTACATTGACTCCCATGTCGTCTATGTTAAACACCATAGTGGATAATATTCAGGAACTTATAAATGAAGATAATGTTTCTCTTCACTAACATAAGTAAATGCATTCCATTTTTGATGATGGGTTGGACTATGATGAGGTTGTGGCCTAAAATATAAAATAAAGATGATAGAGTTATCCCTTGTGCAAAACCAAAAACTAGTAAAAAAGTAGACCACACAAAGCCCAAATTATTAATTAAATGGTACAAAAATGAGGCTATGCATTTGAAATTTTGGGATCATTGGTGAATGGTTTTTGAAAAATATCCCCACAATAATTTAGAGGTGTCATTTTATTGAATTAAAAAATTGTATGTTGAATTTGTATTGAGCCTCAAGCTAAATTACTAGAGCATGACGCCCAACATGGGTGTAAGAGGAGGAGCTCCTCACGAAAGACCCTTTTCCCCCACTAATGTCTCCCACCCTCCTCCAGTGCAATATCCTGATATGATTATAGAGCCTATTTCTCAAATTATTAGAGTTATCCATAGATTGAGTAGCCTATTGATATCTAGGCTAGGTCAATGTTACTTCCCCATGTTGATGATGCTGGTTTGAGTTCATCATTGTTGAGATTATCATATGATTTTGTGCCTCATTCTTGCATAACATGCAAGAATATTTGTTTGAATCCCACTAGTGATCTTCTAAGTATTAGTTTCCTCTTGAGGAGGATGATCGAACAAATGTGCCAACATAGACTGCACACTCTAACATGGGGACATGTAGAGCCATGGGATCCCTTTCTGTTGGTACGTGTATACATTTTTTTGTTATGGTATATGTGATTAAAAGTTAATCTTTATAATAGAATAATTTTAACCCATACTAACTTATACATGTATGTGATCTTCATTCATTTTTAGTTGATGACTATGGATCTTTGATAGGTTGATGATATCATGCTCTCGGCTATTTCATTTGTGCTTGAGATAGCTATGGTACATTATGTTGCATTCTTATTGTTTTTCTATTTGATATTGGAACATATATGGTTTCTAATCTACCTTTTCTCTTACAAGTATCACCTATCGGTGGAGCCAAAGTGCAACAGGTGAGGCACAACCCATTGACAAGGGAAAGGTAATTAGGTTCTTTTAAAGTGATTAAATATCAATGCATTCTTTTTTTTGGTGTTCTGAAATGCTATCGGTTTCAAATTACCCTGATGAGTACAAGACACATCTAGGGGCAACTAACTCTCATCCTCAACTTGTCCTTATAGACACGGGGCCAACTATAAAGCTAGACCCTTCTTCTACTTTAGGCTTTGCAAAACCTAGCTGAGTGGACCTTAGATTCAACTAATAAGGTACTAGTGCTAAAACATATTCTTAAATCTATTAATAGTAGATTAAACCCTCAATCTCCTATTGAATCATGAAATAACATAATTCTACAATAGCTAGATGCAAAATAATGCAATTCATAAGCTAAGTGTAGGTTAGACTTTGAATAACTTTCAACATATAGGGGAATTACAGATGTTTGATTAATGATGTTGATTTTAACAAAACCCCAAATATGCACTAGTGAGAACAAGTTGATCCTATAGTTATTCAGTGCCTTATCCATTGGGAAATTTCATGAATCAAATGCATACATTTGTGATATCAAAGACATATTTCATATGCCAAAATATCAAATTATTCTAATCACTTTGTGAATCAGAGATTAGTCTTCATAAAGAGCTCATTCTTATGAAGTATCCTTCTCAAAATAACCAACAATCTTGTCAAACACATCAAGCATTTACTTGGCCCTTTATTCCTACAAAAAAATATATATGACATACAACCTTAAAGGGATGCAAATGAGTCTTAGTTCATTGCTTCTAGACCACATAAAAATGTAGATTACTAGGATAGGAGATGAGAATCAAAATGAAACTAAAGAAATTCTTGCTCATTTTTATTCATTTCTTTGAAACAATACATTCAGATGTATGAGATCAAAATATAAAAACACCTAATCAATCTGAACTTTCTCTATTATCTTCACTACTACTATCATACAAGAGAAAATATATTGAAGAAAATTGGTGTCACAATGATGAGAACACATCAAGACTAGAACCCTGGTTTCACAAATATGAGAAAACTCCAGATTGGAACACACATGGTATCACATCAATGAGTCCATTTTTCTCCAAAATTGCAAGCTCTACAAAGAAATAGAAAGATAAAGATAAAGATATAGAAGGAGAAAATTCTTGGATCTAATCTAAAGATGACATGTGTCCACTTGAAATTCACTCCTTGTCGACTACAAAACCTCTTTCATCTTTCTACCCATTTGATTTGATTTAGTTTTCATCAATGTTCTGTAACTAACTTGAAATATCTCTTGTTCAATGATGAAAACTATTATGTTTGCCAAAATATTTGAGCTGCATCATGAAATGATAGTAATATCTGGGTTTAAAATGATTTGAAGGTGACCAAATTTGACCCTAACTATATTTTTACCATGTTTTACCAAGCCTATAACTATGTTTTCAACTTTCATCAATTTCACTTAGAAGGTCCAAAATTTATATTTCTACTTATAACTTGAACTAGTGACTTCTTATATGAAAACAAACTCCATCATAAAAAAAAAAATTCTTCTACTAGTTTTGGCGATATATAATATTGCTATATTGGCATACTAGAAACCCCTAAATCTCAGTTTGAAAAATGTACCCCCTCCCATGGCTTTGGTTTACAACTTCACTTTTTCAAAAATTTTAAGTTTCCAAAGATTTAGACTTTAGAATTTAACCCTTAAAATTTTAAAATTCTTGTATGTGTTCCTTTTTGAAAAAAATATTTAAAATCATTTTTTTATTATTTGAAAATTTGGCCCTACCCATGCAACTTGGATCAAACTTAGTTTGACGAAGCTACCACATGGCATCACCTAATTGGTTGAACCCTACACACTCACCAACCACTGGGTGGCAGCCTCTCATTAGTCTACCAAGCATTGTGACATCACTACCACATGTCACTTGCTGATTGGGTAACCATGTCACTTGATTAATGGTAAAGAAACTTCCTTTTGGCAACATGGCAACCACCGTTGGATCTGCTAAGTGTCACCATCCTATGCATTCTAAAATACAAACTTCCACATCACTGCTTACTAGTCATTGTACTTGGTCCATCTCCTTCCATGTGTCATTGCATATTTGGTTCTCTAGGTCCACATCATTAGTGAGTCATCCTACCAAGTGGGCCACACAATCTTGATAATTTTCAAGTTTTTTGGCAGGTCACCATGTTGCGTGCTAGAAAACCTCCCATTTTTTGGTGGTGACATGGTGACCACCAAATTCTGGCAACCTTATCTAGTAGGCTTCCACATCATCTTCTTGATTTGTGTGCTCCTTCAAAGTTTTCCTAGTTGCCTCCAACTATACTAGCCATCTAGGTCAAGCCCACCACATAGGCCATGACCTTTTGTCTTATAGACAACATGCAAGATGAGTTGAATAGTATTTAAATGTGTTAGAAAACCTTCTTTTGGTGCATGTAGGATAGAACTAATCCTCCCTTTTGCTTTCTTCTTGCAGTGGTTCTCCCATTTTGTAATGGCTTCATCCCAAATTGCTTCTTCCCTTTGATGTGGACTGCTCTTTTGACTTGCGGCTTCTCTTTTTCATGTGGAGCTTATGATTATAGTCATACGAATTTCATTTTTGTAGCCTTTTCAAAGTCTTTCCAAATCCTCCCTATTGGTGGCTTAATTTTACAATAGTAGGCTCTACACATTTTCCTTGTGGTGACTTGTGCATGTAGAAAGAATAGAATACTTGGCCCTGAGATTTTTTTCTTTCTTAATGTAGGCTACTGAGTCTTTGTTTGGCATTGGCATACTCTTTATTTCAGCTCCCCTACTACATAAGCCAATCCTTTTTTTTGGTGAGGCTAAAAATCCTTATGACTAGGGACAAATTTAATTGTAGGATCTCTAGTAACCTCAACATCAACCACATCAGCCCACTAGTATAGATCAACATATGTAATATTTGGGTGCTTGCCTTTAATTGATTCACACATGTCGAGGACAATTTTTAAGCCACTGTTTGCATCATGTGTGTATTCCTCCTCATTTTGAATTGAGCCATTTTCCCCACCTATCTTTTTTTTAGCATCATAATTGCCTACATCATACCATGTGATATGAAGCATGATAGGTGTACAATTCTTCTTCACAATGAGAGCCTGAAGGTCTTTGTGAGCCTTACTGATGGATTCCAAATATGCTACATCCACCAAATGAGCCATTGGTACCTCCTTTTCCTAAAGAAAATGTTGTTCCTTCATGAGGCTAAAAATGGGAACTCAGATACCCTCAAGTAGGGCTATGAAATGGAAAATAAAAGAAATTGTGCCCAATTGGATATTTGACAAAACTATTTATCATTCATTTCCATTTTGGCTGGGTAATATAACAATAATAATAAATTCATGATGAATAAGTGAACAATGGCATGCTTTAGCTAGCATGTCATATTCTACAATAATTCAAATTTATCACACCTCTTTGACCATCATATGCAAAAAAACCCCTTTATGATTCACTTATAGTTGTCACTAGTACAAAGGTGCTTGCAAGGCTCCAACTAGACAAGGGAATGGGCATAGGATCAGTTTAGAACACTTAATTAAACTAAAGCCAATACTATTAATTTAGACTCTGACCCTCTTTGTCAGGCTTCAACTTGCATGAGAATTTTTTATCATTTGAACACTTTGAGCAACTTTTCAGACCCAAATTAAAACCTCTAGAAATCCCATGTACACATCTCCCAATTGAGGAATCATCTACATATGTAGCTATACTAGAGGAAACTTCAGCCTTCCCATGGAAAGATCTACTCACCTCCAACCAAATGTTGACTGGATCATGCAAGCTAATTTTTGCAAGATTATTAACTTGGTCATTCAATGTTGCAGACAATAACAAGTTCTGATGCAGTTGGTCAGGCCACCAAGGTGGGTCTGACTAAATATTTTTTTGTTTTAAATGGATAAAGTCTCAAACTGATCCACTAGTTATCTGATACTGATTTGAAACAAATTTGACCACTGCTCTATCATTAGAAACTCATTTTATCACTTTATTGCAACTTGTTGACATTGTTCTAGGAGGTCCTTCGACTTTCTTTAAAAACTAACACAAACACCTAATCGGGCTCTAAAATCAGACACACTGATTCTTTGTTCTACATTCTCCTACCTTATTGAATCTCATCTCATGAAAAATTCTTAGTCAAAAGATATTGGCTATCAGAGTTGCCCCCTCAAAATTGCCTGCAAGAAAACATGTTAGAAAATCATAAAACACATTCAAATTTGGCATTAAAAACAAGTAAAATTGACACTTGAGGAAACAAAAATTGGGGAATTGGTTCATTGCCATAAAGAGAATATAAATCTAGGATTAGGGTTCATGATGAATAATTGGGTGCATTTAGTGAATGGTCAAGGTGGGCTACTCAGACTTTCTAGACTGGAAACAATGGCAGAAGAATATTTTTTGCAACTAGAATGGAACTGGGAAAGTGTGCAGATGGATTCATCAAGATTTGAAAATTGGAACAATTAAAGTAATTTTTGAGTACAACATAGTGCTACAATCCATTCCATCTCACCTCTCACAAATTTTGAGATATGACATCACAAACATGGGTACTAACTAATATGCACTTTATGACACTAGTAAAAAGTTACAAGTTGCATTTGGAATTGCATTCAAAAACTAACCAAACAGATTCATCATAGGCTCAAAATTGAAAAATATAAAGTCTCTGACCTCTAAAATGCAATGTAAAAGGAATTTTCTCAATTTAGTCAACTGGGTAAAAATTCTAACAAGTCAAATAGGGCCTCCCAAAATTTTGAACAATTCACATTAGCATGACATCAATAAATAACCAACTTTGAGGGATTGAAAACCTAGATGAACGGATTCAAAAATGACCTGAAATCTAAAAACATATGCTCTCTATTATATACACTAAATCTTTCCAAAGTGGCAAGCCATGAAGCATTATTGGGTGTGATAAATTCAATTGCAAACACAGCCTCATGTCGTTGTTTGACACTTTGGCAAAAATGCAGAATTGGGAATTTCTCAAAACATGACTTCATAGAATGGCTCAAAATAGCAATTTATCTTCATGAAACACATAGACACACTAAATTCAAGGTGTTAGTAAAATTAAATACCTCTTAGGCCTCACAAGTATAGTCAGGTACACATGCATCAAAAAGTGTTTAAAGGCTTGATTTTTTCAATGTTACTCAAGATCAGGGTTTCAATTTTGAGTCCCAATTGTGGATTTTTTTGGGGATGCATGTCCCTTATAGGCATGGAAAGGATTTGGATCTCTGGAAGAAGTAGACCACACACTTGATAGAAAAAATTCTCTTTGAATAGCTTTATTGAAAATAGGGAAACTACACTAACTGCACAAGGGGTAGCTTAAGGCCACCAAAACATACTCAAACTTCTTACCTCTATCAAATACCTAATTTTAATTGACATTTTCTTGAGGTAAATTGAAATTTTCATTCCCCTTTGTTTCACCCAACACATCAACACTTTCAATGACTTTATTAGGCAAAGAAAAACTATTATCATCACTTTCATAGTGTATGTACAAACTAGATATACTTTCTTCATCTTACTCACTATGAAAATGTATATCAGCATGCTCTTGCTTATACAAACTAAACTAAGAATCAAAATCCAACAATGATTGATCCATGCTATCAATCAAAAAGGTAAAAAATTCATATTCTACACCATCCTACGAGTTAATTGAATTAAAAGTTTGTAACTCACCTTGTGTATCCAGATATGAAGAGTATATGAAATTTGATCGTTGCCTACTTGTAATCATGTTACTCATAAAATAAGATTTACCGTTTGTTGAAACCTCTTCACACTCAAAAAACTAATTGGTTAGCAAGTCTAAAATGCTATCATGAAAGTGCTAACATAAATCATGCTGATTGTAATCTTCATCAAACAATTCATTAAAATGAACTTTGAACTTATCATCAACATATAGTGAAAACTCAGAATTAGAATTATCACATCTAGCTTTTGCTTCTTTGTTATATTCAAAACCAATTTTAGTATAATTAGCATGATGAGAATCTAAAACAAAATGAAACTTCTCCCTATTTGTACTTCCTTATTAGAAAAGTCATCATGTGTATTTATACTTGATCTATTATCACATACACCTCCAAAACTTGATAGTGGATATTCTGATTTTATATCAAATTCAATATCAAACCTTGGGGAAATGACTTCACCTTGAGAAGAAATACCACAAGGGACAACATGGGCATCCAAAGAAACATTTGCATATCTTTCAAGTTCATGAGCTAGTAGTTCTAAAATTTCATCAACACTCAACAACACTTCATTACAAGTCTCTTCTCCTAGGTTCTAATCATAAACTTATAGCAATAGTACCATTAATATGATAATTTAAAAAACTAGAATCCATACAAGAGCATATTACCTCTTCTCTGCACAATACCTCTTTACTAGGTGTATCATTATCATCTTTACCAAAAGAAGAATTTTTATATTATTGTTAAAACTTTCCACACTCTCATGCATATTGTCACATGATTCATTTTCAGCCACATAACCATCTTCATCTTGCTGACTAAAATCATCTAATTTAGTAGATCTAGAATCCATCTCTTCAAAATCACAAGAAACATTATCATTAGTATCACTAGACTCACTATTACTTTCAACACATTCACATTGGTTATTTAAACCATTCTCAATTTTCTTGAAAAAACTATCAACGTGAAAGATCTTATGTACCCTCAAATGTGATGGCTAGTTAATTGAATTAAGTATAAAGACATCTAAGAAAGTAATAGGCCATGAAGATTCCTTGGGTCTTAAAGACACATGCAACTCCATAAGTGTTAATTTAAACATTTCATAGATTGGATCACCTTCTAGACCTTGAACACTTTCTACCACATTTATTATAAATATGAAAATCTAATTGTAAAGATTGTTCTTAATTTCTACCCTATCTTCTAGCACATCTTCATGTCTTGGTAAACTATTTTCAGATCTAAGATCTAATTCCATTTTAACATAAAACTTCTAACTCTTTCTTCTAGTGGTAAAAATTACTGAATAGAGACAACCTTTTTAAACACTTGAATTCCATGAAAGAGAAACATGAAAACCAAAATACCTCAAGTGCTGATGTTAAACTTTGATATGTTGATTTGGCATAGGTGCAAGACTAGAATTCCTTCACACCACTAATTAAAACCTTCTAGAACCACCACCTCCTTGCAAGAGGATGAAAAAATCACTATAGTGATTTATTTTTTACACTTTTATTTCCTATAACAACAGATTGCAAATAACACTTAAAAAAAACCATCAAGAATTTAAATCTTCCTTTTCAAGAGATTATCAAAAGTTTATGATCTACCCACACAACTAAAAATCTATCAATATATTGCAATGAAATTAACTAGGAAAAAACTGGAATAGAGATTTGAGAGTCCCCACTCACACTTTGTGAGAAATAAAAAATAATTTGTCACTTGACAAATCTAAACCAGACCTTCATATGTAGGAGAAATGGAGACCATCAAACCACTCTTGTAGATTTACAAACTTGAAAACTAAACACAAACTTATGTTCATTCTTGACTCTAATTTTACAATAGCACTTTCAAAACAAAAAATTGGCTGAATTGATTAGAGATAAACACTCTTAGCAACACAATTTAATATCAACCTCAAAGCTACTATTGCAAATGGATAAAACCTTACTGGGGTGCATGATTTGGAGCAAGAAACTGTAAAAGAACATCAGAGAACTTATTGTTGCAACTTTTTTATGCACTTCTTCCAATGTATTAAATCTCCTTCTTTCAAATTCTCAAAGTTTTTCTACCATTTAGATTCAATAAAACTCCCTAGTAGAGTCACCATTTTGTTGGTGAGTCACATGTGAAAAACTATAATAAAAATAGGACTGAAGTATTCAATTAACACTAGAGATTCTTGTCCTTATAACAAGGTGTATTTCCATCTTATCTCCCCAAAAGAGTCACCATTTTTTTGGTGTTTTGAAATGCTACAAGTTTCAAATTACCTCAATGAGAACAAGACACATCTATGGGTAGCTAACTCCCATCCTTAACACGTCCTTTCAAACACTAGGGAAACTATAAGGCTAGACCCTTCTTCTACTTTAGGCTCTGCAAAACCTAGGTGGGTGGACCTCAGATTCAACTTATATGGTACCAGTGCTCAAACATATTCTTGAATCTATTAACAATGGATGAAACCCTCAATCTCCTATTGACTCATGAAATAACATAGATTTGCAATAGCTAAATGCAAAACAATGCATTTCATAAGCTGAGTGAGGGTTAGACTTTGAATAACTTTCAACATAAAGGGGAAAGATGTTTGATTAATGATGTTGATTTCAAAAAAACTACAAATATGCAATAGTAAGAACAAGTTGATCCTATACCCAATCAATGCCTTATCCATTGGGAAATTTTATGAATCAAATACATACATCTGTAATATCAAGGACATATTTCATACACCAAAATATCCGATCTATATAATCACTTTGTGAATCAAAGATCAATGTTCATAAAGACCTCATTCTTATGAAGTATCCTTCTAAAAATAACCAACAATCCTATCAAACACATCGAGCATTTATTTGGCCTTTTGTTCAAATAGAAAAATATATATGACATACAACCTTAAAGGGATACAAATGAGTCTTAGTTCTTTGTTCCTAGAACACATAAGACTGTAGATTACTAAGATAGGAGATGATAATTAGAATTAAACTAAAGAAATTCTTTCTCATTTGTATTCATTTCCTTGAAACAATACATTCAAATGTATGAGATCAAAATATAAACACACCTAATAGATATGAACTTTCTCTATTATCTTCACTAGTACTATCATACAAGAGAAAATATGCTAAAGGAAATTGGTTTCATTGTGAGGAGAACACATCAAGACTAGAACATGTGGTTTCACAAATATGAGAAAACTCTAGATTGGACCACACATGGTATCATAACAATGAGTCCATTTTTCTCCAAAATTACAACCTCTACAAAGAAATATAAAGAGAAAGATATATATAAGGAGAAAATTCCTAGATCTAATTTGAAGATGACACATGTCCACTTGAAATTTTATCCTTTTTAGTTGCAAAACCTCTTTCATCTTTCTACCCATTTGATCTGATTTAGTTTTCATTAATGATCTATAACTAACTTGAAATATCTCTTGTTTAATGATGAATATCATTTTCTTTGCCAAAATATCTAAGTTGCATCATGAAATGCAGGTAATATCTAGGTTTAAACTGATCTAAAAATGACCAAATTTGACCCTAACTACATTTTTACCATGTTTTACCAAGCCTATAACTGTGTTTTCAACTTTCATCAATTTCACCAACAAGGCTAAAAATTTACATTTTTTCCTATAACACAAACCGGTGACTTCTTGTGTGAAAACAAACTCCATAATCAGAAAGTTTGTCTTCTCCCAGTTTCGAAAATATATAATATTACTATATTGGCATACTAGAAACCCCCTAAATCTCAATTTGAAAAAGGTACCCCTTTCTATGGCTCTACTTTGCAACTTCAGTTTTTCAAAATTTTAAAATTCCCAAAGGTTTACACTTTAGAATACAACCCTTAAAATTTTAGAAGGCTTATACATGTTCCTTTTTGAAAAAAATGATTTAAAATGATTTTTTTATTATTTGAAAAATTGGCCCTACCCATGCAACTCTGGTCAAACCTAGTTTGATTAGGCTGCCATGTGACATCACCTAATTGGTCAAACCATGCACACTCACCAACCACTAGGTGTCAACCTCTCATTGGTCTAGCAAGCATTGCCACATCATTGCCACATGTCACTTGTTGATTGGGTTGACATGTTACTTGCTTAATGGTTGAGCAACTTCCCTTTGGTGACATGGCAACCACCATCAAATCTACCACGTGTCACCATCCTATGCATTTTGAAATCTAGACCACCATGTCACTACCTACTAGTTGTTGTACTTGATTCACCTCCTACCATGTGTCATTGTGTGGTTGGATCTATAGGTCCACATCATAACAGAGTCAACCTGCCAAGAAGGCCACATGATCTTGTCAGTTTTCAAGTTTTTTGGTAGGTCGCCATGTTGCTTGCTAGAAAACCTTCCATTTTTTGGTGGCGACATGGTGACAACTAGATTTTGGTGACCTTCTCTAGTGGGCTTCCACATCATCTCCTCGATTTGTGTGCTTATTCAAAATTTTCCTAGTTGCCTCCAATAGTCCTAGCCATCTAGGTCAGGCCCACCACATAGGCCATGGCTTACAAAAGCCTTTTGTCTTATAGACAACATACAAGATGAGTCAAACAACATTTAAATGTGTCAAAAAACCTTCTTTTTGTGAATGTGGGATAAAACTCTTATCCTCCCTTTTCTTTCTTCTTGCAGTGGTTCTCCTATTTTGCAATGGCTTCATCCCAAATCACTTCTTCCCTTTGAAGTGGTCTACTCTTTTGACCTCTGGCTTGTCTTTTGTGTGTGGAGCTTATGATTGTAGTCACGTGAATTTATTTTTCTCAGTCTACTCAATGTCTTCTTTCCAAATGTTCCCTTTTCATTGGCTTGATTTTATAATAGCAGGCTCTACACATTTCACTTATGGTGACCAACATGTGCATAAAGAACATAATACTTGGCACTAGGATTTTCTCCTTTCTTAACATAGGCTACTAAGTCTTTGTTTGGCATGAGCATACTCTTTATTTCAGCTTCCTTGCTACATAAGACACTCCTTTTTTTTGGTGAGGCTAATGAATCCTTACTACTAGGGAAAAATTAAATTGTAGGACCTCTAGTAACCTCAATAGCAACCATACTAGCCAACTAATATAGATCAACATATGTAATATTTTGGTTCTTGCCTTTGATTGATTCATACATGTTGAGGCAAATTTTCAAGCCACTATTTCCATCACACGTGTATTCCTCCTCATTCCAAATTGAGCCATTTGCCCCACCTATCTTTGTTTTGGCATCATAAGTGCCTATGACATGCCATGTGAGATGAAGCATGATAGGTACACAATTCTTCTCAACAATGAGAGCTTGAAGGTCTCTTCGAGCCTTATTGATGGATTTCAAATATGTCGTATCCACTAGGGGAGCCATTGGTACCTCCTTTTCTTGAAGAAAAGAAATTGTGCCCAATCAGATATTTGACAAAACTATTTATCATTCATTTCCATTTGGCTAAGTAATATAATAATAATAATAAAGTCAAATTGAGCAAGTGAACAACATCATGTTTTAGTTGGCATGTCATATTCTACAATAATTTAGATTTATCACACCTCTCTGACCATCATATGCAAAACACCTCTTTACCATTCACTTGCAGTTGTCACTAGTGCAAAAGTGTTGGTAAGGCTCGAACTGGACAAGGGAATGAGCACAAACTCAGTTTAGAATACTTAATTAAACTAAAGCCAATCACTATTAATTTAGACCCTGACCCACTTTTTCAAGCTCCATCTTGCATGATAATTTTTAATGATTTAAACAATTTCAAAAAAAAATTAGTTCCAAATTAAAGCCTCTAGAAATCCCATGTAGACATCTCCCAATTGAGGAATCATCTACATCTATAGCTATACCAAAGGAAACTTCAGCCTTTCCATGGAAAGATCTACTCACCTCCAACCCAATGTCCATTGGATCATGCAAACTAACTTTTGCAAGATTATTAACTTGGTCATTCAAAGTTGCAGACAATAGAAAGTTTTGATGCCATTGGTTAGGCTCCCAAAGTGGGTCTAACTAAAAAAAAAATTGTTTCAAAATGATTGAAGTTTTAAGCTGATCCACTAGTTGTCTAATACTAATTAAAAATAAATTCAACCACTACTCTATCATTAGAAACTCATTTTATCACTTTATTGCAACTTGTCGACTTTGTGCTAAGAGTTCCTTTGACTGGCTTTAAAAACTAAACCAATCAACTAACTAGGCTATGAAATAAAACACACTGATTCCTTCTTCCGCATACTCCTACCTCGTTGAATCTTGTCTTATGATGAATCCTTGGTCAAAATATATTGACTATCAAAGTTTCCCCCTTAGAACTACCTACAAGAAAACATGTCATAAAACCATAAAACACATTCGGATTTGAAAACAAGGCAAACTAACACTTATGGAAATGAAATCTGGGATATTGTTTCATTTCCATGAAGAGAATATAAATCTAGGATTAGGGTTCATGATAAATAATTGGGTGAATTTGGTAAATGGTCAAAGTGGGCTACTTAGACTTTGTAGTCTGGAAACAATGGCAGAAAAAAAATTTTGCAAAAGGAATGGACCTGGGAAAGTGTGTAGATAGATTCATCAATATTTTAAAATTGGAACACTTAAATTATTTTGGGAGTAAAACATAGTGGTACAATCCATTCAATCTTACGTATCATATATTTTGAGATATGACATCAAGAATAGGGGTTCTAACTAATCTGCACTTGATGACACTAGTAAAAAGTTACAAGTTGCATTTGGAATCATGTTCGAAAACTAATAAAAGAAAATTTTCATAGGCTCAAAATTGAAACATATAAAGTATTTGACCTCTAAAATTTAATGCAAAAGTAATTTTCTCAATTGAGTCAACTAGGTCAAAATTATAACAAGTCAAACAAGGCCTCCTAGAATTCTGAATAATTCACATCAGAATGACATCAATAAATAACCAATTTTGAGGGATTCAAAACCTAGTAAAATTGATTCAAAATAACTCAAAATCTGAAACATAGATTCTCTGGTATGGACACGAAACATTTCAAAACCTACAATTCATGACACATTACTAGGTGTGATATATTCAATTGCAAACATAGTCTCCTTTCACTGTTTGACACTTTAGGGAAAAATGCAGAATTGGGAATTTCTCAAAATGGTACTTCATAGAATGGCTTGGAATGGCAATTTATCTTCATGAAACACATAGAAAAACTAAATTCAAGGTGTTAGAAACATTAAACATCTCTTAGGCCTCACAAGTATAGTCAAGTACACATGCATCAAAAAGCATTTAAGGGCTTGATTTTTTCAATGTTACTCAAAATTGGGGTTTCAATTTTGAGTGCCAACACTAGTAAAAAAAATTTGTAAATGAAATTTAATTACATTCTTTATTGTATAGGTCATGGCTACTACTGATGAGTCTAGGTAGATTTGGTATCGTAGACCCACTGGCATTTCCATTCATAGTGAGAGCCTCATCATATGTATAAGTATCATTTATTTTTTATTTTCCCTATTTTCATAAACAAATTTAAAATTTATTTCCATGATATTAAAAAATAGGGTTTTTTATCTCATAGGAAACACCTAGTGTATAGTAGGCTAGATGTCAAATTTTTATATCTTTGCTCATGCAATAATTATATCCAAAGGAGATGAAAAAGGTAAGTTTTCAATTTAATTCTAGATTATATGTTATAAATTTGGTATGCTATGAATTATAATATTATTTTTTATGTTTTAGATCCATATGAAAACCATACTTTAACATATACATGACACAGTCAACAAGGTTAAATCATTGCTAAGGACATATGAGAGGACTCCAGACCATAGTTGGAGGTCAATGAGAGAGGTATTTATGATGAAAGTCCAAAACTATAAATCTGAATTAAAAAAAGGATTATTATGAATTAGATTAATTCAATGTTAGATACATTGAATAACATAAATTTAGTAGTCTAACTTTGGGTTTTCCTTTTTTGTTCATGTAGGAGGCATCTGATCCACCTAGTTCACTAAAGATGTTGTATTCTGATGATCCATTATCAGCATAGGATAGTATAGTTGTCATTGGATGATTCATTAGATATTTTGAGATGGAATATTCCATAGTGTCTACATAAACATTGAAATTATACGTAATACAATGACATGATCAACTATATTTTGTATATGGATCGATGTATTTTGATATATTTTTGTGTAATCTATCTATGGATACATGAACTTTAATATATATTTACATAATTTGTCTATGGATACATTTATTTTTGTCATTTTTGTACACAAGGATATAAATATTAATTTAGTATAGATTGTTCAATTTATCATGGATCATGTGTATTGGTCATGTTTATGGAATATTATTCATTTTGATCGTGTTTGTTATATTCGATTCAAATGCAATATTTTGTGAAGAATGTTTAAATAACCTTTATTATCAAATATTCACACAACGTTTAATTTAAAATTATATCATATATG
This sequence comes from Cupressus sempervirens, assembly GCA_028749045.1. Lineage (NCBI taxonomy): Eukaryota > Viridiplantae > Streptophyta > Pinopsida > Cupressales > Cupressaceae > Cupressus > Cupressus sempervirens. The sequence goes on along the minus strand of CM053791.1, from coordinate 110,959,653 downwards.
TTTAATTGGAAATAATCTCTGCAATCCCTTAAGATGTCTACAATTAGCCAAATCCATAGCCAATTTGGTCGTTGAAGCCCATCTTTGGTCTTATGAGATGTTTTAGTATGTATTGGTCATACACATTATAGGGGCATTATTTTCAAAATAGGGGTGTCACTAGGTTTAAAAGTTATGCATTGATGTGCCTACCCATCTAGAGCTAGTGGCATTGACAATTTGATGCCAAGATCAATAACTTCAAAGTTATGTAGTGATGCACCAATGAATAGAGGTACACTGTTAGTTTTTGCATCGAATGAGATTGCTATGCAAAATGCAAATGGAATGTTATCTCTCAAAAGTGAGATAGGTTATTATAGACCTTGACATCACTATCTTGTAGAATTTAGCATTTCATTGATAGCCCTTATGAGCTCATATTTATAGCCTTCTAAAGATCAACCTCTAAATGCACTTAGAGCATCTTGGATACTCTTTGGTATGGGGTAGCTGTGAACATTAGGGACTCTCCAAAACCAAAACAAGAGTTTCACTAGGGTTCACCTACTCATCCCAATTAAATGTTGCTAATAATTTGATGCCAAGATCAGCGGTTTCAAATTTATGCAGTGATGTGCCAATGAACTGAGGCATACTCAAGTTTTGGCATTGAGCAAGATCATTGTGCCAAATCCAAAAAGAACATGATCTCTCTAAAATGAGACAAGTTATTGTAGATCTTGACATCACTGTCATGTATCATTTGAAGTTTCAGCAATGTCCCCCATGAGCTCTAAGTTATGACCCTCAAAATATCAATCTCTAGACACACTTAGAGCATCTTAGAGACTGTTTGGTATGGGGTGGCCACAAATATTGCAAGCTCCATATGGTTAGAAAAAGGGTGTCACTAGGGTTAGTATTAATTAAAAACATTAGTTTTTGTCTCCCTCAATTTTTTGGCATTTGGTACAGTGCAAGTTTGGTGTTTATATAATTAAAAACATCATTTTTAGGTCCATCCACATTCATTACATTAAGTAAAAACATATGTGTTTCTTATAATAAATCAACAAGTTTATATTTACAACATCTCAAGTGTTTGATGGAAACATGTGTCAAAATTGGATAAGCCACCACATTCTAAACACTTCTCATTTAAGCAAGAATTTCTACAAAAGAAACAACCATCAACTCTAGGAAATAAAAATTAATCTAGCAAGGCTCTTAAGGATTTTGGAAGCCCACTAGCACCACAATTCTCTAACATTTCATTACTATGAAAAGTCTAATAGATGGAGCATAATAGTTCATTGTGCATAGAAAACTCCACATGATATTTTCAACAACATGCATTTTGATTCTTAGGTGGCACATAATAAAATGTTTTCAAGGATTCAAAATCCCTTTGTGATACATAAAATCTTGAATGACTCTCTCTAAATTCTTTGAACAACATAGTTTGACTTACCTCCAAAAATTGTTTATGATGTGGTGTGTCGTCTCTAATTCCAATTCTCAACTTCAACACATCTTTAGCATTGGGTGAGATTCTTGAGCTTGAGTGCCAAAATTGTGTAATTTCTTGCTTCACATCATCAGTTAGCTTCTTATCAAAATATGGAAGTCTCCCACCAAAAGCTCATGGATCATTTTTATGATGATCCTCTATTTTCTATCATCTAGTAAGTGCTCTTCTCAAAGTAGTATGATTTAGGTTCAAGTCAATACAAGATTCTCTCATATATCTACCCTTTCTCAATGATAACTTAGTAAAGATGTTGTAATAATCCTTTGAGTAGCTCTCTTATCCTTCTCCCTCCTATTTTTTCCAATGCTATTGAAAGAACTAAAAGGATTCTTCACAATAATGGCATTTCTTTCCATTTTCTTATTGACACAAATCTAAAATTTGGAAAGCATTGGTCTCATCATTAGCATCTTTAATAGGAGCATAAAAAGTTGACATTTCTTCACCACTTTCTTGTTGGTGGAAAACATCTTATATAGTTTTGAAGCCTATAACCAAATAGTTCTTTGTGATTTTTTTTTCTTCCAAATTACTAATAATCATTTCATCAATTTTAGTTAACCATTTTGGTATTCTAGGATCTTCATTTTGGTCTTAATTAGGAGATACGTAATGTTCATATGCATTTTCATTTTTTACATGGTCAATCATAGCATTCATTTATGAACTGGTAAATTTTCATTCACCAAATTTTCAATTCCAACATTATAATTATCAATTGGTATATTTTCATTCCCCAACTGAACATATTCATTTCCTAACTCTACAATTTCACCTTCAATTAATTCATCGTGAACTTGATTCACATTTAACATACCTTGTCTCCTCCTTTCATGATTTACCCTATCTCTTTCCCTGTATGTTGCAATGTCTTCATTTGATAACTTCCTTTCACATTTAGCCTTTCAACAACTACTGCTCCCCATTCAAACAAAAATACCAGACACCTAATCAAATTTTGTAGCAACCTTTTCAAATAGTGGGCCCCAAAAAAATATTTTTTGCACACCCATGAAAAAGACCAAAAAAATGTGATTGTCGGGTTTATAGAGAATATTTTGGTTTTGGGTCCCTGATTCCATCTTGGGTACCCAAAATTTGAGCCCAAAATTTGGAGGCAAATCAAGTTTAAATACTAGAGAGCAATTATATATTATTATTATTATGTAATATATTATTATTATATAATATAGTATTTATAATCATATATATAGTTTAGAATAATTATATAAATATATATAGAATTTACTTATTATATATTACTATCTTAATTTGTCCCTAGGGGTCCTAAAGTGCATAAGGACATATCATAATCCATCTTTACGGTTGAAGGGGGTTGAAGGCTAATCTATGACCCCATTTGATGAATTTCATCACAACACATGTTCTTAGTGGTCCAAGGACCCTTAAGGACATATGGTAATCGATCATGTCAAATGTAGTCGTAAGCTAACCTATGAGGCATTTCAAACCATTTCATTGTAACATGTGTCCCTAGGGGTCCTAAGACCCTTTGACCCCTTGGGACATATGGTAATCAATCATATGGGTTGAATAGTATCACAAGCTAACCTAGAACCCCCTTCGACACATTTCACTGTGACATGTGTCCCTTATTAGGACCCCTGGGGACATATCAAAGCTGATCTAAAGGATTGAAGGGGATTGTAGCATAACCTATGACCCCCTTTAACACATTTCATCATGACATGTTCCCCTAGGGGTCCTGGGACCCCTAAGGATATGTGGAAATCAATCATATGGGTCCAATGGGGTCATAGGCTAACCTACAACCCCTTTTGACCCATTTTATCATGACATGTGTCCCTAGGGACATATGGTAATGGATCATATGGTTCAGATGGGGTTGTATGATATCCTATAACCCCCTTAAACCCATTTCATCATTGAATGTGCCCCTACAAGTCCTTCTACCTTTAGGTAGATATGGTAATCTATCATATGGGTCAAATGGGGTTGTAGGTTTACCTACAACCCTCTTAGAACAATTTCATCATGACATGTGTCCATCAGGATCCTAGGACCCCTAAGGAAATAACATAACACATTTCATCACAACATGTTTCCCTAGGGGTTCTATGACCCCATAGGACATATGGTAATCAATCATATAGGTCAAAAGTTTTCGTAGGCTAACCTAGGACCCCCTTTGACCCATTTCATCATGAAATGTATCCCTAGGGGTCCTAGGACCCTTGGGAAGATATACTAATAAAAAAATGAATGGGGTTGTAGGCTAACCTATGACCCTCTTGTATCCATTTCATCATGACATGTGTCCTTAAGGGTCTTACAGCCCATTGAGATATATGGCAATTGATCATATAGGTTGAATGGGGTCATAAGCTAACCTATGACCTCCTTCAACACATTTCATCATGACATGTGTTCCTAGAGGTCCTATGATGCCTAAGGACATATGGTAATTGATCATATGGATAGAAAGGGGTTGTAGGCTAACCTATGCCCCCATTGGCCCATTTCATTATGGCATGTGTAATGAATCATAAAGGTCAAAGGGGGTTGTAGGCTAACATATGATCCCTTCAACCCATTCCATTGCAACATGTGTCCCTAGGAGTCCTAGGACCCCTATAGACAAATTCTAATTGATCATATGGATCAAATGGATTTGACCCATTTTGTCATGACATGTGTCCCTAGGGGTCCTATGATCCTTAGGGACATATCATAATAAATCATATGGGTTGATTGGGGTTGTACAATAACCTATGACCCCCTTTTACCCATTTCATCATGACATAAATATAGGTCAAAAGTGGTTGTGGGCTAACCTATGACCCCCTTTCATCAACTTCATGATGACATGTGTCTCTGGAGGTCTAAGGACTCTTTGGGACATATGGTAATCAATCATAAGGGTTGAATGGGGTCATAGGTTCAACCCATTTCATCATGATATGTGTCCCTCAGGGTACTAGGACCCCTAAAGATATATGGTAATCAATCATATAGGTCAAATAAGTTCATAGGCTACATTATGATCTTGTTTAAAGCATTTCATCATGACATGTGTCCATAGGGGTCCTAGAACCCCTACAGACATATCAAAATCAATCATATGGGTTGAATGGGGTTGTAGGCTAACCTCCAAACCCCTTTTTCCCATTTCATACTAACATGTGTTCCTAGGGTTACTAGGACCCCTAGGGACATATTGTAATCCATCTTAAAGGTCAAAGGGGGTCATATTCTAATCTACAACGTCATTGAATACATTTCATTATGATATGTGTCCCTAGGGTTCTTAGGACTCCTAGGGACATATGGTAATCTATAATATGGGTTGAATTGGATCCTAGGTTAACCTACAACCCCCTTCAACCCATTTTATTTTTACATTTGTTCCTAGGGGTCCCATAACCCTTAGGAAAATATGGTAATCAATTATATCATTCAAATGGGGTTCTAAGCTAGCCTACAATCCCATTTGACCTATTTCATCATGATATGTATCCCTAGGGGTCCTAAGACCCCTAGGGACATATGATAATCAATCATATGTGTTGAATATGGTCATATGCAAACTTATGACCCTGTTCGACTCATTTCATCAAAACATGTGGCCCTAGGGATCCTAAGACCCCTTGGGACATATGGTAATTGATTGTATACGTCGAAAGGGATCGTAGGCTAACCTACAACCCTCTTTGACCAATTTTATTTTCATGTGCCCCTAGGCATCGTAGGATTCCTAGAGACATATAGTAATCCATCATATGGATCTAATGGGGTCATAGGTTAATCTATGGCCACCTTCAAGCCATTTCATCATGACCTCTATTTGTAAGGGTCCTAGGACTTGTAGAGACATATTGTAATTGATCATATGGGTCATAGAGGATTTTTGGCATGAACCCCTTTCATCACAACATGTGTGACCTTCTTTGAACCATATCATCGTAATCAATTATATAGTTCAAACAGAGTTGTAGGCGAATCTATAATGACATTCAATGTATTTCATCATGATATGTGTCCCTAGGGGTCCCCCTAGGAACATATGGTAGTTGAGCATATGGCTCAAAAGATGTTGTAGGCTAACCTAGGACACCCTTCAACCAATTTCATTGCACTATGTGGCCCTAGGGTTTCTAGGACCCCTAGGAACATATGGTAATCGAACATATAGGTCAAAAGGGGTCATAGGATAACCTATGACCTGCTTTAATTTATTTCATTGTGATATGTCTCCTAGGGTTGTATGAGCCCTATAGACATATGGTAATAGATCATATGCATTGACTAGGGTTGTAGATTAACCTACAACTCCCTTCAACCAATTTTGTCACAACATGTGTCTCTAGGAGTTGTAGGACACATAGAGACATATGGTAATCAATCATATGGGTTGAATGGGGTCATTGGCTAACCTATGACCCCCTTTGATCCATTTCATCATGAAATGCATCCCTAGGGACATATCATAATTTATCTAATGGGCCAAATAGAGTCATAAGCTAACCTATGATCCCCTTCAACATATTTTATCATGAAATTTGTCCCTAAGGGTCCTAAGACATGTAGGGAGATATATTAATCAACCATATGGGTTGAATGGGGTCATTGGCTAACCTATGACCCACATCTACCTATTTTATCATGACATGTGTCCCTAAGGGTCCTAGGACCCCTAGGGAGATATGGTAATTGATCATATAGATTGAAAGTGGTTGTAGGGTAATTTATGAACTCCTTTGACCCATTTCATTGTGATATGTGTCCCTTGGGGTCATAGGACCCCTAGAGACATACGATAATCAATCATATGGGTTGAATGGGTTCATATGTTAACCTACAACCCCCTTTAACACATTTTTCATGACATGTGTCACTAAAGATCCTAGAACACCTAGGGACATATGGTAATCAATAATATGGGTCAAATGGGGTCCTAGGATAACCTATGACTCTCTTCAACCCATTTCATCATGAAACATGTCCCTTAGGCTACTAGGACCCCTAGGGATATATGTTATTATTTCATATGTGTCAAAGGGGGTCACAGGATAACTGATGAATCTTGTGGAAGAATTTAATTATGAAATATGTCCCTAGGGGTCCAAGGACCCCTAGGGACATATAGTAATCAATCATATGGGTGGAATATGGTCATAGGTTAATCTACAACCCTATTTAACCCATTTTATTATAACAAGTGTCCATAGGGGTCCTATGGACATATGATAATTGATCATATGGGTTGAATGTTGTCATAGGCTAAAAAATGACACCCTTCTACCCATTTTTTTGCAACATGTATCCCTTGGGGTTATAGGACTACTTTGGACATATTATAATCAATCCTAAGGGTTGAAGTGGGTTGTAGGCTAACCTATGACCACTATCGACCTATTTTGTCATGACATGTTTTCTTAGCGACATATGGTAATGGATCATATGGGTTGAATGGGGTTGTAGGCTACTTTATGATCCCCTTCAACCCATTTCATTTTGACATGTGTCCCTACAAGTCCTACTACCCCTAGGGACATATGGTAATTGATCATATTAGTTAAATGGGGTTGAAGACTAACCTAAAACATACTTAGAACTTTTTTATCATAACATGTATCCATAGGGATAATAGGACCCCTAGGGACATATAGTAATTAATCATATGGGTCGAGTGGGGTTCTAGGCTACCCTACAATCCCATTCCATCCATTTCATCATGAAATCTATCCCTAAGGGTCCTAACATCCCTAGGGGTTTATGGTAATTGATCATATAGGTTGAATGGGTTAATAGGCTAAACTACAACCCCCTTGGACCGATTTCATCATGGCATGTGTCTCAAGGGGTCCTGGGAGTTCTACAGACATAAGGTAATCAATCATATGGGTAAAATGGGTCATAGGCTAACATACAACCCCCTTCGACTCATTTCATCATGACATGTGTCCTTAGGGGTCCTATCATAATCCATCTTAATGTTCAAAGGAGGTCATAGGCTAACCTATGACACCTTTTAGTGCATTTAATCATGATATGTGTTAGTGGTTTGAGAACCCCTAGGAACATATGGAAATCAATAATACAAGTTAAATGGGGTCATGGGCTAACCTATGACCCCCTTTGACCCATTTCATAATAGTATGTGTTTCTAGGGGTTTTAGGACCCCCGTGAACATATGGAAATCAAACATTGGGGTTGAATGGGGTCATAGGTTAATCAAAAATTGGGGTTGAATGGGGTCATAGGTTAATCAATCATTAGGGTTGAATGGGGTCATAGGCTAACCTATCACCCCCTTCTACCCATTTTATCACAACATGTGTCCATACGGGTCTTAGGAATACTAGGGACATATGGTAATTAATAATATGGGTCAAATGGTAATCATGACATGTGTCCTATTTGTCCTAGAACCCCTACAGACATATGATAATTGATCATATGGGTTGAACAAGGTTGTAGGCTAACCAAGACCCCATTTGACCCATTTCATCACGATATGTGTCCCTAAGGTCCTATGACCCTTAAGGACATATGATAATCGATCATATGATTCAAATTGGGTAGTAGGCTAACCTATGACCCCATTTGACCTCTTTCATCATGGCAAGTGTCCCTAGGGGTCCTAGGGAACCTAGGAACATATGGTTTTTGATGATATGGTTCAAATGGGGTCGCATGCTAACCTAAAACCCCCTTCCACATATTTTATTACAACATGTGTCTCTTGGGGTGATAGATACCCTTGGGACATATGATAATTGATCCTAATGGTCGAAGGGGGTCATAGGCTATCCTACGACCTCATTTGACCCATTTTATCACGACATGTCACCCTAGGTGTCCTAGTATCCCTAGGGACTATCATATCGGTTGATAAGGTTTCTAGGATAACCTATGGTCCACTTCAAACTATTTCATTGTGACATATGTCCCAATGGGTCATAAGACTTCTAGAAATATATGGTAATTAATCCTATCACTTGAATGTTGTCATAGGTTAATATATCACCCCCTTCGATCCATTTCATTATGAAATGTGCTCTTAGGGGTCCTAAGACCCCTAGAGTTATATGGAAATCATATTAGGATAATCCTCAAACAAAAATAGTAGTTACATGCAATTATAACAAATATCAAAAAATAATAGATCACACAGAAGAGAACATTAGACACCAAGATTTAAAATGGTTCACCCAATCCCTAGGATATCTCTGCCAACAACCCTTACAACTCAATACTACTAGAAGAAGCTAGAATATCACCATTACATTATGAAATCCCTAATCCTAAGCCTTTTTATACAAGCTTTTGTAGCTTACAAAATTAGGGCTAGAATAAATTGTCCAATAGGAAAAATAATAGTTGATGCCTTTTACAATGTAAGTGTATTTTTAGCTTTGGGAACACTACACCCAAAAACCCCCACAAGGGCATTGCCCCTCAACCACACCCTATACTATGATAGGGAGTGCACCTAGGGCACTACCCCTTGACCCCGTCTTGGGGATGTTGACCCCAAACCCCTATAAAAATAATTATATGTGTGAAAAACTAACCTATCAAGAGCATGTGAAAACAATCAAACACTAGTTGAACATGTATATAAAATATTCAAAAGAAAGAAAAATACAACTAACACTATGCTAGAGTTTTACAACTCAATGCAACTGAAAAGAAACGTCCTCATCCAACCTCAAAGCAGCTCAACAAGGGCACCCATAAGAGGCCTTGTTGTTGTACTTTAAATTGGAGGGATGTGAATGTGCTCTCTCCAAACACAACTATTGATTGAATCCCGATGATAATGATATGAAATAAATATGAATCTTATGTTATATGAGTGAACAAATACTTTGAAGAAATGACTATGAGTTAGCCAATCTCAAGAGGATTCCAAGAGGATGTGAGATGAAAAATGAAATGCAAGAATGTATGCTAAATTACCAATGCAAAAATTGAAATCTAAATCAACTAACAAAGATTAGTACAATACATAAAATCTCTAAGAGCTTTAGAAATATACTAGCATGATAACAATACAAAATGAGGGAGATCTATCTAATGCTACACTAGCATGATAACAATACATATGGAGCAGATGGGAAATGCTTGAGACAAGGGGTCTATTTATAGGTTTGAGAGAGGCCTTGGTTTGGTGGAACCTATGTGGCATCCACATAGGAGCTACATAGGAGACACATAAGACATAGAAGGGCATCAAAGAAAATTAATAAAGAAAGGGAGATATAGTGATCAATTTAAAATTGAAGGTAATGGGGTACATGTCATAATGGAGTAATAAAGAAATGAGGAGAGCGGAAGACATGTCATAGTGGAAGAATTAAGAATGAAGAGTAGGATGGATAAATGAATAATGCCATTAAATTTCATAAATAAAACATTTAAGAATTTATTCAAGTGGAGACATATAAGGTAAAAATGAATTAAATATTCATTTAAGGGCAATTTGGAAAAGGGAGAAATAAATAATTCCAAGAAATCATTTATTAAATTTGTTGGAGGATAGGTTAGGTTTAAGATTAAATTATATTAATCTTAATTTAGTTTTAAGAAACTTAAGCATGTGGAGGATTTTAAATAAATTGAAATTATTTAAAAGGGAAATATGAGGTCACGGTCCATTAAATGAATTTAACACATTAGGGGGAATATTTTAATTAAATTCAAATTACATTAGGGAAGTGAATCTATTTAATTAAGTAAAATTAATTAAATAAGTAGAAGAATATGAAAAATATAATTAATTAATAAATAAATAAATAAAATGCCAAGGGAAATATTAAATAAATTAATATAGACATTGAGATGATTTTAAGCATATACATTTTTCCCCTCTTTGATGTAATGTTGAGATGACATTGCATTAATGAAAAGAAAATATGAGTTTCCCTAGTGAAAAGAGGAGTTAGAAAGAGTTGTGACATAGTAACAACAAGGGAGGATGGTGCCTCCTTGAGGAAATTGGATGAAAAAGGAATATATATTGCCCCATTTTCTCAAAAATAGACAGAAAAAGGAAAAGAGAAGGAAGAAGGCCTTAAAAATTGCCTTTCATGACATCTTGGTAAGATTAGAATGAAGCAATGTGAATTGTATAATGAGTAATCAAAATGTAGCTAACTAGATGAATGTATGGGATTTAGTTCTATTTGTATGGGAGAGCACACCCTAGTTTGATATTACAAGAGGAGTTATGCACCAAATTCTATAAAAGCATAGATGAAAATATTCCTTTGCATGGACTAGACTCTCAAAAAAATAGAGACTTTAGGAACATAGATTTAGGCTTCGTAGTCATGATAGACAATATGATAGATACGCACTAGAGAAGTCTAGGCACACCCAAATTCTTGTTAGGGATCTTGGTGGAAAGTGTTCTAACCCATTGCCCATAGTGGTCAATGCATAACCATAACTCAAAAACCAATAGAGATGTGCTAAAGAATCATGAAAATAGATCATATCAAAAAATGACCCATGTAATTAGGTTAAGCTATTCAAATGATACCAAATATTGAAGATCGAGGTACACATGGGGAGGCTATCACTAATACACACAAATAAAATCCAAAAAAAACCTTATGGCCAAGTAATCATTAAGTCCACAGTTCTTTCCATGAAAATTATTTTGATGGTGAATTTGTTAAGCTTGTATAGGAAGGATTCATCCTATAATGAAAAAATTGATTATTTGATTCAAATGTATTGAAATGTTTATGATTGTCCACTGGAAATGGTGTGTAAGGAACAAAGTTCTCAAATAGTTTAGTCTATATATGAATTTTTTTAAGTTTTGTTTGCAATCACTATTTTGATTAGCTCAGTTTGATGGGTTGAAGCTCAGTTTCATGAGATAAATAGAATAATATGGAGAAGATATGATAATATGATGGATAAATTGAATTGAATGAGTGAATGATTTTGATAAGATTGAAATTGACTTAAGTAAAATAATTAGAAGAAGTGAATATGATTAGATTAGAGGAGAAATGAATTAATTGAATTGATGAAAATGACTAGATTGGGACCAGTGACAAGGGAGATCCATGGAATGGTAAATGGATGAAAAGGGTGGGGATATCTAAATGGAGTAATGATATGGGGGACCAAAGGATCTTATATAGGACAATGGGGAGCCAAGGAACATGTTGCAAAGGAGTTAGAAAAATGTCCCATACCAAGGATATGAAAATGGAAGGAAAATATGGTGAGAAATAATGCGTGAACATGGAAGGATGGTTTAAACGTTAGTGCATGGAGGAAGTGAATGAATTTGTATCTCCAAATCATGTAAAAACATTTTCATATTGTGCTTCTAGTATTGATCACAAGCATAGTCATGAAAGGGGAATGAATATGGGATATGAAAGGGAGGGTATGAAAGAGGTAGGGATAATGTTATGAAGGATATGGATGAAATGTGGAACATGAAATGGAGGAAATATGTGAGATAATCTAGATCAAATACATATGAAAGAAGCATGGAATCATTTAGGATTATGGATGAAAGACAATAAGGGTGTGAACATGAAAGGATCTAATGGGATGCAAGAGATGGATATACTGTCAAGATAAAAAATATGAAAGAATGGGAGTATGTAGGATAATGTATGGATAATGCACAAGGGATATGTCAACCATATGGATGGATGTAAGGTAAAGCATAGTAAAGATCAAAGATGGACAAGGATGATGGAGGATAGATGGAAATATGGAGGATATGCAAGGTAGTACAGTATGGATAGATCTTGCCCCTAGTGTAGAGTGCAAATGGAAGTGGAAGACATAAGGGAGGACTCAAGCATCAAGATACATGGATGGTATCTCTTGATATTTATTTTTCTCTTTTTTTTGTTCCTTTCAAGGAATTTTTACTATTTTTTGATACATGTTGGTGGGAAGGGGAAAGGAAGGATGAAATGGACTGGGACATGGAGGACCAAGGGCTTATGACAAATTTTTGATTAAGGGGGTGGAGTAATTTGGAGGAATACATGGTTGATGGATGCTAGGTTGGAAGACTTGTGAGTGAGTAGAAGAAGGAGGTGGAAAGATTGACATTGACACACACCTTGAAGGGTGATGGAAAGGTGGAAATTTTGGGATATAAGGACCCAAAATGGATGAAAGAGATGGTGGGTTTAGGACAGTGGATTTGGGTATATTAGGACCCAAAATGGATTTGAAAAATGGAAGTATGGATAATTTATGAATGAGGGAGCCTTTGGATTACCGAAATTGGATGCCATTTTGAATCTTTCTTTAAGATTCATTGCTTCATTAAGTAGCTTTGAAATCCACATAATTTTTGAATTTTTTATTTTTAGCCTTTGTGGCTTTTTGATTTTGTTTTAGATCATATTTTTCTTTTCTTGAACATGTCATTTAGACGTAACATGTTGATCCTTGGATTTTTCAGATTTTTGACTTTATTCACTTTATCTTTGGCATCCAATGTGCTTCTACTGGCCAAGGTATGACTACATGAGGAAAACTAGGATGGAGAGCTTATGGATGGTGAATATGGAAAGGAATTCAAGGATGTGTGCCTTTTTTTATCTTTATTAAGAGCATGAGGAAATGAAGTGGAATAATTGGATATAGAGGATGGAGGCATGTAAAAATGGAGAGAAGAAATGAAGGGTTCAAATTTTGAACATAAGGACTAAAATGGATGGAAATGAGGAAGGAATGGGAATATGGATATAAGGGCCACAAATAGACTTTGAATATGGATGATGGGAATACTTAGGTTTGGATGGAAGAATTTTGGAATTAGAAGGAGTGGAAGGTTTACCAACATGTTGAGACATTATTTCTTCAATGGGATACTTGTTATTTTCAATACCAGATCTGAGTCCATGTATAGGGGATTCATGAGTGGATTGGATAGGTGTGATAGGATCTTGTGGGGGATTATGAGGGATAATAGGATCTTGAGATGTATTGGGATCATGGAATGCATATAAAGGGGTACTTTGATCTTGAATTAAAAGATGATAATGTAGTGGAATGGAAGGAATTATGGGATCATCTAGGGGGATATGATCATATAATGGAGTGGACGAATTAGAATTATAAGGTGAAATATTTTGATCTTGACAAGGAGGAGAACTAGTGGATTTTGTAAAAGTAACATCTGCAATGGATGGAGAATCTATGGATACTAACCCTTGAGATGGAATGGAATTTGGAATTTACATGGTACATGGAATGTCTTGATCTTGATTAGGAAGGGGACAATGAGGTGGACTAAGAGGGAAAAATGGATCTTTAGAGATGAGGGAATCATGAGATGGACTAAGAGGGATAAATGGATTTTGAGGGATATGGGAATAATGGGATGGAGAAATGTTGGGATCTAGAGGAGAAGAGGAATCCATAATGGCATCCTTTGGAGGAAGGTCTTGAGATGGAATTTGGTGTATGACTTTGGGTGATTGGATCACTTTATTTTTAGTTTGTACTTAGATAAGGTTTCGAGTGAGAGATACCTATTACAAGGTGAGGATGATGTTTCTTTGGGAGGATTAGGATTATGTGGAGTGTGAGGTATGGGTAGAGGATTGGGATGATGGTTTTGGATGTTAAGTTGAAAATATGGGGAATTGCATGGAGGATTTTGGTTGGATGCGACATGAGGGTTATGGTCTTGGAAACATTAGAGAAGAGGACATATGTCTGGGAAGGTTGACTTTTTCTTTTGACACTCATTTTCTAGGCTAAAGATATAGTTTTGGAAGTCAACAATTTCTTTGGCAAGGGCAATCTTGTTTGCATCACCACATGGGTCATCGAGTAGGCTAAAGATATAAATTAGGAGTTCATCCATATATTCGGTAAGGGAATTTCAGTTTGGGGAACTATATGGGCTATGAATGGAACCGTAAGTTGATGAATGATAATAAGGTGGATTTCCCTTGTCAAAGGTAGAGTAAGAATAAATATGAGATGGATTAGAATTAGATATGAAGTTTTGAGGTTTGATTTGATACATAGGTTGAATGGGAGGTATGACTCTGTATTTTCTTTAAATATCTTCAACTTTTTGGTTAATCAAATTCTTATCCATGGAGCTTGTATGAGGACTAGTGATAGATTTGACGAGAAATGAAATATGAACTTTGTGACTAGGAGCAAGTTTGGACTTTGTGTTTGATTTGATTTTGATGGGATTTGATTTGATTTGATATTGGATGAAGGTTTGATATGACTTTGATGTAAATAAAAACCTTATGATATTGTAAACAAGTGAATATTGGATTTGAATTAAAGTCTAAGGTCTATGATAGTATGTCGAAAGTAAAAGATTTGATGAAAAGTTGATGGGATGAAATTATAAAGATTGATTGTAGATGAAGATGTAAATGGATTGAACTAAGAATTGATTAGAAATGAATAAATTTTACAAGGGATTGGATTATAAGGATGATGATGAATCATTGAATGAGGTAATTGGATCTTGATGTGGATTAGGAATCATGACTAGGACAAAGATCAGGGATTTGGTTGAATGATTAAGAAAATGAGGACATGATTAGGGTGGTTGAGATTTTTAAAAGTGTGATGAAATTGATGAATAGAAGAATTGATGTAGAAAAAAAAAGAGCTTCTTTTTTTTATTTTTGTTTTTGAAATTATTTTGGATTTTTAAATTTTTGTGATGTTTTTGGATTTTTCAACTTTTATGTTGTTTTTGGATTTTTATGAAACATAACATGCAAATCATACAATGAAATATATATACAAGAAAAGTTTAGATGGTTTGTATCCCCTTCAAATGGGCAGGTTTCTTGAACACTTAGCATGTCAAACACACCAACAATCCTATAAGGTTTTGACTAGGATATACAATCTTAGTTAGGGGTGTCCTTGATATACACAAGGTATGTGAGGCCCAAATCTATAAATGAAAGAAAATAATTCCACACATCTAGGAGAAGACAGTAAGCCAAATATCCACCTTCACTTTTCAAAGGTATAAAGTTCTTTTGGCCTTAGCCAAGAGTGACAATATTTTACTTCCAAGAGAGGTGTCTTTTGATTCACCTTCTAACATTTATACTCCACCAAAATGCTAGAGTTTGGGTTGTCCCAAGGGGTGATGAAATCCCCAAACAAGCCTACTAAAAAAATATAAAGAAGACCACTTATTTCTTGTGCACTCAAGGTCACCTAAAGGTGCAAGAGGAGAGAATATGTAACTAGCCTTTGGGTTTAAAAGACATTTATTCTTTTGCAATGAAACTTAGATTTTCTATCTACTTTCAAGACACTAATGTTTAAGTATGCATTGTTCTTTCCAACTTGAAAATTCCATCAACATAACAAAAGAAAGGATTCCTCAAAATAAATTAAATCAATCATCTTCAACATAAGAAAATTTCTGAAAAAAGAAACCAATTCTCTTAAGTCATTCAAGATTGCACGATAGTGTTTTAAGCCCAAAATTGTTGAATGTTTCATCGTATTATTCTTTAACCTTAGGCATTCAAGATTGTGTGCACTATCTAAACATTCATTCCAATGAAAGCATGTAAATTTCCTTAAGGCACTCAAGATTGTGTCTAATTACTCTACACATGAATTCCATTCAAAAACTTGTTCATTCATTAAGGCATTCAAGATTGTGTTTGAGCATAATTCATTCTAATGAAATGTATGTAAATTTCCTTAAATCATTCAAGAGTGTGTGTAGAGTTTACCTTAATGCATTCAAGAGTGTATTTAACCTTTAGATACTAGTTGCAATAAGAATTCCAATTAAAAATTATTAGTTCATGCAAGTTCATTTACCATATTAAATCCTATAGTTGTTTGAAATTAGTACAAATCTCCAAGTGATTAAAATCACTATAAATTTCTAAGTGACTAAAATCGCTACAATTTTCCAAGTGATTAAAATAAATAAAATTTCTCCAAAACTTGTCTCGTGTAATAAAAACTAGATTAGAAATCCCTATATATCAATCAAAAAATGAGTTAGGCATTAATAGAAATTTTTCTTGCACAAGTTATGAGCATTTTAAGGTTGCAAAGAAAGAGTGAGTTTGAATGCATACACCTAATTTTTGTGATTGAATTTGAAAAAAATGATCTACAAAATAGATAGAGGGTTGAATCATCCAAAATGGAGTTCATACGCAGAATATATAAATATTTGAATGAAAGTGTTTCTGTATGGATTGCAAAGAGAGAGGGGGCTAAGTTAAGCCCCTTCAAAATGAGCCCCTTGGCTCCACATGACCACAAGATGGAGCAATTCCTTGATGTCCAAGTGCTTCTTCAACGTACAAGCTTGAAAACTTCTTGACTACTTTGAGCACTAGTGAGCTTATTGGCTTGATCTTCATGAACCATGATGCCCAAGCACTTCTTCAACCTACATGCTTGAAACTTTACAAATACACTCAAAATACATTAGATGGTTAGTTTGAACTCATGAAGTGGGTTAAACTAGGTGTGCCAAAATGTATGCATGAAAATCTAACCTATCAAGAGCATGCATAAACAAGCAAACATTAGTTGCACATGTATATCAAATATTCAAAAGACAGAAAAATAAAACTAACACTATGCTTGAGTTTTAAAACTCAATGCAACCAAAAGAAATGTCCTCATTCAACCTTAAAGCATCTCAACAAGGGCACCCATAAGAGGCCTTATTGATATGATTTAGATTGGAGGGATTTGAATGTGCTCTCCCCAAACACAACTATTGATTGAATCCCAATGATAATGATATGAAATAAATATGAATCTTATGCTATATGAGTGAAGGAATGCTTTCAAGAAATGGCTATAAGTAAGCCCAGAGGATTCCAAGAGGATGTGAGATGCAAAATGGAATGCAAGAATGTAAGATACATTACCAATGCAAACAATGAAATCTAAATTAACTACCAAAGATTAGTACAATGCATAAAATAAATAAGAGCTCTAGAACTATACTAGCATGAACAATGAATATGGAGGAGATGGAAAATGCTTGAGACAAGGGCTCTATTTATAGGTTTGAGAGAGGCCTTGGGGAGGTGGCTCTTATGTGGTGTCCACATAGGAGTCACATAGGAGACACATAAGCCATACAAGGGTGGCAAAGGATATTAATAAAGAAAGTTTGATAGTGGGATCAATTTAAAATTGAAGGTAATGCAATACATGTCATAGTGGAGGAATAAAGAATTGAGGAGAGTGGAAGACATGTGATAGTGGAAGAATTAAAAATGAAGAAAGTGGGAGACATCTCATAGTGGAAGAATTAAGAATGAAGAGTGAGATTGGTAAATGAATGATGTCATTAAATGTCATAAATAAAACATTTAAGAATTTATTCAAGTGGAGACATATAAGGGATAAATGAATTAAAAATTCATTTAAGGGCTATGTGGATAAAGGGGGAATAAATGATTTTATGAAATCATTTGTTAAATTTGGTGGAGGATAGGTTAGGATTAAGATTAAATTAGATTAATATTAATTGTATTTTAAGAAACTTAATCATGTGGAGGATTTTAAATAAATTGAATTTATTTAAAAGGGAAATTTGAGTTCATTGCGCATTAAATGAATTTAACACATTAGGGGGGAGTATTTTAATTAAATTCAAAATACATTAGGGAAGTGAACACATTTAATTAAGTAAACTTAATTAAATAAGTAGAAAAATATCACAAAATATAATTAATTAATAATTAATTAATTATAATGTCAAGGGAAATATTAAATAAATTAATATAGAGTTTATAGATGACTCAATAATTGGTGATGGACAAATGATCCCAAGTGATAGAGTATAATAGTGAAAATGTTTGCTAAGGATGAAGGTCTAATACCAAACATTACATAAATCTTCCTTAATAAAGAATGGATTAAATTGATGAAGGACAAAGATGATTCATGATATTTATTTGATTCAATCTTGAATATAATAAGATTGTGGTTATTCAAGATAGCTAGGATTAAAGTCCAAGGTTTATGATGGTGCTCCTATGTCTAAAGTAGAAGATTCAAAAATTGAATTATAAGAATATTGGAATAGATGAAGAAAGATTGATTTATTCTAGATTGAAGGTGTAAATGGATTGACTTAGGAATTGATTTGAAAAGAATGAATTTGATAAGGAATTGGATTAAGAATCATAAGGATGAATCATTGAATGAGGGAATTGGGTCTTGATGTGGATTATGACCCATGATTAGGATTACAATTAGGGATTTGATTGAATGATCAAGAAGATGAGGAAATGATTACTATGGTTAGAGATGATTAATATTTTGAGGAATGATTTGAATGGTTAACACAAGAGATGTATGATGGCAATGAATTTAATCGATAGAAGAAGTGATGTGGAAAATAAGAGCTTCTTTTTGTAATTTTGTAATTTTGAAATGTTTCTAGATTTTTTATGAAGCATAACATGAAAAGAATACAATGAAATATATACAAAAGAAAATTTTAGATACCATGTCACCTTCAAATGGGGAGATTTTTGAACACTTAGCACATCAGACACACCAATAGCCCTATAAAGTGTTGACTATGATATATTGTAAGGAAACTCAGGTGCAGAAACAACTTCCTACACTAATCTCATAAGGAAAGTATGATGCAAATCCTATTAAAATCTTCTACACTTACAGATTCAATATCATGTAAACAACAATATTGCAGCCAACCATGCATACAAAAAATAGACAGAGAAAGAAACACATAACACAATGATTTATCGGTGGGGAAAAACCTTTCGATAAAACAACCCCACCCCTTTAGAACCTGCACAATGTATTATCTTCAATACAAGGTTACAATACACTTGCAATGCAAGTTCAACATCAACAACAGAAGACTCCAGTAGCTACTCGTAGTACCAACAATACACCTTTTCGTATTGCATGTCTTCACAACCCTAAAAAATGCTTATAACATGTGCTTCACTTTAGGGCTACTCCCAAAGATAAATAGTACTCAAATATCTTAGTTGCCACATGTCTTCACCTATCATTGAATCTTCCTAAAATAGCTCTTACGTGTCATAGGAATCTATCATAACCATTTTAGTCATGATCTCCTTACACATAGTTCAAGATGTCGACACATCAACATTATTTGAAAGAAATACATTTTACAAAACAAATAATAAGAATAGGAATTATACAAGGTTGAGACACCTTATTCCTAACATTCTCCCACTTGTCAAAAAACTTGTAAGAGCAATAGGAACATAATAGGAACTAACCGCTATAGGTCGAAAGGCCCATAGACTCTAAACACCATCTGAACTTCTCAGTGCCCACTAGTTTCTTTAATGCATCTGCAACATTCTTCACAGTATCTACCTTTTCCAAATTTACCTTTCCATCTTCCACCATATCTCTCACAAAGTGATACTGCACATCAATGTGCTTTGTTCTGGCATGAAAATTTGGATTCTTTGCAAGGCAAATAGCACTCTGACTGTCACACCAAATAGTAATATGTTCTGCATCAACACCAACATCAAAAAAAAATCTCTTTAGCCAAATGGCTTCCTTACAAGCATGAGTAGAAGCCATGTACTTAGCTTCTATAGTGGAAAAAGCAACCACAGGTTGTCACTTTCTCATCCAACTGATGGAACCACCAAACATAGTGAACACATAAGCACTAGTAGATTTCCTATGGTCAATATCACCTGCCCAATCTAAATCCACAAACCCATGAATAAAAACTGAATACTGAGATCTAAAAGAGTTACCATGATAACATATAGAGTAATATGATGTACCCCTCAAATATCTGAATACTTGCTTAACTGCATCCCAATGTATCCATCGAGGACTAGCCATAAATCGACTCAGGACTCCCACTGCTTGGGCAATGTCTGGTCTAGTACAAACCATAGCATACATAAGACTGCCAACTACACTACCATAAGGTACTCTACTCATGTCCTCCACCTCACTAGGAGATTTTGAACAATCATCTACAAATAACTTTGTTCCCATGGGAATAGGAACACATAGTGGTCTACAATCTGCCATGCTAAACCTGTCCAACACAGACTTCACATACTTACTCTGACTTAACCAAAGTTTTCTGTTAGACCTATCTCTACTGATTTCCATACCCAAGATGTACCTAGCTGCCCCAAGATCTTTCATCTGAAACTGTGTTGACAACTGAGATTTAAAATTAGAAATCATACCCTTACCCTTCCCAAACAGCAACATATCATCAACATATAATGCAACAATAAGAAGGTGATCATTTTCAACTCTGAAATAAACACAATGATCTGATTTTGATCTTAAAAATCCAATTGACAACACAAGGGCATCAAACTTAAGTACCACATCCTAGTAGATTGCTTCAAACCATATAAAGATTTCTTTAATTTACAAACTAAGGATTATTTACCTTTAACAATGTAGTGCTCAGGCTGTGACATATAAATCTCCTCCTCAAAATCACCATGAAGGAAAGCTGTCTTCACATCCATCTGTTCTATCTCTAAATCATATGATGCAGCAAGAGATAACATAAATCTAATGGATGTCAACTTTGCAACAGGAGAAAATATTTCACCATAATCTATTCCCTCTACCTGTGAATACCCCTTTGCAACCAATCTAGCTTTGTACCTTTCAACACTGCCATCTGCACAAAATTTCTTCTTGAACACCCATTTACAACCAATAGATTTTCTCCCTTTAGGAAAAGGTACAAGGTCCCATGTTTTTTTTTCCTCTAATGAATCCATCTCATCATCCATAGCCTCAATCCAAGAACCTGCATCTTCCATGCCCAAAGCCTCTTTTACAAATCTAGGCTCATTAGTGTTAGTAATCAAAGCAAAAGCACAACTGGATTCTAACATAGAATAACCAAACCTTTCTAGTTGCTTTCTTTCTCTCGTGGATCTCCTCAAGGGCTGAGGTTGAGGTTGTTCTTCCTCTTCTTCTGAACTATCAGAGCTGTAATAGCTCTCCTCATCATTAGACCCAACATGGTCTCTCTGTTCAGTCTTCTCAGGGGTAGGAGGCAATTGAACAACATCTTTTTCCTTTTCTTTTTCATCTGGTTGTAGCACAATAGGAGAAGATGTTAGCTCTCTAAAAATAACATTTCTATTATACAACACCTTACTAGTCATAGGATCCCAAAGCTTGTATCCTTTCACACCAGCTATGTACCTG
Organism: Cupressus sempervirens; assembly: GCA_028749045.1. Taxonomy (NCBI): domain Eukaryota; kingdom Viridiplantae; phylum Streptophyta; class Pinopsida; order Cupressales; family Cupressaceae; genus Cupressus; species Cupressus sempervirens. Next base: position 110,937,937 of record CM053791.1, on the reverse strand, counting down.
ATGAAAATACATTTAATAGCTTTGTTTTCCAACTTAGATATTTTCTCCATTGGAACATGTGCATAAGCTTCACAACCAAAAACATTAAGATGTCTAATCAAAGGCTTCTTACCAGACCACACCTCCATGGGTGTCTTACCAACAAGGGCTGATGTAGGAGATCTGTTAACCAGATAGCAAGTGGCCACAGCTTTTGCCCAAAACCTTTGTTCTAAACCAGCTCTAGTAAGCATACTCCTAGCCTTCTCTATCAGTGTCCTATTCATTCTCTCTGCAACTCCATTTTGTTGCGGGGTATACTGAGTTGTCTTATGCCTCTCGATACCTTGTTCTTTATAGAACTATCCAAAATCTGCTGAGCAAAACTCACCACCATTGTCAATTCTCACACACTTAATCTTCTTACTAGTCTGATTCTCTACAAGGGCTTTAAATTCCTTGAATCGACTAAAGACTCGTGTCTTACTTTTAAGGAAATAAATCCATGTCCTTCTATTGTAATCATCTATGAAAGATACAAAAAATATAGACTTAGAGATTGAAGGAACTTTTACAGGACCAAATACATTAGAATGAATAAGATCTAAAACATCAGAAGATTTGTGAGAACTGGAGTAAAATTGAACATGACTTTTTTTACCATATACACATTGTTCACAGAAGTCAAACTCGAGATTGCAATCATTTAATCCTTCTAAAGTGTTTGGACCCATAGGTACACTTGTTGCACTACCATCAAAACCACTAACCACAATCTTCTTTACTACTCATTCAGATGGTGGGGATGAAGTGATAGCTAGTCTCTTCTTTGAAATAGAAGAACTATTACACTGAGAAATGTATGCATCAAGCTAAAACAAAGTACCTCTCCTAGTACCCTTAGCAAGCACCATAGCTCCTCTCATCATCTTACATCCATCTTTAGAAAAAAACAACTTGCACACCTACATCATTCAGCATACTTACAGATAATAGGTTTTATGCCAAACCTAGAATGTGCATAACTCCATTGATTCCCTTTACTTGTCCATCAAGAAATTTGATAGTGACCCTTCTGCGTCCAACTATCTTTAGGTGAGAATCATCACCCAAGTACACCTTTCCACCATTGAACACTTCATATCTTGAGAACCAGTTTTGATGAGAGGTCATGTAAAAAGATGCACCCAAGTCAACCAACCACACATCATCAGATGCATGGGCTACCAAACCTATGATGAATGCATCACCATCTTTCTGAGATTTTTCAGAACCAAAATCAGAGGCTTTCTTCTTCTTCTTAGGCTCTTTACATTCTTTACGAAAGTGCCCAGTCTTATTATAGTTCCAACATTTTGCCTTGGACTTATTGGAAGTATTTGACTTCCCACGAGATTTGGATCTACCCTTATTGTCAGACTTATTGTCATTTTTCTTTCCTCTTTCCGTGGATCTCCCATGAACAGCAAGGGCTTCTTTTTTTGAAACAGAAGCCTTTCTTTACATCTCGTCTGATAGTAGTGAAGACACCACATCATCCATTTTGAAAGTTACTAATGTGCTTCTGAGAGCCATCACAAGATGGTCCCATGAATCCGATAAAGAACACGAAAGTGTGTAGCATCGATCCTCCTCCTCTAACTTGACACCATCTGATGTCAACTGTGCAACTAGCATATTAAATGCATTTAAATGATCCATTAAGGATCCACCTTCCTCCATTCATAGAGAATACAACTTCTTCCTCAGGAACAACTTGTTCACCAAAGATTTGGCATGATACACAGCCCCAAGTCTCTCCCACAAACTATATGCGGTTTTCTCATCTAGAACATTCAGAAGGACTGCATTGGTTAAATAGAGTCTTATGAGACCCTTAGCTTTACGGTCTTTGATATCCCAATCTACTTGAGCTATATTTGCTGGTCTTGTAGCACTTGTAGTCGCTTCCCATAGGTCATGAACTTCCAACATGTCTTCCATCTTGAGTTTCCACAACTCAAAATTAGTGCCATTAAATTTCTCCACCTCCATTCTTCCATATGATGAACTCACCATCTCAATCTGCAAATAAATTTAGGATGCTCTGCACAAGACTCCCACTCAAATTGAGATTAGCTCAAAAAACCCTACCCAACTACTAGGATCAAAAGTTGATCAAGCTCTAATACCACTTGTAAGGAAACTCAAGTGTAGAAATAGCTTCCTACACTAATCTCATAAGGAAAGTATGATGCAAATCCTATTAAAATCTTCTACACTTACAAATTCAATATCATGTAAACAACAATATTGCAGCCAACCATGGATATAAAAAATATATAGAGAAAGAAACACATAACACAATGATTTACCGGTGGGGAAAAACCTTTCGGTAAAACAACCCCACCCCTTCAGAACCTGCACAATGTATTATCTTCAACACAAGGTTACAATACACTTGGAATGCAAGTTCAACATCAACAACAGAAGACTACAGTAGCTACTCACAGTACCAACAATACACCTTTTTGTATTGCATCTCTTCGCAACCCTAAAAAATGCTTATAACATGCGCTTTACTTTAGGGCTACTCCCAAAGGTAAACTGTATTAGGGTTTTACCATTCTCTAGGAAAATATCTTAGTTGACACATGTCTTCACCTGTCATTGAATCTTCCTAACATAACTCTTACATGTCATAGGAATCCATCATAATCATTTTAGGTATGATGTCCTTACACACAATTCAAGATGTCAACACATCAACATTATTTGCAAGAAATACATTTTACAAAAAAAATAATAAGAATAGGAATTATACAAGGTTGAGACACCTTATTCGTAACATATATAAGCTTAGTTAGGGGTTTCCTTGATCATCACAAGGAGGAGATGGTAACCCAAATCTCTGCCTTCACTTCCCAAAGGTATGAAGTTTGTTGGGGTTTAGCCAAGAGTGACAATATTTTACTTCCAAGAGAGGTGTCATTCAATTCACCCCCTAATATTTATACTCCATTGGAACACTAGAGTTGAGTTCATCCCAAGGGGTGATGAAATCCTAAAGTAGGCCTCCTAAAATATAAACAAGACCACTTGTTTCTTGTGCGCTCAAGATCACCCGAAGGTGCAAGAGGAGAAAATACATATGTGGTCTTGGGGTGTAAAAAACACTTGTTCTTTTCTAATGAAGCTTATATTTTCTATCTACTTTGAAGACACTTGTGTTTTAAGCATGCATTATTCTTTCTAACTTGATAGCATCATCAACATAATAAAAGATAGGATTCATCAACATAAATTAAATCAATCATCTTCAAGATAAGAAAATTGCTGAAAATGAAACAAATTCCCTTAAGTCATTCAAGATTGAGTGTATTCATTTTATGCACCAAGTCCAAATGTTTCCTAGGAAGCTTCTTTATCCTTAGGAAGTCAAGAGTGTGTATGCTATCTAAATATTCATTCTAACGAAAGCATGTCAATTTCCTTAAAGCACTCAAGATTGTGTTTGATTACTCTACAAATGCATTCCAATGATAAACTTGTTCATTCATTAAGGCATTCAAGATTGTGTGTAAAGTTTACATTAATGCATTCAAGAGTGTATTTAACCTTTAGATATTAGTTGCAACATGCATTCTGAGGACAAATGATTAGTTCATACAAATTAATACACCATTTTAAATTCTACAAGTGATTAAAATCGCTACAAATCTCCAAATAATTAAAAATCACTATAAATTTTAAAGTGATTAAAATCACTACAAATTTTCAAGTGATTAAAATCATTAAAAATTTTCCAAAGCTTATCTCCTATAACAAAAACCAAATTAGAAATCTCACAGGCCTCCTAAAAAATATAAAAAAAACAACTTATTTCTTATGCACTCAAGATCATTTGAAGGCATGAGAGGAGAGAATATGTAAGTGGTCTTGGTATTCAAAAGATACTTGTTTGTTTTCAATCCAAACCCAAATATGTAGGTAAAATTTTAAGCCTCAACATGGAAATGTGTGGAAAACACTTTAAAAAGATTTAAAAAGGATAAAACTATCTTCAAAAGTAGATTCCTTTCTTTTTTCTAATAATTCTTTTTTCAAAACCAATGAAAAACAATTTAATTTACATAAGTTATGAGTATTTTAAGGTTGCATATAAAGAGTGACTTTGAACGTGTGCATCTTATTTTAGCAATTGAAATTGACAAAATTATCTAAAGATCTAGATAGACGGTTGAATCAGCTTTCCAACGCATTTTGAATCATCCCAAACGAAGCTTGTATGCAAATGTTATAGGCATTTTAGTAAAAGTTCTTCTTTACAATTTTCAAAGAGGAATGATGCTAAGTTAAGCCCCTTGGTAATGATCCCCTTTGTTCCATGTGATCACAAGTGTTTAAGAATTCAAGTTCAATCTAAAACAAATTTAAGGAAAAATTAGCAATAAATATAGAAAGAGTGATTTTGAAAACATGCACCTAATTTTAGTCATTGAATCTAACAAAATGATCTGGAGATATGGATAGAGGGCTAAATTATAGAAGTGCATTTTGAATCATCCTGAATGGAGTTCATATGTAGAAGTTATAAATGTTTGAATAAAAGTATTTATATATGGATTGAAAAGAGATAGGGGGCTAAGTTAATCCCCTTGAAAATGAGCCCCTTGGTTCTACATGACCACAAGTTGGAGGAATTCAAATGCACTCAAAATACATCAGATGGTTAGTTTGAACCCATGAACTGGGTCCCACTGGGCATGCCATAATGTATGCATGAAAACCTAACCTGTTGGAAGCATGCGTAGACAAGAAAATTTTAGTTGCACATGTATATCAAATACTCAAAAAAAAGCAAAATACAAATAACACTATGCTTGAGTTTTACAACTCAATGCAACTAAAAAGAAATTTCCTCATGCAACTCCAAAGTATCTCAACAAGGGCACCCATAAGAGGCCTTATTGGTCTACTCAAGATAGAGTGATGTGGATGTACTCTCTAAAACACAACTATGATTTAAGGAATGGTAAATGGATGAAAAGGGTGGGGATATTTGAATGGAGGAATAATATGAAGGACCAAAGGATCAGGTATAGAACAATGGGGAGCTAAAGACCATGTTTCAAAGGAGTTTAACTAAAATACCCCATACTAAGGATAGGAAAATGGAAGGAAATATGGTGGAAAATGATGCATGGACATGGAGATATTAAGATTTAATCAATTAATTAATAATTGATTATAGTGTCAAGGAGATATTAAATTGATTAATATAGTGTATGGGATAATTTTAGGTGTCTACATTTCTCCCCTAATATAGTGTTTAGGATAATTTTAGGTGTCTAAATTTTCCTCCTCTTTAAATGAATGTGTGAGAATCATGTTCAATTCAAATAAAATTAGAGGTATGATGCATATATCGAGAAATGAGATTGGTTCTGTAACTGATGATATAGAGACCAATTGATATTCTTTTAAGGGCTATCTCAAAAAGGGGGCTTAACCATAGAGAATCCAGATAGAACAACTAGATGCTTCCATAATCCTTTCATATTTTGATCTTGATAGTATATCCATCTCTCACATCCCATTAGTTCCTTTCATGTTCACATCCTCATTATCCTCCATCCATAATCCTACATACTTCCATCCTTTTTTCATAAGTCCTTGATCTTGGCTATCCCACATTTCATCCATACTCTTCATATCATTATCCCTATTTCATACCCTCCCTCCCATATCCCTTATTCATTCCACTTTCTGGCCTATGCTTGTTATCAAAACTAGAGGCACAACAAAAAAAAGTTCATAAATGCTTTGGAAGTATACATGCCTTCACTTCCTCCATATAATAGCCTTTAAACCATCTTTCCATTATATTACATCCTTTCCCACCATATTTCCTTTCATTTTCATATCCTTGGTATGGGGCATTTTAATTCCTTTGAAACATGGTCCTTGGCTCCCCATTATCCTGTATCGGATAGTTTGGTCCCCCATATTATTCTACCATTCCAATATCCCCACCCTTCTCATCCATTTACCATTCTTTGGATCTCCCCTATCAATGGTTCTACTCTCATCATTTTCATTAATTCAATCTAATCTAATAATATTCCCTTCTTCTAATTCTTTCATATCAATTTCCATAATCAAGTGCTTCATTTTTCCATCTGTTAGCATCAAATTACTAGCCTTTCATTAAGAAAACTTTCTTCTAGAGAACATTTATCACTTGCTCTCTCACATTCCCCTTTCATCCCAATTCAATTCTTCCATCATCTTATCATACCTTATTATAATTCTTCTATTTAGCATATCAACTCATGACATTGAACTTCACCCCATCAAACTGAGCTTATGAAAATAGTGATTGCAAACAAATTTACACAAATTCACACTAAGACTACATGGTTTGAGAAAAAAATTTCTTTCACACAATAGCCAAAAAAAAATCAAAAACATTTTAATATATTTCAATCAAACAATCAATTTTTTCCTTACAGGAATAATCCTTCCTACACAGGCCTTACAAATTCTCCATCTGAATAAGGTTCATGGAAAGAACTATTGACTTAAAGACTACTTAGTAATAAGGTCTTTTGTTGATTTTATTCCTCCATTCAAATATCCCCACCCTTTTCATCCATTTACTATTCCTTCAATCATAGTTGTGTTTGGGAGAGCACATCCACATCCTCAAATCTTTAGCACACCAGTAAGGCCTCTTATGGGCACCCTTGTTGAGCTACTTTGATGTTGCCTTTGAACATTTCTTTTTGGTTGCATTCAATTGTAAAAATCAAGCATAGTGTTAGTTGTATTTTTCTTTCTTTTGAATATTTGATATACATGTGTTACTAACATTTGCTTGTTTATGCATGCTCACGATAGGTTAGGTTTTTATGCATATATTTTCATACACTTGGTGGGACCCACTTCATAGGTTCAAACTTATCATCTAATGTATTTTGAGTGTATTTTAATTCCTCCAACTTGTGGTCACTAGAACTAAGGGGATCATTTGTAAGGGGCTTAACTTAGCCCCTTCTCTCTTCACAATCCATACGTAAACACTTTTGTTCAAACATTTATAACTTTTGCATATGAACTCCATTTGGGATGATTCAAAATGCCTCAAAAAGAAAATTCAGCCCTCTATCTAGATCTATAAATAATTTTTTAAGATTCAATTTCTAAAATTAGGTGCGCATGTTCAAAGTCACTCTTTCTATATTTCTTACAAATTTATCCTTAAATTTGTTTTGAAATGAACTTGAATGCTTAAACACTTGTCTTTGAATAGATGTGGGAACTAAATTCAAAATTCAAACCCACTCTTGAATTGATAAAGCTAAAACAATCAAAGTCAATCTTGAATGCACCATCCTCACCATCCTCATCATCTTCCATCCATAATCCTACAATATTCCATGCTCCTTGGTATGGGGCATTTTGGTTAAACTCCTTTGTAAAATGGCCTTTGGATCCCCATTGTCCTATACTAGATTCTTTGGTCCCCCATATTATTCCTCCATTCATATATCCTCACCCTTTTCATTTATGTACAATTAATTCAATCATAGTTGTGTTTGGGAGAGAAAATCTATTAGGATTAAACCATAGACAGACATAACAATTACATGCAAATATATCTAGTAACAAAAAATAAAAGATCACATAGAAAAGAACACAACGCACCAAGATTTAACATGGTTCAACCAATCCTTAGGCTATTTCCACCAAATAGAAAGTCTAATATTATTATGACCTAGAGATTACAACTTGATTACAATCTGTAATCCCTTACAGCTCAATACTACTGCAAGAACCAATTTTGCATCACAACTTTGAAATAATCCCTAACCCTAAGCTCTTTTATACAAGTATTTTTTGCACTTTAGGGTTATAATTAATAATTACATGTTGGCCCAAAATCTCGATAAAATAGGGCTCAAAGAATTTATGAAGTATGTACAATACTTTCCTGATTAGTCACTACAATCTAACAATCACCCTCTTGAGGACTGATCAAGCTCCACACTAAACAACAATCTCCCACTTGGAGACTGATCCTATAGCTATGTCACTACTCCATGAAGCTCCCATTAGATCAAACCACCATGGACTCTGTTGGGACTGAAAATTGCATGCTTCATTTTTAGTCACATTTTGAAAATTTTGGAAAATCATGTCCTAAAGTGCCTTTTATGCATGTGGTCAGTTGGTAGCTTGAGGCCTAGATGGTGTTTGAGTGGCTTAACACCTTTCATTTGACATATGCATATGATCCACAATGTTATTTTGCCATCCCGAATCATTCTGTGAAGTCCCATTTTGAGCTAGTGTCAAAATTTGCAATTCTACCGTCAAATAGCGATCAGAGGCCCAGTTTGCATCTGAATATCTTTTACCCAGGACTGTCTCATGACTAGTCACTTTGGGGATGTTTAGTATCCATAATAGAGAACCTATGTTTCAATTTTCAAGTCTTTTTGAATCCGTTTGACTAGGTTTTGCACCCCACAAAGTTGGTCATTTACTGTTTTGTGCATTTAACTAGTTGTTCACAATTCTGGGAAGCAATGTTTGACCAATCATATCTTTGACCCAGTTGACCCAAATGAAAAAATTCTTTTTGCATTGTGTTCTAGGGGTAAGAAACTTCATATGTTCCAATTTTGAGATCATGTCGAATCCATTTGATCAGTTTGCTAATATGATCAAAAACCCAGTTTGCATTGTTTTGTTACGGCTAAGGTATCCAGATTGATCCGTACCCCTGTTCGGCATGTTATAACTTTGATCCTGTGATTGGCTAGCCTAAATGGATTGTACCATTGTGTTGCTTCCTAGAAATCCTTGAAGTATGCTAGTTCTTAAGTCATGATAAATCCATTTGCATACTTTCTTATGTCCGTACATTTGCCAAAAATCACTTTTTAACACATTTGCCAGTTAAAATTTCCAAGTGCCTGTTTTCAGAAATTCGCCAAATGTGCCCTGTGATTCTTCATGAGCCCAAAACATGGAATTATATTCTCTTCATGGCAAAGAACTTATATCCTAATTTTCAAAACCCCAAGTGATCAATAACCCAGTTTATAATGCAGAACCCGAGCCCAGTTTATGTTTTTTAACATTGTTTGCCTGCAAAGTAATTGAAGTATGGATGTTCGACAATTAAAATATTTTCATTGGGAATCCATCATGGGTTGAAAATTTGCAGTGTGATAGAGTATGCAGGATTGAACACTCATGCCGATTTTTATAGCCTGGTTATTTGATTGTATTAGTTTTTAAGGCCAGTCGGTGAGCCTCCAGACACAAATCCACAATTTCCACAATTGATTAAAAGAAGCTGGGTAGAATGGAACAAAACATATTGAAAGGTTTTAGAAGAAGGCAAGTGTTAATTAAGCCTAGTATCGTTTGCTCTTTTTCACCAAATGAAAATGGAAGCCACAGGTTATCAAAGCAAGGGAGATTTTTTATTTTAATTGTTTTAGAAGTTTGCCGATATTATAAAGGAAATGAGGCATCCATATAATTATAAAAAAGGAGCCGGCCAAGAATAAATTGGCATAAGGAAAAGAAAAACTGCTATCGTTGGGGAGAATCCATGCCAAGTAGAAGGAGCAGCCGACCACCATTTGAGAAATTAGCATCAAAGAATGGTAAAGGCTCACCACATGTTTTTTTTTTTTTACATAGTCTACTACAACCTCTGTGAAGATGAAAATGAAAAGGGACAGCCCGTGAATAGAAGAATAAATGCTGAAGCAAAAACACCAAAATATAGAAAGAGCTGCCCATTTTAAAATGAGTGGCATTGAAAGGAGCAGCCACACCGAGGTAAGCCATGGCTGAATTAAAAGGAGACATCCATAAATAAACAAAATGCAGCCAGAGGGAACAACATCCACGTTTTTTAGAAAAATGAACAAATTTGCTGCTGAAACAAAGCTCAAGGAAGCATGTATCCACGTTTTTGAAGCCCATGGCTTCCTCCAGCAACAGTATCACGTTTTTTAGAAGGGGGGAGCTTCATTTTAAGTGACCATATGCATAAGAAATGAGCATCACTATGAAAAGTCTGCTGATTCATGGCAAAAAATGACCAACAGGTAGGGATATTTACATAAAAATGAAACTCCATTGTGGAACTATCAATCACAAGGTTAGAGCTCCATGTAAGAATGAGCAACTCATGCCAAAGGAGCTGGAACAACTCACACATATGCAGCAGAAGAAATCAGCATTTACAGGATAGAGGGAAATGTAAAACGAATTATCCCACATGACTTGTACAAGGGAAGTTTTTGTTTTTTAAATACTTTTGCACTCAAACATGTAGTGTCAACAACACAAAGGCTTTTGAAAGTTGTGTGATGTGTGGTGGATTTCGTGGGTCCCAGTCGGCTAGAAGGAATGAAGTAAATTTTGAAAGAAAATGCATACCCAAATGATGACGTCAGCAGCTTATAGGCGACCGAAAAAGTCAAAAATCAAGCAGGTCGCTATGTCGCTTGCCAGAAAATCTTGGAAAATCCGGCTAGCGACATAGCGAGGTCGCCGAAAAATTCTAAAAATCTGGCAAGATTCAAAATGCAACGTGGGTCCCGCCTGGAGATAACAACCAATCAGAAAGTGACACGTGGCATTGGTCAAACCTAGAGTTGACTCGAATTTGGAAGGGCTAGGAAAAATAAAATGATTTTAAAATTTTCATTTTAAAATTATTTTGCCAAGAAACTGACATGCAGGGGACTGTTTTTCAAACGAAGATTTCAGGCATTTCTCAGAGGCTAGATATGCCTTATCATATACCGTTGGAATCATGAGAATCCAAATTTTCCATTTTTGGAGTCAGTTTTTGCACAGGTATTAGTTAGTTTGAGCTGCACAAGGTTTTCTATCAGGTACCTAAAGTGCAACCATATTCATAGCAGGAAGTTCAGATTTGTTTTTTTTTGTCAAGATAATGACCTAGATATCAGTAGAAGGAAATGGAAATGTAGTTAGGGTCAAATTTGTTCTGATTTACTTAGTAAAAACTCATTTTCACTGGCTTTTTCATAGGGCAATCAAATATTTTGGCAAGTAAAGGGTTTTCATCATTAGGCAAGGATATTTTGCAAGTTTGTTACAGATTAATGATGAAACAAAATCAGATCAGAAGGGATGAAAGAAGAAAGAGGTTTTTCAGTTACAGAGGATTGGATTTCAAGTGGACACCTGGCAATTGCATATCAGATCCGGGAATTCATTTCTTGCTATATCTTTCTTTCTTTTTTCATTTGTAAGGGTTCCATTTTTTGCATTGAGAAACCATTCTTCAGCATTTCTTCTTGTATTGAACAGCATTTTTAAGTTTTATGCAGATAGTTCTTTTCTGTTAGGTGATCTATGAGTTATTTTCTGTACATTTCATGTATTTGATTTCAACAAAAACAAATAAAGTGCAGCAAAAGTTTGAAGTTCAGTTTGAATCTTGTCTCCTAATTATGGCTCTGTTATTTCTTCTAATTTGTGATCAAAGAGCATGAATTAGGTTACATTACGTTTTGAAATATATGTGGTTAAAATGTCTTGCTTATGGAACAAAGAACCATGTAATTGCTTGATATTTGTCACAGGGTTTGCAGATTTCATGATAGGATTTTCTGAGTATGAGATTCATTCTGTAGCAGATGTCTATTCACAAGGTGAAAGATAGATCAGGGATCTTAATGTAGAGATACGTTTGAGGTTTCCAGGAGATGTATGGTTATGATTCATTTAATTGCCCAATGGATAAGGCACTGGTCAGAGATAGGATCATTAAGTTCTGTTGCTCATACTTGGGTCTTGCTGATATCAATCTATTAAATCATTTTCATTTTATTGTTGAAAGGTATTCAAAGTATAACCCACACTTAGCTTTCCAGTTTCATGAGTCATGTCCTTAGCTATTTCATGCTTGTGATCTCCTGGTTAAGCATAGAAGGATTAGGGGTTTCATCTGCTTTTATAGATCCTGAATATGCTTATTGCACTGGTCACATAGTCAGTTCTAAAGAGGTTCACCCGCCTAGGTTTTGTAGAGCCTGAAGTGCAGAAGGAGTACGGCCTTATAGTTGGCCTGGTGCTTGAATGGATGTGTTGATAATGGGATTTAGCTGCCCCTAGATGCATCTTGTTCTCATCAGGGTAATTGGAAATGGGTTCCTTTTCCTTGCTGAAGTTTCATGTTCCCCAGTTAAGCTTTATTCATTATCAGCAGTATATTGAAACTGGATGAAACTTGTGTTCTATGACTGTCATAGGTCTATCTTCAATTAGTTCAGTTTTTGCAAATACTGTTGAGAAAGTTTCAGAGTCAAGAATTCATTTATAAAGTATATTTTTTTTTCAAGATGTCAGTGATCTGCAAGTTTCTCCTACATTGAAGGTCTGGTTCAGATTTGTCAAGTGACAAATTATGTTTTATTTCTCACCAAGTGTGAGTGGCGACTCTCAAATCTTTGTACCAGTTTGTTCCTAGTTGATTTCATTGCAAAGTTTTGAAGGACTTTCAGTTGTATGGGCAGATCTAAAACTATTGATAGATCTTGGAAAAGAAGTTTTAAATTCTTGATAAGTTTTAAAGTGCTGTTTGAAATCTGTTGTTATAAAGAAATTGAAATGTAAAAGTGAATCACAGCAGTGATTGTTATATTCCTCTTGTAAAGAGGTGGTGGCTCTACAAAGTTTTGACCAGTGGTGTAAAGGATTTTCAGTCTTGCATCTACGCCAAATCAGCAGATCGAAGTTAGCACCAGCACTTAAGGTATTTTGGTTTTCATGTTTTCTTTTCATGGAAGTCAAACGTTAAAAACATGGTTGCCTCTATTCAGTGGTTTTTAGCACTAGGATAAAGAGGTAAAAATTTCATTCTCAAAATGGATTAAGATTGTAGATCTGATAATACTCTGTCAAGCTATGAAGAGGTACATGAAAATTTGTTTATGTTGTATGGAAAGCTTCATAGTCAAGTCATTTCTTCTATCTGAAGGAATGTGGGAAGTGTAGATGACTTAGATGCAGTTCAGATTTACATGCAATTCAAGTTGGAAATCTTAGAACTTCCCATTTCAGCAAGACCCAATGAATTATCATGGGCTTTTGTGTTTTTATTAGTCTTCATGCCTGATTCAGTACATTGGACAGCGAAAGCAAGATTTGAAAAGATTAAATACTTTGAGAGAATATTTACAGAATGTGAAGGCTATTTAGAAAAGAATGGTTATTGTATTGTTGAAATTGAAAATGTTGATAGTCATAGTGAAAGTGATGAGTCCTATGACAATATGTTTGAGAATGAAAAGAGTTATAACAGTAGTCTTGAAATATCTTCCTACAATGAAGTTGAATGTAGTGAAGCATCTAATGTCCAGATGTGGTGCAGGGAAGAGGATATATATTGTGAAAGTACTGCTAATTGTTCAGATTGTATGACTAATGGTGTCACTATTATAAGTTCTTCAGATTATCTGAGAAATAATTGCAATCAACATGAAGAAGTTTGCGAAAGAGATCTCTTGAATACAAATGAGGTCTCAGCCTTGTTGCAACATGAGTTTGAAAGGTATATGTCAATGTATGATTAAACTTCACCTTTATTAGTGCATGCATCTTGTAAGGATGATGTAAGGTATGATGTATACCACTATGTTTGTTCTCCTGCATATCAACATTGTTATTCTTTTGAAGACTTTCAGCACAAGCATGAAGATTTGTTTGAAGAAATGAAGACCAGTAGAGATGTATTTACTACTGTCATGAGTGATGTTAAATCAGATCTATGTTATAGAGATGATAACGAGAGGTTTTTGATGTCTTTTGATTCTGATTTAATATTTAATGAAGAAATTCCTATGATTGATGTTACTAATGATGATGAGAGATCAGTTGGTTTTTTATCTGATCCAGATGGAGTATGTGACAGTAATCTGCAGTTACTTGAGATGAGATTTGATGATTCATGCAATAAAGTGAATACCGACAGTGGTACACATGAATCTATAGTTAAATCTTCTCTACAGGTTGGTGAGTCTTATGCTAGTGAGTTTGACGCATTCACAAGTATCTCTAGCAATTTCTTTGATAAGAATATTGATGTCAGTAGAGTTCCTGTTGATGAGAATTTTAATGAAGATTCTTTTCATATGTCTGATGAACCTTTGTTTGAAGACTATGGTGATAATTTTTCAGTAAGTTTCAGATCTGATTCAGTATGTGATGACATGATACATGAAGTTGATTCAGATCCATTGTATTTTTTGGAGCTGGAGGCACAAGGTGAGTTGCAAGCTTTTGGTGTTTGCAATTTGGTGAATGATGTAGAATATCAAGCTTTTGTGTTTCCGGTGGAAGGAATCTATGACTCAATCAGTAGTGATCAGTTTCATTTTCAGTCTGATGTAAGTTATTATGATCACGTTGATTCATATTTTCATAGTGAGCAAGGTGTAGAAAGTTTGTCTGATTTTTATATGCATTAAGAAGATGATGATAGCAGTTTTGTTTTGCCTAACGAAGTAATTGAAAGTGTTGATATGATGGGCGAAACAAATAAGGATGAGAGTTTCAGTTTGCCTCAGGAAAATGTAAATGAAAATAAGGTGTATGACAGAGGTAAAGAGTTCTGAAACTTTTCGGTGGCTCAGGGCCATCTCTTGTACATAGTTAAGAGTAGTTTTCCTGTTTTTAATAAAGCTGTTCGAGAGAGTTTGCTGTTCAGTTGTGTGGTCTACTTCTCCCAGAGATCTAAATCCTTGTCATGCCCGCAAGGGGCATGCATCCCCAGACAGAGCCACTGTTGGGACTGAAAATTGCATGCTTCATTTTTAGTCACATTTTGAAAATTTTGGAAAATCATGTCCTAAAGTGCCTTTTATGCATGTGGTCAGTTGGTAGCTTGAGGCCTAGATGGTGTTTGAGTGGCTTAACACCTTTCATTTGACATATGCATATGATCCACAATGTTATTTTGCCATCCCGAATCATTCTGTGAAGTCCCATTTTGAGCTAGTGTCAAAATTTGCAATTCTACCGTCAAATAGCGATGAGAGGCCCAGTTTGCATCTAAATATCTTTTACCCAGGACTGTGTCATGACTAGTCACTTTGGGGATGTTTAGTGTCCATAATAGAGAACCTATGTTTCAATTTTCAAGTCTTTTTGAATCCGTTTGACTAGGTTTTGCACCCCGCAAAGTTGGTCATTTACTGTTTTGTGCATTTAACTAGTTCACAATTCTGGGAAGCCCTGTTCGACCAATCATATCTTTGACCCAGTTGACCCAAATGAAAAAATTCTTTTTGCATTGTGTTCTAGGGGTAAGACACTTCATATGTTCCAATTTTGAGATCATGTCGAATCCATTTGATCAGTTTGCTAATATGATCAAAAACCCAGTTTGCATTGTTTTGTTACGGCTAAGGTATCCAGATTGATCCGTACCCCTGTTCGGCATGTTATAACCTTGATCCTGTGATTGGATAGCCTAAATGGATTGTACCATTGTGTTGTGTCCTAGAAATCCTTGAAGTATGCCAGTTCTTAAGTCATGATAAATCCATTTGCATACTTTCTTATGTCCGTACATTTGCCAAAAATCACTTTTTAACACATTTGCCAGTTAAAATTTCCAAGTGCCTGTTTTCAGAAATTTGCCAAATGTGCCCTATGATTCTTCATGAGCCCAAAACATGGAATTATATTCTCTTCATGGCAAAGAACTTATATCCTAATTTTCAAAACCCCAAGTGATCAATAACCCAGTTTATAATGCCGAACCCGAGCCCAATTTATGTTTTTTAACATTATTTGCTTGAAGAGTAATTGAAGTATGGATGTTCGGCAATTAAAATATTTTCACTGGGAATCCATCATGGGTTCAAAATTTGCAGTGTGATAGAGTATGCAGGATTGAACACTCATGCCGATTTTTATAGCCTGGTTATTTGATTGTATTAGTTTTTAAGGCCAGCCGGTGAGCCTCCAGACACAAATCCACAATTTCCACAATTGATTAAAAGAAGCTGGGTAGAATGGAACAAAACATATTGAAAGGTTTTAGAAGAAGGCAAGTGTTAATTAAGCCTAGTATCATTTGCTCTTTTTCACCAAATGAAAATGGAAGCCACAGGTTATCAAAGCAAGGGAGATTTTTAATTTTAATTGTTTTAGAAGTTTGCCGATATTATAAAGGAAATGAGGCATCCATATAATTATAAAAAAGGAGCCGGCCAAGAATAAATTGGCATAAGGAAAAGAAAAGCTGCTATTGTTGGGGAGAATCCATGCCAAGTAGAAGGAGCAGCCGACCACCATTTGAGAAATTAGCATCAAAGAATGGTAAAGGCTCACCACATGTTTTTTTTTTTTACATAGTCTACTGCAACCTCTGTGAAGATGAAAATGAAAAGGGGCAGCCCGTGAATAGAAGAATAAATGCTGAAGCAAAAACACCAAAATATAGAAAGAGCTGCCCATTTTAAAATGAGTGGCATTGAAAGGAGCAGCCACACCGAGGTAAGCCATGGCTGAATTAAAAGGAGACATCCATAAATAAACAAAATGCAGCCAGAGGGAACAACATCCACGTTTTTTAGAAAAATGAACAAATTTGCTGCTGAAACAAAGCTCAAGGAAGCATGTATCCACGTTTTTGAAGCCCATGGCTTCCTCCAGCAACAGTATCACATTTTTTAGAAGTGGGGAGCTTCATTTTAAGTGACCATATGCATAAGAAATGAGCATCACTATGAAAAGTCTGCTGATTCATGGCAAAAAATGACCAACAGGCAGGGATATTTACATAAAAATGAAACTCCATTGTGGAACTATTAATCACAAGGTTAGAGCTCCATGTAAGAATGAGCAACTCATGCCAAAGGAGCTGGAACAGCTCACACATATGCAGCAGAAGAAATCAGCATTTACAGGATAGAGGGAAATGTAAAACGAATTATCCCACATGACTTGTACAAGGGAAGTTTTTGTTTTTTAAATACTTTTGCACTCAAACATGTAGTGTCAACAACACAAAGGCTTTTGAAAGTTGTGTGATGTGTGGTGGATTTCGTGGGTCCCAGTCGGCTAGAAGGAATGAAGTAAATTTTGAAAGAAAATACATGCCCAAATGATGACGTCAGCAGCTTATAGGCGGCCGGTAAAGTCAAAAATCTGGCAGGTCACTATGTCGCTTGCCAGAAAATCTTGGAAAATCCGGCTAGCGACATAGCAAGGTCGCCGAAAAATTCTAAAAATCTGGCAAGATTCAAAATGCAACGTGGGTCTCGCCTGGAGATAACAACCAATCAGAAAGTGACACGTGGCATTGGTCAAACCTAGAGTTGACTCGAATTTGGAAGGGCTAGGAAAAATAAAATGATTTTAAAATTTTCATTTTAAAATTATTTTGCCAAGAAACTGACATGCAGGGGACTGTTTTTCAAACGAAGATTTCAGGCATTTCTCAGAAGCTAGATATGCCTTATCATATACCGTTGGAATCATGAGAATCCAAATTTTCCATTTCTGGAGTCGGATTTTGCACAGGTATTAGTCAGTTTGAGCTGCACAAGGTTTTCTATCAGGTACCTAAAGTGCAACCATATTCATAGCAGGAAGTTCAGATTTGTTTTTTTTTGTCAAGATAATGACTTGGATATCAGTAGAAGGCAATGGAAATGCAGTTAGGGTTGAATTTGTTCTTATTTACTCAGTAAAAACTCATTTTCACTGGCTTTTTCATGGGGCAATCAAATATTTTGGCAAGTAAAGGGTTTTCATCATTAGGCAAGGATATTTTGCAAGTTTGTTACAGATTAATGATGAAACAAAATCAGATCAGAAGGGATGAAAGAAGAAAGAGGTTTTTCAGTTACAGAGGATTGGATTTCAAGTGGACACCTGGCAATTGCATATCAGATCCGGGAATTCATTTCTTGCTATATCTTTCTTTCTTTTTTCATTTGTAAGGGTTCCAGTTTTTGCACTGAGAAACCATTCTTCAGCATATCTTCTTGTATTGAACAGCATTTTTAAGTTTTATGCAAATAGTTCTTTTCTGTTAGGTGATCTATGAGTTATTTTCTGTACATTTCATGTATTTGATTTCAACGAAAAACAAATAAAGTGCAGCAAAAGTTTGAAGTTCAGTTTGAATCTTGTCTCCTAATTATGGCTCTGTTATTTCTTCTAATTTGTGATCAAAGAGCATGAATTAGGTTACATTATATTTTGAAATGTATGTGGTTAAAATGTATTGCTTATGGAACAAAGAACCATGTAATTTCTTGATATTTGTCACAGGGTTTGCAGATTTCATGATAGGATTTTCTGAGTATGAGATTCATTCTGTAGCAGATGTCTATTCACAAGGTGAAAGATAGATCAGGGATCTTAATGTAGAGATACGTTTGAGGTTTCCAGGAGATGTATGGTTATGATTCATTTAATTGCCCAATGGATAAGGCACTGGTCAGAGATAGGATCATTAAGTTCTGTTGCTCATACTTGGGTCTTGCTGATATCAATCTATTAAATCATTTTCATTTTATTGTTGAAAGGTATTCAAAGTATAACCCACACTTAGCTTTCCAGTTTCATGAGTCATGTCCTTAGCTATTTCATGCTTGTGATCTCCTGGTTAAGCATAGAAGGATTAGGGGTTTCATCTACTTTTATAGATCCTGAATATGCTTATTGCACTGGTCACATAGTCAGTTCTAAAGAGGTTCACCCGCCTAGGTTTTGTAGAGCCTGAAGTGCAGAAGGAGTACAGCCTTATAGTTGGCCTGGTGCTTGAATGGATGTGTTGATAATGGGAGTTAGCTTCCCCTAGATGCATCTTGTTCTCATCAGGATAATTGGAAATGGGTAACATTTTCAAACACCAACAGACTCTACTATTCTTTTATTCATGTTTCGTCTAGAAGACCAACCAAAGCTAAAGACGAGTTCAACTTCTGCCTTGTTACTACCTTTGTCAACATATTTGTTGGATTTTCATTTGTATATATCTTCTCCAACTTTAACTGTCCATCCTCAAAAAACTAACCAAATGAAATGGTATTACAACTATATGTGTTTGTTCTTTGAATGCAGAACTAAATTCTTTGCAAGATGAATGGCACTTTGACTACTTGTAAACAAATAATTATCCTTCTGAGGGTTTTCCAATTCTTCCAAGAAGAACTAAAGCCATTTCATCTCCATGGCTACCTCTATAGTGGATAAAGCATTAACCTTTTGTAACCTAGAAACCCAACTCATGGTTGCCCCACCAATATTAAAGACATAACCTATAGTACTCTGCCTAGTATTAATATCCCCCACTAAATTGGATTCAACATAGCCCTATAAATTAATAGTAAAGTCCCCAAAGTGTAAACACTTATTAGACGTTCCTCTCAAATATCTAGGAATCCATTTGACGACATTCCAATGCTCTATTCCTTGATGACTCATACACCTACTAAAGGCTCCCTCTACATGTGCAATATTTGACCTAATACATACCATAGCATACATCAAGCTTCCTATAGCTGAAGCATAAGGTACCTTGGACATCTTATCCTCCTCTTCTTGTATCTTAGGAAACATCTCCTCAGTTAACTTCAAATGACCAGGGAAAGGTGACCTAACAACTTTAACATTCTCCATAGAAAAACATTACAACACCTTCTCCACATAATTAGCCTAAGATAGCATCAATCTTCTATTTTTCCTAATAGCATAAATTTTCTATTCTTCCTATCTCTTCAAATCTTCATACCATAAATTTTTTTATTTGCCCCCAAATATTTCATAGCAAATGCACGTGCTAATTGACATTGAAACCCCTTAATGTGATCCATGTTTGACCCAGCTACAAGCATATCATCAACATATAAACAAAAAATAATGTAGCTATCATCATCCAATGTCTTAAAATAATCATAATGATCTGAATGACACCTATTGTATCCATGCTCATGCATAAAACTATCAAATTTTAGGTACTATTTCTGAGGTGCTTGCTTCGAGCCATATAAATTTTTCTTCAATTTGCACACTAAGTTCTCCTTACCTTTGACCTCAAAACCCTATGGCTAAGCCATATATATCTCTTCATCCAAAACACCATGAAGGAAGGTTGCTTTAACATCAAGCTACTCTAAATGTAAATCTTCAGTAGTCACAAGACTTAAAACTATATGAATAGAAGTCATCTTAACAAAAGGAGAAAATATCTCATCAAAATCAATGCCTCTTTTCTGTGCAAATCCTTTTACAACTAGCTTGGCTATAAATTTTCTCTTACCTCCTTCCTCTTCTTTCAACCTGTAAACCCACTTATTGTGTAAAGATCTTTTAGCTATAGGCAACTTGCATAAATCTCATGTCTAATTCTTCAGTAAATATTCCATTTCATCTTTCATTGTAGACTCCCATTGAATCTTAGTATCCACTTGCACAACTTCATCATAACATTTAGGTTCACTAGCATCAGTAAGTAAAATTGAATACAAAGAGGGAGAGAATCTTAATAGAGGTCTAATTTTCCTTGTTGATCATCTAACATTCATTGGTGTGTGTGGTATTTTTTGTTGCGGTTGTTGCACATCATGAGGAATGGTTGGAACATCAGCTTTTGGAGTATCATCTAACACTACATAATCATCTTCTTTCTTCTCATGTTTCTATAATAGATCTTTGTACAACACTTTCTCATTGAATATGACATCCTTGCTTCTTAAAATTTTATGATTTTCAAAATCCCAAATCCTATAACCAAACTCATTAATGCCATATCCAATGTATACACATTTCTTTGACTTAGCTTCTAGCTTGGTTCTATTTTCAGAATCTATGTGAGAAAATGCTTCACAATTGAAGGTTTTGAGAAAATAATAACTCACCTTCTTATGAGTCAATGCTTCCTCTAGAATACCACAATCCAAAGGAGTAGAGGTACCTCTATTAATCAAATATATACTAGTATTGGAAATCTCTTCCCACATGTGTAAGGGCAACCCAACATGCAACCTCATGCTCCTTGTGTGCTCCATTATAGTCATGTTCATGCATTCAACCACTCCATTTTCCTATGGAGTCCTTGGAACAATTTTCTATGAATACTATTAGTGGAGCAATAATTTTCAAATTCATGATTGCAATACTGACCACCATTATCAAATTTGAGACATTTTAATTTCTTACCTATCTAATTTTCAACCTGTTGGTCTAATTTTTCACACTTGCAAATTTTTTTTGAAAATTATGGTGAGAAATCATTTGAGTTTTTTAGGATTGCCCTAGTCTTGCCCTATTTCATGTGTTATCAGAGTCTATTGATTTCTCCAGATTGACCTTTTAAAATAGCCATGAAATTGTCCCAAGTCTGAAATTAATGGCATCCCTTTTGAATTTCTCAGAAGGAGTTGTAAAATGTTTTAAGTTAGTCCTTTACGTTCTTACGGTGTGAGGTTTTACGTAACAACGAAATGCCTTTTGCTTTTGGTTTCTGTGGCCACGCTTTTTGATACAGCAAAGAGGTGTAAAGGATTTATCACACCTTGAAAAGCTCTTTTTATGGGCTTACGACTAAATACCTTGAGTGAAGGAGCGGGGAAGCCTGCAATGTGATCTACACGTATATGCCTCAATGGGTAGCGTAAAGGCATAAAGAGTGATCTAAAGGGCACGCGAGGGTATTATGGTGTTACGAGTAAAGGTTCTTTTGTAAGCATGAGGGCTAGGTTTCATGGTGTTTACGTGTCTACGATTCTTGGGTGTGCGAACAACTGTAAAGATTTGTTCTTAGCGGTAAAGGAATCATGTGGGACCTATTGAAGTGTCAGAAGGGCCCAATTGCAACAAATCAGATGGAGACACAACATTTATGTCAAATGTGCCCATCCCTCATGGCATATGACTTAAGCTTTTGATATTACCCCCTTACGTGTGTAGGTTAAGCATATGAACGAAGAGCTATTTTTTCTTTTTTTCATGGTTACGGATCCAGTCTCAGCGTGTAAGCGTAAAGAGGTGAGAAGGAAGATCAGTAAAAGGGGTTTACACTCATACAATAAAATGAAGACATGAGACTGCAATAGCAGTTGAGAGGGCTCTTCGGTGATATGAATAAAGGTAATTCGTAAGAGTGGGAGTTAAGTTTTGAAGCCTTACACTGCCCCAAGAAATGAAATAAGCGAAACAACATAGAGGGAATTTCCAAGGTCTCCGCAGATACGTGCATGTAGGAGCATAAAGGCTACAAGGACGGCTTGAATAAGGGTTTTACGCTCACATGAGGAATGTTGAATCATAAGAACAGAGATGTTAGTAAAAAGGTTTTCGATGTTCTGGTGTAAAGGGTTACGTATAAGCGTAAAAGGTAATAAGATAGAGTTAAGGATCTTTATGCTTATACGGAAGAAGCTTAAATCGTAAAGGCAGAAACACACAGTAGAAGGGCTTGAGATCCTACGGGGTAAAAGGTTTCATAGGAACGTAAAAGGGATTTGCAAAATAGTGTAAGAGCATCATTACGTTCTTACGATTAGGGCATTTTGAAGCTTCTCTAAGTGAGTGTAGAGATCCATCGAGAGCATTTTCGGCATCACGAAGATTGAAGGTTTGACTCAGCGTAAAAATGGAAGATAGTCATATAAGAAAGAACCTTTGATGTGTCACAACAGATAAGCAAAAAAGGACAAAATTACTGTAGCCAAGCAAAGTAAAATTTTGAAAAGTACAATCAGAATCCAATTTTGTGGCTGATATACCCTGATGGCAACCTGCGATCATAAGTTTTAAAGCTCATGCATGCTAAATTTATTAAAAAGGTTGGCAGATATATAATTAAAACATTAAGGATTTAATTGAACTACCAACCTCAAGAAGCTTGCTCCTGTGTTGTTCTAAAGTTTTGAAAGCTACAGATCTCTGTGTATCCTGTGAAATTGCAGAATAATTCAAAGTAAAAAAAAATGGCCAACCAAGAAGTTGAAGAGGTGCATGCAGAAGAATTCAAAGTCGAAGATGAGGGTGATGATGTGGTAGAAGTCACACCAGAAGGAAAAAGGAAGAAATCTACTGTCAAAATAGAAAAGAAGACAAGGGTCAGAAAATCGAACAAGCATGCAGAAGACTAGTTAAAACTCCTTCCTGGGTCATCAAATGCAATTTTTGCAAATGATCATATATTCAGAGACCCTTATGCTTTTGTTCAAGATGCTAAATGCCCTAGAATTACTAGCTATGATCTTTTTATGTACTTTTATCAGAACAAAATAGAGAATGTGCCAGTATGTAACCCTTGGAATAGAAATATGGAAAAGTTAATTTTTCTAAAAGCGTTCATTGATGTTGACCTGTTGAAGGCCCTAATAAATTCATACAATCCAATAACCAGGACTTTTCACAAGCATAATGGGAGTGTATTATGTACATTGGACAGAACTTCTTTTATTGAGGCTTTTGGATTGATGGGATAAATGGATGTACCTATTGACATTGCAGACTTACAAGAAAAATTCGCTAGGAATAAAACCTACTTTGTAAACAATGTCATGCTGCCACACATTCCTTACAAAGTTAAGAAGGTAGGGTTAATCCCAAAAAAAGGTGGGAGACTTTTTACCTTTGTGTAGGTTCAAAAATTATTTCAAAAACATAGTGTATGGGTAGCACAAAGTATTGGGAAGTGATGGTGCAGAGGATTGTGTATATGGTTCTCTTTTTTTGATGGCATGTGACATACAGGATCCTTTTCATCAGAAGGAGTATGATTATGTGGCCTTTATCATTGACAGTATGCACATGCAGATTTGTGATGCTAAGAAAGGAGAACTGAAAGACTTCAAGTTCCACCATTATTCATTATTGATGCACCTTATCCTGTATAGAAACATTGGGTACATCAGTGGAGACTTCATTGATCAAACTTCTGATGAATTTGGTGAGTTACCTATGCAACTCTAGACTCGTATTTGGCATAAAGATTTCTTCTATTCAAATGCTCTAGTTTTTTTCAATTTGTTCAGTTCTGTTATTATGAGGCAACTAGATCATACTTTCTTTAGGGCACCCAATGTTTTGAAGACTCTGCTTAGGCCCTCTTTCTTAGATGAAAAAATAAAATTAGATCATAACTAGGGAAGCATATTTTTGTTTAAAGAATGTACTTTAATCAGATTTTTTCCATGCCCATAGCCTCCTCATCTATTTCCTAAATATCTACCCCCTAGATTGGCCATTATTGAATTCTTTTGGCAATTCTTATTGATGAATAAAGAAATGATCCCTCCCTCTCTGCATAAGCCTACTTTTGTATGTAGAACCTTTAAGGTAGGAGACTTTGAAATAGGCAAGAATGCTTTTGAGGAATTGAGTGACTCTTTAGGTCAGTATAAATTTTCTATTGGGCCCTATAGGATGTATGATCCTGACAGTTATATTGCAAATGAGGTTAAGACCATTAGGGGTTTTGTTCTGCCTCCAAGTAAGCCTATCCTTGTAGAGGACCTAATTGCCAACATAGTAGCAACAAGGGAGGTAGATGAGTTATTGAGGAAGTATGAAGAAATAAAGAAAGTAGAAAATGCTTTGAAGAGGACCAACCCTAATTTTAAGGGTTTTTATACAGAAGTTCCATATCCAAATAACCTGAGGAAAATGATTAAGAATTTTGATCATATTATGTTACAAATGCCTCATGAGCCAGAGGGATAAGAAGCCATTCTAAATGGAGAATCCCCTAAACCAGATACACAATTAGAAATTGATTTGGAAGAAGAGCAGCCATCAACATCAACCTGGATGCCACAAGGAAATAAAAGACAAAAGACAATGCACATCCCTGAAAAGGTGGTAAGTAGAGCTATACAAGTCATGTCTGGAAGTAGTGAGTATTTTTCTAATATTAGGTAAAATTATTTTCATCAAAGGGCTACTGAAGCAGGAAAAGCTTCTACTAACATGAAAATTGCAGCATCAAGGTTGGATGACAGGCTCATTCAATCTGAGAAATTCATGGAAGATGATGATTTTATTAAATCATCAGAATTTAAAAGTTTTCTCTATAAAATCAAACAAAATGAACTCACATTGAGTCTCATGCCAGGAGAAGATCCAGAGAAAAATAAAGAGTTAGTTGAAAAACTATTGGCTTATGACCATGGAAGTGAAACAATGACTGTCGCAGAAGCTAGGGAATTAGTACATAGGAGTGGCATGATTCTAATACCACATTGGGACATTGAGAAAGCTTTTGTATTGGACCAAATGAGAAGACATGATAAGGCCATCAGTTATGAAGCCACTAGCAGTGAAGGTTTTAAAAGAGGGTCAGGTTTTAATGTGGACACTTAAACCCTAGCAGTATGGAGTGTGACCCCTGACACCAAGAAGCCTAAGATGATGGATATAGAAGAAACTTCTCAGGGCAATATGATTGTGTGGACATTGGAGAGCAATGCTGGGAAGGAAATCTCCAGTTTGGTAAAACATTTTGCTCTTATGAATGAGGAAAAGGTTGATCAAATTCAGGATAAGTTAGCTGCAATGTTTAATGAATGCCTTGATGTTAGGAGAACATATAAAGAAGAGCTCAAAATGAGCCATATACATAAACAAAGAATAGAGGAGTTGGAGGAAAAAATTAAGATTCTGGAAACAGAAATAAAATCCCTCAAAGAACAGCTCAAGATAGCAACAGAGGCAGAGCATGCACCAAGGCAAGAGGAAGAAAGAAGGCACAAAGTAGAAGTAGAGGCCCAAACAGAAGAAATGCTTATGGGAACAATAGTGTCAGTGCCTGTGATTAGTGTGGAAACAGAAGTTTCCCAAGTCGATAATAATACCAAGAAAAATGTTTTGATGAATGTATTAAATCATAGAATCAGCATTCTGAAAAGAATATCTCAAGATACTTATAATACATTCATCAGTCTACAATCTGCAGAACAGGTATGCATGGGTGCAGTTAGATGGCTTGAGCCTATTTTTCAATAGTGGGGACCCTATATGCAATTTTTTGACAGGTTGATACCCTTGTTAGCCAAGAAGCCAGATCTCCCAGATAAAGTTATTACTGTGAAGGAAGGTATGGACAAAGTGAAAGAATTATTGCAAATCTTCACAGGGAAGCTGGCAGTAATTCAAAGTAAATTAAAAATGCTAACAAACGGTTTCTATTCTTTGATTCCTTCTATTATTGATTCTAATGATAAGTTAAAAGATTTTGATGAGTGGTCTAATTCTTTTTATCACATTATAGACTTGCCACAAGTGGTGTCCGTCCTCCAAGATGGTATTGATGAATGTCTTTTCAATGAACTAATTGATACCCTTTTCAAGATTGAAAATGAAGTGAATGGGTTTATCATAGAAGGAAGGGTGATTACTGATGCCAGGTGGCAGAAAATAGTGGATGAATTAACAATAGTTAAAGAATGTGATTGGCCCACTAAAAGAGAAATATTTGTCTGGGAAGCAATCACAGAAATCAAAGCACTACCAACTAGGAGCAGTTAGAGAAAAGGAAAAAATTGAAGATTTTATGCTCCAGTTGTCATTTGCCTTCAGTTTTATTTGTTTTGTTTTGTTTGTTCAATTTTCTTCTGAAAAGGGGTAATTTACCCAATTTTTGTAAAAGGACACGTGTCACTTTCTTTAGCCCGAAGCTTGTTGCATCTCACACTATTTAAGTGATATCCCAAGGCTAAAGAAGGGTCCAAATTCTATTTCTTCTAAGTATTGTGCTTAGTCTAGTTTTTGGGTCCAAATTTTAAGAGCAAGTTTGTAATGTATTTTGCTGTCAAATTCTCTGAGAATACATGAATATAGAATGACCTGTGTTTCTTTCTGAAGGCCATTCTGAGTCTACTGTAAAGGATATACAATTTTCAAAGGAAATGAATACAAATTATGAACTGTCCCCATATCAGTTCTTTCTGAATTTTGTCTCCTTTTGACTACTTAGCTACCTTGATGTTGTATGAGAAAAAGCTTGTGCAATTGAATGCAATCAAATTAGGTTGTATATCCATTTATCATTGCTATTAGTTCAATGGATTAAATAAAGTCTTTGATGAATGTGATAAGATTCCTTAAGTATTGAAAAGGATTTTTGAATGATAAGTTCTGATAAGAATTGCTAATAGAATTTGTTGTAAGGCAACAAATTAGATCTAAGAATTTGCTATAGACTCTGAACCCCAATGGATTAGGCACTGATCAAGTTATTTTAGCTAAAGGAGAAATATCTTACAAATGGTTTTTCAAATGCATCATCAAATCAAATTTTACTTTTATTTCCTGTAGATCTTCAAAGTTGGCCAGCACTTGCCTACATGGAATGTTTTAGATTCAGTTAGCCATTGTTGTTGAAAACATCTGCAGATCTATAGAAGAATTCTTGGCCATATCTGTTTATGGGATGTGTTTTATCAAGTTAGTAAGAATTATGTATATATTTAAGGATCTTGAAATGAGAATCAAAATGAAACTAAGAACAATCCTCATACATTTGTTTCAATTTTGAACCATCCCTGGGTACACCCACCCTGGTTTTGCAGATCCAAAAGAATAGAAAACCATTTGTGGTTTTTTTGAAGTTGGGTCCAAGTACCTTACATATGCAATTGTTAATAAGAATAGGCTAGTCTTTAGATTGTGTATGTACTGTCATTTTGGTATTAAGCATTTTGTCTCTTAGTAGTTTTAGCACTTCTTAAAACACCAACACAACCAAGCATTTCCATTTCTTAAAATTTTGAAATGCATCAAATTTCTATCTAAGGAAATAAACTCATTGATGGGGACACAACAGGAAAGAGAAAATATTATTAACTATGAAAATATGCTAATAGACTTAGTGCAGAGAAAACAAACTCCAAAACATGTCCTATGGGCTTACAATAGCATAAATCTGGAGATAATTTCTTCTCCCAGTACCTTCTCTCAAACTCCACTCCAAACTTTCTTTTACAATGCTAGAAATGTCCTTAAATAGACCCCAAAGGGTTAAGGATTAGGAATACATTCTATAAAGTGTTAGTTGGCATCCACCACCAAAATGAAAGGCTCCAGAAGTCACTTTAGAAGTCAGTACAAAATTAAATGAATCCAGAAATGATAGCCGAACTTTCAGGAGGCATAACTTTTGAACCGTACCTCTGATCAATGAATTGTTTACATTTTCAAAAAGCTATCAAAGTTATCTATAGACCTATAGCCCTATTTAATGCCTCAAACTTGACTTTGAAGCATTCTTAGGAGGTCTCCAGAAACCAAAAAACTGCAATAACTTTCAAACCATACAGCCTTTTGACCTTATTCTTTTTTTGGAATGTTCTAAATTACAAATTTAATCCTCCCTCCAATTTACACCTTCTGATTCACCATAATTATGGCTCAATTACATAGTCCTATTTTTTTTTTCATTTATAGGTATCCCAAGGTGCTTAAATACTCTAACCCAAAACATTGATAGTGGAACTATGAGAGTTGGAACCTTTATTTGACCCAAATTGGTATGCAAAAATGAAAACACATAAAATAGAAACTATATCTAGGTACATTTTTATGGGTGACACAGGATTGCCCTTATACCTCTAGATGCTCCTACATCACCCATACTTTTATAGTTGTGTCATCAATAAATGTAACATAATAATGAGATCCACCAATGGAAAATACTTGAGCTTGTCCCCATACATTTGTATGCACAAGCTCTAATTTCTCCTCTCTTTTTTCCTTCTCAGTCAAACAAAACTCACTCTCTTTTATTTTCCATACACACAACTTTCAAAAAAATCCATATTAACACATTTTAGACTTGGTAAAAATTTCTTTGAATGAATTACTTTCATACCTTTCTCACTCATGTGCCCAAGTCTATTGTGCCATAGCGCAATATTAGAATCTACAACAACTATTTGTTCTTCCTACTCAACTACAACAATTGTTCTTGAACATTCATTTTTCTCTAAAACAATTAAAGTAAGAGGAACAATATGACTTGTACAAAGATATAAGGTGCCAACTTTCACAGCTTTTTCTACTACAAGGGAACATTTTGAAACCTTCCAATTTTTATCATTAAAAGTAACTGTACAACCCTCATTACTAAGTTTCCTTGTTGAAATCAAATTCCTACTTAGCCTTGGAACATGTCTTACCTCATGTAGCAGAAAATGATTCCCATTCTGCAACTTATTCTTAATTTTTCCCTTTACAACAATTTGATAGGATTCATTATCCTTGAAATAAACAAGCCCAATATCCCCTTGGACATAATCAATGAAATAACCTCTATGAGGTGTAGCATGAAATGAAGCACCAGAATATAAAACCCATGAATCATCAATACTTTCTAAAGATAGAAGCAAAGCATCCTCTTCAAATTTGTTACATACCACATTTGGCTCCTTGTCTCCATCTAGTTTATCTACTTCCTTTTTCTTTCAATTTCCACAATTTTTCTTTTTATGACCTAGTTTCCCATAGTACTAGTAGTTATTCGGTCCTCTCAATTGAGACCATGTCCCCTTTGACTTTCATCTTGATTTTCCATGATTTCTAGAATTACTTCCTCTCTTAGTCATTTTGCCCCTACTTTGTGCATTCAAAGCACTTCCTAATGTAGATCTACCTAAGAATTTCCCACAAGTTTTCTCACTCAAAATAACACTGAACACATCATCATATTTTAGGGTACTAGATCCAGGATCAAAATTACTCACAACCATTACTAAGCCATTCTAGCTTTTAAAAAAAGAACACAAAATCAAGAGATCCCTAATTCCTTCTTCAAAATTGATATGAATAGTAGATAATTGAGTAGTAATAGTATTAAACTCATTTAAATGATCTGCAATAGATCCATCTTCTACCATTTTCATATTAAATAAATGCTTCATGAGAAATACCTTGTTTGAAGTGGAGGGCATTTCACATAGTGTCGCAAGGGTTTTCATCAACTCTTTTGTTGTCTTTGCTTTTGTAATATTAAATACCATTGATGGTGCCAGGCATAATTGAATGCTTCCAAGTGCCTTTTTGTCTAGAAGATACCATTCATCATTTGACATAGATCCCTTATTCTTGGCTTTACCTTCCAATAGCTTCCATAAATCCTTCTCATAAAGATAATCTTCCATTTTCATCTTCCATAATTGGAACTTCTACCCATTAAACATATCAACCCTCAACTTACCCTCATCTACCATCACTCCCACTCAACCGTGAGACTCGCATTTAACTGTGATACTTTCCTGCAGAGGATAACTAAAAAACAACCTCACTTTGATACCATTTGTTTTGATTAAACCATAGACAAAAATAACAATTACATGCAAATATAACAAGAAATAGAAAATAAAAGATCACATAGAAAATAACACAAGGCACCAAGATTTAACATGGTTAACCCAATCCTTGGGCTACATCCACCAAACAATAAGTCTAATATTATTATGATCCAGTGATTATAGCCTGATTACAATCCATAATCCCTTATAGATCAATACTACCACAAGAACCAATTTCACATCACAACATTGAAACAATCCCTAACCTTAAGCTCTTTTATACAATTATTTTTACCACTTTTGGCTTATAACTAATAATTACACGTTGGCCCAAAATCTTGATAAAATAGGGCGCAAAGAATTTATGAAGTATGTATAGTACTTTCATAATCAGTCACCACAATCTAACAATCTCCCACTTGGGGACTAATTAGGCTCCACACTAAACAACAATCTCCCACTTGGAGACTAATCCTGTAGCTATCCCACTTTTGAATGAGGCTTCCACTAGATCAAACCACCCTAGACTCTAATATTCTTTTATTCATGATCAATCTAAAAGACCAAACAAACCTATTTACAATACTTTCCTGAATAGTCACATCAATCTAACAACATCCACATCCCTAAATCTTGAGCACACCAACAAGGCCTCTTATGGGTGCCCTTGTTGAGCTTCTTTGAAGTTGTATGAGGACATTTCTTTTTGGTTGCATTGAGCTGTAAAACTCAAGCATAGTGTTAGTTGTATTTTTCTTTTCTTTGAGTATTTGATATATATGTGCAACTAATTTTTGCTTGTTTAGACATGCTCCCTAGAGGTTAGGTTTTCATGCATACATTTTGGCATGCCTAATGGGACCCACTTCACAAGTTCAAAATAATTTTCTAATGTATTTTTAGTTCATTTGAATTTCTCTATTTTGTGGTCACATGGAACCAAGGGGCTCATTTGCAAGGGGCTTAACTCAGCCCCTTCTCTCTTTACAATCCATACAGAAACACTTTTATTCAAACATTTATAACTTTTTCATATGAACTCCATTTGGGATGATTCAATATGTATCAAAAAACTAGTTCATCCCTCTATCAATATCTATAGATTAGTTTTTTAGATTCAATTGCTAAAATTAGATGCACACATTCAAAGTCACTCTTTCTATATTTCTAACAGATTTTTCCCTAAATTTTTTTTGAAATGAACTTGAATGGTTAAACACTTTTCCTTGAATGCATGTTGGAATTAAATTCAAAATTCAAACACACTCTTGAATGACTAAAGCTAAAACAATAAAAATCAATCTTGAATGAACCATCCTCACCATCCTCATCATCCTCCATTGATAATTCCATGCTTCTTTCATGTGTCCTTGGTCTTCATTATCTCATGCCTTTCCTCCATTTCATCCATATCTTTCATATCATTATCCCTATCACTTTCCAACCCTTCCTTTTATAACCCATATTCATTCCCCTTTCATGCCTATGGTCGTGATCAATACTAGAGGAAAACAATAGAATGTTCATACATGCTTTGGAAGAACACATGAATTCACTTCCTCCATGCACAAGCCTTCACACCATCCTTCAATGTTCACGCATCCTTTCTTGCCATCTTTCCTTCCATCTTCCTATCCTTGGTATGGGGTATTTTTGGAAGCTCCTTTGAAACATTTTCTTGACTCCCCTTTGTACTATAGTGGATTCGTTGGACCACCATGTTATTCCTCCATTTAGATATCCCCAAACTTCTCATAAATTTGCAATTCCTTGGATCTCCCTTGTCAGTGGTCCCCTCTCATGCTTTTAATCAATTCACTCAATTTCCTCTCATTTAAACATATTCACTTCTAATCATTTCATTTAAATAAATTTCAATCTTATTAAAATCATTCACTCATTCAATTCAATTCATCCATTATCTTATCATATCTTATTCATATTCTTCTATTCATCATTAGATCTCATAACATTGAGCTTCACTCCATCAAATTGAGCTTATCAAAATAGTGATTACAAACAAAACTTAGACAAATTCACACTGAGGGTAAATGATTTGAGAACCTTGTTCCTTTCACACAATTGCTAGTGAACAATCACAAACATTTCAATACAATTCAACCAAACAATAAATTTTTTCTTTACAAGATGAATCCTTCCTACATAGGCTTTCCAAATTCACCATCTAAATAAGGTTCATGGCAAGAATTGTGGGTTGAATCATTACTGGTCATAGGGTCTTTTTTTGATTTTATCTTTGTGTGGTAGTGATAGCCTCCCCACGTGTGTCTTGATCTACAATATCTTGGTTTCATTTGAATGGTTTAACCAAATTACACAAGTCATTTTGTCATATGATCTATTTTCATGATTCTTTAGCACATCTATGTTGGTATCAAGTTATGGTTATGCATATCTTACTAGGGGCAATAGATTAGCACACTTTCCACCAAGATCCCTGAAAAGCTTTGGGTGTACCTAGACCTCTTCATTGTGTATATGTCATTTGTTCCATCATGACTATGAAAACTACATCTATTGTACTAAATTCCATTTTTTAGAGTCTATTCCATTGAAAGGAATCTTTTTGTCTATTCTACTATAGCATTTGATACATAGCTCCTTATGCAATATCAAACCAAGGTGTGTTCTCCCATATGAACACAACTAAATCTCACACATTCATGTCATTATAACATAGATCAATATCGTCCATATGTGATAGGGATAAGGACATGAAGGATATGGATGAAATGTGGAACATGAACTAGAGGAAAGGCATGAGATAATCAAAATCAAAGACATATAAAAGGAGCACAAAATCTTATAGGATTATGGATGGAGGATAATGAGGATGGTGAGGATGGTGTATTCAAGATTGAAATTCATTGTTTTAGCTTTAGCCATTCAATATTATGTTTGAATTTTGAATTTAATTCCCACATGCATTCAAAGATAAGTGTTTAAGCATTCAAGTTCATTCCAAAACAATGTTAAGAAAATATCTACAAGAAATATAGAAAGAGTAAATTTGAACATGTGTATCTAATTTTAGTGATTGAATTTGACAAAATGATCTATAAATTGGGATAGAGGGCCAAATCATCTTTTTGACACATTTTGAATCATCCCAAATAGAGTTCATATGCAAGAATTATAAATGTCTAAATTAAAGTGTTTCTATATGGATTACAAAGAGAGAAGGGGCTAAGTTAAGTGCCTTGAAAATGAGCCCCTTGGTTCCACATGAACACAAGCTGGAGGAATTCAAATGCACTCAAAATAAATTAGATAGTTAGTTTGAACCCATGTAGTGAGTCCCAACACACATGCTAAAATGTATGCATGAAAAACTAACCATTGGGAGCATGCATAAATAACAAAATGTTAGTTGCACATGTATATCAAATACTCAAAAGAAAGAAAAATACAACTAACACTATGCTTGAGTTTTAAAACTCAATGAAACCAAAAATAAATGTCCTCATGCAACCTCAAAGTAGCTCAACAAGGGCTCCCATAAGAGGCATTGTTGGTGTGCTTAAGATTTAGGGATGTGGATGTGCTCTCCCAAACACAACTATGATTGAAGGAATGGTAAATGGATAAAAAGGGTGGGGATATCTAAATGGAGGAATAATATGGGGGACCAAAGGATCTAGTATAGGACAATGGGGAGCCAAAGACAATGTTGCAAAGGAGTTTAACCAAAATACCCCATATCAAGGATAGAAGCATGGAATCCTATAGGAATATGGATGGAGGATAATAAAGATGGTGAGGAGGGTGCATTCAAGAATGAATTTTATTGTTTTAGATTTAGCTATTCAAGAGTGTGTTCGAGTTTTGAATTTAGCTCCCCTAATCATTCAAAGACAAGTGTTTAAGCATTCAAGTTCATTCGTAAAAAAATTTAAGGAAAAATCTGCAAGAAATATAGAAAGATTGAATTTGTACGTGTGCACTTGAACTTAGTGATTGAATTTGACAAAATGATCTATAGATCTAGATAGAGGGCTAAATTAGTTTTTCAATGCATTTCATATGAAAAATTTATAAATGTTTGAATAAAAATGTTTCTGTATGGATTACAAAGAGAGAAGGGGCCAAGTTAAGCTTGTTGCAAATGAGCCCCTTGATTCCACATGACTACAAGTTGGAGGAATTTAAATAAATTCAAATTACATTAGACAGTTATTTTGAACCCGTGAAGTAGGTCCCATTGGGCATGTCAAAATATATGCATGAAAACCTAACCTGTTAGGAGCATGCATAAACAAGCAAACATTAGTTACATAGGTATATGAAATACTCAAAAGAAATTAAAATACAACTACAACTATGCTTGAGTTTTACAACTCAATGCAAACAAAAAGAAACATCCTCATGCAACCTCAAAGCAGCTCAACAAGGGTGCCCATAAGAGGCCTTGTTGGTGTGCTCAAGATTTGGGGATGTGGATGTGCTCTCCCAAACACAACTGTGATTGATGGAATTGTAAATGGATGAAAAGGGTTGGTATATTTGAATGGAGGAATAATATGGGGGAGCAATGGATTCTATATAGGAAAATGGGTAGCTAAAGACCATGTTGCAAAGGAGTTTAACCAAAATGCCCCATACCAAGGATAGGAAAATCAAAGGAAATATGTAAGGAAATGATGCATGGACATGAAGATATTAATAATTAATCATTTAATTAATAATTAATTATAGTGTCAAGGGATATATTAAATCAATTAATATAGTGTTTAGGACATTTTTAGGTGTCAATATTTAACCCCTCTTTGAATGAATGTGTGAGCAGCATGTTTGATTCAAAAAAAATTAGAGGTATGTTGCATAGATCAAGAAATGAGATCAATTCTACAATTGATGATATGGAGACCAATTAATAAGCTTTTAAGGGTTATGTCTAGAATAGAGCTTAACCTTAGGGAATCGAGATAAAACACTTAGATATCAAGATTGATAAGCTTTCAAAGATTATCTCTAGAATAGAGCTTAACCTTAAGGGATCTAGATAGATAACCTAGATATGTAGATCGATAAGTTTTTAAAGATTATATCCAAAATAGGGCTTAATCTTAAGGTATCCATGCAGAACACCTAGATACCTAGATCAATAAGCTTTTAAAGATTATCTCTATAATGTAGCTTAACCTTAAAGGATCCAAATAGAATACCTAGATACCTAGATAAATGAGCTTTTAAAGATTATCTTGAGAATGGAGTGGAACCTTAAGGGATCTAGATAGAAAACTTGGATACCTAGATCAATCATATTTTAAAGATTATCTCTGAAATGGAGCTTAACCTTAAGGGATCTAGATAGAACACCTAGATACCTAGATTGATAAGCTTTTAAATATTATATCCAAAATAGAGCTTAAAATTAAGGGGTTTGTTAGGAATAAGTTTTCTCAACCTTGGATAATTCCTATTCTTATTATTTGTTTTGTAATATGTATTTCTTGCAAATAATGTTGATGTGTCGGCATCTTGAATTGTGTATAAGGAGATCATCACTAAAATGGTTATGATGGATTCCTATGACATGTAAGAGCTATGTTAGGAAGATTCAATGATAGGTGAAGACATGTGGCAACTAATAAATTTGAGTACTATAAACTTTACCTCAATAGTGGGGTTTGGGGTTCCTATTTTCTCAGAGAATGGTAAAACCCTAAAACGGTTACCTTTGGGAGTAACCCTAAAAGTGAAGCGCGTGTTATAATCATTTTTAAGGTTGTGAAGAGGTGCTATGTGAAAAAGTATATTATTGGTACTGCAAGTTACTACTAGTGTCTTATGTTGTCATTGTTGAACTTGCATTGCAAGTGTATTGTAACCTTGTGTTGAAGATAATACATTGTGTAGGTTCTGGAGGGGTGGGGTTGTTTTACTGAAAGGTTTTTCCCCACCAACAAATCTTTGTGTTATGTGTTTCTTTCTCTATCTATTTTCTTTATGCTTGCTTGGCTGTAATATTGTTGTTTATATGGTATTGAATCTATAAGTGTAAAAGATTTTAATAGGATTTGCACCATACTTCTCTTAAGAGATTAGTATAGGAAGCTATTTTCACACCTGAGTTTCCTTACAAGTGGTATCAGAGCCTGATCAACTTATGATCCTAGTTGTTGGGTTTAGTTTTTTGAGCTAATCTCAAGTTGAGTGGGAGTCTTGTGCAGAGCATCTTGAATCTTATTAGCAGATTGAGACGGTGAGTTCATCACATGGAAGAATGGAGGTGGAGAAATTTAATGGCACTAATTTCGAGTTGTGGAAACTCAAGATGGAAGACATGTTGGAAGATTGTGACCTATGGGAAGGGACTTCAAATGCTACAAGACTACCAACTATAGCTCAAGAAAATTGGGATATCAAAGACCGTAAAGCTAAGGATCTCATAAGACTCTGTTTAACCGATGCAGTACTTCTAAATGTTCTAGATGAGAAAATCACATATAGTTTGTGGGAAAGACTTGGGGCCATGTATCAGGCCAAATCTTTGGTAAAAAAGTTGTTCTTGAGGAAGAAGTTGTACTCTCTACGAATGGAGGAAGGTGGATCCTTAATGGATCATTTAAATGCATTTAATCTGCTAGCTACACAATTGACATTAGTTGGTGTTAAGTTAGAGGAGGAGGATTATTGCTACACACTTTTGTATTCTTTATAAAATTCATGGGACCATCTTGTGATGGCTCTCGGAAGCACATTACTCACTTTCAAAATGGATGATGTGGTGTCTTCGCTGCTATTAGAGGAGATGCAAAGAAAGGCTTTCATTTTTGAAAAAGAAGCCCTTGCTATTCGTGGGAGATCACAGAATGAGGGAAGAAAAATGACAATAAGTTTGACAATAAGGGTAGATCTAAATCTTGTGGGAAGTCAAAGACTTCCAATAAGTCCAAGGAAAAATGTTAGAACTGTGATAAACCTGGGCACTTTTGTAAAGATTGCAAAGAGCCAAAGAAGAAGAAGAAAGGTTCAGATTCAGCTTCAGAAAGATCTCAAGAAGATGGTGATGCATTCATCATAGCTTTGGTAGCTCATGCATCTGATGATGTGTGGTTGGTTGACTCGAGTGCATCTTTTCACATGACTTATCATCCAGATTAGTTCTCAAAATATGAAGAGTTCAATGGTGGAAAGGTATACTTGGGTGATGATTCTCACCTAAAGATAGTTGTATGTGGAAGGGTCACTATCAAATTTCCTAATGGACGAGTAAAGGGAATCAATGGAGTTATGCACATTCCAAGTTTGGCACAAAACCTATTATCTATAAGTATGTTGAATTATGTAGGTGTGCAAGTTGTTTTTTTGAAAGAAGGATGCAAGATGATGAGAGGATCGATAGTGCTTGCAAGGGGTACTAGGAGAGGTATCTTATTTCTACTAGATGCATGTATTCCTCTATGTAATAGTTCTTCATCCTCACCATCTGAATGAGAAGTGAAGAATACTATGGTTATTGGTTCTGATGGAAATGCAAACACTTTGCAAGGTAATGTAGTGCCTACCTTCATTCACATCTTTTCTAGACATTGTTGTTGTTATTATTAGACTATGTTAGACTAGCTTTGTGTTGATGGATTAGTGGTATTGTTTTGAGACTATCAGACATTATGTTATGGATTCATTATTTACATGATGAGATCATTTAGATTTTACAAATCATGTATGCATGATGATCATTACATTGCTTTCAGTTATTGTTGATGATTAGTCAGATGGTTTATTATTTCATGTGCTTTACTATGGATACTTACCCCATACTTGCATGTGTATGGTGTGCGTGTTTTCTTATCATATGGCATTTCTGATATGGTTAAGGAAGGGAGTTGTAGTCACCTGCTTAGTCAGGATATACAAGGTGCACCACTTCCTGCCATTGTCTGTTTAGCTTAGCATTATATATATTGTATGTACATGCATGGTTTTTCTACAAGTTGCAAGTACCAGGTATCGACTTCCCTAAATTTTCCAGGATGAGTGTACCCTATTATACTATCTCAATGATAAGAGAAGGGAGATAAATTCTCAAGTCCAAATCCCAAACCCTTAAACCATTTGTCCTAGTGAGATAGGACAAGTATCTGGATATTTTACCCACCGAATGTGTCAGATGACATATTTTGTGACTTTTAACCCTTTAGACTGATTTTGTGTGAATTGCTCTATGATGGGTTTTCATATTTTATCTTGGAGGTCTATGGTGAATTTTCTATTAATTAAGTCTTAATAAATAGATTTAATTAATAAATTAATTACTTGAGAAAATTAATATAAAATATCATTATATTTGATATTTTTTTTATAATTAATTAAATGAGAATTAATTAAGGAAAAAAGAATTAAATAAAAGAAAATTAGATATTAAAATTAATAATAATAATAAAATAATAATAAAGTAATAAATAAATAATAATAATAAAAGTTATAAAAATTAAAATGAAAGTTATAAAAATTTAAATAGAAATTATATAAAAAGTAAATTGGAGTTATAAGCTTGCATGGGAGTTAATGCACCTTTTCATTTCTCATATGTCAACAACACGGGGGTTAGTGCATCAATTAAGCACATGGTGTCTACAACCCTATGACTCATCTAGAATGTTGGAAAAGGCACATGCTTAGTTGGTGACACCTTCTAGCTGTTTCTAGAAGCATTCTAGATGTTTCCTGAGAGCTCTTTATATTTAGGCATTCCTAGAAGCTTAGACATAGCGTTTGGAGAGCATTTGGAGCATTGGAGGACTCGAGAACTCTGAAGAAGGGAGGAGCTTGTTCTGCGGGTTTTCTGATGAAGAGCAAATTAGCATCAGAATTTGGGTAGATTCTTGTGATTTTATTTATGGTATTTTCGCATCTTGC
This sequence comes from Cupressus sempervirens, assembly GCA_028749045.1. NCBI lineage: Eukaryota > Viridiplantae > Streptophyta > Pinopsida > Cupressales > Cupressaceae > Cupressus > Cupressus sempervirens. Next base: position 110,898,749 of record CM053791.1, on the reverse strand, counting down.
ATTCCTTGTCTTCTTTGTGTCTTCCATATGTCTTCTGAGGATTTTGCTATTTTAATTGTATGCTTTCTCAAAATGGGTAGTTAAAGTTTTTTTTGAGAATCTTATTTGCATAAATCTGAAAAGAAAACGGGGCTAGGGTTTAAATTGTAGCCAAACCCATTAGAAAGTTATTGAGAAAAATTTAAAAGTAAATATTTTATAGGAAACTCATAAAATCATATATATTTATTCTTTGTGAAAAATATATATATGATTTCAGATCTGCATTTTCATATTTAAATGTTTATAAATTTTGCGTATATTATATATATATATATATATATATATATATATATATATATATATATATGTATGTATGTATATATATATATATATGTATGTATGTATATATATATATATATATGTATGTATGTATATATATATATATATATATGTATGTATATATATATATATATACATATGTAAGTATGTATATATATATACATACATACATATGTATATGTATATATATATACATACTTACATATGTATATATATATATATATATACATACATACATATGTATATATATATATATTTATTTATTTTTTTGAAAAGTCAATTAACTTACCACAGCAAGAATTCATTAAAGCGCCTTGTGATTTTTGAATGCGTTGAAGAAATGTTATTAAAAAATGTTGTATAAATTTATTTTTTTTTAAAAACAACTATAAATGGTAGGCGGGCGGGAATCTCATGTCCCACCCACCGCAGGCCTGCGAAGATTGCAGGGTACCTACAACTACAGTGTACCTGCAATCCGTAGTACCTGTGATCGCAGTGTCCTACAATTCGTAGTACCTGTGGTGTGGGTGTTTATTGGCCCACACAATTTTTATAAATTGCATTGTGAATTAAAGTTGTCAAAATTTTTATATGTTAAGTTATGCGGGTTATCATGATACGTTTTGATAATTTGATTTTTTATAAAATGATATCATGGTATATTATAATATATGTATATTTTATATATATATATATGTGTGTGTGTGTGTGTGTATATATATATTTATATATATATATGTAAATATGTATATAAATATATGTATATTAGTTATAGATAAATATTTTATTTAAAATGATTTGTATAGATGGATCAATTTGTAAAAGTTAAAATGATTTAAAAATATGAATAATAATTTATCAAAATTATTATTAAAATGAAGAGATATTAATAATTAACTTAATTAAATTTTGTTTAATTAAGGTTAATTGTTAGAACGTGTTATAAGTTAAAGTTTTGAAATATGCAAATTTTGTTGATAATATTGGTTCATTGGAAATGTCATTTTTCAATCAAGTTTATATTAACAAAGTATTATTAGATCAATTAGAAAATTGAATCTAATGGTTTTTGGGGAGAAACATTTGTCTATCAAACAAATACTTGGGTTAGGTAAAACATGAAATTTCTCTACTTGATATCTAAATTGTAAAATGTAAACTAAAACCTCTACATTTAATTGAAGTTGTAAATTTTACAAAACCAAAACATGTGTTTGCATTGTGTATTCTTTATGCTCTTGTTTTTGGTTTTGGGTTGACTAGTGTTCACTAGTTATAGGACGTCTAGCAGAGGCTTGGGGGTTATGTGATTGTGATGTCATGATGATATTTTAATCTTGATCTTTATAAACCCAACCATGGTTATGTGATGGAATGCTCCATGTAATGTTTGCAAATTACTGATTGTTATAGTTGAGATTCTTATGTATGAGACACTTGACTTAACCATTTTTGGTTCTTTGATCAGTTATCCTTGGTTATTTTTCTAGTCACCATGATGGGACTGAAATGTGGATTTATTCTTGATGATGTCATGTTGTGACATGTTTTGACTCAACCATTTTAGAGTTTTCGATTAGTATGATTGAGATATATTTTGGTTATTGAGAACCAATGGATACTTTTGATTATCAATGTTACTTGAGTTGGCAATAGAGAGCTATTGTGATCATGATTTTCTATGGATGATTTCTCATGGAGATTTGATGCTTTTATGCATATTTGATAATTTTATGGATTGTCTTTCATCATTTTGAGATTTATTATTCCATGAGCTTAGGGTAGGATATTTGAATGTAGTGTCAGGAAGTGGCTTGCAATGGGGGTCGAGGCCCTAAGAGGCTACTAGGGTAACTCATTTTAAGTTGGATTAATAAGTGATAACATTCACACCTAATACTAATTGAATGAACCTAAAAAGATAAGTGTTTTGGTTCTTTCCCATGCCTTGAGTGCTTGTATAGACTAGGATGGGAGTAGAGAGAATGCATGGTTGCGACCTTGCATTCCATAGTATGTCTTGTCAGTATTAGAGGATACTAGTGGCTGCATGAGATCAGTATGGACCCGTGGAGTTTAGCTAATTTTCAGGGTAACTTGTACATGATAAATGCAATGACACTTTCCCGCTTGCATAGTAGGTTCCTACATGTCTTTGTGTGCCTCTGGGATTTGATGTCAATTTTGTGTTTGGAACCTTTGAGCTAGTATACTTTTAGGATTCCTGAACTTATAGAGATTTATGCTATGTGTTATTTGGATAGCCTGTTTGGGACTTGAGATTATCTCCTCAGCACGGTGGGAGTGGACCACTTAGGTACCACGCGGTCGGGTGGTAGTTTTTTTCCACGCTTATCATTTGAGATTCATTGAGACATCATGGCAGATGCATCCTTCATGATTGTGGATATGTATCCTTTCATTTATGATTAACATATGTTAGATGATTTTATCTTATGCTTATATTTGCATGTTAGATTACTTTTTGCATATGATATAGTATATGTTAGGAGTGACATTCCTACTATGTTAATACCAATGATCTCTTCTGTGATTTTGGAATGTTATGCACAGAGGGATGGCTATGGCCCATGATGGTCTAATGATGCTATTAACGGTTGGGAGGAATCGTGCACCTAGTTTATTATGTTTGATCTTTATGATGGATGTATATCTTCTATGATTATGTATCATGTGTATCATGTGATTATCTTTACTTTGATGTATCATGGATTAGATTAGGATGATGTTCCTTATTCTACATATGTATATTCTTTTAGGCTTTTCATACCCTGTGACATGTACAATGGATGATTGAGCATTTGGAAATGTAATGTATAAACATTGGACTTACCATTATTATTTCATGTGGTTGTTGTACTAGATGGATTCAATAATGTTAGTTGACTTAGATGTAATTCAAAATTAAGGAATCTTTAAAGAATGTAATATGTTATGTATGTTATATTTAATTTCAGATGCACATTGCTATTGCTTCTATTATTATGCATAAGTTATAGGTGTGATTTACTTTCATGTTTTAAAAAAAAAAATGCTACCAAATTTAGTGAAATTCTAGGTTAGTTCTTTGGGATCCCTTGGCGGGGCATTAAATTTGGTATCAGAGCCCAAGTTTCTACATTGGGAGCTCTGGGTATTTTGGAACAACTAGAACTTTGAACTAAAGCGTATCTTTTCAAACTTGAAACTAGGTGAACTGAAACAGAACTTGAACTATTACTTGTATATTTTTTTTTTCATACTTCAACACTTAGTTTTCAAAACTGAAAATTTTACTTAAACCTAAGCATAGAATTGAACTTAGTCTATTACAAACATGTGCCTTTGATTGTAATAGTACTTTTTACTATTTCCGAGCAATGGCTTATTTCCCTTGACAAAATTTTCACCATGCAAGATTTTGATAGAAATGTTAAGGAAAGATTTGTGATCACTGATTTGGAGAATTTTTGGGCCACTTGGTGGACGATTGAGGAGAAGAAGCTGGGAATCGATATGAGCAGTGTTATGTGGGAACTATTCTTGGAAATTTTTTGTGAATGATTCCTACGAGAGGAATGGAAACAACAAAGGGAAGATGAATTTCATGACCTCAGATAGTACACTATGTCAGTGATCGAGTATGAGCATAAGTTTTATGAGCTCATGTCTTTTTTAGGATTAAGTGAAAATTCAGCTCAGTTGACACAACACTTTATTAGGGGTTTGAACAATTGTATAATTGGGAGTGTCAAGGTATTTGAGCCAAAAACCCTCAAGCATGCAATATGTCAAGCTATCGTTGTTGAGAAAAGTGTCAACCTTGGTCAAGGAGGTTTTGTAGGAGCGCCGACAACTTCAAGATCTAAAGGCAATTACAATTCAGGTGTTAACAAGAAGCCTTCTTTTTCTAAGGGAAAATAGTATCAGCAACAGTCTCACCAGACACAGCAATAGAAGGGATCAAATTCTCAAGCTCAAGGTGGTGGCAAAGGTTCTAATTCCAAGAACAACCGCAATGCTCAATGCAATAAACAAAATAAGCCCAATCAGCCAGCTTAGAGTAGCCAGTCTTTTGCTAGCAGGAACAATCATCAGCAATCAAATGTACCACCTATGGGTAGAGGATCTGGCAAGAATACAAATTTTTTTTCATGTGGTTAGATTGGACATTATGCAGCTTAGTTTCCACAATGAGCACCTCAGCTTTTAGGACCTAGGCCTATAGTTTCAGAGCCTATAGTGGGTGATGCAGGTAGAGCCCATAGAGTATTTGTAGCAATAGATCACCATCAAGAAGATCATTAGGGAATAGTGGTTGAGACCACAGGTGCTATTCGAGGTATATCTCTTTCAGTATTGTTTGATTTAGGAGCTAAAAATTCATTTATTTCACCATCTATAGTTTTTTTGTGTAAGCTAGATGTGGTGAAGCAAGATCTTGGTTGGCAAGTGGAACTAGCCTCAAGCATTAAGGTCTCCATAGATTCTATAGTTCATAAGTGTGGGCTTAGCTTAGGAAGCTTTGATACTGCAGTGGATCTTTGAGTCATACCCCTTCATTCCTATGATGTGGTTTTAGGCATGGACTGGGTTGATCTCATAGAGCCAGTATAGATTGTAGGAAGAAGACTATTATGTGCCAAGATGACCAAGGGAATGATGTGAAGATAGTTGGGATACCAAGGCCTATATCTTTGCAAATTATTTCTACTATGCAAATGAAGCAGAGCTTTCATAAGGGATGTCAGATATTTGCTATTATGGTAAATGATCTTGATGAGGAAGATCCTGTAAGGAAGAATTTAGATCACCCAATTTTGTAGGAGTACGCAGATGTTTTTCCAAGTGAAATTCCAGGCATGCCTCCAAAGAGGGACATTGACTTTAGTAGTGATTTGATTCCTAGAGCAGAGCCTATCTCTAAAGCTCCTTATCATATGACTACATAAGAATTGGGTGAGTTACATCTTTAGCTAGAGGAACTTCTAGCCAAAGGGAGCATTTGACCTAGTGTATCACCATGGGGAGCTCCAGTGCTCTTTGTGAAGAAGAAAGATGGATCTTTGTGCCTTTGTATTGATTACAGATAGTTGAATAAGGTGACTATTAAGAACAAGTATCATTTTCCTAGGATTGATGATTTATTTGTTCAGATCAAGGGAGCTACAATATTCTCCAAGATTGACCTTAAGTCAAGATACCACTAGCTTCGCATCAAGGAGGCTGATATTCACAAGACCACTTTTCGAATGCGCTATGGGCATTATGAGTTCATAGTGGTACCTTTTGGGTTGACTAATGCTTCATCAATTTTCATGAGTTTGATGAATGGTGTGTTATGATCTTATCTGGATAGGTTTGTACTTGTGTTTCTTGATGACATATTGATATATTCTAAGACTCAGAAGGAGCATGAGGAACACCTATGATTGGTATTGTAGTGTTTGAGAGACAATCAGCTTTATGCCAATGCAGCTAAGTGTGAATTCTTCAAATCAAAGATTCAGTATTTAGAGCATGTCATTTCAGGTGATGGTATTTCAATGGATCCTGCAAAGATTCAAGAAATAATAGATTGGCCTACATCGACTAATGTGTCAAAGATTTGTAGTTTCATGGGCCTAGCTGGATATTATCATAGATTTGTCCAGAACTTCTCTAGGATAGCACATCCTATCACTTCTCTTTAGAGGAAAGGAAAGAAATTTGTGTGGATAGAGAAATGTGAGGAAGCTTTTCAAAATCTTAAGGGGATTTTGACCAGTGCACCAATTTTAGCCATACCTGATCCAGAGGGTGATTTTATGGTGTGTACAGATGCTTCTCTTGAAGGGATTAGGGCAGTGTTGATGCAGAATGGATGAGTGATTGCGTATGAATCATGCAAGCTCAAGAATCATGAGCTAAATTATCCTACGCATGATCTTGAGTTAGTAGTAGTAGTTCATGCTTTGATAAGGTGGAGAAATTTCTTGTTGGGGCACATATTTGAGCTACACAGTGATCATCATAGTCTTCAGTACATTTTCACTCAGCCTAATTTGAATGCTCACCAGAGGCGATGGATGGAGTTTCTATGCGAGTATGATTTTGAGGTTAAGTACATTCAGGGTAAGGAGAATATGGTGGTGGATGCTTTGAGTCATAGGAGACATGTGGTATCATCGATGACTCTTAGTGTGGTTTTGAGGAGTCAGATTCTTCAGGCACTTCCTATGGATTTTTGGTATCAGGAAGTGTGTAGAGAGATGGATTCAGGAAGACCTTTGGAAGGTAATTTTGTAGGTTATGTTCGAGAATCAGATGGTCTTTTGAGACATTTGGGGAGGATTTATGTGCCATTACTGGATGAACTTCACACCTTGATTCTAGCAGAAGCCCATCGTACACCTTACTTATCACATCCAGGTGTCAAGAAGATGCATGCTGATTTGAGACGTTTGTTCTTTTGGTCTGGGATGAAGTGAGATATTGCTGATTTTTTGGCTAGGTGCCTTGAGTGTTCGACGTCATGATGCTATCATGGTCACCGTTGATCAATTGACTAAGGTGGCACATTTCTCACTGATCGGGTCTTCCTACACAACAGCTTTTGTAGCCAATGTCTTCATGCATGAAATTGTGAGATTACATGGTATTCCTAGAAAGATTATTTCTGACAGGGATCCTGTATTCACATCCGCATTTTGGACGTCACTATAGCATGAGCTTGGAGCACAGTTAAACTTTAGTTTGGCATATCATCCAGAGACTGAATTAGGTTTTGGAGGGTATGTTACGGATGTATGTAATGGATAGGTAGATGCATTAGGAGGATTATCTCTACCTAGTGGAGTTTGCATACAACAACGGGTATCATAGTTCTATTGGCATGACACCATTTCAAGCATTATATGGATGTCCTTGTCATACATCCTATTGGGTCCTGAGATGCTTTGTGATATGGAGCAACAAGTAGTGTGTATCCATGAGCACTTGACTATGGCACAAGATAGGCAGAAGAAGTATGCTGATGCTCATAGGACTGATAAGTAGTTTGCTGTGGGTGATAAGGTTTTCTTGAGAGTACATCCAAAAAAAATTCCAATCCATTATGGAAAGGGTTCTAAGCTAGCACCTCGCTTTATGGGACCATTCAAGATTCTAGATAGGATTGGGTCGGTTGCTTACTACCTTGCTCTACCACCCAGCCTAGCTCACATTCATGATATTTTCTACATTTTAGTGCTTCGACAGTATATTCTTGATATTGTACATGTTCTTGATTGGAATGCATTGCAAGTAGAGGATGGGAAGCTAGCTTTGGAGCCAGTTCATATTTTGGAGCAGCTGAAGTTGACCCTCAGGGGTCAACCATCGAGCAAGTAAGGGTCCAATGGGACCCTACTGATGATTCTTCAGCTACTTGGGAGGATGCAACTAGATTATGGGAGTTATATCCCTACTTGTTTGTAGGCTTCCAAGAGTAAGCCTAACCCAAGGGGGGGTGGATGTAGTGCCTACCATTGTTCACATCTTTTCTGGACATTGTTGTTGTTATTATCAGATTATGTTAGACTACCTTTGTGTTGATGGATTAGTGGTATTGTTTTGAGACTATCAGACATTATGTTATGGATTCAGTGATTACATGATGAGATCATTTAGATTTTACATTTCATGTATGCATGATGATCATTACATTTCTTTCAGTTATTGTTAATGATTAGTTAGATGGTTTATTATTTCATGTGCTTTATTATGGATACTTACCCCATACTTGCATGTGTATGGTGTGCGTGTTTTCTTATTGTATGGTGTTTCTGATATGGTTAAGGAAGGGAGTCATAGTCACCTGCTTAGTTGGGATCTACACGATGCACCACTTCCTGCCATTATCTATTTAGCTTAGCATTATATATATTGTATGTACATGCATGGTTTTTCTGCAGGTTGCAGGTACCGAGTATCGACTTCCCTGAATTTGCCAGGATGAGCGTACCCTATTATACTATCCCAATGATAAGAGAAGGGAGATAAATTCTCAAGTCCAAATCCCAAACCCTTAAACCATTTGTCCTAGTGAGATATAACAAGTATTTGGATATTTTACCCACTGAATGTGTCAGATGACATATTTCGTGACTTTTAACCCTTTAGACTGATTTTGTGTGAATTTTTCTATGATGCGTTTTCATATTTTATCTGGGAGGTCTATGGTGAATTTTCTATTAGTTAAGTCTTAATAAATAGATTTAATTAATAAATTAATTACTTGAGAAAATTAATATAAAATATCATGATATTTGATATTTTGTTTATAATTAATTAAATGAGAATTAATTGAGGAAAAAAAAATTAAATAAAAGAAAATTAGAAATTAAAATTAATAATAATAATAAAGTAATAAATAAATAATAATAATAAAAGTTATAAAAATTAAAATGAAAGTTATAAAAATTTAAATAGAAATTATATAAAAAGTAAATTGGAGTTATAAGCTTGCATGGGAGTTAATGCACCTTTTCATTTCTCATATGTCAACAACACGGGGGTTATTGCATCAATTAAGCACATGGTGTCTACAACCCTATGACTCATCTAGAAGGTTGGAAAAGGCACATGCTTAGTTGGTGACACCTTCTAGCTGTTTCTAGAAGCATTCTAGATGTTTCCTGAGAGCTCTTTATATTCAGGCATTCCTAGAAGGTTAGACATAGCATTTGGAGAGCATTTCAAGCATTAGAGGACTCGAGAACTCTGAAGAAGGGAGGAGCTGGCTTTGCGGGTTTTCTGAGGAACAGCAAATTAACATCAGAATCTGGGTAGATTCTTGTGATTTTATTTATGCTATTTCTGCATCTTGCATTCCCTATCTTCTTCGTGTCTTCCATATGTCTTTTGAGGATTTTCCTATTTTAATTGTATGCTTTCTCAATATGGGTAGTTAAAGTTTTTTTCGAGAATCTTATTTTCATAAATCTGAAAAGAAAACAGGGCTAGGGTTTAAATTATAGCCAAACCCATTAGAAAGTTATTCAGAAAATTTTAAGAGTAAATATTTTATAGTAAACTCATAAAATCATATATATTTATTCTTTTTGAAAAATATATATATGATTTCAGATCTGCATTTTCATATTTAAATGTTTATAAATTTTGCGTATATATATATATATATATATACATACGTATATATATATATACATATGTATATATATATATACATATGTATATATATACATACATATATATATACATACGTATATATATGTATGTATATATAGATATATATATATATATACACATATACATATATATATATATATATTTATTTATTTATTTGAAAAGTTGATTAACTTATCGTAGCAAGAATTCATTAAATCTTATTGCGATTTGCAAATGCGTTGAAGAAACGTTATTAAAAAATGTTGTATAAGAAAAGAAATTGAAGAAAAAAAAAGCTATATATGTTAGGCGAGCGGGAATCTCATGTCCCACCCACCACAGGCTTGCGAAGATCATAGGGTACCTGCAACCATAGTGTACTTGCGATCTGTAGTACCTGCGACCGCAGTGTACCTATGATTCGCAGTACCTACGGTGCGGGTGTTTATTGGCCCACGCAATTTTTATAAATCGCATTGTGAATTAAAGTTGTTAAAAATTTTATATGTTAAGTTATGTGGGTTATCATGACACGTTTTGATAATTCAATTTTTTATAAAATGATATCATGGTATATTATAATATATGTATATTTTATATGTGTGTGTGTGTGTGTGTGTGTGTGTGTGAATATGTATATATGTATATATATGTATATAAATATATGTATATTAGTTATAGATAAATATTTTATTTAAAATGATTTGTATAGATGGATCAATTTGTAAAAGTTAAAATGATTTTAAAATGTGAATAATAATTTATCAATTATTATTAAAATGAAGAGATATTAATAATTAACTTAATTAAATTTAGTTTAATTAAGGTTAATTGTTAGAACGTGTTATAAGTTAAAGTTTTAAAATATGCAAATTTTGTTCATAATATTGGTTCATTGAAAATGTCATTTTTTAACAAAGTTTATATTAACAAAGTATTATTAGATCAATTAGGGAATTGAATCTAATGGTTTTGGGGAGAAACATTTGTCTATCAAACAAATACATGGGTTAGGTAAAACATGAAATTTCTCTACTTGATATCTAAATTGAAAAATGTAAACTGAAACCTCTACATTTAATTCAAGTTGTAAATTTAGCAAAACCAAAACCTGTGTTTGCATTGTGTATTCTTTATGCTATTGTTTTGGGTTTTGGGTTGATTAGTGTTGACCAGTTATAGGATGCCTACATGATATCAATTAGAGAATTGAATCTAATGGTTTTTGGGGAGAAACATTTGTCTATCAAACAAATACATGGGTTAGGTAAAACATGAAATTTCTCTACTTGATATCTAAATTGGTAAATGTGAACTGAAACCTCTACATTTAATTCAAGTTGTAAATTTAGCAAAACCAAAACATGTGTTTTCATTGTGTATTCTTTATGCTATTGTTTTGGGTTTTGGGTTGACTAGTGTTGACCAGTTATAGGACGTCTACTAGAGGCTTGGGGGTTATGTGATGGAATGCTCTATGTAATGTTTGGAAATTACTAATTGTTATAGTTGAGATTCTTATGTATGAGACACTTGTCTTAACCATTTTGGGTTCTTCGATCAATTATCCTTGGTTATTTTTATAGTCACCATGATGGGACTGAAATGTGGATTTATTCTTGATGATGTCATGTTGTGACATGTTTTGACTCAACCATTTTGGAGTCTTCGATCAGTATGATTGAGATATATTTTCATTATTAAGAACCAATGAATACTTTTGATTATCAGTGATACTTCAATTGCTAATAGAGAGTTGTTGTGATAATGATTTTCTATGGATGTTTGCTCATGGAGATTTGATGCTTTTATGCATATTTGATGACTTTATGGATTATATTTTGTGATTTTGAGATTTATGATTCCATGAGCTTAGGGTAGGATATCTGGATGTAGTGTCGAGAAGTGGCTTGCAATGAGGGTCGGGGCCCTAAGAGGCTACCAGGGTAACTCATTGTAAGTTGGATTAATAAGTGATAACATTCACACCTAATACTAATTGAATGAACCCAAAAAGATAAGGGTTTTGGTTCTCGCCCATGCCTTGAGTGCTTGTATAGACTAGGATGGGAGTAGAGAGAACGCATGGTTGCAACCTTGCATTCCATAGTATGCCTTGTCAGTATGAGAGGATACTAGTGGCCACACGAGATCAGTATGGACCCATGGAGTTTAGCTAACTACTAGGGTAACTTGTACGTGATAAATGCGATGACACTTTCCTGCTTGCATAGTAGGTTTCTACATGTCTTTGTGTGCCTCTGGAATTAGATGTCGATTTTGTGTTTGGAACTTTTGAGTTAGTATACTTTTAGGATTGTTGGACTCATAGAGATTTATGATATGTGTTATTTGGATAGCCTATTTGGGAGTTGAGATTATCTCCTCAACATGGTGGGAGTGGACCACTTAGGTACCACGCAGTCAGGTGGTAGTGTTTTTCCACTCTTATCATTTGAGATTCATTGAGACATCGTGGTGGATGCATCCTTCAGGATGGTGGATATGTATCCTTTCATTGATGATTAGCATATGTTAGATGATGTAATCTTATGCTTATATTTTCATGTTAGATTACTTTCTACATATGATATAGTATATGTTAGGAGTGACATTCCTACTATGTTAATACCGATGATCTCTTTGATGATTTTGGAATGTTACGCACAGAGGGATGGCTAGGGCCCATAATGGTCTAATGATGCTATTAACAGTTGGGAGGAACTGTGCACTTAGTTTATTATATTTTATCTTTATGATGGATGTATATCTTCTATGATCATGTGTCATGTGTATCATGTGCTTATCTTTACTTTGATGTATCATGGATTAGATTAGGATGATGTACCTTATTTACATATGTATATTCTTTTAGGCTTTTCATACCCTGTGACATGTATAGTGGATGATTGAGCATTTGGAAATGTAATGTATAAACATTAGACTTATCACTATTATTTCATGTGGGTGTTGTACTAGATGGATTCAATAGTGTTAGTTGACTTAGATGTAATTCAACATTAAAGTATCTTTAAAGAATGTAATCTATTATGTATATTATGTTTAATTTCAGATGGACATTGCTATTGCTTCCATTATTATGCATAAGTTATATGTGTGATTTACTTTCATGTTAAAAAAAAAAAAATGCTACCAAACTTAGTGAAATTCTAGGTTAATTCTTTGGGATCCCTTGGGGGGGCATTACAGGTAAGCTTCCTACAGAAAAGACAATGTTATGGCATTTGAGGTTTGGTAACATTTGTGAAAAGGGTCTTAGAACCCTAAAAAATAAAAATCTCATTGAGGGGTTAAATGATATCAATCTTGAGTTCGACTTTTCTGAACACTGTGTCTGTGGTAAACAAAATTGTGTTCAGTTTTACTCTAGTTCTCACAAATCTTTTGATGTTTTGGATGTTATTCATTATGATGTATTTGGTCCTGTAAAAGTTCCTTCAATCTCCAAGTCTATATTTTTTGTAATTTTCATAGATAATTACAATAGAAGGACATGGATTTATTTCCTTAAAAGTAAGACACAAGTCTTTAGTCAATTCAAAGAATTTAAAGCCCTTGTAGAGAATCAGACTAGTAAGAAGATTAAGTGTGTGAGAACTAACAATGGTGGTGAGTTTTGCTCAGTAGAATTTGAATAGTTCTATAAAGAATAAGGTATCAAGAGGAATAAGAAAAATCCTTATACCCTAGAGAAATATGGAGTTGCAGAGAGAATGAATAGGACATTGATGGAGGAGGTTAGGAGTATGTTTAGTGGAGCTAGTTTAGAACAAAGGTTTTGGGTTGAAGCTGTGGCCACTGCTTGCTATATAGTTATCAAATCTCCTACATCAGCCCTTGTTGGTAAGACACCCATGGAGGTGTGCTCTAGTAAGAAGCCTTCAATTAGACATCTTCATGTTTTTCTTTGTGAAGCCTATGCACATGTTCCAAAGGAGAAAATATTTAAGTTAGAAAAGAAATATGTTAAATGTATTTTCATTGGGTACAGTGCTAGTGTGAAAGGATACACGCTTTGGGATCCTATGACTAGTAAAGTGTTGTATAGTAAAAATTTTATTTTTAGAGAGCTAACATCTTCTCCTATTGTGCTACAACTAGATGAAAAAGAAAAGGAAAAAGAGGTTGTTCAGTTGCCTCCTACCCCTGAGAAGACTGAACAGAGAGACCATGTTAGGTCTAATGATGAGGAGAGTTCTAGCATCTCTGATAGTTCTAAAGAAGAGGAAGAACAACCTCAACCACAGCCCTTGAGGAGATTCACAAGATAAAGAAAACAACTAGAAAGGTTTGGTTATTCTATGTTAGATTCTAGTTGTGCTTTTGCTTTGATTACTAACACTGATGAGCCTAGATCTATGAAAGAGGCTTTGGGCATAGAAGATGCAGGTTCCTGGATTGAGGCTATGGATGATGAGATTGCTTCATTAGAGGAAAAAAAAACTTGGGACCTTGTACCTTTGCCTAAAGGGAGAAAATCTATTAATTTTAAATGGGTGTTCAAGAAGAAATTTTGTGTAGATGGCAGTGTTGAAAGGTACAAAGCTAGATTGGTTGCAAAGGGGTATTCATAGGTAGAGGGAATAGATTATGGTGAAATATTCTCTCATGTTGCAAAGTTGACATCCATTAGATTTTTGTTATCTCTTGGTGCATCATATGATTTAGAGATAGAATAGATGGATGTGAAGACAACTTTCCTTCATGGTGATTTGGAGGAAGAGATTTATATGTCATAGCCTAAGGACTACATTGTTAAAGGTAAAGAATCCTTAGTTTGCAGATTAAAGAAATCTCTATATGGTTTGAAGCAATCTCCTAGGATTTGGTACCTTAATTTTGATGCCTTTGTGTTGTCAATTGGATTTGTAAGATCGAAATCAGATAATTGTGTTTATTTTAGAGTTGAAAATGATCGCCTTCTTATTGTTGCATATGTTGCTATTTGGGAAGGGTAAGGGTATGATTTCTAATTTTGAATATCACTTGTCAGCATAGTTTGAGATGAAAGATCTTGGGGTAGATAGGTACATCTTGGGTATGGAAATCAGTAGATACATGTCTAACATAAAACTTTGGTTGAGTCAGAGTAAGTATGTGAAGTCTGTGTTGGACAGGTTCAGCATGGCAGATTTGAGACCACTACGTGTTCTTATTTTTGTGGGAACAAATTTATCTGTAGATTATTGTCCAAAATCTCCTAGTGAGATGGAGGACATGAGTAGAGTACCTTATGCTAGTGTAGTTGGTAGTTTTATGTATGCTATGGTTTGTACTAGACTAGACATTGCCCAAGCAGTGGGATTCCTGAGTCAGTTTATGGCTAATCCTGGACGGGTACATTGGGATGCAGTTAAGTGAGTATTCAAATATTTGAGGGGTACATTAGATTACTCCATATGTTATCATGGTAACTCTTTTGGATTTTTGCATTCAGTTTGTATTCATGGGGTTTGTGGATTTAGATTAGGTAGGTGATATTGACCGCAGGAGATCCACCAGTGCTTATGTATTCACTATGCTTGGTGGTGCCATCAATTGGATGAGCAAGGGACAACCTATGGTTGCTTTGTCCACTATAGAAGCTAAGTACATGGTTG
Source organism: Cupressus sempervirens (assembly GCA_028749045.1). Lineage (NCBI taxonomy): Eukaryota > Viridiplantae > Streptophyta > Pinopsida > Cupressales > Cupressaceae > Cupressus > Cupressus sempervirens. The sequence goes on along the minus strand of CM053791.1, from coordinate 110,883,654 downwards.
CTACTCATGCTTGTAAGGAAGCCATTTGGCTTCAGAAATTGTGTTCTGATGTTGGTGTTGATGCAGAACAGATTACTATTTGGTGTGATAGTCAGAGCGCTATTTGCCTTGCAAAGAATCTAACTTTCCATGCCAGAACTAAGCACATTGATGTGCAACTTCAATTTGTGAGAGATATGGTGGAAGATGGAAAGGTAAATTTGGAGAAGGTAGATACTGTGAAGAATGTTGCAGATGCATTAAGGAAACTAGTGCGCACTGAGAAGTTCAGATGGTGTTCGGAGTCTATGGGCCTTTTGGCCTATAGCAGTTAGTTCCTATTATGTTCTTGTTGCTCTTACAAGGTGTTCAACAAGTGGGAGAATGTTAGGAATAAGGTGTCTCAACCTTGGATAATTCCTATTCTTATTATTTTTTTTGTATAATGTATTTCTTGCAAATAATGTTGATGTGTCGACATCTTGAATTGTGTATAAGGAGATCATCACTAAAATGATTATGATGGATTCCTATGACACATAAGAGCTATGTTAGGAAGATTCAATGATAGGTTAAGACATGTGGCAATTGACAAATTTGAGTACTGTACACTCTACCTCAATAGTGGAGTTTAGGAAATTGCCCTAAAATTTTTTTTGGGGTTCCTATTTTCTTGGAGAATGGTAAAACCCTAAAATGGTTACCTTTGGGAGTAACCCTAAAAGTGAAGTTCATTTTATAACCATTTTTAGGGTTGCGAAGAGGTGGTATGCAAAAAAGTGTATTGTTGATACTGCAAGTTACTACTGGTGTCTTTTGTTGATACTGTTGAACTTGCATTACAAGTGTATTGTGACCTTGTGTTGAAGATAATAAATTGTGCAAGTTTCGGAGGGGTGGGGTTGTTTTACCAAAATGTTTTTCCCCACCAACAAATCTTTGTGTTATGTGTTTCTTTCTCTCTCTATTTTCTTTATGCTTGCATGGCTGAAATATTGTTGTTTACATGATATTGAATCTATAAGTGTAACAGATTTTAATAGGATTAGCACCATACTTCTCTTAAGAGATAGAATACCTAGATACCTAGATCAATAAGCTTTTAAAGATTAACTCAAGAATAGAGCTTAACCCAAAGGGATCTAGATAGAACACCTAGATACCTAGATTAATAAGCTTTTAAAGATTATCTCTAGAATGGAGCTTAACCTTAAGGGATCTAGATAGAACACCTATATACCTATATTGATGAAAGATAAAAAGATCCCATCATGAGTCATAGAATCATCCCTAGAATGAGGCTTGACCCTCAGGAGTTGGGATTTAGACTATCATGATACCTGTCCATCAAACTCTCACAAGGATTGTTATAAGATGGGATCAACTAATCAAAAGATGAGATAGATGAAAAAGATGTTAGATGGAAGGGAAGAAGATGCCCTAAGTGATGAGATGCCCCTGAGGGATGATGACATGTGATTCAAATTGCAATGAAGCTAGTTTTGAAAGATTGAATGATGTAATCATCTTGCCCCCTCAAGAGCAAAATTGAAAGATGGCACACAAGAATAGTGATGCATAGTAGTATGTGGAGAGATATTGAAGAAATCAAAAATTTCGAAGAATGTAGAAATGACCAAAATGATCAAAAGAAAATTTGAAGTTAGTTCGAAGTGATTTTGAGATCCAAAAGACCAAGTTTGACCAAAGTTGACTATATTTGACCATAGTTGACCTTTTCCAAAAAATTGTAAATTTGTAGAAAATGTGATTTGAAAAGATTCCAAGATGCATAAAGTATTAGAAAAATGGGCTATGCAAGCACTCGATCGTATCGGTCCCAAAATTTTAAAATGGGATTTTGAGTTGTTTAAGTGTATCAAATTTCAAATTTGATCTTGAAAATGGGTTCAGAATAGCCAAATGTAGCTAAGAAGGTGATTAATCGATCATTTGTTTAGTAGTGAAGAAGATGATACTTTGGAGAAGCCAACAATCCCTTATTACAAAGGATGTAAGCAAGTTAGTGATTGAACCATGTGCTTATGCAATGCTACCCCATGCTAGATGCAACCCTAGGTCTAGTTACCATGCTTTGATAATTATCATCATTGAGTGTATAGTGAAATCCCAGATGTCATACAATCCTCACTGACATTTCAATCATAGGACTATGAATAGGATATCTATTCTAGTTTTGTTGGGATTAAATATAAGCATTCAAGGCACAAGAAGCTAGAATAACTAGAACATTTGTCCCTTTTAATGTAGCAAGTGAACATCAGCATCAAAGCATAAATGCTAGGATGACTAGAATATTTCTTGCATGTAAACACACTAGACACATGAGATCCTACTTATGATAAGTAATTAGTAAGTATTATGTTCAAAAACACCCTTACATTCATAACCTAAGATAGAAGTGTGCTAGATATACTTATAGTGACCTATTCATTCACTTAGCAGGATGAGTACAATTATTTACTATAGAATAGAGAATTCACTCCAACAAGTAATGGAGAAGAACCAACCTCACCGATTTATTGATATAAAAGGAGCTGAGTTACACATGGCCATCCAATATGAGATGGAGGCTCTTATAGTGGAAAACCCTTTTATATGGATGCATTAGATCATTGAAACTAGACCATCAAACAAAAAGAAAAGAAAAGATCAAGTCCCAAGTCCTCACTTCTCTAATCAAAAGTGACATCATCGAGTTGCTTGAAGAGACATGATAAAGAAAAAGAAAAATAAACAAAGAAAAGCTCAGCATATCACAAAAAATTTATCATTTTGAGTGTTGTAGGATTGATATCAATGTTCAATGTTCAAAACATGCATGAAATAAATCTCTTCCATAGGCTAACAATAGTAGAGAAACATAGTTAGAAATGCTAGTGACTAAAGTCAGAGAGGAATCTTTGGTACGAAGAACCTTGATAGGAAGTTGAACAATAGTAGATAGACACAATTAGGACAATTGGTGATAGACATCAGAGAGATCATCCATGAGGGGAATCTCAAAAAGTGACATGAGCAATAGTAGGTTGACACTATTAGAACAACTAGTGACTGACACAAGAGATCATCCATGAGGGAAATCTCAAAAGTGACATGAGAAATAGTAGGTAGACATAGTTAGAACAACTAGTGATTGATGCAAGAGATTAATTGTGAGGGGAATCTCAAAAGTGACACTAGAAACGATAGGCAGACATAGTTAGAACAACTAGCGACTGATGCAAGAGATCCTCCATATGCATTATTATCATGCTAGTATAGCATTAGATAGATCTCCTCCATATGCATTGTTATCATGTTAGATTCATTCTAGATCTCTCTTCCATATGCATTGTTATCATGTTAGTTTCATTCTATATCTCCTCCATATGAATTGTTATCATGTTAGTATAGCATTAGATCAATCTCCCTCATTTGCATTGTTATCATGCTAGTATAGTTCTAAAGCACATGCCATAGTGGAGGAATAAAGAATAAGGTGAGTGGGAGACCTGTCATAGTGGAGGAATAAAGAATGAGGTGAGTAGGAGACATGGCATAGTGGAGGAATAAAGAATGAGGTGAGTGGGAGACATTTCATAGTGGAGGAATAAAGAAATGAGGAGAGTGGAAGACATGTCATAGTGGAGGAATAAAGAAATGAGGAGTCTGCAAGACATGTCATAGATATCATAAAAAAAACATTTAAAATATCATTCAAGTGGAGACATGTGAGAGATAAATGAATTAAAAATTTATATAAGGGTTAGATGGATAAAAGAGGAATAAATGATTTTATGAAATTATCTATCAATTTTGGTGGAGGATAGGTTAGGATAGCTAGTGGATTCTATAGAAGGAATATCTTTAATGGATGGAGAATCTATGAATGCTAACTCTTGAGATGGAGGGGAAATCTGAGGTGGGACGTTTTGATCTTGATAGGGAGGAGAGCTAGTAGATTTTGTAGAAGGAACATCTTTATGAGATAGATAATATATGGATGCTAACTCTTGAGATGGAGGGAAAATATGAGGTAGGACATTTTGATCTTGATAGGGAGGGGAGCTAGTAGATTTTATACAAGCAACATCTTCATGAGATAGAGAATCTATGAATGCTAACTCTTGAGACATAATGGAATTGGTAATGTGTGTAGTACATGGAATGTCTTGATCTTGATTAGGAAGTGGATCATGAGGTGGACTAATAGGGATAAATGGATCTTGAGAGATAAAGGAATCATGAGATGGACTAAGAGGGATAAATTGATCTTGAGGGATAAGGGAATCATGAGATGGAGAAAGTGGGATAAATGGATCTTGAGGGATAATGGAATAATGAGATGGATAAATGCTTGGATCTAGAGGAGAAGAGGAATCAACAATGACATGCTTTGGAGGAATATCTTGCAATAATCAAGACAAAAGAAAAATGAAAGGAGCATGGAATCCTATAGGATTATTGATGGAGGATAATGAGGATATGAACATGAAAGGAACTAATGGGATGCAAGAGATGGATATACTATCAAGATCAAAATATGAAAGAATGAGAGTATATCAGATAATGTATGGATAATGTGCAAGGGATATATCAACCATATGGATGGATGGAAGGTAAAGGATAGTCAAGATGAAAGATGGACAAGGATGATGGCTTTGGATGTTAAGCTATAAATATGGGGAATTACATGGATGATTCAAGCTAGATGGGACATGAGGGTTATGGTCTTGGAAACATGGGGGAAGAGGACATATGTCTAGGAAGGTTTTAAACACTTAAGCATGTCAAACACACCAACAATTTTGTAAAGTTTCAACTAGGATTATACAAGCTAAAGTAGGGGATGTACTCAATATACACAAGGTATGTGAGGTCCAAATATATAGATAAAAGAAAATAGTGCCACATAGCCAGGAGTAGATGGTATCCCAATTCTCTACCTTTAGTTTCCAAAGGTATATAGTTCTTTGGGGCTTAGCCAAGAGTGATAATATTTTACTTCCAAGAGAGGTGTCTTTCAATTCACTTCTTCATATTTATACTCCACTAGAATACTAGAGTTGATGTCATCCCAAGGGGTGATTAAATTCCTAGGTAGCCCCCCTAAAAAATATAAATAAGACCACTTATTTCTTGTGCTCTTAAGATCACTCAAAGGCATGAGAGGAGAGAATACATAAGAAGTCTTGTGGTTTAAAATACACTAGTTCATTTTAAATCCAAACTAAGATGTGTAGATACATTTTAAACCTGAACATGAAAATGTGTGGAAAACACTTTAAAAATATTTCAAAAAGATTAAATTTACTTCAAAAGTAGATTTCTTTCAATTTTCTAATGTATTTCTTTTAAAAATCATTGAAAAATAATTTCTCTTGCACAAGTTAAGAGCATTTTAAGGTTGCATACAAAGAGTGACTTTGAATGCATGCACCTAATTTTTGTTTGTTTAAAGTACCAAATTGAAATGTTCATTGCAATTTTATTTGATCCTTAGACATTCAAGATTGTGTTATCATTCATTCCAATGAAATGTTCAATTTCTTAATGGCATTCAAGATTGTGTTGAAACATTAATTCCAAATAAAAAGACTTTTTTTAATTAATGGTGCATTCAAGATCAAATTTGATTATTTTAGCTTTAGCCATTCAAGAGTGTGTTTGGATTTTTAATTTAATTCCCACATGCATTCAAAGACAAGAGTTTAATAATTCAAGCTCATTCAGAAACAAATTTAAGGAAAAATCTGCAAGATTTTTTTTAAAATTTTAATTTTATAAATAAATAAATAAATAAATAAATATATATATATATATATATATATATATATATATATATATAGACACACACACACACACACACACACACACACAAACAAAGAGAGAGAGAGAGAGAGAGAGAGAGAGAGAGAGAGAGAGAGAGAGAGAGAGAGAGAGAGAGAGAGACTTTGAACATGTGCACCTGATTTTAGCAATTGAATCTAACAAAATGATCCACAAATCCAAATAGAGGGTTGAATCAGCTTTCTAACACATTTTGAATCATCCCAAATGAAGTTTATATTCAAAATTTATAAATTTTTGGTTATAAGTGTTTCTGTATGGATTGCAAAGAGAGAAGGGGTTGAGTTAAGCCCATTATAAATGATCCCCTTGGTTCCACATGACCACAAGCTCAAGGAATTCAAATGCACTGAAAATAAATTAGATGGTTAGTTTAAACCCGTGAAGTGGATCCCACTGAGTGTACCAAAATGTATGCATGAAAACCTAACTTGTTGGGAGCATGCGTAAATAAGCAAACATTAGTTACACATGTATACCAAATATTCAAAAGAAAGAAAAAAATAACTACCACTATACTTGAGTTTTACAACTCAATGCAATTGAAAAGAAACATCTTCATGTAACCTCAAAGAAGCTCAACAAGGGCACTAATAAGAGGCCTTGTTGGTGTGGTCAATATTCAGGGATGTGGATGTGCTCTCCCAAACACAACTATGATTGAAGGAATTGTAAATGGATTAAAAGGGTGGGGATATTTGAATGGAGTAATAATATGGGGGACCAAATGATCTAGTATAGGAAAATGTGGAGCCAAAGACCATGTTGCAAAGGATTTTAACCAAAATACCCCATTCCAGGGATAAGAAAATGCTGGGAAATATGGCAAGAAATGATGCATGGACATGGAAAGATGGTGTGAAAGCTATTGCATGGAGGAACATGAAGGAATCTATATTTTTGAAGAATTTATGAACATTGTGTTGTGGCTCTAGTATTGATCATGAGCATAGACTTAGAAGAAAGTAACTCCTTTATTTACACATATATACATTAGTAAAGAATACTAGCAAAAAGTCCTATTAACCTTAGCCTGTGCTATTCCAATTAACCCATTATGAATTTCTTTAGCTAGAAAAGTAAAAAAATCCATAATTGAACTCATTCCAAACTACAAAGTTTGAGCTATGATGAGCAAAATAGAACCTTGAATGTGATATTTCTTATCCATTCCAAAGATCTTTCGGAGAGAAAAATATAAGGCCTATGCCCTAGGATTAAAATACTTTTTCAACAAGGGTTCCTAGGGTATTTAGTGTGACCCAAGGCAATGATCCAATTTTAACAAAATTTTGTTATAATGGTCCTCCCCTTAGGTATACCCTCTGAGCATCATACCTAGCTTGAAAATCTTCCATATCGATTCTTTCATGGACAAAATGGTTAGGGTTAAGCTTAAACACTTCTTTGATTAATTTAGGTGAAACCCTAAAAAGATTATCCCCTACATGGTTTTTAACAATCTTGGTAATTGGATCATATTTTCTAGCCATGTCTACTACTAGGTCACTATCAAAGAAAACTCTAGGAACAATCAATTTCCCTATATCAAATTCCCACACATTGCTCATTCGGGTGTCCAAATTTTATTCTGTAAAGCATTTCTTAAATAGTTCTAAACCTCCAATAGAAACCTGTACATCCCTCAAATAATTTGTTTTATCATAAAAGCCTTCACTGACTATCAACCTACGGGTTTTGGGAATGAATTCTCCACCCTTAGTCAATTCATTTACTAAGGGTGGCATATATTCTTGAAAATCATCATGAACTTATCTTTTCAAATAATTTGCCTTGCCAAAAAAATCATTACAAGGAAACATTTTCTCAACTTACCCTAGCACAATTACAATTTTTCAATAGTGAAAGGTTTCAAACAACTTACCTGCCTTTTTCTTGCTGATCTTTCTTGGTGAATTACTTTGCAAATTGCTGAAAACCCTAAAAAATTTCATGCCCTAGCTCTAGAAACACTTGTGCTCTAATAATTTTGCAATTTTGTGGCTCAATAATGGTGAACTTCAAATTATACTATAGCATTAAGGTTGCACAAAGTGGCGCTAAATAACATTAATGTTTCTAATAGTTAATTTTTATGTCACGCCTCAAATTTGAATTTCCTCTATTGATTCTAAAGCATTAGATGACCAATTTTGAAAATAGAAAACCTACTTTGAAACTTTTGAAAACTTTCCATGTGTCATGTAGGCACTTCCCTGCTTTGACTAAAGCTTAGTCATTTTCATAATGTAGTGAAGTGTTGATCGTCAATCTTTGGAAGATTGAGGATCATAATAGATCATTATAACTTCCCAATTAAGCATTAAAATTGTGGTCTCACTAGTACATTCATCTCCTACCTATCAAGTACATGTATTGCTTTACCAATTACTATGTTCCATCTCATCACATTTTTCCACCATGGCATGACTCAATAATCTTTTTTATGATAGGTCCCACTTTGCCAAATGTTGTTTGGGCACTTCCCTTCTTTGTTTAAAGTTTAGTCAATTTGATAATGCTAGTAAGCACTACCTATTAATCTTCTCAAGATCAACAGTGTTATAAAATCATGCCTTTTTAAGATCTAGTTTGACAAACTAACTAATAAATGCATTATTTTACACCAACATATTTGACAAGTGCCAATTTTGCATAAAGTACTATTACCTTTCAAAGAGTATAGGCCCATGACATCATCATATGCCACATGTCTTGCAAGTGCTTGCCCACATTACATAAACCTCAAGTTTTTTCATATTGCAATCATGTGCCACCTATTGATCTTCTCAAGTTCAATGACGTACATAAACTATGTCCTTTGAACTATATGGGATATCCTTTGTGATGTCACTATGGATAGGTGTGTTGGAAATATTCTTAACAATGCTAAGCTATTGAGAGGGGAGGGGTGAATCAATAAATTCTAAACGTTCTAAAACTTTAATCCAATTAACACTTAATCCGATATGAATATTATGATCTAATTGCATGCATGAGAAATTGAAAACATGAAAGAATTCATAACACTTTGACACAAAGATTTGGTGACCTAGAAACCTTCCAAATAGAAAGTTAAACTACAGTGGGGATGATACCCACAAGCTTTAGTACAGTAGTATAAAGTTGGACTATTAAGGCTTACATTGATCACTTCTAATGATATGCCCTATTAGGAGCAATAAGGACTACTAGGTCCACCTTGTTAGAGGATTTACAAACATACAATGAAGTATGCACTTAGTAAAGAGATTTTCATAAGATTGTTAGGTCTAACTTGTTAAAGGATTTGATTGATCTACCTATTAGGATGAAGTAGTAGTTGATCTTTGATCTACAACTTGTTTTGCTAAATGAGATTCTTTAAGTGTATTAATCACCCTGTTGTGATAGATGAATCTTTGTTGCTCCTTATACTATTGTAGCCTTTGTAATTCTCACTTTCTACTCTTCTCTGATGATCACTTTGATTCCATACACACATTTTCACATGCATTCACATTCTATTCATTACATTGGATGTGATACAATACATTACATATATACCAATCCAATTATAGAAACTATAAAGTTGTCCACAATACAAATTTACACAAATATTACCAAGTTAGCTCAAATGTAGACACTTAGGCTCTAAAGACTAACTTGGTGCAGTTCTAATAGTCAACATCCACTATCACTACTTGACATTGTCATGCACTTAGTAGACGTAGAAGCTCGGTCCATATTGATCACTTCCAAGTAGTCTTAAACTCAGTCATCATATAAATTGAATCACTTGTTTACCTCTACATACCTTAGTAAAAACTATCACCTTGAGCTTGGTATAAACTGGGTCACTTGGTTAATATTGAGTAGCTTGGTTAACACGAGACTCACATCACAACAACTATGAACTTGCTAATCATTGCATAGCTCAGTTTGCACTAGTAAAGTTGGCATACATTGGGATGCTTGATTTATACTATTGATCTTCACACTAATTGTGGCTACTCGGTAAACACTAGAATTTGTCCAAAGGACCTGGTAGCAACTATAGAACTTGGTAGTGACTAAAATGTTTGGCAAATGTTGTTAACTATACAATAAGCTCATTAGATTCTTACAATCTAAATAAGTGTATGTCACTAATAACAAACTTGACTACTATGTTAACAATCTCACCCTTTCGCATTAGTGACAAAAACACTTATCAGCTAAAACTAAATTCAAAAAGTTATTGAATATCTTTATCCATCACCTTGTGATTCTAGCTCAGTAGAGTATATTGTTTTTGAAATTTTCACAAATTGGTTTTGTAAGATATATTTCTATACATGGTAAGGCTTCTATATAGTATACTATCCATACTTGCTATACATCTATCTCCTTTACAACTTATGTAGAATTCTTACATTTTCTCCCCCATAGCTTATCATTTCCATATGTCCATATCTTCTCCTCCTATATCTTCTATATCTTCTCCCCCTTTCTATTTATATCTTCTTCCATAACTTTTCTTGTATCTTCTCCCCCTTTTGACAATAATGTTAAAGATTTATTCTATATATTTACATATTAATAACAAAATGAGATAAAAATCTTGAATGTACCTTGAGTATTATAGCCAATGTTTTGTCCCAATTTTCCTACAAGACCTTACATGTGTGACGTGCAATCTGCACTTCTGCTGACAACTCAATAATGTGACTTGCTATGGAGAAGTTAAAATGGATGAGGGTTTTAGAATGTGTAATTGTTTGAAGTGCATCCATGTTGGGAAGAATCATGTTCTAAATATCTACTAATGTAGATCTTATTTTGGCCTCTTCTCTAAGAATTTCTACCTATAAATCTATTAAAAATTTAATCTTATTGAAATTTACAAAGCTTGAACTAGGGTCAAGCTATACTTGTTGAGCACTCACCTAGAGGTCTTCATCTATCTTGGACAATTTTTGTTTTATTTCCTTAGTAACATTTGGAACACCACACAATTTACCAAAAAGTATTGATACATTTGTACATGAAATTTCCAAGGAAACCAAAATGGTGGAGAGTTCTACTTGATAAATTGCAATTTGCTAAACAATGTTCTCTAGAACTTTATTCTAAAATTTATTCTCTACCTTCTATAGTAACTTATCCTATCCATCTATATCTTCACTAACCTTTTGAACTATCTCTACCAGCTAAAACAAAATTGGTTGTGGTGAGTTAACCTCTATACCTAGCACCTCTGCCAAAATATTCTTGGCATCTTCAAAAATTTTGAACTTTTTGTCCCTTTCTTCTCTTAGCCTTTGCTACTTGGCTTTCTTTTGGAGAAGTTCACCAAATGTTTGCATTTGATTAGGATTAAGCTTGGAAATGTCCCAATTTGGGATTACAATTTCCTCATTAAGGTCTATTTACTCCTACTTTCTTTTCCATGGCTCAAAATATTTTTTTCTCGGTTGAGACTTGGTCTCAACCATCCTTACACTTATTTCTTGTTTACTAGGAATTGAAACAATTTTAGATATAATAGGCCTAGCCACAAAAATTGATATTGTACTTATTATAGAAATAAATGAAGAAGTATCTACAGTAACTAAAATTGATGAATCAAAAACTAATATAGCCAACATGGAAGAAGAGGGAAGAGTCTACAACTCAGTAGATGAAGTGGTCACTTCAATTAATGTTGTGCTAAGCTAAGTTGGTGCAAAGATTGATTAGTTGGTTATGCTTGGTGTGTTGGTCGTAATCAATCCTTCAAAGGTCATCTATGTGCTTGATGTAGTCACTACCTTGCTTAGAGAATGAGGAAGTGAGGCTATAACCACTACAACAATTCTAACTAGGTTGGTTTCCTAATCATCTTCCATTTCTTCCTTGGTAGCCTCTTGCTCCTATTCCTCTTCATTATCAAAATTTTTTGTTTCTTCAACATTTTCCTCTTCATGTTTCTCCTCTTTGTCATCATCATCATCAGCTTTCACTTCAATAGCTAAATCATTTAGTTTATGAATAAGATATATATTCTTCTTGGTATTTGTTGCATTTCTTACAACATATTCAATATCTTTTATCAAAACTAAACAAGTATTAAATTTTAGAGTTGATTTCTCCTCATTTTTCCTTAGAGATTTCGTAATCTCCTTATCTATTAAGCTCAAAATAAGTTGCCTTAGATTTTTCCCACAAATTTTGTTTATAGTTTGCATGCAAAATTCTCATCTTGGCTTTATTTTATCCATCAAAATATTAGGAAGCTGAGAAGTAAGTTGGTCTAGTGAGTGTTTCCACTTACCCATTTTGTCCATCACTAGGTCTTCAATTTGCTTCTTTTCTTCCTTAGTCCTCGTTTCATAATTTAATGCCTTAAAAAAAATTATGCTGGCCCCATCCTATAGTTCTTTTAACCTATCATGGAAGGTGGGTGGAGGTTTTCTGAATATTATATCTCCTCCTTCCTTGTCAACTTTCTTCTTTAAGGCCCTTCAAGTAAACACAATAGTGGATGGCTTGGCAGGCTTGGTAATGATTACCTTTTCATTCTTCTTCAATGGTTCCTCTTCCTCTAATTCTTCCTCATTCTCTACTTCTTCATCCTCACCTTTTCCCTCAGTCAACAAATGTGTGGAACTAGTTTTCAACTTGGCAATTCTTTTCTTCTCTTTGTTTACCACATAATGGAGTTTAATCTCTAGTTTTATCCTGGTGTTGGCTTCATCATAAGTACCAAAATATGTAGCCTTGGGATCAACTATTTCATTTACAGGTGCCTCAATAATGTCATTTATTTCATCAATATTAACCTCATATCCAAGAGGTTTCACCCATGCAATTCTAGGCCTAATAGCCTAAATGTATACCTTATCACTATCTACCATGAAAAATGCATCATCCTTATCACTGTCTACAATTAAAAAATGTTCATACATGCTTTGAAAGAACACATGCCTTCACTTCCTCCATGCACTAGCCTTTGGACCATCCTTCCATGTTCATGCATCCTTTCTCCCCATATTTTCCTTCCATTATTCTATCCTTGGTATGGGGCATTTTTGGTAACTCCTTTGTAACATGGTCCTTGGCTCCCCATTGTCTTCTACTAGATCCTTTGGTCCCCCATATTATTCCTCCACTCAGATATCCACACCCCTCTTATCTATTTTTCCATTCCTTGGATCTCCCTTGTCAGTGGTCCTAATCTAGTCCTTTTTCATTAATTCACTCAATTCAATTCTTCTCTCATCTAATCATATTCACTTCTTCTAATAATTTTATTTAAATCAATTTCAATCTTATAAAAATCATTCACTCATTCAATTCAATTCATCAATCATATTATCATATCTTATCCATATTCTTCTAATCATCATCAGATCCCATGAAATTGAGCTTCACTCCATCAAATTGAGTTATCAAATTAGTGATTGCAAACAAAGCTTGCACAAATTCAGACTAAGACTAAATGATTTGAGAACCTTGTTCCTTTCACACAATTTCCAGTGAACAATCACAAATATTTCAATACATTTTAATCAAACAATTAATTTTCACCATAGAAGATGAATCCTTCCTACATAAGCTTAACAAATTCACAATCAAAATAAAGTTCATGGCAAGAACTATGGACTGAATGACTACTTGGTCATAAGGTCTTTTGTTGATTTTATCTTTGTGTATCAATGATATTCTCCCCATGTGTGCCTCGATCTTCAATATGTTGGTATCATTTGAATGACTTAACTTGATTACATGTTATTTTTTGATATTTTCATGGTTCTTTAGCACATCTATGTTAGTTTCAAGTTATGGTTATGCATTTCTCACAGGGGGAAATAGGTTAGCACACTTTCCATCAAGATCCTTGAAAAGAATTTGGATGTGTCCAGACCTTCTCTAGTGTGTACATGTCATTTTTTCCATCATGGCTTTGAACCCTACATCTATTATGTTGAGAGTTTAGTCTATGTAAAGGAACTTTTTTCATCTATGATACTATAGCATCTAGTACATCACTCCTATTGCAATATAAAACTAGGGTATGCTCTTCCGTATGAACACAACTGAATCCCATGCATTCATTTAGTTAGGTTTCATTTAGACAAGGGCTTCATTGTGATTTTTGTTTGAGACAAGGGTCTTGTTTAAACCTTTCCCTTTTTCTTCTAATTCTATTTTCTAGAAAATGGGGAAAATTATTTTTCTTATTTACCCCATTTCCTCAATGGGGCACCCTCCTCCCTTGTCGTCGCTATGACACAACTCCTATGACTCTATACTTGCTGGGGCAACCTAGGTTTTCTTTTCTTTGATGCAATGGGATCCCAACACTACATCAAAGAGGGGCAAAATATAAACACATAAAATTGTCTTCAACACTATATTAATTAATTTAATATTTCCCTTGACATTATAATTAATTATTAATTAATTAATTATATATTTTCATATTCTTCTACTTATTTAATTAATTTTATTTAATTAAATAGGTTCACTTCCCTAATTTATTTTAAATTTAATTCAAATACTTCCCCCCTAATGTGTTAAATTCATTTAATGCATAATGACCTCATATTTCCCTTTTAAATAAATTTAATTTATTTAACATCCTCCACATGCCTAAGTTTCTCAAAAATTAATTAAGATTAATCAAATTTAATCTTAATCCTAACCTATCCTCCACCAAATTTAATAAATTATTTCTTAAAATCGTTTAGTCCTCCTTTATCCACATAGCCCTTAAATGAATTTTTAATTCATTTATCCTTTACTTGTATCCGCTTGAATAAATTCTTAAATGTTTTATTTATGACATTTATGACATTATTCCTCCACTATGACATGTCTTCCACTATGACATGTCTTCCACTCTCCTCATTTCATTATTCCTGCACTATAACATGTCTTCCACTCTTCTCATTTCTTTATTCCTCCACTATGACATCTCTTCCACTCTCCTCATATCTTTATTCATCCACTATGACTTGTCCCGCATTACCTTCAATTTTAAATTGAATCCACTATCTCCCTTTCTTTATTAAATTCCTTTGCCACCCTTACATGGCATATGTGTCTCCTATGTGGATGCCACATAGGTACCACCTCCACAAACCTCTCCAAAAAATGCATTTTTATCATGATCGTATATTTCTAGAGCCCTTAAAGATTTTATGCATTGTTACTAAGATAGTTGCTAGTTCATTTGCATTTGCATTGTTAAATTAGTTTATTTTTGGCACCCACATTCACCATCCTTGAGTGTTTTGAACATGGTTGTATCCATAGCCACTATTGAAAACACTCTCTTCATATCTAGTTAGTACATACATTTTGAATTTCATTCTTAGAGATATTGGGATTCAATAGTTGTGTTTGGGGAGAGCACATTTACATTCTTCCAATCTAAAACACCCAACAAGGCCTCTTATCTATGCCCTTATTGAGTTTCTTTGAGGTTGAATGAGGATTTTTTTTTTTAGTTGCATTGAGTTGTAAAACTCAAGCATAGTGTTAGTTGTATTTTTCTCTCTTTTGAATATTTGATATACATGTGCAGCTAACATTTTCATGTTTACACATGCTTCTAACAAGTTAGGTTGTTATGCTTACATTTTGGCACACTCGGTGGGACCCACTTCACAAGTTCAAACTAACTATCTAATGTATTTAAAGTGCATTTGAATTCCTCTAATTTGTGATCACCTAGAACCAAAGGGCTTATTTTCAAGGGGTATAACTCAAACCCTTCTCTCTTTGAAATCCATACAGAAACACTTTTATTCAAACATTTATAACCTTTGCATATGAACTCTATTTGGGATGATTCAAAATGTGTTAGAAAGCTGATTCAACCCGCTATCTAGATCTATAAATCATTTTGTCAAATTCAATTGCTAAAATCAAGTGCACGTGTTCAAAGTTACTCTTTCTATATTTCTTACAGATTTTTCCTTAAATTTATTTTGGAATGAACTTGAATGCTTAAACACTTGTCTGTGAATGAATGTGGGAATTAAATTCAAAATTCAAACACACTCTTGAATGAATAAAGATAAAACAATCAAATTCAATCTTGAATGCACCCTTAATTGAACAAAACCTTTTTATTTAGAAGTTTAAAAGAAACTTTTTCTTTTCTAATGAAGCTTAGATTTTCTATCTACTTTGAAGACACTCATTTTTTAGCATGCATTTTTCTTTCCAACTTGATAGTCTCGTCATCATAATAAAAGCAAGAATTCATCAACATAAAATAAATCGATTGTCTTCAACATAAGAAAATTGCTGAAAATGAAAAAAATTTCCTTAAGTCATTCAAGATTGAGTGAATTCATTTTAAGCTCCAAATCCAAAGGTTCATTGCAATGTTCTTTGATACTTAAGCATTCAAGATTTGATGATATTCATTTTAAACCCAGATTAAAATGTGTATGATAGTATTGTTCTTTGATCTTTATGCATTCAAGAGTGAATTTTACTAGCATGCATTACAATGAAAGATGTGTTATCTTTAAGGCACTCAAGAATGTGTTTTAGCATTCATTCCAATAAAAAACATGTAGGTTTTAATTGATAAAATAATAATTAAAAATTAATGAAAAAAAATTTTGGTTGCACAAGTTATTAGCATTTTAAGGTTGCATAGAAAGAGTGACTTTGAACACATGGACCTAATTTTAGCAATTGAATCTGACAAAATGATCTATAGATCTGGATAGAAGGTTGAATAATCTTTCTAACACATTTTTAATCATCCCAAATGGAGCACGTGTAAAAAAGCAAACATTAGTTGCACATGTATATGAAATTTTAAAAAGAAATCAAAATACAACTAACACTATGCTTGAGTTTTATAACTCAATGCAATTGAAAATAAACATCCTCATACAACCTCAAAACAACTCAACAAGGGCATCCATAAGAGGCCTTGTTGGTGTGCTTTATATTGGAGGGATGTGAATGTGCTCTCCCCAAACACAATTATTGATTGAATCCCAATGATAATGATATGAAATAACTATGAATCTTATGCTATATAAGTGAAGGAATGCTTTCAAGAAATGGCTATGAGTAAGCCAATCTCAAGACGATTCCAAGAGGATGTGAGATGAAAAATGGAATGCAAGAATGTAAGCTAAATTACCAATGAAAAAAATGAAATCTAAATCAACTACCAAAGATTAGTACAACACATAAAATATCTAAGAGCTTTAGAATTGATAATAATGCAAAATTATGGAGATCTATCTAAGGCTATACTAACATGATAACAATGCATATGGAGGAGATGGAAAATTCTTGAGATGAGGGCTCTATTTATAGGTTAGAGAAGGTGTCGGGGAGGTGGCACCTATGTGGAATCCAAATAGGAGCCACATAGGAGACACATAAGCCATGCAAGCATGGAAAATGAAATTAATAAAGAAAGGGAGATAGTGGGATCAATTTTAAATTGAAGGTAATGGAGGACATGTCACAGTGGAGGAATAACGAAATGAGAAGGGTGGAAGACTTGTCATAGTGGAGGAATAAAGAAATGAGGAGAGTGGAGGACATGTCATAGTGGAAGAATTACAAATGAAGAAAGTGGGAGATATGTCATAGTGGAAGAATTAAGAATGAAGAGTGGGATGGTTAAATGAATAAAGAAACTTAAGCATGTGGAGGATTTTAAATAAATTGAATTTTTTTAAAAGGGAAATGTGAGACCATTGTGCATTAAATGAATTTAACATATTAGGGGGGAGTATTTTAATTAAATTCAAAATACATTAGGGAAGTGAACCTATGTAATTAAGTAAAATTAATTAAATAAGTTGAAGGATATGAAAAAATATAATTAATTAATTAATAAATAATTATAATGTCAAGGAAAATATTAAATAAATTAAAATAGAGTTTGGGATGATTTTAAGCATCTACAATAATATGGGGAGAAAAACTACATAGAATAAACCTCTGAGTTTGATTAGCCTCCACATCATAACAATCTCCCACTTGGAGACTAATCAGACTCCACAATAATGACCTCCCACTTGGAGACTAATCATTACACTAATAAACCTATAGCTCCCACTAGAATATCAAACCACCCTAGACTTTGTTGTGCTTTTATTTTGTTCAGTCAAGAAGACCAAATAAAGTTGAAGAGCAGTTCAGCTTATCCCTTGTTACTACCTTGGTAAACACATATGATGGATTATTATCTGTATGTACCTTGTTTAGCTTTAACTATCCATCATCTATAACTGATTAAATGAAATGGTACCACAACTATATGTGTTTTGAATTTGAATGGAGAGTTGAATTCTTCACAATATGAATGGCACTCTGACTATCTATAAACAGATAATTATCCTTTTGAAGGTGTCATAATTCTTCCAATATGACCTAAACCCATATCATCTCCTTGGTTGCCTCTGTAGCAGCAACATACTCTATCTTTGTAGTGGATAAAGCATTAGCCTTCAACAATCAAGAAACCTAGCTTGTTGTTGCCCCACCAACACTAAATACATAACTTGTAGTACTTGACCTAGTATCAATATCCCCTACCAAATTTGAGCCAACATAACCTTGTAAATCATTAGTAGAGCACCCAAAATGTAGACACCTACTAGATGTTCCTCTCAAATATCTAAGAATCCATTTAACTACATTCCAATGCTCAATTCCTAGATGACTCATATAGCTACTAACAAGTCTCACTACATGTACAATATCTTTCCTTGTACATACCATAGTATACATCAAGCTTCCTACAACTGAAGAATAGGGTACCTTGGACATCCTATCCTCCTCTTCTTGTCTCTTTGGACCCATCTCCTTAGTCAACTTCAAATGACCTAGTAAAGGTGTGCTGACAACTTTAACATTCTCCATAGAGAAACTTTGCAACACCTTCACAATATAATCAACCTGAGATAATGTCAATTTTTTGTTCTTCCTATCTCTATAAATATTCATACCAAGGATTTGTTTTGCTGCCCCCAAATCCTTCATAGAAAATGCATGTGCTAACTGACATTTTAGCCCCTTAATGTGATCCATGTTAGACCCGAATACAAGCATATCATCAACATATAAAAGTAAAATAGTGTATTTTTCATCATCCAACCTCTTAAAATAAACACAATGATCTAAATGACACCTTCTATATCCATGCTCATGCATAAAACTATCAAATTTCAAATACCATTACCGAGGTGCTTGCTTCAAGCCATATAAACTTTTCTTCATTCTACACAATAAGTTCTCCTTAAATTTGACCTCAAATCCCTATGGATGTGCCATATATATCTCTTCATCTAAATCACCATGAAGGGAGGCTATTTTTTAGCATCAAACTACTCCAAATGCAAATCTCCAGTAGCCACAATACTTAAAATAGTATGAATAGAAGTCATTCTTACAATAGGAGAGAATATCTCATCAAATCTAATGCCTTTTTTTCTATGTAAATCCATATATCACTAACTTAGCCTTAAATTTTTTCTTACCTCCATCCTTTTCTTTAAACCTATAAACCTATTTATTCTATAAAGCCCTTTTACCTGTAGGCAACTTGCATATATCCCATGTCTTATTTTTTAGCAAAGAGTCCATTGGTTCTTTAATAACATTTAGGTTCACTAGAATTAGTAAGTAAACTAGAATTAAAAAGGGGAGAAAATATTTCTATTGGTATACTTAGCATTTTTGATCATCTAGCAGTCACTAGTGTGTGTGGTATTTGTCGATGTGTCAAATAGCTATAGAAGGCCTAGTTTATAATTGAGTATCTTGCACCCCATAATATTTCATGAATCAATACTTTGTGAGTATTTATTATCCATACAAGAGAACCTATATTTTAGATTTCAAGTCATTCCAATATGTTTTGACTAGGTTTTAAATCCCTTAAAGTTGGTTGTTTATTGTTGTAATGTTGATGCAAATTGTTCAAAATTTTGAGAGGCCTATTTGACTTGTTATAGCTTTGACCGAGTTGACCAAAATGAGAAAATTTATTTTTGACTACATTCTAGAGGTCAAATAATTTTTATGTTTCAATTTTGAGCTTATGAAAAATCCGTTTGATTAGTTTTTTAATGCAATTCCAAAAGCAATTTGTAAAGTTTTACAAGTGTCAAAGTGTAGATTGGTTGGTATCCCTTATCGGGATGTCATAACTTTGAATCCATGATAGGTGAGATTGAATGAATTGTACCATTACATTCTACTATAAGACTTCTTTATGTGTGCCAATTTGTGAATCTTGACAAATCCATTTGCACACTTACCTAGGTCCATTCTGTTTGCAAAAAATGCTTTTCTACCATTGTTCTCAGCTCTGCAATTTTTAGTAGTCAACTTTGACAGCGCACCAAATACATCCTATTATTTCTCATGAGCCCAAATCTTAGATTTATATTTCCCTCATGATAGTGAACCGATGCCCAAGTTTTCATGTCCCCAAGTATTTGTTTACCTAGTTTTCAAAGCCAAAATAGAACGTGATTCATTATTTTCTGACATATTTGATTGTAGGTAGTTCTAAGAGGGAAACTTTGATAGTCAATATCTTTTGATTGAGAATTTTTCATGAGATGAGATTAAACATGGTGCAAGAATGTGGAATAGATAATCAATATTCTTGATGTTAGAGCCTAGTCAGTTATTTTTGTCAATATTTAAAGCTGGTCAAAGGACCTCTGAGCACAAAGTTGACAATTTGCAAAAAGAAGTGAATTAAGTTTTTAAAATCTTATTCAGTGGTCAGATAATTCTAGTTAGTTCCATATGTTTTGTGGATTGACTTGTTATGTCAGTTGTTTGAAAATGATTTTTTTTTAGCTTGACACACTTGGGGGTTGACAAAATTTTTATAGATTAACTAGGAATTGTGGATTGAAGTTTTGATGAAGTGTTATAATCATTTCCTTTAATTAGTATAATTATTTAGAATTTCACACAACATTTTCTAAGACTGAATAGGCATGCCAAGTCTACACAAGGTAAGTTGTAAAGGAAGGATTTAGGCATTAATGCTTACACTACTTTGAGCTTCATCTCATTTTATTATCCATTATTCTAAGACATCTTTTAGACAAAGATTGAGTAAAGCCTTTGTGAGATGGTGTTTTGATTCCTCTAATGATAGGATGCAACCTTATTTTATACACTGAGGCTATCATGTCTTCTCTCCAAAATGGATTGACTTCCAATATTTGAAGAAAAGTGGGATTTGAACAGATGTTACAAATAGTACAAAGTAATGTGTTTCATGACAAGAAGTAAATGATTTAGTTTAATTTTCAAGCATCCCCAAGGGAGGAGCAGAAAGGAATAAGGATGTCGATGGGAATTGTAGCATATATTTTGAGAATACTAAGATAAGACTGGCCTGTAGTCTCCTCTTGACTGAGATTTTCTTGATGTTGAAAATTGTCGCACTATCATTTTTTACCTTCTACTCCACCATTCTTTTCTTAGCTAGTTTCAATCCCTTTGCCAACGAAACAAAATAAAAGAACAAATTGAAGGCATGTGGAAGCCTTTTCTATAGCCAATGAGTTCCAAATAATAAGCAACTAAAGGTAGTGTGGAGCTTTTTTGATGAATTTGAGCATGGTAGTTTTGATGGTAATTCCAACCAATTTTAAACCAGGTATGTGCCTCTAGTGGATTCTAACCTAGAGTGTAGTCTACTTGCATATCTACCAGTTCTCTAAATCTTTCCAATGAAAAGTCCATGCAAATTTTTAAATATAAAACACCATGGTGAATGGAAAGGAAAGGGTGGGTGTATGTGAAATTTTTTAAATAAAGCCAAAGCAGTGACACCTTTTTCTTCATTATAGTTGCTCCTTTTAGAAGCATGATGGATGTTGTCACATTTATGGTTGCACAAAAGATGATTGCTGCATGAAGGCTGCAGTGGGTAGCTTGGGAGAATGATTCAATGAAGAAGGTGATCCAAAACCTACTATGGATGAAAGGGATGGTCTGCTACTTGATTTGACAGATTATAGTCAATGTTGATGCTGGCTCAATGTAGAGAAATGAGAGATTAGTAAACAATTTCAATTGGTTCCCCTTTCTACATTTCAAAATACTTATTATTTTTTGAGATTTATTTGTTGACTAGACACTAAATGCAAGTGTATTCCTAAGACATATGATGGGAGGACCATAAAATCTATTGAGCAAAAGGAGCACCCTCAGCTATGACTAGTCACTAGAAGCAGGGCCCTCTTAGGTAGGAGGGAACCCATTTTGGGGGCTATATAGATGCCAAAATTTTCATTTAGAAGGAGAAGTAGTAGCCGTGAATGAAGTAAGGAGAAGAAACATCAGTTGCGTTAGAAGACATGGCAGCAAGAAGTAGAGCTCCATGATAGGGGAAGTGTTTTAAATTTGTGAATATATTACCTCCAACCCAAACCAAAAACCAATGTCTTGAGTAAATCAAGGTTGATTTGAACTTGTGGACAAGTCAAATTGTTTATATGTCACTATTGGACAACCTAAACCAAGTTTCTTTAGAGTGTGGGTTGAAGATGCTCATACACCATAGAATGAGCATTTGTGTATTGTGTATAGGTGAATGTTTGCACTAAAATAGGAAATAATTTTCCATTCATGAGTCATGTTTGGTGTTGGAAATATTTAAGATATGATAGGTTACTGAGAGGGGAGGGATGAATTAGTAACTCTCAAAACTTTAAACAATTCAATAATTTGACCATATATACTATTCACCATTCATTCATCTAATCTACTACATATATGAGAAATCAAACATCCATAACACATGTACAAAGTGATTTGTTAACCTAGAAACCTTCCAAATAGAAAGTAAAATTGGGGTGGGGATGATACCCACAAAACTTTGTTACTACAGTATGAAGTTGGCCTGTTAAGGCTTACATTGACCACTTCTGGTGATCTGCCTTGTTAGGAGCACAAAGGACTGCTAGGTCCACCTTGTTAGAGGATTTTACAAACATACACTGAAGTATGCACTCAGTTAGAAGATTTATACAAATACTATTAAGTCTACCCTATTAAATGATTTACAAAACTGATTCACCTACTAGGATGAAATAGTGGATCTAATTACAACTTGATTTCTAATTAGATCCTTGAAGTATAGATCACCTCTTGTGACTGATGAATTTTTACTGCTCCTTGTAGATCTTGCTGAATATTTTTCTCTGCTGCTGATTTGCATTTAGTCACCTCAAAATATTACATGTCCATCTTGATACTTACTTGAATACCTTGTAAATAATATAATACATTACATATATACCATTTCAATAATTACAATTGCAAGGTCGGCCAAAACACAAGTGAACAAAATATTACTAAGTCGGCCAAATAGTAGAAAACTTTGGTTTCTCAAGATGACTTAGTAACCTTCTAATACTCAGCGTCCACTGCATTACTTAGCATTGTCATGCACTTGGTACAAGTGAAGGCTCAATCCATACTAATCACACAACTTAGCTTGGAACTCAGTAACCATTGGAGACTCGGTAGATATAGTATCACTTGGTAAAAATTGAATCCTTTGTTTACCTTGCTTTCACTTAGTAAACACTACACTTTCATTACTTGGTAAACACTAGGCTTCCATCATTTGGTAAACACTATGAAGCCCAGTGAGCACTGTATGCTTGGTAGATACTATTGGGCTACACATGCACTCGGTAGCTTCATGAATGCTCGGTATACATTGTAGACTGAGTGATGAACTTGGTAATCATTCAGAATCAAGTAAGTGTTGTCACTAATGACAAATACAATATAATGCCAACAATCTCCCCCTTTTGCATTAGTGACAAAACACTTATAAGCCAAAACATATGTACATAACCTGACTCAATGAATTTTGGTTTTTCAAAATTGATCTTTGTAGAATTGTTGCATATACATTTTTATATATATCTTCTTGATGATTTATATACAAAGATACTTATGTACACATGCTAACTCTATTGAGTGCTAACTCCCCCTATCACTTATAGTGATAACTCTCCTCACTTATTATGCTGAATCTCTCCCCCTTTTTTGACAATAATACCAAAGGACTACATATATACAGTTTATATGACTACACCAAAGTGAGATAGAAATTATTGATGTACCTTAAGGATGGTGGAAAAAGTATTATCCCAAGTCTTCTAAAAATTTTGATAGGTGGAGAGAGCAATTTGAACTTCTAATGATAATTGGATCAAGTGATTAGCCACAAAGAAGTTCTAATCTTGCACCAATGTTTTGCAATGAGTAATATGTTTCTGTATTGTGTCCATGATAGGAAGGATCATGTGTTGGATGTCTATGAGTGTAGACCAGATCCTTGCTTCCTCTCTCAATAGTTCTGCCTATACGTCTACCAAATATATGATTTTGGTGTGATGGGAGGTTGTGGAGGAGGAATCCACCTTTAACGTGGATGCACTTGATTGCATATCAATGTCAATCTTATTTAGCTTATCCTTTATTTTTTTAGTAAAACTAGAAACATCACAAAGTTTGGCAAAAAGTGATGTTGCATTATTAAAAGAATTTTAAAAATTTCCCAAAAATGTTAACAATTCAACTTGCTTGATTGCTATCTTTTGAGCAATATGCTCTAGCACCTTATTATCAAATTTTGTTTCAACTTTCTCAATAAGTTTCTCTTTTCTAGAAGAATTGTCATTAAACTTTTGTACTGCCTCTTCTAACTAAATCAAAATGTGTTGACTAGAATCTACTTCAACACCTATAACATCTGTAATTATATCCTTGGCATTCTCAATTATTCTATATTCCTTATCCCTTTCTAATCTTATCTATTTCTACATAGCTTTCATCTCTATGACTTGACTGGCTAACCTCATCTCTTCAATGGTAGTAGTGTCATAGTCAATCTTAGGAATCACTATTTCTGTGTCTAAGTCAATGTCTTCTCCAATTTCCTTTCCAATGATCAGAAGTTTTAATGGATGCTTTTTTTGACTT
This sequence comes from Cupressus sempervirens, assembly GCA_028749045.1. NCBI lineage: Eukaryota > Viridiplantae > Streptophyta > Pinopsida > Cupressales > Cupressaceae > Cupressus > Cupressus sempervirens. Next base: position 110,858,850 of record CM053791.1, on the reverse strand, counting down.
CTATGATTACTAGTTTGACCTTAGGAATAGACACAATAGTGGAGATAGAAGGGCTAGCAATGAAAATTGGGATAGGACTCAAGATTGAATGCTAATAGAAGTGCTAACCAGATCAAAAACTAAAACATGTCCCAAAAATTGTATAACACTCGGTAGAGTACCTATAGTAGTATCTAAACTGATTGGAACTAAAATGGATATAGATGATGCTGATGGAAACAAAACTGTAGAACTTACTAGAATTGATGAAAACAAAATTGTGGAACTTACTGGTACACTCATTGTTGATGAAGGAGCTAAGGAGGTTGACTCAATGGCTGAAGAGGTGATAGACAGCTCGGTAGATAAAGTACTTGGCACTTTAGTTTCAGATACCTAGAGCTGGGAGGTGGCTGGTGAAGATTGAGCAATTGATGTGACTGTCATGCTCACAATCTCACTTGCAGAAGCTATCTCCAAAGTAGATGTAACAGTCTTTGGTGGAGAGTGAGGAAGGGATGCAATAACTTCTACTACAATTTTTACTGGATCTTCTTCATCTTTTTCTTCCTCGTGTGCTTCTTCCTCCTTTTCTTCTTCCTCTTTCTCTTCCATTAGTGCACACAGCTCTTCTAGAGTAACTATGATGGATGGAGTGCTATCAAACTCATTGTTGTCACTACTGTCATCATCCTTTATTTCAACAAGATCATCATTGGGCTTTTGCAAATGATAGATGTTCTTCCACATGTTTGTTGCATCTCTTACAACATGTTCAATGTCCTTAATTAAAATCAAACATATGTGAAATCTAATCATCATTTTACCTTCATTGTTCTTCATTCTTATCTTTATTTCTACTTCAGTGAAACTAAGTAGAAGATTCTTCAGGGATTGCTCATATATGTCTTTGACCGTTTGGGTTGCTGACTCCCATCTTGGTTGCAATCTCTCCAACAGTTCTTTGGAGATTTGAGGGGCAAGCTGGTCTGGGTAGTATTTCCATTTTCCCATCTTATTGAGTACCAGTTCCTCAATCTGCATTTTATCTGCATCAGTGCTTGCTTCAAATTGCTATGCTTTGAAATTTGTGATGCCAGCTCCCTCTTCCAAGTGTTTTAGCCTTTCTCCAAATGTGAGTGGAGGCCTGAGAAGTATAGTTTCCTACTTACCTTATTTGATTCTTCTAGAGAATATTGTAGTAGGCTTCTTCTTAGGTTTGGTGATAATTTCCTTCCCTTTCTTCTTTGGAGGTTCCTCTTCTTTTTCAGATTCAAGTTCTTCTTCTTCTTCTTCTTCTTCTTCTTCTTCATCCTCACCTTTTCCTTTAGTAAGCATAAGAGGGCCGGCTATAGTTTTCAACTTTGCTATCTTTCTCTTGCCTTTGCTTATAGCCTGGGGTAGCTTGATTTCAAGTTCAATTCTAATCTTGACTTCATCATAAGTGCCAAAGGTAAGAAGCTTAGGATCTACAAGTTTATTTACTAGTGCTTCAATAATGTCCCTGGGCTCATCAATATTCACCTCATAATGAAGAGGTTTCACCCATGCAACTCAAGGTTTGACTACCTAAATGTATACCTTACCACAGTCAACCATGAAGCATACATCACCTTTGTAATCTTCAACCAGTTTGGGTGGAATTTGGAACCTGTTGTTCATTCTTTCCTTGAAATATTCAAAATAATTATCCATAAATTTTTCAAAGTTTACACCCATGTCAGCAATAAACTCATGAATCTGATATAGAATTGGAATATCTTTTCTCCTTACAACTGAGCCCTTTGATGGAAATAATTTTTGAATATAGAAGAATAAACAAATTAACACCCATGTCAGCAATAAATTCATGAATTTGATATAGAATTGGAATATCTTTTCTCCATACAACTGAGCCCTTTGATGGAAAGAATTTTTGAATATAGAAGAATAAAAAAATTAATAAAGAACCAAATTTGTAGGGATTATTCTTTGAAGTCCTTATGCTATCCATTTTTTTGTTCAATTATTTCAACAACAATTCTGACAGGTCAAATTCAAGATTTTTCTTCACAATTTTGAATGCCAAATCAACTTCCTCATAGGGCACAATGTTCAAATGACTAGAGCTATAAATTTTGTGGGCAATAATGTGAATGCCAAACCTTAATTCAACGTCAAATATAGTTCTAACCTTTAAACCTCTACCATCCCATTTAGCTATGGTTTTCTTCTGTAACTCCTCCTGACCTATGGTTTTGGTAGTTTTTTCTTTATTTAGCACGGGGAGACCGGTAATCTTATGAATCATCTTCTTGGTGATTAACACTAGCTGCCCTAACCATATTTTCCCATTGTGAACATGACTAAGTATGTACCTAATCCACTTAATTTGGAAACTTCTTGGCATATGTGAGATATGGGTTAACCCTTTGGTCTCTAGATGCTTATGCTAAGGTTTCAAAGAGCCATCAACACTCATTTCTTCTAGGGCATTATCCATCTCTAGGTTTCCAATCTCTTGAACTAAACATTTGAAATGTGTACAAATGTCATTTATGAGAAGTACCTTTGGTGGAGTTTGTGATTGAGCACCATTCAAGTCGAGTGATTTTGCAATTGCTGGAACTAGCTTGAAATTTGGCACCTTCAACTCCACACCTTTAACTAGCATTTCTGAACCTCTTTTTACCTTGGTGCTACTGCTACTCCCAAATGCCATCACTGCTTGGTAGGTGTAAGAAAATTTTGAACAAATTCTTCACTTGAAAATCACTTGAAATTTCTTGAAATTTGCTTTGGAATTGCTAGAAATTTCTTAGCTCTATAATCACGATGAAGAATGAAATCAAATTCTGCCCTTTTGATGAAAATTTTGCCATAAATGCTTGGTATGAAGGTAGCTAAGATGACATAGTTCTTGATAGGCTGTCATTCACTTACTTGGTAGAAGCTTACAATTTGATGATTGAACAAAACTTTTGTTCACTCCCGACCTAGCTCGGTAAGGTCTTCAACTGACTTTCCTCAATGGATGCAACTCAATGAAAGATACACTTTTTTTGATCCTTGTGTATCTGGAATACTAATTTGATCATTTTGCTTTCTATTATTTTGGAACTGCTTGAGATATTACTAAAAGATGTAGTTCCATATCCTTGTTTATGGATCTAACTGGAGATGGTGGAGTCACCCACTTCTTGAGTGACATTGCCATCATTTGAACTATCTTGCTTTTTAGATTTAGGAATCCACTATTGCCTCATCTACTTCTGAATGTTTTCAACTTTAGCTTTCTTTTCATCTTCAACTTTCCCTATGTTCATGCAATTTTTAGCTATATGACTAAGTTCTATACATGTATAGCACCTTACAATAGTGTCCTTCTTCCTTAGGTGATGTCTTGCACATTTTATACCAATATGTCCATATTCTCCACAATAATGCCATCTGCACCAAGTATTGTAGTCCCATCCAAATATTTATTTGGATTGAATGATTTAGATTTGCATTAGAATGCCTTGTGACCATGTTTCTTGCATTTGTGACAATTTCCTTCAAATTTTGGTTTCTCCTTGCATTCATTAGCTTTATGACCATGCTGACTGCAACTGTAGCATTTACCATTGAATTTACCTTTTCCATTGTTCCAACACTTGTTTGATATGTGACCTAACTTACCATAGTGATAGAAAGTAGGTCTTTGATTCCTTTGGGCACCTTGTTCGGAGGTTTCACCTTCTTCCTTATAACCAAGTCTAGCTTTACCTTTTTGTCTATGAAGATTCTGCTGAATTTCTTGATTTAATTGAGTCATGTTTGCTTGAGATTTCATCATTCTATCATTGATTTGTTCTTCAGCATCTAGGTCATTTTCCAAACTTTCATTGATTTTTCTTTCAGATCTTAAGTCACTTTGTAAGATTTCATTGATTTGTCTTTTAGTGATTAAATCATTTCCTCATGCTTCCATTTTCAGATCTTAGATTCATAATTTCTTCATTTGCATTAGATAGTTGATCCACAAGATCTTCATGTTGATTGGATTGATTATTTATTGTTTCTAAGTCTTCAGTTTCCTTGTTTGTCTATTCCAAAACTTCACATAGCCTGATTGATTAGATTTCTTGTTCTCTTTTAAGCTTTCTTACTTCTTCTTACAGAGAGCCATTCTTTGCTAGGAGTTCCTTGATTGCCTCATCAGCTTCATCTAAACTGCTTGAGGGTAAAAGGTCTTCAATCTTTTCTTCAACATATTGATAGTCACTCATTTATCTTTCAAGTTCCTTCCTTCTCTCTAGGGATTGAGAAAGATGCTCATTTGCTTCTTTGAGTTGAGCCATGGCCATTTCAAGATCTAGCTATTCATTTTCAATAACTTTTTCAAGCCTAAATATCTCCATTGTCCTTGATCTGTTCTCAAGTTGTCAAACTTTTATCTTGAGAACCACAAAAGCTCTGATACCAATTGTTGGAAATACTTAAGATATGATATGTTATTGAGAAGGCAGGGGTGAATCAGTAGCTTCAAAACTTTAAACAATTTAGCACTTTAACCATATATACTATTCACCATTCATTCATCTAATCTACTGCATATATGAGAAATCAAACATCCATAACACATGTACATAGTGATTTGGTAACCTAGAAACCTTCTAAATAGAAAGTAAAATTAGGGTGGGGATGATACCCAAAAAAATTTGTTACTGCAATATGAAGTTGGCCTGTTAAGGCCTACATTGACCACTTCTGGTGATCTTCTCTAGTAGGAGCTCAAAGGACTGCTAGGTCTACCTTGTTAGAGGATTTTACAAACATACACTAAAGTATGCACTCAGTTAGGAGATTTATATAAAGATTGTTAATTCTACCTTGTTAAAGGATTTACAAAATTGATTCACCTATTAGGATGAAATAGTGGATCTACTTACAACTTGATTGCTAATTAGATCCTTGAAGTATAGATCACCTCTTGAGACTGATGAATCTTTACTACTCCTTGTAGACCTTGCTGAATATTTTTCTCTACTACTGATTCATAGTTATTCACCTCAAAATATTACATGTCCATCTTAATATTTACTTGCATACCTTGTAAATGATATAATACATTACATATATACCATTTCAATAATTACAATTGCAAGGTTATCCAAACCACAAGTGAACAAAATATTACTGAGTCGGCCAAACAGTAGAAAACTCGGGTTCTTCAAGCTAACTTGGTGACCTTTTGATACTTGACATCCATTGCATTACTTGCCATCATCATGCACTCAGTAGAAGTGAAGGCTCGGTCCATACTAATCACACAATGTAGCTTGGAACTCGGTAACCATTGGAGACTCAGTAGATATAGTATCACTTGATAAAAATTGAATCCTTCATTTACCTTGCTTTCACTCGGTAAACACTACACTTTCATTACTTGGTAAACACTGGGCTTCCATGACTCGGTAAACACTATGAAGCTCGTTGAACATTGTATGCTCGGTAGATACTACTAGGCTACACACCCACTCGGTAGCTTCATGAATGCTCGGTATACACTATAGACTGAGTGATGAACTTGGTAATCATTCAGAATTGAGTAAGTGTTGTCACTAATGACAAATACAATATAATGCCAAAATTTGGAACATGAGAGTCTATTTGTATTCTTTTCTCCCACATTTTGTCATTGATGGTTTGTTTTGATGTTTAAATATGTGATCATGCAAGTCATGTAATGTCTTTGAGAGATAGTGCTTTTGGAAGTTGCAAGTTCATGTGGGCCCTTGACCTTCTAGCTTAAAGTGACTATAAAGTAATTTTTAGTGTCCATGCTAATGTCACCAGATTATGTAGATATTCTAAACCAGTCAAAAATTGACACGTGAAAGTCAGGGATGAACTAGGAAGTGACACATGGCAAGAAGGCCCAAGCTTGGTGCAGATTCTGATGTGTTGATATGGCACGGGGGACACATGTTGTGAAGGCACATCCCTGCATACACATTCAATAGCTACTAAGTGTGAATGTGGTAAGCTACCACATGGTAGTGGGCCCCAGTCAAAGATGATGTGTTGGTCTAGTCAACAAGTGATGTGATAATGATAGGGTAGTACAAAGAGCCAATGGGATGCTAACACATGGCAATGACATGTTAGTTGGTTAGAGGGTGTCATGTGGCACTTAGGTGGATGATGACATGGTAGAAACCAACCAATGGTGTCCTACCACATGGTGAGAAAAGTCAAACTTAGAGTTGACTTAGATTCATGGACCACATGGCTATAATAGAGGCATGTTTTTCAGAATATGATTCTAGGCATTTCTATTAAGAAACTATAGCAATATTATATATCACCGGAGTCAGTAGAGAATGAAATTTCCATTTTTGGAGTTTTGTTTCACACAAGAAGCATTCTTCTTAGGTTATATAAGGTTTTTTTCCCAGATTCTTAGCTTGCAACTGCATTCAAGTATTGAAGTTTAATGTTCTGTTCTAGCAAGGTGATGAACTGAATGCATGTAAAAGTTAGTGAAAATGAAGTTAGGGTTAAATTGGTTACCTTCAATTTAGTTGAATTAAGATATTATGAAAATTTTATGATGTATTTTAGATATTTGAACAATATAAGGGTTTTCATCATTCATAAGAGATATTTCCAAGTTTGTTACAGAATAATAGTGAAAATAATATCAAATCCCTTGGGTAGAAAGATAAGAGATGTTCTACAACAACAAATAATAGAGTTTCAAGTGGACACGTCACTTCTAGATCAGATCCAAGATTCCATTCCTCTTCTATATCTTTCTCTTTCTTATCGATTTCGTGGGCTGGTTGTAGTCATGGAGAATATTTCTCACTACTATGATACCATGTGCATTCCAATTTTGACTTTTCTTAGATTTGTGAGACTAGGGTTCCAATTTTGATGTGTTTTTATGACTATGATACCACATTCTTTAGCACATTTCTCTTGTATTAAGAGAAATAGTGAAGATAATATAGTTAGTTCTAATCTATTTATTGATTTTAAGAGTTGTTTTACATGCATCTGAATGTATAGTTTCAAAGAAATGAATACAAATGAACAAGAATCTCCTTAGTTTCATTCTAATTCTCATCTCCTATCTCTTTACTCTATAACATTAATTATTTAGGAACAAATAACTAAGACCCATTTATATCCCCTCAAGCTTGTATGCCTAATATATTTTTTTGTTGGAACAAAGGGCCAAGTAAATGGTTGATGTATTTGATAGGGTTGCTAGTTATTTTGAGATGGATATTTCATGAGAATGAGATCTTTATAAACACTGATGTCTAATTCACAAGGTGATAAGATAGATTTAATATTTTGGTAAAGGGAATATGTGACTAGTATCATAGATTGTATGTGTTTAATTTCTAGAATTGTCCAATATATAAGGCACTGATCAGCTATAGGATCAACTTGTTCTTACTATTGCATATTTGGGGTTTTTCTAAAATCAACATCATTAGGAAAATATTTCTACCTTTAAATGTTGAAGAATTGAAATGTGATACCCTCACTTAGCAATTTATTTGGCTATGTTATTAGCTATTCCATGTTTGAGATCTTTGCATTAGTGTTAGAAGATTAAGAATTTTTATCTAGTTTGTTAGTTTCAAGTGTATGTTTTAGCACTGGTACCATATAAGTGAATCTGAGGTCCACCTGCCTAGGTTTTGTAAAACCTTAAGTAGAAGAAGGGTCTAGCTTTATAGTTGGCCTAGTGTCTAAAATGGTATGTTGAAGATGGGAAGTAGCCACCCATAGATGTATCTTTTTCTCATTGGGGTAATTTAAAACTAGGATGTTTCAAAAGACCAACAAAATAGTGACTCTACTAGGGAGATAAGATGACAATAAGCCTAGTTAAAAGGATAAGTATCTATGGTGTAAATTGAATATCTCTGTCCTAGATTTTACTATGGTTTTACCTATTAGAGTCACCAAAAAAATGGCAACTCTATTGGAGAGTCTATGAAGAAATTCATTGTTAAAAGTACTAGAATCTTTGGTATAAATAACAGTTTTAGATTTTGTATGATAGACAAACCTTGAGAATTTGAAAAAGATTCAATACAACACAAAAGATTTGCTATAGCAGTAGGGTTATAAGGTGTTTTCCATTTCTTAGTTGAAGATTCATGTCTCCCAGTTATGCCTTATTCCTAACAACAATATTTTTAAAATAATTGCAATGGTTGTTACTTTGAGATCATTTATTTAAAGAGTTTTGCAAAGTTGTTGTCAAAATTTAGATTTAATGTTAAGTTCTTTCACTTTATCAAAAGTGTGAAATTCCAAAGTGGTTGTATAAAGTTTTCAAATAGCTGTTATGAATTTTGGACTAGTTTGTTATGTTTTGGCAAGTTGGGCAAACCTTCTCTCACTAAGCGAGTGCCGATACAAAGTTATATCTCTATACTAGTGCATTGTTAATGTGAAGGTATTTTGAAGGATGCAATAGTTGGAAAGAAAATTTGAAGAATTCATCTCAAGTTCTTAACAATGGGTGAAAGATTTATGTTAGATGCAGTGCAAATGTTACTAAATCTAGATGAGATATGAATCTATTTTTATTTGTAGCATTGATGAAATCTGTAGGCATCAACATTAAAAGGTATTTTACACTTTCAATGAGATTTCCTTTCCATGAAAGTTAGTTCCACAAAATTTTCTTCGTCAAGTGGTATTTTTAGCACTAAGAAAGAGAATGGTTTGATACATCTCAACATACTTTGTGAAGGATAGATTTAGAAAATGTTTTAATATTTTGAATTATGTTTGGAGTTTGATTTGGTAGAAAAGTTTTCAAATTTGCTGCAAGTAATAAATTATGAAAGTAATCTTGGTGAATGTGTTTTAATTTTATAAGAAATGGAAAATTTATTTTCACCTAATATGCAGTCCATGGATAAGAATTATAGATCTGTTTTTGCCAAAAGGTACATGCCATTAATGTTTGATGGCATTAATGGTTTCCTAAATACTATGCCATATGATCCTAGAAAGTATTTTCCTAAGTTCAATGGGAACCATGATAATTTAGCCAGTCATCAAGTTTAGATGTTCAATGATTTGATTGGTTATTTTGAAATTTCTCATGAAGACATACATATGACATTGTTTGTTCGAACTTTAGAAGGTGATGCTAGAGATTGGTTTTCCCTTCTATCAGCATGTTCTATTTCATCTTGGGATGAATTACATTTAGCCTTCATGAAGAAATTCAAGGAAAGAATAAAGATTTCTTATTCTTTTGAGAAGTTATTGAAGATCCAAATCAAGAATGATGAATTAGTTCCTAAATTTAATATTAGATTTGCAAAAGTTTTAAATGAAAATCCTAAAAATTGTAAGCCAGATGATCAAGAGTGTTTAGTGGTTTATCTTGATGCATTTGATAAAAACATGAGTTATATATTGAGAGATAAAGAACCCAAGACTTTGTATTAGGCATTCATGACAACAATAGAGATTGAAAAAATATAAAGTACAGATTAACTAAGATTCATTTCTCTAGAAGTGTTTTTTGGAAAGATGACATTCAAAGGACAAAATAATGTCAAAAGGAGGGTTTTATTTTAGATTAGCATGTAGGTAATACTATAATTGTAAATAATTTTAAAAAATATTCATAATCACAAACATGTGAATTTGAAGATGAAGTCTCTTGATTTCAAAGGAGAGATGATTTCATTCTTGCTGAATTGAATGCACATGTTTGTAGTATTATAGTAGTAAATGATAGAGTTAGTTCACTTGATTAGTTAAATATGCAAGAAATAATTTTAGTCATTTCTTATTCTATTGAAGAAATGAATTGTGTTGAGAATGTTGTTAACCTTAAAGTTGAAGGATGTTCATATCAGTATGAAGATGAAGAAAATGAAAGTTATGTTTCAAGTGACAAAGGTAAAGTTGAATAATCTAATATATTATGAAGAAGCATCATGTGAAGACAAAAATGAGAGTTGTTACTCGAGTCAAGAAGAGGATAATGATAACATATGTTTGTCTTCATATGAATTTGATGTGAATTATGAAGCAAAAAGCAATGATGGAAGTGACTACTCTTATGCAAGTAAAGGTATGAATTCTTTTTCTAATTCTAAAAGTGAAGTTCCATTTCAAAGTTATATAAATAATCTTGAGGTTTAAATATGTGAAGAAGAGTTGTGTACAAAATATTAGGATAAAGAGATAATTTATAAGAATGAATTGCTTAGATGCGTAGAGAAATGTCGTAAGTTTGCATGTAGTAGAAATTAGTAGTACATGAGTGATCCTAAAATTAATGCATCAATACTTATTACTAAGATAAATGATGATTGGTTTGCAAGAAATTTGAATCATATTAATTAAGACAATGCAAATAATATTGTTATATGTACTACATGCTTCATTGGTGGAGTGGATGGTGTGTCTTTGTGTGATGATTCTGATTTGTCTTCTTCATATGCTAAAAGTTTTTGTGACAGTGATGTTAGAAATGGTTTCAAGGTTTTCACAAATCCATTATATGGTGAAGAGTTTGATTTTGATCAGCACATCACTTGCTATAGCATCTACAAGGGAGTTTTACATGGAGTTATCAACCTGCTTTTTGAAGAGCACATGGAATGTTTAGATTTAGTTGAGGATGAGTTTAATGATGATACATTGTCTTACTACTATAAGAGATCAAATTTTTCTTCTTCTAGATGTGATAGTGATTATGATGTTGAGGTTACATCTCATGATGTGGATAATAAGGTGTTTGATGAAGTTGTTATTGAAAATCAACATCCACCTTACAACGAGTTCTATGATGAATACTCTAATGTGATGACTAATCCATTTGATGATTTCAAAGAAGCATTGGAGGATCTTGAATTAGTTTCAAATGTTGACATTGATGATTTTTGTGACTATAAATCTTATTGCTCATTTGAGTACCATCTGGCTATACGTAAGGATACACAATTTCAAGGTATGTATGATCCTTTCCCCCAAGTTGAGTATGAAGTTTTCATATTCAAGACTCCAATAGCATGCACGATTCATTAAATTAAGGGGAGTTTTAACTTGGATCTAATATGTTTGAGTATGTTGATGAATACTTTAATAATGAGCAAGTTGTAGAGAGTGATCATAGTTTTAATATGCATTATGAAAGTGAAGGTGTAGGTTTAGTTTTGCCAAGAGAGTTGATTCATAATGCTAATTTGATTGGTGAAATTGATAGAGATGATGTTTCTAGCTTGTCTCATGAATATTCAGATGAAAATTAGATATAGGACTAAGGCAACAAAAATTGTTGAAGTTTGGTGGCCTGTGGCCATTGTTTGTATAGTTTAGCAGTAGTTGTTTTTTCTTTCAATAAAGTTGTTCAAGAGAAGTTTTTCTCTACCAGGTGTCTAGTATGCTTCTTCCAAAGATATAAATCCTTCTTATTCCCACAAGGGACATGCATTTCCAAATAGATCCACTGTTGGGACTCAAAATTGAAGCCTTGATCTTGAGTACCATCCTAAAAATCAATCCCTATAAGTGTTTTCTAATGCATGTGTACCTATCTATCCATTTAAGGCCTAAGAGAAATTTTCAATTTCTAAAAACTTGTATTTAGCATATTTATTCATCCCATGAAGATAAATTTTTATTCTGATTCATTTGGTGAAGTTTCATTTTGAGCAGTGTCCAATCTATATTTTTCACTTGTGTCAAACAGTGATAGGAGGCCTAGTTTGCAATTGAATATCTTGCACCTAGTAATGTTTCATGGCTCACCACTTTGAGAGTGTTTATTATCCATACCATAGAACCTATGTTTCAAATTTTGAGTCATTTTGATATGTTTTGTCTAGGTTTGAATCCCTCAAAGTTGGTTGTTTATTGTTGTAATGCTAATGCAAATTGTTCAAAATTTTGGGAGGCCCTATTTGACTTGTTAAAACTTTATCCCTATTGATGAAAATGAGAAAATTCCTTTTGAACTACATTCTATAGTTTAGATATTTTTAATCTTTTAATTTTGAGCTTATGAAAAATCCGTTTGATCAGTTTTTGGACATGATTCCAAAAGTAATTTGTAAACTTTTATCGGTGTCAAAGTGTAGATTGGTCAGTACCCCTATTCCAAATGTTATAACTCTGAATCCATGATAGGTAAGATCAAATGGATTGTACCATTTAATTTTACTCTAAAAATTCTTTAAGTGTGCTATTTTTTGAATCTTGACAAATCCATCTACACACTTTCCCAGGTCCATTTCATATGCAGAAAAAGCTTTACTATCATTGTTCCTAGCTCTGCAATTTTGAGTAGTCCAATTTGAACGTTTGCCAAATATCTCCTATTATTCATCATGAACCCAAATCCTAGATTTATATTTTCCTCATGATAGTGAACCAACACCCCAATTTTCATGTCCCCAAGTATCTGTTTAGCTAGTTTTCAAACCCTAAATAGAACCTGATTTATTGTTTTCTGACATGTTTGGTTGTAGGAAGTTCTGAGACAGAAATTTTGAAAGTTAGTATCTTTTGGCTAATAATTCTTCACGAGACAAGATTTGAAATGGTGCAAGAATGTGGAATAGAGAATCGGTATTGTTGATTTTAGAGCTTGGTCAATTGTTTTTGTTAGTTTTTAAATCTGGTCAAAGGACCTCTAAGCATGAAGTTGACAATTTGTATAAAGAAGTGAATTAATTTTTTAAAACCTTATTCAATGGTAAAATTTAATTTTAATTAGGACCATATGTTTCATGGATTGACTTGTTATGTTAGTTGCTCAAAAACTAATCTTTTCTAGCTAGACCGACTTGGGGCCCGACTAATTTTTTATAGATTGACTAGGCATTGTAGATTAAAGTTTTGATGAACTATTATAATTATTTTCTTTAATCATTGTAATTATTCAAAATGTCGCATAACTCTATCTAAGACTAAATAAGTGTGCTAACTCTACACAATGTAAGTAGTAAAGGAAGGATTTAAGCATTAATGCTTGCACTACTCTAAGCTTCATCTCATTTTATTGTCCTTTATTCTGATACATCTTTTAGAAAAATATTGAGTAAAGCATATGTGAGATGGTTTTTTGATTCCTCTAATGATAGGATGGAACCTTAGTTTATAAACTGAGGCTATCATATTTTCTCTCCAAAATGAATTGACTTCCAGCATCTAAACAAAAGTGGGAATTAAGCAAATGTTACAAATAATGTAAAGTAAGGTATTTTATGACAAGAAGTAAATGATTTAGTTTAAGCATCCCCAAGGGAGGAGAAAAGCAGAATAAGGATGTAGATGGGCATCACAACTTTTTTTTTGAGGATACTAAGATGAGACTAGCTTTCATTCTCCTCTTGACTAAGCTTTTCTTGATGTTGAAAATTGTGGCACTATCAATTTTTACCTACTACTCCACCATTCTTTCCTCAACTAGTTTCAATCCCTTTGTTAGCCAAAAAAAAAAATAAGAAAAAACTAAAGGCATGTGGAAGCCTTTGGTGTATCCAATGAGTTCAAAATGATAAGCAGTTGAATGTAGTGCAAAGATTCTATGATGAATTTGAGCATGGTAGTTTTGATGGTAATTCAAACCAATTTTAAACCATGTATTTCTATTGGTGGATTCTAACCTAGAGTGTAGTTCACTTGAATCTCTATTATTTGTCTAAATCTTTCCAAGGAAATGTCCATGAATTTTTTTATAAATATCAAACACCATGGTGAAAGGAAAGGAAAGGGTGGGCATATGTGAAATTTGTTACATAAAGCCAAAGAAGTGACACCTTTTTCTTCATGATGGTTCCTTCTTTTAAAAGCATGATGGATGCTATTGAGTTGGTGGCTATAGAAAAGATGATTGTTGCATGAAGGCTGCTAGTGGGTAGCTTGGGAGAATGATCCAATGAGGAAGGTGATTCAACAACTACTGTGGATGAACGGGATGGTGTACTGCTTGGTTTGAGAGATTACATTCAATGTTGACATCGGTTCTAGTAGGAGATTAGTAAATCATTTCAATTATTTCCCCTTTCTGCATTTCAAAACACTTATTATTTTCTAAGATTTATGTGTTGACTAGACACTAAATGCAACTACATTCCTAAGATGTACAGTGGGATGACCATAAAATCTACTGAGCAAGAGGGGCACCTTTAGCTCTAACTAGTCACCAGAAGTAGGATTTTTTTAGGTTGGAGGGAACTCATTTTGAGGACTGTATAAATGCTCACATTTTCATGTAGAATGAGAAGTAGCAGCCATGAAATATGTAAGGAGAAGAAACACTAGTTGCATTAGGAGACATGGCAACAGGAAGGAGAGCTCCATAATAGGGAAAGTGTTTTAAATTTATCAATATGCTACGTCTAGCCCAAATAGAAAATCAACATTTTGAGTAGATCAAGGTTGATTTGAACTTTTGGATAACTCAAATTGTTTATATGCCACCATTGGACCACCTAAACCATGATACTTTAGAGCGTGGGTTGAAGATGCTCATACACCATAGAAGGAACATTTGTGTATTGCATATAAGTGAATGTCTACACTAAAGTAGGGAATACTTTTCCATCCATGAGTCATGTTTTGAACAAGGTAGTCTCTTTGTATTCTTTTGTCCCACATTCAAGCATTGTAGATTTGTTTTGATGTTTAAATATGTGATCATGCAAGTCATGTAATGTCTTTGAGAGATGGTGCTTTTGGAAGCGGCAAGTTCATGCGGGCATTTGACTTTCTAGCTGGAGGTGACTATGCAAAAGTTTTCAACAACCCTACTGACATCATTAGAAAATGTGAATATTTTGAACCAGTCAAAAATTGACAAGTGGAAGGGTGAACCCACAATAGTGGGTTACACTTTTTCAAAGGAAGAAATTCCTCCAAAATCGTGAAAGACAATTTTTTTGCCTAAAAACTTTCGATAGAAAGTACCCATATAGTTTCTATCGAAACTAATTTGCATCCTAGTTTTGATCAAAACTAAGTAAATGGAAGAAAAGGGTCCTTAATAGTTTCGATCGAAACTATTTAGGAAAAAAAATCAACCTAAATAGTTTCGATAGAAACTATTTAGTTTTTATCAAAACTAAATATTAACAGTTTCTATCGAAACTATCTAAAAACTTTCGATAGAAAGTTAGTTTCTATCGAAACTAGAAAACTAGATGTCTTTTGCAAATTATATAATAGTTTTAGTTGTTTTCATGGCTTCCAGGCTCAATTACTAGGTCTAGATGGAGCATTGAAATCATGTCATTTTTCATGATAGAAGTACTCTGAACAAGCTTTCTAATGACTATGAACTTGATACATTTTGAATTTGTTAGGTATACATTTTTGAATGTGAATTGAATAGAGGTTCGTTCTAAAAAATAAATCTCTATATTGAACACTCATGGAAAAATAGTAACTAAGAGAAAAAAAAATTGAAAAATAACTACGGTCTTTGTATTCAAGTCTTCTATCAATCAAAACAATAAAATTTGAAATTAGGTAAATATATAATAAGTTACATGTGTCAAAAGCCATGTATGTCTAGATTCATGTTAGGTCAACTTTAAATGCCAATAAAATATGAAATACTAAGGATAAAAACATCATATCACCTCTATGGTTTTGGTATGGATGTTAAAAAACTAAATTTGAAAGAATCACATTGATATCTATTGTAGAAAAAAAGTTATGTGTGTAAAAAACAATGTCACTTTTTAAAAACCAGGTTTTTGATAACATACCAGTTTTCATGGGAGAAAAAATAATTCAATCAAATCATGTCAATTTTTTATTTTTTTTAAATATATTTAGATTCTACATAGAAAATCCTAAAAGACTCTAGTTTAGTTCATCTTCAAATTCCTAACCGTTAAATGGCAATTTGCATCCGAAAGTTAAAGTTTTCTTGAAAATTCATAGTTCATTGTCAGTTTAGGAAAAAAAGTGCAACCCACTATTGTGGGTTCACCTGGAAGCCATGGATGAACTAGGAAGTAACACATGGTGAAGAAGGCCCAAGCTTTGTGCAAATTTTGGTGTGCTACCATGGCATGTTGCAAAGTCACATCTTCGCATGCACAGTAAGTAGTTGCTTACTGTGAATGTGGAAATGTACCTAGCTATCACATGGTAGTAGGCCTTGGTTAGAGATGATGTGGTGGTCCAATCAATAGGTGATATGATGATGATAGGTTGATACAAAGAGCCAATGGGAAGCTGACACATGGTGGTGACATGTCAGCTAATTAAAGGGTGCCACATGGTGCCTAGGTGGATGATGACATGGTAGACACTAACCAATCACATCCTACCACATGAAAAAAAAGTGAAACTTAGATTTGACTTAGATTCATGGACTACAGGGCTGTAATAGAGGCATGTTTTTTCAAAATAAGATTATCAGCATTTTAGGTAAGTAAATATGGCAATATTATATATCACTAAAACTAGGAGAGAATGAACATACCATTTCTAGAGTTTACTTTTGCATAGGAAGCCTACCACTCAAGTTATACAAGGTTTTGTCCCAAACTCTTAGCTTGCAACCACATTTAGGTATTGAAGTTTGGTTTTGTGTTCTAGTAGGGTGATGAACTGAATGTGTGTAAAAGGAAGTTAAAATGCACTTAGGGTCAAGTTTGGCCACCTTCAAGAGTTGAATTTAGATATTATCAACATTTCATGATGCATTTCAGATATTCAAAGAATGCAAAGGTTTTCATCATTCATAAGAGATATTTCAAAGTTTATTACAGAATAATGGTGAAAATTTTATTAAATCTCATGGGTAGAAAGATGAGAGATGTTCTACAATAACAAAGAATGGAGATTTAAGTGGACACATATCACTTCTAGATCATATCTAAAATTCCATTCTTCTTCTATATATTTCTCTTTCTCATCAATTGTGGGGGTTGGTTCCAGTGTTGGAGAAAATTTCTCACTATTGTGATACCATGTGTCTTTCAATCTTGAGTTTTCGTAGATTTGTGAGACTAGGGTTCTAGTTTTGATGTGTTTAAATCACTATGATACCACATTCTTCAGCATATTTCTCTTGTATAAACAATAGTAGTGAATATAATATAGATAGTTTTGATCTATTTATTGATTTTATTAGTTCTTTCAACATGCACTTGAATGTATAGTTTCAAAGAAATGAATACAAATGAGCAAGAATATCCTTAGTTTCATTTTGATTCTTGTCTTCTATCACTTTAATCTATAATCTTATGTGCTTAGGGACAAAGAACTAAAATAGATTTACATCCCCTCATGGTTGTATGTCTGATATATTTTGTTATTGGAATAAAGGGCCAAGTAAATGCTTGATGTATTTGATAGGGTTGTGGGTTATTTTGAGAAGGATATTTCATGAGAATGAGGCCTTTATGAACACTTATGTTTAATTCACAAGGTGATAAGATAGATCTAATATCTTGGTATATATAATATGTCACTAGTATCATAGATTGTATGTGTTTAATTTCTAGAATTGCCCAATATATAAGGCATTGATCAGCTATAGGATCAACTTGTTATTACTACATCTTTGGGATTTTCCTAAAATCAACATCATTAATCAAATGTTTTTCCTTCTAAATGTAGAAGAACTGAAATGTGACACCCTCACTTAGCTTAGCAATTTCTTTGGCCATGTTATTAGCTATTCCATGTCTGAGATCTCTATATAAGTGTTAGAAGATTAAGGGTTTTTATTTGCTTTGTTAGATTCAAGTGAATGTTTTAGCACTAGTACCATATAAGTGAATTTGAGGTCCACTTTCCTAGGTTTTGTAGAGCCTGAGGTAGAAGAAGGGTCTAGCCTTATAGTTGGTCTAGTGCCTAAAAAGGTATCTTGAAGATGGGAAGCAGCTATCCCTAGATGTATCTTATTCTCATCAGAGTAATTTGAAAGTGGGATGTTTCAAAACACCAACAGAAGGAACAATATGAGCTATAGAAAGACATAATGTACCTACTTTAACACCTTTTTCTACTATAAGGGAACCTTTTTAAACCTTCCAATTTTTTTCATTAAAAGTAACTACACAACCCTCATCAATTAGTTACCATGTTCAAATTAATTTCCTACTCAGCCTTGGAACATGTCTTACCTGATGCAGTAGCCAATGATTCCCAATCTACAATTTAATCTTAACAATACCCTTTCCAACAATTTGACAGGGTTCACTATCCCCTTAATATACGAGCCCAAAATCCCCTTGGACATAATCAATGAAATAACCTTTATGAAATCTAAAACCCATGAATCCTCAATACTTTCTAAAGATAAAAGTAAAGCATCCTCTTTGGATTTTTTACTTACCACATTTTCATCCTTTGTCCCTTTTAGTTTATCTCCTTAATTTTCCTTTTGAGTCCTCTTGATTGAGACCTCTTCCCCTTTAACATTCCTCTTGATTTCCCATCATTTCTAGAATTATTTCCTCTCTCAATCATTCTGACTCTTCTTTGTGCATTCAAAGAACTTCCTAATATAGATCCACCTAAGGATTTCGTATGATTTTTCTCACTTAGAATAACACAATCACATCATCAAATTCTAGGGTATTAGATCTAGAAACAAAATTACTCACAACCATTACCAAGTCATTCTAGCTTTCAGGTAAAGAACAAAAAATCAAGAGAGCCTTAATCTATTCTTCAAAATTAATACTCACAAAAGATAACTAACTAGTAATAGTATTAAACTCATTTAAATGATTCACAAAAGATCCACCTTCTAACATTTTCATATTAAATAAATGCTTCATGAGAAATACCTTGTTTGAAGTAGAGTGATTTTCATATAGTTTTTCTAGTGTTTGCATCAACTCTTCCATCATCTTCACTTTTTAAATATTAAATGTCACTGATGTTTCCAAGAATAATCAAATGCTTCCAACTACCTTTTTACCTAAAATCTCCTAGTCCTCATTTGACATAGTTCCCTTTTTCTTGGATTTTCCTTCCAATAGCTTTTATAAATCATTCTAATAAAAATAGTCCCCCATTTACATTTACCATAACTATAAGTTTTTCATGCAGGAGCATCCAGAGGTATAAGGGCAATCCTGTGTCACCCAAAAAAATGTACTTAGACTTAGTTTCTATTTCATGTGTTTACATTTTTGGATACCCATTTGGCTCAAATAAAGGTTCCAACTCTCACAGTTCAACTATCAGTGCGTTTGAAAATCTTGAAAAAATAGGAGCATGTATTTGGGCCATGATTTTGGTAAACTAGAAGGTGTGAATTGGCCAAATGAATCTAATCATGATTTAGAGCATTTCAAAAAAAGAATCAGGTCAATATGCCCCACGGTTTGAAAGTTATTGCAATTTTTCGAGTTTTGGAGACCTCCTAAGAATGCTTCAAAGTCAAGTTTGGGGAATTAATGACCTCAAAAAGAGTCAAAAAATGGGGGACGAGCAAAGCTGGTCCATAGGGATATAGAGCACTTCGAGAGCTTTCTAAAAATGTAAACAGTTAGTCAATCGGAGCTACGGTTCAAAATTTATGCCTCCCAAAAGTTCAGTTACCATTTCTGGATTCTCCTAGATTTGCATCGACTTCTAACGTAGCTTTCGGAACCTTCTATTTCGTCGATGGATGAGTACTAGCACTTTATAGAATTTACTCCTAGTCCTTAACCCTCCAGGGTCTATTTAAGGAGATTTTTGGCATTGTAGAAGGCAGTTTGGAGTGGAGTTTGAGAGGAGGTACCATAAGGAGAAATTATCTCCAGATTTATGCTATTGTAAGCCCTTAGGGCATGTTTTGAAGTTTATTTTCCTTTACTAGTTGTACTAGCTTATTTTCTCAGTTAATATAATTTCCCTTTTTTGTCGTTTCCATTATGTTCTTGGGTTGTGTCCCCATCAAGTGGTATCAAAGCGGGTTTTCCTGAGTGTGTAGATAGAGCGCCGACTGTGAGGCAGTTTGCACCAGGACTGTGTGGTTGTGGGTTTGAGTTAGAAGATGCCTCCATGAAGAGAGCATGGTGAAAGGGCTAGAGCTATTGATCCTGAGGAGGTTAGAGCCCTCCAGAGGCAGGTACAAGCATTGCAAGAGGAGCTTCGTAGAGGAGCAAATGTTGCCGCAGGTGACAATAGTGAGGATGACAATGAAGAGGAAGTAATGGGACTAGAAGAGGAAGTTGATGGGGAAGTTCTAAATCCTGTAGAGGAAAGGCTTTTTAGGGCCATTACTAAGTTTGGGAAAAGACCTACAATTGAAGTGGGTATATTTTCAGGAAATCTGAAACCAGATGAGTTGATCGATTGGATCAATGAACTGGAAGAATACTTTGAGTATGAGGATATAAGGGACCCAGATAGGGTTAATTTTGCAAAGGCCAAACTCAAAGGCCATGCCAAAATTTGGTGGCAAGAGGTTCAACTGGAAAGACTTAGAAGAGGAAAGGAGAAGATCACAAGATGGGATCGCATGGTGGATAAATTGAAGAAGCAGTTCATTCCTGTGGACTACGAGCTTGATCTATTTAAGAAGATGCATGGGTTAAAGCAAGTAGGAAGATCAGTCCAAGAATATACAGAGGAGTTTTACCGACTCTTGATTAGAGCAGGGCATGTAGAAGAGAATAAGGAGAAGGTTGTTTGTTATATCAGTGGGTTGTGACCTAGCATCCAGGAGGAATTAAGTCTGGTAAGAATGACCAGCGTTGAAGAGGCATACTAGTTTTCCCTACAAGTTGAAGAGAAGCTGAATAAAAGGTTTGAAGGAAGACAAAGAGGGCACAGTCAAGGAGGAAGGGGAAGTGGTAGATCATCTGGAGGCCGCAATGAAACCGAAAAGAAAAATGAAGATGTGGGTACTAGCAGAAACCAGAGGAATGAGGGTTTCAACCGCTCCCATGATCAAGACTTTGGAAATCAAAGAGGAAGAGGTAGAGGACGTGGACAAGGAAGAGGAGGCTTCAATGGTACCTATTTCCATTGCAATGAAGAAGGTCATCGTGCCTTTGAATGCCCTCAATGACAAGGAAGGATAGATAGGAGAGCTGAGGGCCAAGCTAGGGTTGCTCATGTGGATGAGGATGCACAATTATCACATTCAGAGGATGCAGAAAGAGGAGAGACCTTGGTAAATGAAAGAGTCATACTAAGTGGTGAGAATGAACCAGGACAACGAAGGAGTTGGTTTCATACCAGATGCAAGTGTGAGGATAAATGTTGTGACGTGATCATTGATGGTGGTAGCATTGATAACCTAGTATCAGAAGAGATGGTCTCTAAGCTAAAGCTCAAGAGGGAGAAACATCCCCAACCCTATCGGATTTCTTGGGTAAAAGATGATCATAAGGTCCTGGTAAGTGAACAATGTTTAGTAAAATTCAAAATTGGGAGTTACCATGATGAAGTTCTCTGTGATGTTATTTCGATGGATGTTTGCCATCTATTGTTTGGTAGACCATGGTAGTTTGATAGACATGCAATACATGATGGACATGCAAACACATACTCTTTGACAAAGGATGGAGTTTGCCACAAATTGAAGCCCATGAAAAAGGAAGGTGAAAAGGTATGTAGCAATGCTAGGATTTGTCTTGTTGATGGAAGGAAGTTTTTAGATGGCATGAAACATCAACATATGTGCTATGCTTTGATTCCTAGGAAAGATAAAGAAGGTAGTAGTAAAATACCATTTGAAGTTTTAGATTTACTAGGGGAATTTGGAGATATTATCTCTAATAATGTTCTAGATGGATTGCCACCAGTAAGGCAAATTAGTCATCAGATAGATCTGATTCTAGGAGCTAGTTTGCCTAACAAGGCTGCTCACAGGATGACTCCTACTGAAATAGAGGAGCTAAATAGATAGGTTTAGGAGTTGCTGAGGAAGGGCTTGATTTGAGAGAGCCTGAGTCCATGTGCAGTACCTACAATACTTGCACCAAAGAAGGATGGAGAGTGGAGGATGTGTATAGATTCTCGAGCTATAAATAGGATAACCATCAAGTACCAGTTTCCTTTACCAAGGATGGATGATCTTATGGACTGCTTGAGTGGAGCTTAGTACTTCACAAAGATAGATCTGAAGAGTGGCTATCATCAGATATGGATTCGAGAAGGAGATGAGTGGAAAACAACCCTCAAGACCAAGGAGGGTCTTTATGAGTGGTTAGTCATGCCCTTTGGATTGATGAATGCCCCAAGCACCTTCATGTGACTCATGAATGAGGTACTTAAGAAGTTCTTGGGAAAATTTGTTATTGTCTATTTGGATGATATTTTAATTTTCAGCAAGACTTTGGAAGAACATTTACTGCATATTCGTAGTGTCCTTGAAAGGGTAAGGGAAGAGAAAATGGTAATTAATCTAAAGAAGTGTGTCTTTGCAAAAAGGGAGTTAGTCTATTTGGGATTTGTTATATCACTTGAAGGTCTCAAAATGGATCCAGAGAAGGTAAAAGCCATCTTGGAATGGCCTACTCCAAGGTTTGTTACTGAGGTAAGATCATTTCATGGTCTAGTTAGTTTTTACAGGAAGTTTATTAAGAATTTTAGTGGCATATGTGCACCTCTAACTGATACAATAAGAGGGGATAGAAAAGAGTTCAAATGGACTGCAGCAGCTGCGATAAGTTTTGAATTTCTGAAGAAGAAGGTGACTGAATAGCCCGTGTTGGCACTTCCAAATTTTAGAAAAGTATTCCAGGTGGATTATGATGCTAGAGGTAGCGCTATTGGGGCTGTATTAAGCCAAGAAGGTAAGCCTATTGCATATTTTAGTGAAAAATTGAATGATGCAAAGAAGAAGTATTCTGTTTATGATCAAGAGTTCTATGCAATAGTTTAGGCCTTAAAGAAATGGAGGCATTATTTATTGCCAAAGGAATTTTTTTTGTATACTGATCATCAGGCATTACAGTACCTAAATAGCCAAGGTAAATTGAATCAAAGGCATATGAAGTGGGTAGAATTCTTGCAGAGTTATACATTTGTGTTGAAGCATAGAAGTGGAAAATCTAACAGGGTTGTAGATGCACTAAGTAGGAGACAGTTGTTGCTTACAACAATGCAGGTTGAAGTATTTGGGTTTGATGAACTCAAGAATTTGTA
The DNA here is from genome assembly GCA_028749045.1 of Cupressus sempervirens. Taxonomy (NCBI): domain Eukaryota; kingdom Viridiplantae; phylum Streptophyta; class Pinopsida; order Cupressales; family Cupressaceae; genus Cupressus; species Cupressus sempervirens. The sequence continues at coordinate 110,835,783 of CM053791.1, read as the reverse complement.
CCCCAAGGATCCTAATTTTGCTAAAGCATGGAAAGCTTGTAAAGAACCTATTGCTGTAGATAGAACCAAGTGGTTAAACTATTTGATTCAGGATGGCATGTTGTTCAAAGGTAGTCAATTGTGCATTCCAAGGAGTTCCATGAGGGAAAATCTGATTAAGGAGAAACACAGTGGAGGGATGGCAGGACATTTTGGTCTGGATAAGACCATTGCCATTCTTAGAGAACATTATTCTTGGCCTCAAATTACACAGGATGTGAAGAAGTTTGTACAAAGTTGCCAGGTTTGTCAAGTTACCAAGGGGTTTAGTCAAAATACTGGCCTATATCAGCCATTGCCTATTCCATCAAGGCCATGGGAGGACATAAGTATGGATTTTGTTCTTGGATTGCCAAGGACACAAAGGGGTAATGACTCAGTATTCGTGGTGGTTGATAGGTTCTCCAAAATGGCACATTTCATTCCATGCCACAAAACTCATGATGTTGTCCATATTGCAGACTTGTTTTTCAAAGAGGTGGTAAGACTACATGGTCTTCCAAGGAGTATAGTTTCTGATAGAGATACTAAATTTGTGGGGTATTTCTGGAGGACATTGTGGAAGAAGTTGAGAATAGACTTGAAATTCAGTTCCACGCATCACCCACAGACTGATGGCCAAACATAAGTGGTAAATAGAAGTTTGGGTAATTTGCTGAGATGTTTAGTTGGAGATAAGCCCAAGGGATGGGATTTGATTCTACCACAGGCAGAGTTTGCTTATAATAAATCTTTAAATAGGAGTATTGGAAAATCACCATTTCAAATTATATATGGGAATAGCCCAAGGACTGCACCAGAATTGAGGAAGATAGAACAAGGGGAGAGGACAAGTGTTGAAGCTGAGGAATTTGCTGAACACATCAAGCGTCTACATGAGGAGGTTCAAGAACACATTATCAAGATGAATCAAGAGTATAAAGCTAGGGCTGATCAAAGGAGAAGACATAAGGAATTCCAAGTAGGGGATCTAGTCATGGTGCACTTACGAAAAGAAAGATTTCCAGTTGGTACTTACAACAAGCTAAAAATGAAGAAATTTGGCCCCTGCAAAGTTTTGAAGAAACATGTCTCAGGAAATGCATATGAGGTGGAGTTGCCAGATGGTATTCACATTTCTCCCATTTTCACCATTACAGATTTAACAGAGTATCATGATGATGGCACAAATGAGGAGCTGGTTTTAGAGCCATGTCCAATTCCTGCTTCTAAGAAGGAGGAGATAGAAGACATTCTAGATCATCGTGTGGGTAGGAGTACCAGAAACAGGCAGTATGAACAGTATTTTGTCAAATGGAAAGGACGGCCAATCGAGGACTCAACTTGGATTTCAGCAGTTGAGGTTTCCCATTTGGGATTTCCTCTACCATCCATAAAGTGACAGGGTCACTTTTCAATCTACCCTAGGTGTCTGATGCAGGAGCATCCAGAGGTATAAGGGCAATCCTGTGTCACCCAAAAAAATGTACTTAGAATTAGTTTCTATTTCATGTGTTTACATTTTTGGATACCCATTTGGCTCAAATAAAGGTTCCAACTCTCACAGTTCAACTATCAGTGCATTTGAAAATCCTGAAAAAAAATAGGAGCATGTATTTGGGCCATCATTTCAATAAACTAGAAGGTGTGAATTCACCAGATGAATGTAATCATGATTTAGAGCATTCCAAAAAAAGAATCAGGTCAATAGGCCCCATGGTTTGAAAGTTATTGCAATTTTTCAGATTTTGGAGACCTCCTAAGAATGCTTCAAAGTCAGGTTTGGGGCATTAAATGACCTCGAAAAGGGTCAAAAAATGGGGGACAAGCAAAGCTTGTCCATAGGGCTATAGAGCACTTTGAGAGCTTTTCAAAAATGTAAATGGTTCGTCAATCAGAGCTACGGTTCAAAAGTTATGCCTCCCAGAAGTTCGGTTACCATTTTTGGATTCTTCTAGATTTGCACCGACTTCTAACGCAGCTTTCGGAACCTTCTATTTCGTCGGTCGATGCCTACTAGCACTTTCTAGAATGTACTCCTAGTCCTTAACCCTCCAGGGTCTATTTAAGGAGATTTCTGGCATTGTAAAAGGCAGTTCGGAGTGGAGTTTGAGAGGAGGTACCATAAGGAGAAATTATCTCCAGATTTATGCTATTGTAAGCCCTTAGGGCATGTTTTGAAGTTTATTTTCCTATACTGGTTGTACAAGTTTATTTTCTTAGTTAATATAATTTCCCTTTTCTATCATTTCCATTCTGTTCTTGGGTTGTGTCCCCATCAGTTTTGGCCATTAAGCTTCTCCACCTTTAGCTTAGCCTTTTCCACCATTGATCCCACTCAATTGTGACACTCCCACTCAATCATGGGACATTACTATAGAGGATTTCTTAAGAAAAAAATGCTTATGGTCTGGCTAAAAAAAATAATGATAGTCTAAGCTGAAAAAAAAGACCATCTAGGTCTAATACCACTTGTTAGGATTAACTTTAGATAAAAATAATAGTTACATTCAAATATAGCCAATATTAGAAAATAATAGAATGCACAGAAGAGAACACAAGACACCAACTTTTAACAGGGTTCACCCAATCCCTAGGCTATCTCCACCAATAGCAAGTCCAATATTATTATTAGCTAGTGACTAAAATCCCTAATCCATTATAGCTCAATATTATTGCAAGAAGCTATAATATCACCATTACATTATGAAAGTCCCCAACCCTAATCCTTTTTATACAAGTTTTTGCTGCTTACAAAATTAGGGCTAGAATAAATCATTCAATGGAAAAAATATCAGCTGACACCTTTTACAACATAAGGAAAAATAGCAGTTGGCTACCATAGGACCATGTAGGGGCACTATCCCCAAACACCTATAGAAATAATATGAGGAGAAAAACCACACTAAATAAACCTTCAAGTCTAATTAGGCTCCACATCACAAAAAATTGATCATATGGGTTGAAGGGGATTGTCAACTAACCTATGACCCCTTTGACCCATTTCATTGTGTCACAACGATCCTTATAGACATATGGTAATCAATCATATGGGTCAAATGGGGTCATAAGCTAACCTCTGAACCCCTTCAGTTCCTTTCATCATGTGTCCCTAGGGGTCATAGGACCCCTAGAGACATATTGTAGTCCATCTTAAGAGTCAAAATGGGTCATAGGCTACTTCATGACCCCTTTTGATGCATTTCATATGACATGTGTCACTAAGGGTCCTAGGACCCCTAGGGAAAAATATTAATCAATCATATGGGTCGAATGGGGTCATAATCTAACCTATGATCCCCTTTGACCCATTTCATAAAGACATGTATTGCTAGAGGTCTTAAGACACCTAGGGACATATGATAATTGATCAAATGGGTCAAATTAGGTCATAGGCTAACCTACAACCCCCTTTGACCCATTTCATCACTTAATGTGTCTCTTGGGGTACTAGGACCACTAGATATATATGGTAATGAATCATATGGGTTGAAGGGGGTCGTGGGATAATCTAAAAACCTGTTCGACACATTTCATTGCAACATGTGTCCCTAGGGGTCCTAGGACCCCTAGAGTCATATGGTAATTGATCATATAAGTTGAATGGGGTCATAGGCTAATCTACAACCCACTTGTACCAATTTCATCTTGACATGTGTCCTTAAGATGCTTAGGAACATATCACAATCCAACTTAAGGATTGAAAGGGTCTGAGGCTAATGTATAATCCCATTTGACATATTTCAGCACAACATATGTCTGTAGGCATCTTAGGAACCCTAGGGATATATGGTAATCGATCATATGGGTCGAAGGAGGTCGTAGGCTAGCCTATGACCCCCTTTAACCCATTTCATTATGACATATGTCCCTATAGGTCATACAATCCTTGAGGACAAATGGTAATCAATTATATGGGTCAAATGATGTTGTAGGCTAACGTATGACCTTGTTCGACCCATTTCATTCTGAATGTGTTCCTAGTGGTCATAGGACTAGTAGGGAGATATGGTAATTGGTCATATGAGTTGAAGGAGATCATGGGCTAACCTAAGACCTGCTTCGACCTATTTCATCATGACATGTGGCCCTAGGGCTCCTAAGACCCCTAGAGATATATGGTAATCAATCATTTGGGTCAAATGAGGTCATGGGCTAACCTATGATCCCATTTGATGGATTTGATTATGACATTTCGTCATGACATATGTCCCTCAGGGTCCTACATATTGTACTCCACCTCAAGGGATGAAAGGGGTCATAGGCTAACCTATGACCCACTTTGACCCATTTGATCAAAACATATGTATCTATGGGTCATCAAAGGGGGTTGTAGGGCAATCTATGACCCCCTTTGATGAATTTCATTAGTGCATCTATTACTAGGGGTCCTAGGACACCTAATGACATATGATAATTGATCAAATGGGTTGAATGGGGTCATAGTCTAACCTACAACCCCCTTCGGCCTATTCTATTGGAACATGTGTTCTTAGGGGTACTAGAACCCCTAGTGACATATGGGTCAGATGGGGTTGTAGGCTAACCAATGACCCCCTTCAACCCATTTCATGGTGACATGTGTTCCTAGCACTCCACAAACCTATTAGGACATATGGGTCAAATGGGGTCGTAGGCTAACCTACAACCCCTTTGACCAATTTCATAGCAACATGTGTCCTTAGGGGTCCTAGTACCCCTAGGTACTTATGGTACAATCCTAGGACCCTTACAGGCATATGGTAATTGATCAAATGGGTTCAAAAAGGTTGTAGATTTACCTTTGACCCCCTTCTACCCATTTTCATCACGAAATGTGTCCCTATGGGTTTTAGGACCCCTATGGACATATCATAATGGATCATATTATAATTTAATAAACTTTATAATACTATGTAATAATTTCTAATACTATGTTAGAATATATATTATTGTATTATATGTAATAACATACATTTCATATTATATATAATAATAATATATAAATAATATGTATAATATTATAGATGATATAGAATATTATATAATAATATATAGTAATATAATCCTAATATACTATCTAATAATATTTAATATCATACATAATATTATAATAATTAAATTTACTATATACTATATAATAATAAAATAATAAATAATAATATTTAAATATTATTATATCTTTAATGTAAAAAAATATTTAAATATGTTTGTAAGCATTTTGGCATAAAATGTACAATTGGTTCCCACTATCTAAAATTAAAAATTTTGTGGTTTGTTGCCACATTTTGGGTACTCAATTTTATATCGGGTACCCAATTTTGGAATGAGGACTTGATTAGGCCTCGTATTTACCAAACCTCTTTGATCAGCCCAAAAAGTTTATGTGAGACATGTTTCCCTCACATTCAAACTTTGACTCGGCATTTGACAATATTTTTTTCATCCAAATTCAATGAAACAAAAAGGGTTTTTTGAGAACATTCTCAAGATTCCATGGATATAATTCATGTCAAATTATGAGTTTGATAAGTACCTATAAGTTAATTTCTAATGAAGTTGTCTATAAACTACTAATTCACATATTGATTGAAAAATAGCTATAACTTTTGTTGTCACAAAAGTTTCCACCCTTTGTCCAAAGTTTTTACCTGAGGACAACCTTTTGAAACATGAAAATAACATCCAAGCTATAGGACTTGAACTATGCAGTTGAGTCTCTAGAGAAGGCTGGTTTCCTTTACTATTAGGATGCACCTAACTAATTTTGAAGAGGAAAAGGGAGAATGCATGCATGGAAAGAAAACTATGTAATCTATTTTAAGGAGATGATGCACCAAAATAGAGTGTTCAATCCATTCTCTACCCACACATGGACACTTGAACTATTATGATAGCAAAGATATATAGATTCAGACTTGTTCAAATCAAACAATCACATGTAGATCAGATAACCAAAATTAATTACATAAGGAAGAAGAGAGTTCACTTATATATCATCCATAGTTCAAAAGAGATACTATCATGCAAGTTGTAGATAACCACAAAACATTGAGGAGAGAAAAATAGATCTTGCAAAATCATCAATGGATGAAGGAGATAAGGAATAATTTCATTAGGTTCAAAGAAAAAGGGGATTTGTAGTGCACTTTCAAAGCAATATCATAAAAACATAGAAGAGTCGACGCTAACCAAGAATTACAACTTTTCTTTTATAGTGCAAGAATAACTGAGATATTTCTAACTGTAAGTTACTCAAAAATGATTGCCATTAAGATTGTAGAGAATAGTTAGTAAAAATCCAAAAAATCAGATCTATGGTACAAATCTAGATGGAAGAAATCAATAACATGAACCTTGAGAAGAAAGAAACTACAACCATCAATGAGTAACCAAAAAAAGGAGAAACCAGACAACTATAAACTGACATTAACAATAACTATGCACAAGGGGAATCACAAAGTGGTTTCCATTAGTTCTTCCTTGTCAATCCATTTGATGTGCCAAAATACAAGAAACTTTGCAAGTTGACAAAGGAACCACCACATGGCCCAATAATACTATGAGCTTTTGCAACTTTGTATGTATTAAGATTGTTTGACCACTGACTAGCCTGTCCACCATCTTTTTCTTCATAACCCTTTATATTTGATGTGGCCAAGAAATACACTAACCATCAATGTTAGCAACCTATTTAACCATTTTCAGTTGATCTTATTAAGCATGGTCCCATGGACACATGTCTTCTTGTCACTTTCCCCCATTGCCTAAAGGTCTTGCAACTTCAACATGTAGAAGAGTGATGATCATCGATCACCAAATGATCAATGATCATGAAAGACCCTAGCATTACAACACCTACCCTTAGAAGCTTTGGGCCTACTAAGCATTTGTCTTTCACCTCTACTAACATGTAGGCTCTCTTGGCAAATCAACATGAAGAAACTTACATGAAATCCACCTTGGCATCTACTTGGTATTCCTTTCAAACTTGGCAGCCCACACAGAAGAATGGACCTACATTTTTACATGTCTTTATGTCACTTTCCTATATTTTTTGGAAACCTCACATCTTCAAAATGTGGTAAAGTGATAATCATTGATCTTATTGCATTTGATGATCCATGGAATATGTAGTCCATCTAAGACCCATATTAGCACTTTGACCAATGACAACACTACCCTTTGCCAACTTGACCTAAAATTTTTTATTCTACCTATGGTCCACATCAGAATCAAGTCCCATATGTCCATGTGTTAGTCTAATCCTTCCCTATATTGTCTAAAGACCTTGCAACTCGAGAAAGTGGGAATGTGACAATCATTGATCCTTCAAGCTCTGACAATGGAGAAAGCTATGAGGCCAAAGAAAGATTAGTGCATAGTCACTTAGGAAAAAGATATAACCTAACATCATGAAAAATATATTTATCATACCCTAATGTTTGAATATTCAAATATTTCAACACTTAGACATTTAAATTCAAATATTTCTATTTTGGTAGGATGACAAAATTAGCTATAAATTCTGGCGACTTAGGGGGGATGCAAGCTTGCTATGCATAACTAGTGGCCTTGCACATTCATTGGGCAATAGAGTCATAGAAATCATGAAGATATACCCAAGAAAACCTTCAAATCACAAAAAAATATGCCTAGTAAAACCCTAAACTACTCTTTGCCACTGTAGAATAGGAACCAAAACACTTTGCAGCCTTTGCAAGACCTCAAAAACACCATGTGCTTGTGCAATTCTTGGAAAATAGGAACAAACAAAAAGAAGAAAAACCTACAATGTACATAAACATTTATTTCTATTAGAAATAGGGCTTGAGGTATATTCCATTGATTGGAATAGACAAGATTTCACCATTAGGCCTGCTTAAATAAAAAGCATTGGCCTACTTGGAACTGAGAATCACACAGGGACCACTCCATAATACATCAAATTTTAAGTTCCTCCATAGTTTTTCCCTATCTACATCACATTTTAACACAAGATCACCTTCCCTAAAAGTTCCAAACTTAGCCTTCCTATGATAGTTTTTCTTGAGTTGTTGTTGGTGTTCTTTCAAGGTCTATATGGCCTGATTTCTCTTTCCTTCCAACTCCATCAGCTCTACTATCCTTATTTTCATAGCATCATCTTCAATTAGTTCCAACTAACAAGCCAATTCTAGGGATGGGAATTCCAATGAGATAAGAATCCTTTCTTCTCTTTCATATACCAACATAAATAGAGAGTTCCCAATTTCTCTTTTAGGTGTTGTTTTGTTAGCCCAAAGGACTATTTTTAAGTTTTAATGCCAACACCTATGGTTATCCTCAATGGTCCTCTTCATGATCTTGATCAAGTTTTTATTGGATGACTCAGCCAAGCCATTACCTTAGGGGTAGTAATTTGAAAAGGTGCTCAAGTAAATACCATGATCAGCTACCTAAGAACAAATCTAAGCTCCTACAAATGACTTTGCATTATTTCATATTATAGTTGAAGGTGAACCAAATGTTGTAGAAATTCCATCCAAGAACTCAGCCATTAAAATCTCTCTAGTATCCTCCAATGCAACTGCCTCTTTCCACCTAGTGAAATAATCTATAGTAGCCAATATCAATTTGTGACCAAAGCTAGATGAAGGATTAATAGGGCCTATAAAATCTAATCCCCATTGGGAGAAAAGATTGATCCACTTGAATATGTTGAAGGGGAAGGGATGCAAGTCTTTGCCTACCTAAGAAAAAGGAACATTTTTCACACCTTTTGACATACTTATGACAATCAAGGAACAAATATAGCTAGTATTAACTAGCCATTATTATTTTCATGGTAGTTGTTCTTGCTAAAAAGTGGCCACCATCAAGACCATCATGTAATTCTTTAATCATCCTTTCAGCTTCATTTGCATCAATAGATCTTAGCAATGTTCCATTGAAGTCTCTCCAAAAAATAGTACCATTAACTATGGCATAAGGAATTGAAGGCAACCTAGACTATCTTCTTTTAGCTCTATTCAATCCTTGGGGATATCCATTTAATGACAAGAAGATCATCATACCTATGTATCCAACTCCTTGAATTATCATCTCCTACTACTTGCTTCTTTGCCAATATTAAGGTCACGTCTTCATCAAATTCATGAGATGACATCATTTTCTTGCACACTCATTTCCCTCTTACCAACTTACTGATCTAGAGGTCCATGTCATACTCCATCACCTTAGTGATCCAACGTCTCTTTTCTCATTAATATCTTTTCTTAAGAGGAAATCCTTAACACTTGAATGAAGCACTAGCAAATGTATCTTATTGTGAGACAGAAGATGCCTAAATTTCTTCAAAGATCTTATGACTACAAGGGATTGCTTCTCCATACAACTATAGTTATCCTCATATCCTTTAAGCCCTTCACTAAAGAAGGGAATGAGTTTTTCTTTATTTGTGTCATTCAATTGAGTCAAGATGGTAGAGATTCTTGATTCACCCCTAGGGTGTAGAGAATAAAATCATTCTGAAAGTTGGGGTTGATAAGGGTGGGGGTTGATGCTATTGCTACTTTGATCTCTTCAAAACTAGCTCTTCCCTCACTTGTCCAAGTGAACACCATGTCCTTCTTTAGCATAGTTGTGAGAGGCTTGAACATGGTAGCAAGATTAGGAATGAACCTCCTAACAAAATTGATTCTACCAAGGAAGCTTTGCAATCCTTTCTTGTGGCTAGGAAGTGAGAGAGAGAAAGAATTGCTTTTATTCTCTCTTGATCAATGGTTAGACCATCGTTGGATACAATGTGTCCTAAAAAATTCTCTTGGTTAGTGGAAAAGACACACTTTCCTAGATTTACAGACACCTTGTACTCTCTACATCTGATAAGCACTTGTTTTGGATGGCCAAAATAGTCGGATACATCCTTTGAATATACTATGATATCATAAAGGTAGGCTAACACAAATCTTTCAATCATCTTCTCTAAGTCCATCTCCATTATCTTTTTAAATGTGGCATCTGCATTTTTTATAATAAAAATAGGTTTTGAAGGGAGCCTAAAAACCTTTACAAATCAAGAAATTTTCAAAGAAGCCCAATCCAAAAAAAACTACAATCCTATGGAAAAATAGGTTAACCAACAAGACACAGTAACTAGGGTGGCATCACAGATAACACAGTACTCATCAGCCACACAAACAAGTTTTGAACAGGCACCTAAAACCCCAAATAGGTTTTGAAGGGTACCTAAAACCCTATAAAAAACAACCATTGAAGATGAAATGAGTCACCAAAAAAAATGTGACCAAAGTGGCAACACAAATAAAATAGAAAACTACAGCCACAAAAATAGGTTTTGATTAGGTTCCTAAAACCCCATGATGAGACACACTTCAAAGAGCTAAATGCCAAAAGATAGTATAGAGACCAACATGCCAAAAGCTAGGAGAGCCAAAGAAACAATCACATTATACTTTTCCTTTAGAACCCTTCTTATTAGACCATAATTCTATATCAAAAGAAGGATTGGATGGCTTGACCTTTTTCCTTTTACTATACTCCATCCATCCTCTACCAAACCAACATTTTTTAGCCCAAAATACATTTTACTATAATAAAATGTGCCCCATTTGGTTGTGAATGTTGTCTTTTACCTATCATACTCCTTGACTCACACTTGTTTATAACCTAAGAATCCATCTAGGAATGATCACCTCTTTGAACCACTAACCTTAGACAATACCTTTTCCCTAGAAGAGAGAGGGTGATGATCCTTTAATTTCTCCACTCTTCTTCCTAATAGGGAAAATATTTGCTATCAAAGAGGAGTGCTTGATGGGGAAAATGATATTAGCTTCAATCCATTTGGATAGCTCTATTTTCATTAATGAATCAATCTTTGGATTCATTGGCCTTTGCTTTTTCCTAATAGGTTTGACATTATCAACTAAATCTATGGTATCTTAAAATAGACTTGGTTCAAAACCCTTCAAATCATAATATGTCTAGGCAAATATATCATTAAATTCTTGATATAAGTGAACAATACTTCCTTACTCAGATTCAAGCCATATCTTCCCCATGTTCAAGGTCTTTTCATTAGCAATAGTGATAGGTATATCATCATCCTTGTTGGCAATCAGATTTGAACCCTTGCTACTTTCTTGATCATCATAATTAAAAATTCCTTCCAAGGTAATGAGACTATTAGGTAATTCGTTAGAGTTCAAATTCATGATCTAGTCCCCATATTGACATTGGAGTTTGGACTAATTTTTAATAGATAATTTTGCCTCATTTTTCAAGAAATTTGCAATTTTCACATTAGAATTATATACATGCCAATTTGTGCAATTATTAGGAACAAAAACCCTCACAATGATTCTTATTTTTTGCTCCTTATCATTAGCAACATTCTCTAGTATGTCATAGTGAGCACCAATGGTTTTTAGCTTGTTAGCATGTTTATTCTTATTCCTAGGAACACTCTAAAACTTGAATGCTTGAAACCCTTCATGTAGATCCCATACTCTATATTTCTATGACTTAAGGAGGTAGTTCTTTGTGATATTCTAATTCCTAACTTGATTCACAACCAACTCATTGTCTCCATATACTTTTAAATATTTGATTCCCCTCATTTGTGCAATTTGAAGGCCTTGGATTAGAGCCTCATACTTTGCTACAATATTTGTGTAACTGAATTGGAGCCCATATGAAAAATAATACTTCTCAAATTTAGGAGAAATCAGCATAACAATAGCTGTTGAACCATTCTTGTTCCTTGATCCATCAAAAAACATGCTCCATAACCCATCAGTGTCTTCTTGTGTCTTCATGAGACTAGGAATAGGAGTGTCCTTCTCTAATATGTAGTATGTGCCAAGGATTGTTTGTATAGCCTCTGATGTTGGATCAAAATAATAATTAATGGCCCACTCATCTGAAAGATAATCAGGCAATTTTGCTAATGAAGAAGTAGGCTCATGGAATGCATGCTTTCCATCCCCCTCCCTAATTGAACAATTCATATTTATGGTGCTTGAAGTATAAGTCTCTATGTGGTTAAGCATTAAAGGTTCTGATATTAAAGAAGTTCTTGTACCATATCTTTTCCTAAAGAACATATAGGACCAATTTTTTTCAATATGACACCCTATTTGTGGAGTGAAGTCTCTAGAAAGACAAATAGAAAAATAAGGTTCTATCTTTGCTATTGATATATCTTGGATTATAGTGCAACTAGGACAAACATGCAATGTCATCTCCACATTTTTTAGGACTCCTACAGTCTTGATAGGGCTACCATCTAACTAAAGGACATCCCTAACAATTGGCTTGTATTTGATACCGGGTAGGTTAGTTACACTTCTAGGCATTACAAAACTACTAGCCCCTAAATTTGTCATACAATTGTGGAATAGTTTATCTCCTATGATCAAGGAAACATAAAAAGGAGGAGGCCTAATTTTCTTACTTGCTTCTCCTTCCTTTAATGGTTGCACCCAACTTGTTGCATTCTCCTCTCTAGGTAGTTGATACTTTACTTCTATGTTATCTAGCTCCTTCTACAGTAATTCCTTTTGTGATGGAATGGTGGCAAAAACATCCCACATTGAGATATTGACATTATTCCTTTTCATTTGATTCACTATATTAAAAGGAGTGTTGACTAGCTTGGTTTAAGATCTGGAAATTGCATTAGTTGATGGCTAAGGTTGAGTAACCTATGGTTCAACAAGGTTGTTATTTCCTATGTTCTTCTTCTACTAAGGAGAAATATTGGATGTGGCATTCATCACCAACACATGAGAGAAACAACTGAAATTAAAGCTTGATTAGGTGAGGAAGATGTAACCTCCTCAAAAACTTTCCTTTTAATTCTAGTGTTATGGGCTATAACATCGTGACTAGCATTAAAATACTCATGTAGTTGATGGTTCATGAAAGAACAATCACCCTGCTAATGTAGAAGAGAGGAATCATTGGGTTGGCTTACATTGTATAATTTCCTTACTATAGGCTCTTAAGTGGTCAATGATAAATAGGATTTAATCTTTTGAAATATACAACATGCATAGGAATAGTCACAAGAAGGACATAAATCTTGCTCTTGAGAAAAATTGTTTTGGGGAACCAAGGCTCTATTTTGATTTGAATTGAAGTAGGGGCATGATTTTGATTTTCATTTGGGGCCTATTATTCATAGGGGCTTGGTACTAGAGTTGGTGAAGCCTATTTCTTTGAGTTTGTTGCCCTTCTAGGGTCACCACCTTATTGCTTTCCCTTTGTATTACAGAGAGGTTAGCCTTTAACTTCTTTTCTTGATCCTACAACTTCTTGCCTATTTTAGAGCCTTGATCTTGCAATTTATGATTACTTAACATCAAGGCCTACATCATGTCTTTCAACTCTCCAAACTTACTTAAATATGTGGAGGTTACTAGGGCTAGAATAATAGGTTAACTTGTAGAAGTGTTAGGGGTAGAGGCTATTGTTGGTTGGTGATTTGGAAAATCAAAGAAGAAGGGCATAGGAGGCCTTGGAGGTAACCTTCCTCCCTATATCATGATATTTTATACCTTGATTGCTATCTCATAAGCATCTGGTAATGTATATCCTCCCATGGTTTGAATTTTAGTGGCAATATCAATATTATGGGCAGAGGTAATGCAAGAAAGCATTACTAGGGAAGGCTTTACTATAGTTGGTATTCTATCCCATGTTTTTTAGAATCTATAGTTAAATTTAGTCATATATTCATGGGGTGACCTTTTTTATAGTAGTCAATTACTCTAGGAGTAAAAGATGATCACTCTTATCCTCAAAAATTTTGCATAGGGCTACTCCTAACCCATCCCAATCTGTTATAGAGTTATGAGGAAAACCTCTATAAAATTGCAATGTTTTTCCTTTCAAGGATGAGGATAAAAGCCTAATAACAACATCATTTTTAATAATACCATTTATATTGTAGACATTTGAAACTTCTTGAACATTCTTAACAAGGGAGGTAGAAGTTTCACCAGTAAACTAATGTATACTTTTAAGAGATGATACTATTACATCATGTCTTTGGGATAATAAGAGATGATTGGCATCCTTAGAGATGGAAAAGGCATGATCTCTAGCCATGTAGGCAAGCAATATATTAATATGAGCATATGGTATTATAGGTAGAGATCTAATAAAAGGAGGAGTGGAGATATATCTTATTGGTGTACGTGTTACTATTGCACTCCTAACTAGTGATAAAGATACTCTGGTCTTCCTTCTTCGGGGGTTGGAAAATGAAAGCTCTTGGTATTGAAACTTACCTTTAGAAGATTCCTTTGTTTTAGCTTTGGGCATAAATCACAATAAGTATGGTCTAAAACTATATTTGAATGATGTAGAGTTAACAAGTGATTTATGGAAATGACCCTCTTGAAGGCCTAGGATACCGGGATAAGAATTGTTTCCTCAACATCAATCTTGAAATTATTTTTGATTAGTCCCACCAAGCATGCCAAAAAGTGTTGTCACAAAAGTTTACACCCTTGTCCAAATTTTTTACCTAAAGACAACCTTGTGAAACATGGAAACAACCCCCATGATATGGCAATTGAACTATGAGGTTGATTCTCTAGAGATGGTTGGTTTTCTTTACTATCAAGATACACCTAACTACTCTTGGCGAAGAAAAGGGAGAAGAAATGCATGGAAAGAAAACTACCTTATCTATTATAAGGAGGTGATGCACTAAAATAGAGTGTTCAAACCAATTTCTACCCATACATGTACACTTGAACTATTATGATATCAAAGATATACAAAATTAACCTTGTTCAAATTTAACAATCACATGGAGATTAAGAAAATAAAATGAATGAGACAAGGAAGAAGAGATTTCACCTATATATCATTCATAGGTCAAAAGAGATACAATCATGCAAGTTGCAAATAGCCATAAAACATTGAAGAAAGGAAAATAGATCTTGCACAATCATCAATGGCTAAAGGAGATAAGGAAGAATGTCATTAGGTCCAATGGTAAAGGGGATTTATAGTGAACTTGTAGAGAAATATTCAAGAAATAGAGAAGAGTCAATTGTAACCAAGAATTAGAAATTTTCTTTTATAGTGCAAGCATAACTAAGAGATTTCTAACTTAAAGTTTCTACATAACCATTACCACTATGATTGTAGAGAACAATCACCAAAAATCTAGAAAATTAGATCTGTACTATAAATCTAGATGCAAGAAATCAATGACATGAACCTTGAGAAGATAGAAATAGTGGCTATCAATGCATAACACAAAAGAGGAGCGACAAGATCATCTAGCATTAACTATAATTGTGCATGGGGAAAATTGCAGAGTGCTTGCCATTGATTGACGAGATCAAATTTTCAATTAGTTTTGCCATTTCAAGCCATTTGACATGCCAAAACCCTAGAAAGATAGCAAGTCAATGGAGGAAACACCACATGCCCCAATAATACTATGAGGCTTTGCCACTCTATACCTCTTAATACTATTTGACTGCTAACTAGCCCATCTGCCACATTTTTTATTCATAACCCTTTATATTTTACATGGCTAGGAAATACACTAATCATCACTATCAATGACTTATTTAACCATTTTTGGATGAGATTATAAAATGTGGGCCCTTATAAATGATTCTATTTGTTACTTTCTTACATTGCCTAAAGGTCTTGCAAATTTAAAATGTGGAAAAGTGACTATCATTAATCACCAAACAATTGACAATCACGAAAGATCGTAAAATTATTGTAAATACTCTTAGAACCTTTGGGCCCATTGAAAATTTATGTCCCACCTCTACAGATATGTAGGCCCTCTTGGAAAATTAGCATGAAGTAACCGACATGAAATCCACCTTAGTGTCTACTTGGCATTCCTTTCAAACTTGGTAGCCCACATGGAAGAATAGACCCACATGTCCACATGTCAATATGTCACTTTCCTACATTATTTAAAAACCTCACATCTTCAAAATGTGGTAAAGTGATAATCATCAATCTTCTTACATCAGATGATCTAGGGAATATGCATCCCACATAAGCCACATGCCAACACTTTGACCAATGAGAACATTGCCCTTTGCTAACTTGACCTTGTTGATGTAAATAATTATTTACTATTTACACTTTACTTAAGTTTATTTAGGTCAATGCATTATGTTATTATTTATTAGTTTGACACCTAGGAGTTTGTGTACTCTTATGAGTTGTCATGTTGACAACACAGGAGTAACCAACTCTAATTTAGCACATGGTGTCTACAACACTGGAGTTGACAAAATTAACTAAGTTGTCATGTAGACAACATAGCTATTCATACTCTTAATTAAGCACATGGTGTCTACAACATAATTTTTCATGATACACCTTTTTAGGCTTATCCTCTCATCATCACACTTACTCCTATGCTTAATGGAAGATAATCCACTCCTGGTGGACATCTGCCTTGTTGTAAGACATATCAAGTGCTGACTCCTAAGCATTCTAGAAGCATTTCAAAGGCCTTTATATACAGACACTCTTAGTGTGTATGTACATAATAGAACATGCAATGACAATACATAAATTTTGGATATTGTTATTCTAATCATACCTTCTTGTTCTATTCTTGTGCTTGTACTTGAGTTCCTTAATCTTTGGTGATTTTTTCCTAAGGAAAATTCTTACATGGTATCAGAGCTGAGGGAATTTCTCTTCACATAGTCATTTAAGACCATCTTATTGCCTTACCTATTAGAGGACCTTGACCCTGATCTAGAGTATCATAGTTATTGGGAGTGTCTAGAGCCAAAACAGACCTCACCATTACATCTAGAATGTTGATTTGGTAAAATTTGACTATAAATTTTCTAAGTGATATACTAAGTCTGTCTTTGGTCCAAATTTTTGAAAGCAAGTTTATGATGTATTTTCTCTATTAATCTATGAGAATACATGAACATAGAATGAGTTGTGTTTCTTTCTAAAGGTCATTCTGAGTCTATTGTAAATGATATACCATTTTCAAAGAAAATGAATACAAATTGTGAACTGTCCCCACATTAGTTCTTTCTGAATCTTGTCCCCTTCTAATTACTTGGTCATCTTGATATTCTATAAGTAAAGGCTTGAGAAATTGAATGCAATCTAGTTAGGTTGTATATCTGTTTATCACTGCTATTAATTCAATGGATTAAATAAAATCTTTGATGAATGTGATAAGGTTTCTTTAGTAATGGAAAGGGTTTTGAATGATAAATTTTGATAAGAATTGCTGATAGAATTTGTTCTAAGGCAACAAGTTAGATCTAAGAATTTGCTACAAACTCTAAACCCCAATGGATTAGGCACTAATCAAATTGATTCAGCTGAAGGAGAAGTATGTCAAAAATGGTTGTCAAAAATGCAAAATTAAATCAATTTTACTTTTTTTTCCTATAGATCTTCAAAGCTGGCCAGCACTTGTCTGCATGGAATGTTTTAGCTTCAGTTAGCCACTATTGTTAAGAACATGTGCAGATTTATAGAAGAAATTTTGGCCATATCTGTTATATGGGATGTGTTTATCAAGTTATTGAGAATTATCTATGTGTTTTAGGATTTTGAAATGAGAATCAGAATGAAACTAAAAATAATCCTCAAACAATTTTTTCAGTCTTGAATCATCCCTTGGTATACTCACCATAGTTTTGTAGAGCCAAAAGAGCAGAAAACCACCTTTGGTTTTGTTGAAGTTGGGTCCAAATACTTTACACATGAAATTGTTAACAAGAATTGGCTGACCTTTAGATTGTATAAGTATTATCATTTTGGTATTAAGCACTTTGTTTCTTAGTAGTTTTAGTCCTTTTAAAAAACACCAACATCTTTATCTTTGGGATTCTTTCTACACATAGGGGAAGCATATCACCTACACCTCTATCATTGTTTCTTCCAAAGGGGAGGACCATTATTCAGCAGTCATGCAACAACTTCTACATTGGAGAAGCTATCACTGATTAGCACTCTACATTGAAGGGGAGGGACTACCTTGTCACCTTCTTCTTCTATTTTATGGGGGGGGACTTTTTCCTCTTTTGAGTTTTGTCCTTCTCATACTTCTCTTTTATATATACTTGATGCATGTCATAATGGGGGGGTCTTGATTACTCCATCCATCCATGCATCATGTTTTCTCATCTCTCCTTCTGGGGGAGGGTTTTTCCTATGAGGTTTTCCCTCTTTCTCTACTTTTAGAGAGACTGCATTACTTTTGTATTTGCATACCTAACATGGCCTTATAGCTAGGAGCCATCATGCATTCTCATCCTAGCTTTCATAAGCTTAAGCGCATTCCCCTAAGTTTCACTTAAGGGGGGGGGTGTTGGTGTAAATAATTATTCACTATTTACACTTTACTTAAGTTTACTTAGGTCAATGCATTATTTTATTATTTATTAGTTTAACACCTAGGAGTTTGCGTACTCTTATGAGTTGTCATTATGACAACATAGGAGTAAGAAACTCTAATTTAACATATGGTGTCTACAACTCTAGAGTTTTCATAATTAACTAAATTTTCATGTAGACAACAAAGTTATTCACACTCTTAATTAAGCACATGGTGTCTACAACATAATTTTTAATGCTATAGCTTTGCAGGCTTATCCTCTCATCATCGCACTTACTCTTGTGCGTAATGGAGGATAATCCACTCATGGTGGACGTGTGCCTTGTTGTAAGGCTTATCAACTGCTCAATCCTAGGCATTCTAGAAGTATTTCAAAGGTCTTATATATAGGCACTCCTAGTATGTATGTACATAATAAAACATGTAATGACAATACATCAATTTTGGATATTATTATTTTGATCATACCTTGTTGGTCTATTCTTGTGCTTGAGTTCCTTGATTTTAGGGTACCATGTAAGAATTTTCCTTAGTAAAAAGTTCACCTAAGATCAAGGAACTCAATTGCAAGAAAAATAATAGACCAAAAGTATGGTCAAATAATGATATAGTATTCAATTCAATATACAAGTACACTAGGATTGCTTGTCTATAAATTCCTCTCGAATGATTCTAGAATGTCTAAGAGTCGGCATGCTAATAAGTCTTACAACCAAACACATGTCCACTAGCAGTGGATTATCCTCGATTAAGCATAGGAGTAAGTGTGATGATG